>CP025652.1:13129756-13143790 GCA_003576665.1 Ipomoea trifida | reverse complement strand
TTCAGATTAATATTATTAATAGAGATTACCTAATTTAACCTTACTTTTATAATTATCCGTTAATTTTTCCGTTAAATATTCTCTTCCGTTAATATTCCGTTAACTTTTAACTTACCCATTAATTTCTATAAGAAAGATCTTAGGTTCGAACCTCATCTCAATCAAATTTGACATAATTAAGTTTCTCACTCTATTTACTCTTATTAAATTAAATAAATTAGTAGCTACAACAAAAAATGATAAATATGTATTTCTTTAATTTAGAATTATGTGTCTACAATACCTTTATTTGAAAAAATTATTCATTATCACAAAATTAAATTAAATAAGAGAAATAATTTCATTAGTTATATTCTCTTTATTTTCTCTCATGCAAAGATTCTTTACATTCAAATTTATCAATTGATATTCATTACATTGTCCATTATCTTATTTTTACAATATCTTGTAATTAAATATCAAAGTTATAGTACAAAATAATGTTATATATTTATTTACCAAGTATTTTATTAATACTATGAAAAATAAATTTTAAAATAATTTGAATCTAATTATATTAACTACTTGGGGATTGGTTGACAAAGATAGTACTCAAATAACCCAACAAATTGAAGCGGAATAGCTCTATTTTACTCTTATTAAACTAAATAAATTAGTAGTTACACAAAAAAAATGATACATATGTATTTCTTTAATACCATGAAAAAAATAAAAAAGATAGTTTAAAACCAATCATATTAACTACTTAGGGGATTTTCAAAAAAAAAAAAAAAAAAAAAAAAAAAACTACTTAGGGGATTTGTTGACAATGAAAGTACTCAAATAACCCATTACCCAGCAAATTGAAGCGAGAAACTACATTTTAATATCTTTGGAATATATAATATTTTCAATTTTCAATTTTTTTAATTTATTTAATCTTTTTTTTCTTAAACTAGGGATTTCTTTATCCACAATAACTCATTCAACAATAATGGTTGAACCAAATGAACCCCAAGCAGAACACCTAAAGGAAAGTCCATAGCTCTTATAGTAAAGATGAAGACAATGTCAATGTTACTCAAAAGAGAATTAAGAACACTTAGAAAAATTCAAATGAAAAGTACTCCGTAGTATTTATTTAGACTATCATTTTTAGACCAAATATTTAGACTATCGATTTTACAAGGTTGCAAACATTTATTTTAGTAATAATTATAATGAATTTTCTATATTATCTTAGATTCATATACTGTGAGTTAGATATTTGAATAAAAAAATTCGACATTCAATTACCCATGTATAAAATTCTCTTATATAATCTTGCATTGATATACTTTCAAATATTTACTTAAATATAAACATTGGGCATTAACCCATATAATAATTAAAAAATTTATAATATATTTTTATAATAACAAAACATATTATATATAATTATATAGAGTTAATACTCCTTTTAGTCCCCTAACTATTAGGGTAGTACTCCTTTTAGTCCTTGACTTTCAATTCGACCACAAATGGTCATCTGAATTTCATTTCTAACCACAAATAGTCTTCCATTAAAATTTATGTTAAATAGGTGTTAAATCTAGTGGTATTATCGCCAAATTGATATATATAATGGTCATAAAATAAAATGTTTAGAATTTTTCACCAACAAGCATAATTGACACAATTAATAACAAATATAAATACTCCTAAATAAAAAGATAATACACCTTATATCTCGTAATTATGCGTACAAAATGAAGATTTAATATTAGAACTATTTGTTTTAATTTAACCAACAGATTAAAATGGAAGGAATTTTTTTCAAAAACCTTACTTCCATCATTTTCATGGTTGTTCATACATGGCTGATTAATAGTTTTCACTCTTCATTAATCGATCAAACATTTTGTTTGGGACATAACTGAAGGCCGCATCCATTGAATTAATATAATTAATCAATTACAAATTGCGAACATTAATCATGAATTTTTATTTAATTTGTTCGTTTATGTAATTTGTCACGTCCATTTTGCTTTTATATTTATTAACTTAATGTTTATTAATGTTTAAAATTAAGTGTGTTGTCATATAATTATAAAAAAAAAAGTAATCATAATAATATTAATCAATTTGACGATATTACCCCTAGATTTAACACCTATTTAACAGAAATTTTAACAGAGGACTATTTGTGGTAAAAAATGAAAGTTAGAGGACCATTTGTGGTCGAATTGAAAGTTGAGGACTAAAAGCAGTACTAGCCCAATAGTCAAAGGACCATTTGTAGTATTAACTCAATTGTATATAATAAAAGAAAAAAAAAAAGAAAAAAGAAATTCCGATTGAATCGGAATCGGAACCTTTATATAAGGTTCCGGTTCTGGTTTGTGTAACCTTGAAACTGTGAACCGGCGGTTCCGAATCGGAACAAACCGCGGTCACTCCTAGGCAGGTTGTCGGTGGGCTCGGCGCACGCTGCCGCAAGGGAGGGCAGAGCAGTGGATTGTGGAAGGGCTATGGTGATTTGATCTAGTGAGCACTGGTCCGGGTGAAGGAAATAAGGGAGGGGCAGCGTCAGACATTGATTTTTGAGATTTACTTAAAAATTTTGGGTTGACTTAAAAAGGAGATCCACATAAGTTAATTACTTGTGCCATGTCATCAAAGTAACCTGGTAACCTTTGAAAAATGCTAGATGAAAAAAAATTAATGGTTTGTGTATCGAAATGGATGTTATGAAAGTTCAAGGTGTGGCATGAATAATTCAATATAGTTCATGGTGCGGAATGACACTTTAGCCTTTAAAATTTGAGGGTTATAATACTTTTCTCATCCATATATTTTGTGTTGTTGTACAGTAATCTATTTATAATATGCTTTCAACTTTCAAGTGCACAGTTTTTGTTGATTCGAAGAGTAATTTTTTTAAATAAAAAAAGAGAGCGGTAGATCTCGACGAAATTAATGGTTGAGACAAAAAAATGTGCATTCAAAGGAAAAACTTTGTTCTAAAATAAAACGCATGCAATCGAAGAAGACAAGCATACACTCGAAGAAGACAAAATATGCACTCGAAGACAAAGAACATCTAAACTTACATACCCAAATTACCAACATGTAGTTTTTAATTCTTCTTCATTGCCGACTGAGGATTTGGACTAGATCAATGACTGAAATTTAACACTATTTTTTCATTTGGACTAGATCAATGACTGAAATTAACACTATTTTTTATTATCTTAACCATCTATTTGATTAAATAATTCATCTGAACCATTCATTTGATTAAATAATTTGACCGCCATTTTTTCTACCCATTTTAGGCCTAACTCTCTTTGGCTCTTATTAGTATAGTAGATATTTAATACCATAACTACAGACATGGACAATTATTGTGTATGGAAGGCAGAGGGAAGATTTACTAAATTAAATATGATAACTTAAATATAGGTGATATTAATTGATATTATAATTTAATAATTTTATATTTGGATCTAATTCTGTCAATCTAAATAACTCTTTTAGAGATCTTTTATATTTATAGGTAAATAGCATTTTAGTCCTTGAATTATTCTTCATAAGTTATTTTCGTACCTCATTTTATTGTCATTGTAATATAACCCATAATTTTCAACCAAGTTACGATTTTAGTCTTTAGAGTAACAAAATTACTAAACTACTATAGGGTATTAGTTATTGTTTTGATATTTAAGTAATTTCTTATTTTTATTATTTATTACTTCTTCAATCTTGATATTTTATTTGCAAAACAAAGAATTAACAATTTTTTTTTCTTAATATTTTTCCTCTTCAAACGTGGTATATCATCCTATCCATGTCTCTCACACACACATGCTAAAATTTTTTTTTTTTTCAACTGAAATCTTGAGACTGATGATTGCTATAAAGAAACAACATATGAAATTGTTAAAATACTCATTTACTATGCAAAACCTATTGGAGTGTATTAAGGTTTGACTGAAGTTATTTTTAATTCAATTTTTATAATATTAAAAGTAAAATCAATATTATTAGCATACAAAATTATATATTTAGAAACTATACTAAAAATACATACTATTAAACACAAAAAAAAAATCAAATTTTAAAACAAGTAAAAACTAATAAAGAAAATAAACAAAAGAAGAAAGATTTGGCTTGCAGACCAATAAATAATTAATAAGTATGATAGATAAAATGGGACAAAGGGAGTACTAATCCTCCCAATTTGTTCCCCTAGATCAGGCGCACCACGAGGCCTCTCATGAGCGTGACAAACCTTGTGAAGGATATGATTCACTCTTTGAAGTTTCCTCTAACGAGCGTGACACCAAGTGGGAATGCGTGATAGGAGAGGTTCCATTTTAAAGTTGGTCTCACAAACCTCCTTACTTGCTTGATACCCTTCGTGATAGTAGAGGTCACGTTTGAAGTTTCTCTCATATCATGCATCACGAGCGTGACACTCTTTCTGACAGGCTCCTTATCCGACTTTCATCTTATTTTGTCCAATTTGAGTTCAAATAAATTACCCTTGATTCAGTCAGTTTTGCTTTCAAACCTTGATATGTTCCCAAATTTGTTCATTCCTACACAATTAATCACATAAACGGTCAATTTAGACAACACTAAAGCAATTTATATCTAAAATTGACCAAAATATGTATCATAAACTAGCACGTACAATTAAACACCAATGAAACCTATGGTAAGCTATTGGTTAATTTTATTTCTACGAAGGATCAACTGGCCGATATCTTCACTAAGCTATTGTTGGCCCCGTGTTTTGAGTTTCTTCTGGATAAGCTTCAAGTTGCTTCCTGAGTCCTTTTGCTTAAGGCTATGGGGAGTGTTAAGACTTTATGTGTCCTTAATATATTACAACTCTATGTCTTCAATCTCTGTATTTTCCCTTTTTAAATATTGCCAGGTTAACGTGTGTGTGAACCTTTAATTATCATGGAAAAAATCCTAATTGGTTCCTACTTGGATTTTAAACAAATTAAATATCTGTGTTCCGTTTTGTGTTAGAAACAAAAATAAAATCAATGTAGAAAAATAAAGGAACCATAATATGTTTACGCAGTTCAAAGAACTTTTCCTACATCTACAGGACTACTCATTTCAAAAGACTGTCTGAAGACTGCATGTTTATAACAAGTTCTGTTAACAGATTTTGCATCCTCTTATGTTATCCTCCGAAGCAGATACAGACTGTAATAAAGAGTCTAAAAAAATAGCCTAACAAAACTAACTACGTTTAGAAAAATAATATGCCAATTAATATATATTATCATGTGTATCATTTGTACACTTACAACAATCAAGAGTATGTAAGGTTTTTCTCTCGTATAATTATTGCATCAACAAGTCTCAAAGTATGTAAGATCGAGGCTTCTTGTGAAAGTGCAATAGTGAAAATAAACTATATCCTGCTTACTGAGGCTTTCATGAAGGTGGTAATTGCATTCTTAATCTTAATTAGTCATCCGTATTTATAGTAATCCACGTAAACCAACAGTGTTTATTCATTTTAAGTCTTTTAATTCAGAAGTTTTTAATATATTTGGGTAAGGTGTCCTATATTTTGGGAGCTCATCTAGAAGCTCAAAAATCAATGGACGAATAGACACCGAGAAACTAGTCATCACTGAGCTTGCATTGTTGGTCATGGACGAGCTACTAAAAATGGCACAGCTAAAAGAGCCACTTTGGGTTTCAAGCATGAATCCTAATACAATTGTGCTAGACAAACAAGATTATGTAAGGTTTTTATGCTGTGCAACCATTGCAGCAACTATCCTAAGTATGGTACGTAATTGCATTCCCTTTTAAGTCATTTTAATCTAGAAGTGTAATATTTTTTTAATATCATATCCGTATTATATATCACATCTATTATACTTGATTACAATTAATGATATTTAAATGTGAATAATGATCGAGTTAATGAATCGTATGACTACCAGATACATGCTTAGTTTCAAGTGCCAACACCACAAGTTAAATCTCAGAACTACTACTACTTTGCCAGATATTGCAAGAAAAACGTTAATGGAACATGGGCAGTAGTAGATATTTCTATGGACAGATATATGTGCATGAATCAAGTAGGTAAATGCTTGAAGGAACCATCAGGGTGCCTAATTGATGTACTCCCAAATAGGTATATGAAGGTAGAAATCATCCTAATCATTCATTTCCAATAAGATCAACACACAAATTTACTGAGTAGTTAATTTGCATAATAGTTTATTATGCTTAATTTTTTCTCTAACATTTGGTCTAACTTACTTGGGTTGAGCACATTGATGTAGACAACGATGATAACAAAGTTGTTGGCACTACTTGATTCTGGCATGGCATTTGGAGCTAGCATAACACTGGATTACAACGTTGGATCAACAATATGAACTTGTTGCCACAGCACAATGTGTAGACATAGTTTAGGCAATACGTTCAGATTGTTGATCCAACATTGTAATCCTGCGTTTTTCCAACTCTAAATGTCATGCCAGAATCAAGTTGTGGCTTGTAGATGCCAACAACTTCGTTAACATTGCTGTCTACATCAATGTGCTCAATCCAGGTAACCTAGACCAATTTAAATGTCAGAGAAAAAACTAAGCATAATAAACTATTATGCAAATTAACTACTCAGTAAATTTGTGTGTTGATCTAATTGGAAATGAATGATTGGGATGATTTCTACCTTCATATACCTATTTGGGAATACATCAATTAGGCACCCTGATGGTTTCCTCAAGCATTTGCCTACTTGATTCATGCACATATATCTGTCTATAGAAATATATACTATTGCCCATGTTCCATTAACCATTTTCTTGGAATATCTGGCAAAGTACTAATTCTAAGATGCAACTTGTTGTGGTGTTGGCTCAAGTCAGCGTGTATCTAGTAACTACACGATTCATTAACTCATCATTATTCACATTTAAATATCATTAATTGTAATAAAGTATAATAGATGTGATAATATATAATACATATATGATATAAAATAAAAACACTTAGCTTCTGGATTAAAGGGAATGTAATTACCACCCTCACGATAGTTATACAGGATAAAAACCTTACATAAACTTGTTTGTCTATCACAACTGTATCGGGGTCACGCTTGAAACCCAAAGCGGCTCTTTTAGTTTTGCCATTTGGAGTAGCTCATCCATAGCCGACAGTGCTATGACGATTAGTTTCTTGGTGTCTGTCCTTCAATTGATTTTTGCGCGCCCAGATGTGCTACCGAAATTTAGGACAACTTGAAGAGCATGGTTAAATAAAAGAAAAAGATAAAAGTATAGTTAAAGTGTAACCTAATTTAGATTTAAAGGATATTTTGTTTATAAAGCATAAGTATATAAAAATTAAACAGTTTATTAAATTTAAATGAACTAAACATATAAACGGCGACGATTTATATATTACAATTCGGTAATTTATCGTTGCACACGTTGGGCAAGATCAGAAAAACATGAGAGGCAAAGATTAATTTCCAAAAGTAATTAGATATAGAGATTTAAGTGTATTTAAGACTAATTGTAAATTAATATAACATCTACAATGTCTTACTGGCCGGGTGTCATAATCAATGATTAATAATTAAAAAAAGTTTAACATTCTATATAGTAAAACATGGAATTTGTATGTAAATTAATTTGAAAGTAAATGTTTTTAGTGGTGAAAGAAAAGATTCAAAGTATACCATCAAATATATAATATCGTCATTGCAATTGACATTTATGGTAGTAATAAAGTGAATAAGACTAATTGTAAAATATATACCTTCAATTTGTTGTGCTTGTTTTGAAACCAAAACTTAATTTGAATAGGATCCATCCCTATGCAATTAGAGCCAATTTCTTTCTTTGATTTTCATCCAGGTGTATCTAAAAAAAAATTTAAAAAGTAATATAATTTAATCTCACAAATTAAAAATCACAAAAGAGAAAACTCAATAATTATTTATGCTTTGAATTTTAAGAAAATCATTATATTTTAGTAATGATTATTACGATTCTAATTCTTGAATTTGATGCAGACTATTTCATTGATGCTTCCTACCCCCTTTGATTCCTTTGTTGATCTTGATTGACCTCATTCGTTGCAGTGCCGATTGTAACCCCATTGCGGGCATTACAAGATTTATTATTTTCAATGGCGAACTTCCACCTCCCAAAATGCTCGTTGACTGTAGAAAAATGAAAAAAAAAATAATACAATAATCCCACAAACTCCTAGCAGCTGGAAAATTAAAGTAGTATATGGTGAGATGTTTGGGAGAAGTATATAGTGAGATGTGCTTAAATAGTTGAGATTGACCTAGAGATGGTTACGGGATGGAGAATATGCGGGGTATATTCCCCGCCCTCACTCCCAAATACCTTTTCTATCCCATATCCCTAACAGGAAAATAATTTCCATCCCCATCGATCTTTTTCTCCACAAGGAAAAATCGGGGCTGATTATAGAAAAGTTTCAAAAATTATTTAAAATTAAAGTATTTTACAAAAATAAAAGAAAAAAGGAATAATTACCATTCGTTCATGAATACCAAATTAAGAGAATAAATCTAAATAATAATGTTTATACATATAGGGGTGAAGCGGGACCATCCCATCCTTGACGAACGATAGATTACTTTGTAATCTCTATCCGAGTCCCTATCTTTTAAATTTGCGATCGACTTTTCTCTGTTCCAAAAGGATGGAGAATCACATTCCTAGCTAGACACACATATGCATATAGAGAGGGTGATGTTCCAATGAGAACCCTCCTCTCGTGAGAACCTTTGAACTTGTACATAAATGCACACAATCTCATATATCAGTGCTTAATGCACACAATCTTTCTAGAAATAGAGTGTACATTTATATGTAGATGATTATGTGCATTCATATTGATTTACATGTTCTCATGGGAGGAGGGGTTCTCACCCCAACAAAAACCACACAATTTATAGTCACTCCCTGGTTATATTTGTGTAGTTTTTTTTTTTTTTTTCATTTTTTAAATTTTATTTTAAATGTCATCTCACTACAAAATGACACATCAGGTAGTGAGTGTGTGTTAGTGGAAAATGTAGGGGAGTGTAGCAAAGTCAGATACATAAATAACATAATAGGGGTGTATTCAAATGAAAATAACCTATCTTGTAAAGAGTGAAAATATCTCAATCGCCTATCAGGTTCATCAATGGTACGATTGATGACTTTAGTAAAAAAAATATAGGGTCAATTTTAAAATTATTGTAAATTTTAAGTTTGCAATATTTATAAAATTAATCCTCAGCCGTTGATCTACCCAAATGGATGTTAGAATACTCACATGAGAATCATCTATTCTCTAGAGAAAGTTAAAGAACGAATCTCAATTATACATTTGAAAAAAATCTAATCTATCTAAAGCATTGAGGCGGGGATATTTTGTGCCATTTTTGACATGTCGGGTAGATTCTTGGAGGTTGAGTCCACCATCCTGCCATTAGAACATGATGCTGACTCTTACGTAAATATAAGAAAATAAAGTTACAGCTTCCCTATTTGCGACAATTGTTAGTGTAGTGATAAGAGCTTAATTTAGAGAATTGGTATCAAAATAGGTCTGCATGGCAAGAGTTGCATCCTGCCATCAAAACGTGACACTTATTGGTATGCAAGTATACAAGGAAATAAAGGCGCGCATTCACTACTAGCTATAGCTTTCGACATAGTTGTTAGTGTTGGAAAAATGACAATAAATGGCATTTTAAGTGGCCATTTTGTGGTATAAATATATGTGGGTCCACTTCCGATTTTGGGTCAGGTCAAAGTGGATTCGGGTTCTTCGTTCTTAGACGAAGAGATCGATATATTATACGCTCAAAATGGATAATGGGTGAATGAGAAATTGGTTCTCAAAGTAGACCCATTGAGATGGAAAATTGTGGGAAAAGCTTTAAGGAAAAGCATTTGTCCCACATTGGTTTGGGAAGGGGATTTCACCCACTATATATACAAGAGGCTTTTTAAGGCTAATTGACTTGTATGGTATAAAGGCTCCCAAAATGAGTTCGAAAAAGCTTGAACTCGTGTGCGCCGGTACCTGCGGGCACGAATGTCCTCCGGAAAATTGATTGGCCTTGCGAGCTAAGTTATGCCGAATTTCCGAACATCCATCTCAAGTACCACGCAAACCTTCGAGCAGCGCCGCGGCAAGGATGAGTTCAAGACACCAGCGATGTCTCGTACCTCGGCAACGCGCGAGACATTAGCGATGTCTCGCGGCACGCCTCAGTAGCGTTCGAGACATCAAGCGATGTCTCGATGCAGGCGAGTTACGCCCGAGAGATGCGATCTCTCGGAGGAAGCCGGTCTCGCGGACCTCTCTAAGGCTGATGCTTCGAACCTCTCTCACGAGCGATGTCTCGTGGCTTCCAGGGTAACTCGTAGTGATCTCCAGTAGCGACGTATCACTTCCACTCTGTTTCATAAGAATGACCTTTGGCATTAAGGAATTAATGTGATTAATCCTGTCATTATTTCTTATTAATGGATTGTTAATGGGAAGTAAATTTGTGCTTAGTGGAAGGAGGTTACATGTGAGGAATGAATGCCATTATTCAATGCTATTTATCACATCCTCTACTATATATTTCCAGGTTGAGCAGGAGATTTACACAAGACGAAAATCAGTTTTCCACCTCGAAACTCTGCTCCTCCTTCGTTCTAGCCACCTGTGTTCATCCCACGTTCTCGTTCGCCGGATCCAAGTTTGTGTGATCAAACGGCGGATCGTAGTACGTTTTATCCTGGGAAACCTAGACCGCAACGCTCCAGCACCCCAGGAGGCGGTAAATAAGGTTTTAAGGACAGAGGCAACTCGACTCGTACTTACAACCACCCCTATAATCCGTTCTTCCCGTCCCTTGTATTCCAGGTTTATCTAACATTTGTTGTAGGTTTAAATTCCCGGAATTTCGTGGAATTTCTTGTAATTCTTGTTGTTAGTGGATTTTCTATTTTCGTCCATTTTCTTGGGTATTTCGAGAATTAATTGTTTCCTAACAGTTTGCGTACGATGTTGACAGATAATTTTTTTACACTTTAAAAGTGTAATTCGCAATATTATAAAGTGTAGCTTGTAATAGTATAGATTGCATTCCTAATAAACCCTAAAACCTTAAAAAATGAAGAAGGTGAACACTAAGTAAATCTCATCGGTTTATTTTTTTATGATTAGATGGACAATCATTAAAAATCAGAGGAAAAAAAAAAAGCTGAGGTAATTTTATAAATTAAAAACTTAGGATGTGCATTGACTAACGCTAGACAGTGCATCCGATTATTCCATATTTTTTACAAGAACTCTTGTTCTCATCTCTATCTCTTTCTCTCTCCTCAATCTCTCTCTCTCTCTCTCTCTCTCTCTCTCTCTATATATATATATATATATATATATATATATATATATATATATATATATATATATATATATATATATATATATATGTAACACCCCAATTTTCAACTCTTACATTTATTACAAATCCGTAATAATATATCAGCGAAAGCTTACATCTTATCAACAGAAAACTGGGTGTTACCGCCACGCTTAGGTATCTTTCCTATACCCAAACGCTAAGGCTAAACTTACAACCTCAAATAACCATATCAATATCCAGATATGTACACATGGAAATAATCCTCCAGGGTGTCTATCCAGATATGTACACATGGAAATAGTCTTCAACCTCGACTTCCATCCTATTCAGAGCTCACGCTAGACTGCATCTAATAGATGACACAATGAAGTGTAGTTAGCGCGACGGCTAAGTAAGGATATCCATTCTCACTCGAAAATAAACAAAGGTTTTCAAAATAATTATTCAATAATAACAAAGTAAGATCACATTACCCAACAGTCGTAATCAGCCTGCAAACATTTTAGCAATAAGCAATTTCACTTTATTTCAGTAATTCGAGCATATAACTCAGTCATTAATTCACCCGATGGTTAGCTCTCACACATCACCCGTGGTACACAATTCTCGCCGTACTCATAAGGGGTGGGGGGGTACGAAACACATCCACTGTTAGATCTCGGTGGGGTACACAACACATCCACCTTCCAACTCTCGCGTGGGGTACAAAACACATCCACGTTTGATTCACGGTGGGGTACGAAACACATCCACCTTTAATTCATAAGTGGGCTACGAAACACATCCACTTTCAACTCTCGCGTGGGGTACAAAACACATCCACGTTTAATTCACGGTGGGGTACGAAACACATCCACCTTTCAACTCCCGCGTGGGGTACAAAACACATCCACGTTTAATTCACGGTGGGGTATGAAACACATCCACCTTTAATTCATGAGTGGGGTACGAAACACATCCACTTTTAGTTCTCGGTGGGGTACACAACACATCCACCTTTAATTCCCATCACACGACTCCATCACCAATAACTCACTCAAATATATTCTCCCAACCCGCATGCTTAGGTTAGTATTAGTCACGTCACAGAAATCCAAATATAGGAGTCATAATAATTTCCAAAGCACAATTATTTCCCAAAAATCGTAAAATACTTAAGTATAATATTTTGGCTTCAAAAACACTCACCCGGATGCCCGTAGGCTTTCAAAATATCACAACACTTAAGCCTAAAAACATCGGGGAAAAACCGGGTCGAGAACAAGTCGAAACGAGCCCGCGTCGCGTGGACTCGCAGTTGTCCGCGCCCGCGGACGCGGCGTCCGGACCGCGTCCGTTGGTTCGGCATTTCTCGTCGAAGTATGGACGCCCACGGACGCGCTGCGGACGCGCGTCCGTGCCCGCGTCCAGCCTCTCGGCCAAGGCGCCGAACCAAGTTTCGCACTGGGCGCGCGGTGGACGCGCGTCCACTGCCGCGTCCACCCCAAATCTCTCAGAAAATTTCTGGCGCAGTCCGAAAGATTTAGCCGGTAAAAATAGTTCCCGAACTCTTTTTCACTTGAAATTTTTATGGTAGAACCCCAACTTATAGTACTTAATGTCCATAAAAAGTTTTGGTCACCTAGGTTCACGAATTAACACAAAAAATTCCATCTTTGCCCTTGGCAGTGTGCTGTCTCTCTCTCTCTGGACCAGTTTTGGAAAAATACTCGAAAACCATACTTATACTACTCCGATCATTATGAAATTTTATATGAAGGTTCTACACTTATAGAACTGCATGTCCAAAAAAAATAGGATCAAAATACCTTACCAATTTTTCCCAATAAATCTCGGAAGTTACTGCCAGAGACTACCTTTATTTTCTTTCACTATTTTCACAAGTATAAGTCTATATGGGCATAAATACAACATATACATGCATAAAATAGCTATGAACATGCATAACAAATTTATCAAAAATCAAAGCAAAGATTTTTGAGCCAACTTTTAGATCTATAACATAGCACATACTTTTCATATAAAAATTTCTAATTCACATAATCTCCTAGCATTTGCCTATCTTCAAGTGATTGAACCGACTTAAGGGATTCCTTACCTTTTGTAGAAGACTTTTAAACCGTAAAAGTTGAGGATGTTCTCCTTGGAGTTCTTCTCCACAAATCCTAAAGAAAATGTCACCATACAACAATATTTTCTTGTATTAAACATCAACACTTAAATTCTAGAGATGATTGAACCATCAAAGCTTAAAGTCTTACCTAGACTTGATCTCTTGAGTTGGGAAAATAAGCGGGAGCTCTAGAATCACATGTGAAAGACTTAGCTAATTTTTCTTCTTCTTCTCCTTAGTGTGTCTCACGAAAATGAGAGAGAGAGAGAGAGAGAGAGAGAGAGAGAGAGATGATCTTGTTTGATATTGTTCTTGAAGACCAAACAATCAAGTACAAAGCCTCCATACCTCTTATGTCACAACATTAAATGGCTCAATCCAGACTAAGATTTGGGTTTTGCCACTTGTCATCACCCCATGAATCCCTTAGAAGATATTAATCTAATTGGCCAGTTTATGCTTAAATCAGATGAATGTTCGGAGGATTATAACTTAATTCGGGAAAATT
>CP025652.1:13103843-13116402 GCA_003576665.1 Ipomoea trifida | reverse complement strand
CTTCTCTGCTTCGTCCACTGGGTGCTCTTCTTCTATGGAGTGATTATCTAGGGCTACGGAGTGGTTTTCCTCTTCGTTTCGACTGCAAGTGCTTCTCGACTTGTTTCGTTCGTTGAGGATAGTGCTTCCTTCGAATTCAAGTTCGTCGCTCGTCGCAGGAGTTAGGGCTAGGGCTAATCAATTTGGGGGAAATTCATCAGCGTAGTAAAGCTTAGGATAAAATATTGGTAATGCCAATTTTGCCCTCAACACTTAACGTTCACTTGACACCAAACCTAACGGAGGACCACGGGAGGTTATTTTTAAAATGTCAGAGGACGATTCCTGGTCGTTTTAAACACGAGGGACCACCACTGGTATATCGCTAATACTCGGAGGACCAATGAAGGTATTAACTCTATATAATTATGTTAACATATTTAGTGCCATAACTAAAGACATTGATAATTATTGTGTGGGGAAGGCAGAGGTGAGATTTACTGAATAAAATTTGATAACCTTAATATAGGTGATATTAATTGATACTATAATTTTATTATTTTATATTTGGATCTAATTTTGTCAATCTAAATAACTCTTTTAGAGATATTTTATATTTATAAGTAAATAGCATTTTAGTCCTTACATTATTTTTATGAAGTTATTTTAGTACCTCATTTTATTGTCATTGTAATATAACCCATAAGTTTTCAAACAAGTTGCGATTTTTGTCGATCTTTAGAGTAACTAAATTACTAAACTGCATTAGGGTATTAGTTAGTGCTTTTTTATTTAAATAATTTCTTATTTTTTATTATTTATAGCTTCTTCAATCTTGATATTTCATTTACAAAAACAGAGAATTGGCAATTTTTTTTCTCAATATTTTCCCTCTTCAAACGTGATATATCATCCTATCCATGTCTCTCACAGACACATGCTACAATCTTTTTTTTTTTGTTCTTTTTATTTGTTTTATTTTGTTTTGTTTTTTTTTTTTTTGGTTTTTTTTTTTTTTTTTTTTTTTTTTTTTTTTTTTTTTTTTTTTTTTTTTTTTTTGCAACTGAAATCTTGAAACTGATGGTTGCTATAAAGAAGAAACATATGGAATTGTTAAAATACTCATTTACTATGTAAAACCTATTGGAGCGTAACCGTTATGTTGCTTGAATAACAAAAAAATGCAACCTCTTTATTAAAAAGTCATCAGGAGAATATTATATTGTAACTCATGAGTTCCTAAAATGCATTTCATCAAACATGCATCTTGTGTTCTTGATATCCCATACTCCCCTTTTCTCAAACATGGAGTATGGTTAATTAACCCCTGTGGCTATAGTGTGGTGTCGAAGGTAGAATATGGAATTGAAACCGAAAACAGTTGGTGAGCGGCAAATGTTTTGTGCAAAATAAACTATTAAAAAAATTTTTGAAAAGAAGCCAGGCGGTTAGTTGGTGGGTTGCCTAAAAGAATAGATTGTGCCTATAGACACTTAGCATCTAAGCATCTACTTCACCCAAATTCTTCAATAGTGTTTAATGTTAAAGGAAAAAAAAAATATTTTTTTCGATTTATAAAATTTAAGATCATTTTCAAGAATTGAACAATTAGATTTATCCAAATAAGCACATAGAAGAAGGTTATATTCTAACTTAAACATCTTTATATTCATTTGCAAAAACACATACACAAATGCTATAAAAAAAAAAAATTGGAGTTGTTTCTGCAAACCAATTTCTGTGAGGCTGTTTTTTGGCAAAATATCTTGAGAAAGCTAAACATCCTCTTTTTGCACGCTAGCCATTTCGAACGGTGAATCAATGTTTCTTCTCACGCTTTAATTGAGTAAAAATCATGATATAGATTTCTAAATGATATCCAGCGTATATATTTATCGTAACGGATGCTCTTAGAGGGTTGACAAATGTTGAGTAAATTATAATTTATTCAATTTTTATTTGCTTACTTTGTTTTTGAATTAATTACTATGGGCACTTGGCATCTAACCCGCAACTTCAGTCGAATTTTACAATATTGTTTTCCGTTAAAGGAAAACAAGATTACTTTGTTCAGTTTATAAAATTTCATATCATTTTCAAGAATTGAACAATTCGATCTATCCAACTAAACACATAGAAGAAGACTATATTCTAGCTTAATCATCTTTACATTCATTTGCACAAACAACTACAAAAAGACTACAAAAAAAAAAAAAAAAAAAAAAGAGGAAGATTAGAGTTGTTTCTGCAAACCAATTTCTGTGAGAATGTTTTTTGACAAAAAATCTTGAGAAAGGTAAACATGTTCTTTTGCACGCTAGCCATTTCGAAAGATGAATCAAAGCTTCTTCTTCACACTTTAATTCAGTAAGAATAATTGATATGGTTTTTGAAATGTAACAAACAAGCTACGATTGTAATCTGGAAATTAAAGGAAGTTCATTGCAGTCGAAAGGCCGGTCAACTTATACAACTTGCAGTTGCAACGGAAAGAGAAAGGAATGAGAAAATACAAGAACGCCCTCAGCCTTTTCTAGCCTTTGTTTATACCATCTGACAAAATGATATCGTGTGAATTTATAGTTACGGATGATATTGATGATAGTAATCCAATTTATTAAAAAGTAAATTTACGTAATTCTAGATCTTATAAATGTAAAAGCAAAGTAACAATTAGAGAGTTGATAACATTTTGACTTTTGAGGTGTAATCAACAACTAAAAACGTCCATAATTATGTGAACATATTTAATGCCATAACTACAGACATTGACAATTATTGTGTGCGGAAGGCAGAGGGATTTGATAACTTAAATATAGGTGATTTTAATTGATACTATAATTTTATTATTTTATATTAGTATTTTCGCCCATGCATTGCACGGAATGGATTTGTTATAATATTTTAAGAATATTTGGATCAATATACAATTATGTTAATTTTAAATTGTTTGGATCGATTATGTTTTCTGATGTTTTCCTTGCTTGAATTAGAGCAAATAATTGTCCAATTATTTCAAAAAAATATTTGTCCTATTCGTGCAATGCACGGATAAAAATATTTCAAAAAAATATTTGTCCTAATATTGAACTTGTACAAGTATTTTATTATAAGATTAGTGTAAAAATATTACTCATCAATTAATTGAATAATATATGACTTGTTTATCTACAATTATCTTAAAAAGATCGATATATAATATTACCTATGTAATTATATTATTACTAAAATAAATATGGAAGAAATGTGAAATAATTCAATTATAATTATTATAAAAAATAAATTCAACGATCAATGCATAGCTTAATTACCATAATAATTATTAGGAAATTATTATTAGTCAATTACACTAATATATGTGCAATTATACTTTTATACCTTAAATATATCCATTTTCACCACATAGCATTTAATTTTTTCTTCCTCCTCCATATTTGAATGAATTAATTTTAATTATTATAAAAAATATAACAGCCCAAGTTTAATTAATTTTTTAACAGTTTAAATAATTTAAAGTTTTCAAAAGAAAAGTGTAAATTAGTTTTTTTTTTTTAAGTTTTTAAATAATTTTCAGTCAATTAGTAATATCCTTTTCAATTCCTTTTCCAATTTACCTAATTTCCGTTTTCTTTTCCATTAGGATCTTTTTATATTTTCAATCAATTAGTAAAATCAATTTTCTTTTTCCATTTTATCTTTAGTATATTGTTTGGGCGGGAATTTCGCAGTGGATGATTTTATTTTTATTAATAATAGTATAGATATAGAAGTATAGATAAGTATTCAAATTATTATTATTGGTGTAAATAATAATTAATAAATTATTTTTTCTTATGAAATTACGCAAAAATTGTTTCCATTTTTCTTATTTAATTATTCACAGAATTTGGTAAATAAAATTTTATTCCTAATTAAAATTTATTAATTTTTTTCCAATTAATTAATAATATTAGTTTGTGCGGGAAAATTGAAGGGGGAATTTTACTTTTATTAATAGTATTGATACGTGAATGTAGAAACAATATTACTAATTAATATATATTAGTTAATTTCCATTTCATATTTTCTTACCAAATAAGCTTTATTAATTATTTAACCAATAAAATATTTAATTAATTGACTACAAAAGTTTGGGCGAGAAAAATGAAATAGGAGGATTTTACTTTTGTATATAGTATAGATTTGGATCTAATTCTATCAATATTTTATTTTAATATAACTGACTCTATTACATTGTAGTATAATTTCATCTATGGTCATCTCCAACCTTCTCTCCAAAACACCAAAACAGCAAAAAAAAAAATACTGTAATGGTGCTACAAATTTGCTCCAATCAACACTGCATCCCTCCAAAAATTTGGTGCATGGTGAACAGTGCAGCGCCATATTTGGGGCTGCACTGTTAATCTACACCAAATGTGTTCTTAGTTTTTTTTTCCCATTTTGCCCCAGTTCTTACTTTAGTTTTAATATACTTTTACATTTTGTTAAATTATTAGATATAAACTTTATATTATTAAAAATAAATTATATCATTCGAAAGATCTCATCAAGACGTACGATTAAAACAAGACTAATATTGAATATAAAATAATTAAAAATGAAACTACATAAAGTATGAATTTAACAAAATTAAATCTAAAAAAAATGACTTTATATTATTTGCATAACATTGCATTATGATTATATTTTATATTAAAATATTAAAAGATAATATAAAGTCTTAATTTATGAGAAAACAAATTATTTTAGTGAAGAAATAAAATTTGGTGTAGAATTTGGTGTAATGGGTTGGAGATGGAAAAGAATTTAGTGTAAGAATATGCTGAGAATATTCCTTTTGGTGTAGAATTTGGTGCAGAATTTGGTGTAGATGGTTGGAGATGGTCCCAACCTATTAAAGCACAAAGAGTCAATATCGCCTCCACTGATGCTCAATCTCATCACTACATGTCATCTGAGCACAAGCTGCTTGACCTAATTCTGTCATTCTAAATAACTCTTTTAGAGATCTTTTATATTTTTAGGTAAATAGCATTTTAGTCCTTGAATTATTCTTCTCAAGTTATTTTAGTACCTCATTTTATTGTCATTGTAATATAACCCATACGCTTTCAAACAAGTCGCGGTTTTAGTCTTTAGAGTAAAAAAATTACTAAATTGCTTTAGGGTATTAGTTAGTGCTTTGGTATTTTAATAATTTCTTATTTTATTATTTATAGCTTCTTCAATCTTGATATTTCATTTGCAAAACAGAGAATTGACAATCTTTTTTATTAATGTTTTTCCTCTTCAAACGTGGTATATCATCATATCCATGTCTCTCTCACAAACACATGCTAAAATCTTTTTGATTTATTGTTTTTTTATTTATTGTTTTTTTTTTGTTTTTTTTTGTTTTTGTTTTTGTTTTTGTTTTGTTTTGTTTTTTTTTTTTTTTGTTTTTTTGTTTTTTTTTTGCAATTGAAATCTTGAGACTGATGGTTGTTATAAACAAGAAACATGTGGAATTGTTAAAATACTCATTTAGTATGTAAAACTTATTGCAGTGTAACAGTTATGTTGCTCGAATAACAAAAAAATGTAACTTCTTTATTAAAAAGTTGAGGAGCATATTATATTGTAACTCATGAGTTCCTAAAATGCATTTCATCAAACATGCATCTTGTGTTCTTGATATCCCATACTCCCCTTTTTCAAAGGTGGAGTATGGTTAATTAACTCCTCGTGTTTAGATTAGGTAGTAATCACATCTAATTAGAATCCAATCATGTTAATTAACATCATCATATCAAGTCAAAAATGTCAACAATCATAGTAATCACATCTAATGAGTTTCTGACTAGCAGCTTGACAACTGATCATTAGAAAATTGTCAACAATGTCACTCTGTTGGTCAAGTAGCTTGACATCTTCCTGGTGCCACAAATCGGCTTTAATCGTTGCTCCATTGCTCCGTTGAACTTTAATTTGCTATGGTTTTGACCGTTCATTCTTGAACCATTTTGCCTTGAAATCATCTCGATTTGCCTTGAAATCATCCCGATTTGCCTTCAATTTACGCTTCAACATGCCTAGGTTTCGGTTTCCAATCCTTGAGCTATAAACACATGAAATAAGTTTCGTTCTTGCACGAACACTTGACATTCACTTAGAAATTAGTACAATTAAAGCATATTTATAGGTCCATTCACGGCTTATCAGTTTCACTTCAATCAATAGGAAACGCCAAACACTTTATGGTCAAGTGGCATAACTGTTGCTCTCCCAAGTGAGAGGTCACGGGTTCAATTCACAGTGTTCTTCCAAAAGCAATTGAATTTACAATGCCAATTAAAGTGAAAATTGTTTTTCTAGGGTCCTAAGAACAACTGTATAACTTCTACAAGCAGGTGATAAATGTCTTTAATGATACTCCCTTTATTTTATGTGCAATGTCTACTTCGGTTAACAACACTTCACTAAAAAAAAATTAATTCAATTTTTCATAATATTAAGTTAAGTATTATTAGTATACAAAATTTATATATTTAGAATGGTGTGTTCGGAAAGCAGGAAAATGCTTTCTGGAAAATGATTTCTGGAAAATGAGTCATTTTCTAGAAAATATTTTCCTTTCTTGTGTTTGGCTGCAGAACAAAAAACTGTGTTGCTGTGTTTAGCTCATTTTCCAGAAAATGGGTAGGAAAATGAACATAATTATATAATTGAATATTTTAATTAATTTGTTTAAATGTAACAACATTTATAACAAATATACAATCCAAAAAATAAAATAATCACAAAAAATCACAACAAAATAATATCTATCTCATAAAAAAATAAAAAAAATAATAAAAAATAAAAGTGGCCGACTGGTTTCAGATGTCAAATAAAAAAAAATAAAACTCATAATATCTATCTCATAATAAAAAAAATAAATTATTACTTAAAAACAAAAAGAAAAAGTTGAAGATGTCAAGAAGATGGGATGAAGATGAAGGAGTTAAAGCATTTAGGAGGCCTAAGGAGATGGAAGAAGCAAAGGAGAAGGAAAAAACAAACTTTGGAAAATGACTTCTCCCAAAAAAAAGGGGAAGTCATTTTCCATAAAATTGAGCTTATTTTCTATTGACCAAGAAGTTCATTTCCATTGACTCTATTTTCCCCCTTCTTCCCAAACACCAAAAACCCGGAAAATGATTTCCAGAAATCATTTTCCGGGTTTCCAAACACACCCTAAAAGTACTATTAAACTAAAAAAAAAAATCAAATTTAAAAATAAGTAAAAAATAATAAAAAAAAATATACAAAGAAGAAAGAATTGGTTTGACCAATGAATAGTAAGTAGGACAGATAAAATGAGATAGACGGAGCACTAACCTTCCCAATTTATACCCCTAGACTAGGTGCGTCACGAGGTCTCTCATGAGCTTGACAAGACTTGTGATTAACCTTCTCAAAATAGTTTTAATTTTATTTATCATAATTATTAGTAATTTATATGATTGGTTTTGATTGTGAGTAGGGTATTTATAAAGAGTATGGTTTTGCATCACAAACCATGTATGGCTTTTCAGATCCAAATTGGATTCAACCGAAACTGAGGACTAAAAATGAGAGGATAAAGTATATAAATGAAAATCCAACTAAACACGAAGGCTATATTCTACCTTAAACATCTTTAGATTCATTTGCACAAAC
This sequence comes from Ipomoea trifida, assembly GCA_003576665.1. NCBI lineage: Eukaryota > Viridiplantae > Streptophyta > Magnoliopsida > Solanales > Convolvulaceae > Ipomoea > Ipomoea trifida. Next base: position 13,108,740 of record CP025652.1, on the reverse strand, counting down.
ACGTACACAAAGGCTAAAAAAAAAAAAGAAGAAGAAGAAGAAGAAGAAGAAGAAGAAGAAGATTAGAGTTGTTTCTCCAAACCAATTTCTGTGAGAATAATGTTTTTTGGCAAAAATCTTGAGAAAGCTAAACATCCTCTTTTAAACACTAGCAATTTCGAATGATGAATCAAAACTTCTTCTTCACGCTTCAAGTGACTAAGAATAATTGATATGATTTTTGAAATATAACAAACGAGCTACGATGGTAATCTGGAAAGGAACTTCATTATATTGCAGTTGAAAGGAAGAAAAGAAAGTAATGCTTTACAGACTGAACCCCGGTCAACTTATACAACTGGCAGTTGCAACGGAAAGAAAAAGGAAGGAGAAAATACAAGAATTCCCTCACCCTTTTCTAGCCTTTGCTTATACTGTCTAACAAAATGATATCGAATTTTACGTGATTCTTTTTTGAAGATTAAATTTATGTGATTCTAGTTCTTATAAATGTAAAATTCAATAAAGGATAAATATTTATTAATATATCACATTAATATTTTGACTTTTGAGGTGTAATCTACAACTAAAAATCTCCATAATTATGTTAACATATTTAATGCCATAATTACATATTGTGTGTGGAAGGTAGAGAGGAGATTTACTGAATTAAATTTGATAACTTAAATATAGCTGATATTAATTGATACTATTATTTTATTATTTTACACTAGTATTTTTGCCCATGCGTTGCACAGAATGGATTTGTTATAATATCTTAAGAATATTTAATTTGGATCAATATACAATTATATAAATTATAACATTGAATACTATATAGCGCAATTGATGAAATTGGTTGAATCGATTATGTTTTATGATGTTTTTCTTGCTTAAATTAGAGAAAATAATTGTCCAATTACCCGTGAGATGCACGGATAATTTTTTATTATATATTTAGATAATAAAAATAAAGATCGAATTATAAAAAATTCTAATATATATTGGACGTGTACATTTATTTGATTATAAGATTAGTGTAAAAGTATTACTCAATTAATTGAATAATATATGACTTGTTTATCTACAATTATCCTAAAAAGATCGATATATAATATGACCTATGTAATTATGTTATTACTTAAATAAATATGGAAGAAATAAGAAATAATTTAATTATAATTATTATAAAAATAAACTCAACTATCAATGCTTAGCTTAATTACCATAATAATTATTAATCAATTATTATTAGTCAATTACACTAATATATGTGCAATTCTACTTTTATACCTTTAAGTATATTTATTTTCACCATATAGCATTTAGTTTTTTCTTCCTCCTCCATATATATTTGAATGAATTAATTGTAATTATTATAAAAAAGTTAACAAACCATGTTTAATTAATTTTTTTAAAGTTTAAATAATTTGTAGTTTTCAAAAGAAAAGTGTAAATTAGTTTTTTTTTTTACTTTTTTATATAATTTTCAGTCAATTAGTAATATCCTTTTCCTTTCACAATTTGCCTAATTTCCGTTTTCTTTTCCGTTAGGATCTTTTTATATTTTCAATCAATTAGTAAAATCAATTTTCTTTTTTCATTTTATCTTTACTATATTGTTTGGGCGGGAATTTCACAGTGGATGATTTTATTTTTATTAATAGTAGTATACATATAGAGGTATAGATAAGTATGTGAATTATTATTATTGGTGTAAATAATAATTAATAAATTATTTTTTCTTATAAAATTACGGAGAATTTGTTTCTATTTTTCTCACAATTATTTATTCTCACAATTTTAATGGTTTAATTATTCTCAGAAATTGGTAAATAAAATTTTGTTACCAATTAAACTTTATTATTTTTTTTGCCAATCAATTATAATATTAGTTTGTGCGGGAAAGTTGAAAGGGGAATTTTACTTTTGTTAATAGTATTGATACGTGAATATAGAATTCATATTACCAATTAATTGGTATTAGTTAATTTCCATTTTTTATTTTCCTACCAAATAAGCTTTATTAATTATTTAACAAATAAAATATTTAATTAATTGATTACAAAAGTTTGGGCGAGAAAAAATGAAATACGAGGATTTTACTTTTGTATATGTAAGTATGTAATGCAGAATTCCAAGTGATCTATATCTAACTAGGGAATTAGATAAGAGACAATTACTCCTGATAATACTCCTAATAGATATAATGTAAAAATATGAACGCACCAAAAAAGTACACCAAATATTTAATAACGCAGTTCGGAGAACACTCCTAATCTGCAGGGCCACGCCCAAAATTTTCCACTAGATCAACTCGCTGGTTTTTACAAGTACAAGGTTCAACCGATTTACAAAACTAGGTCTACCACCTATTTTAACGCCAACCTTATACAATAACTCAGTAAGAAAATTTTAAATACAATTTGAGCTAATCTATCAATTACACAAATTGTATGCCAACCTGGATTTCGACACAAGGTGTACTAGTACTGCGCGGAGCTGCTTCTCCAAATTTAGTACTCGTTTCTAGACCCGAACATTTGAAGTTTCTTTTGTGTAGTCACTGACTCTTGAATTGTTACTCCCTGAAACTTCACTTTGATCTCATTACAAGGCTCCCCTTTTATAGTATTTTTAGAACCTTGTTTTTAAGAATTTCCATCCCATGTTCAGACACTTTGCAGGAATGTGGGAGAGGGAAATAATCTGGTTCACACAAATTTTTAGGAATAAACTTTGATTTGCCACTTGCCAGATTCATCAACCATTCTTCATATGCTCCACTCATTTTTCATATCCATGCATTGCATTTTCCTATTTCATTTCATTTTGTGCCACATATCCATCCTTGCATGTATTTTTCTTCTTCTTTTCTTTTGTGCCACACATGTATGCATGCATCAAAATATTTCTTCCTTTCATGGATCAATATATGCCAATTACATAAACACAATAATTTTTGTACCAACAATCTCCCCCTTTGGCATATGTTGATCAAACAAATTAAACATGACTCCCCCTTACTTTGTACTCCCCTTTGTATACTCCCCCTGACTTGCTTGCTTAGCACTACCCTTTCGTATGCTCCCCTGACTTGCTTGCTTTGAACTCCCCTTACGTATACTCCACCTTTTGATAAACAAGTGCCAAAGGCAACTCAAGTATAGTATTAGTGAAACAATAAAGTCGGAATTCAATCAAGAGCAATATATAAGCAATAAGTGGATAGAAGGGAGTGTAACATTGTCCTCAAAGGCTTTTGGCAGTTTATCACCGATAGGATAGGTTGTCTTATGAGGCATATGTGTAGACACGGATAGCATAAAAGATATCACATTAGACAGCTTTCACACCGGACTCTTCTCAGGTTCTTTTTGAACCATATTAAGTACGGGTAGCCCTCTTCTAAGTGAAATGTACACTAGACAGCTTTCACACCGTACTCTTCTCAGGTCCTTTTTGAACCATATTAAGTGCGGGTAGCCCTCTTCTAGGTACAACTCAAGAAACGTAGCATGGAACATAGGTAAGACAACACCGATCAAGAATATGGATTTTGTTTGCGCATAGAGTAAGAGGAACAGGAAGAAAAGCAACAGCAATTGCAATCAAAATGTGCAACGCATTTCTATTTCAGAGCACGTAGAACAATGGAGGATTCGAAGGCTTGAATTAGGTGATGGATAAATCAAGTTATGTGATCGGGGAAAAAGTTTCAGATACACGTTCTATCCACCAACTACTGATATACTACTTCATGAAAGAAAAACAACATTATTAAATTCACTAAGTCCAAAATTTGAGAGAGATTACCCATGGACTATTCATCAAAAAGAAGAGGAAGCCGGTGAGTCATTATCGGAGGACGAAGCCGAAGATGACGCAACCTCAGAAGGAACATCTATATTCTCTGTGTCTGCATGACGAAGCTTTGTCAGAATATTATCAATCTTCACTTTCTTTCCCATACGCCTTCAATCTTTTCTTTTCAAAGAACGTCTCTTCATCTGGCGTACAAGGTCTGATTTTTTTTTCATCTTTTTGTTTTGTTTTTGATTTTTTTTTGTATAATTGAATCTGCAAAACAAACTAACATGATGAAACTTAAATAATAAAAAACGAAACAAAAAAATTAAGCATTTTTTTAATATTTTTTTAATAGACAAAAAAAAAATCATTTTGTTGTTAAGCAAGCTAAGTTTGCTTGGGTCGCCACACTTGTCGTGGTTTGTTTTGTCTGCAACGCCTCCATTCATGTCCTTTCATATTACACCTAAAACATGTTTTGTTAAAAAAATAGTTCACATACCTTTTGCCTTCAGTGTTTCTCCTTGATCTCTTTTCTGGCACCCATGAGTTTTTCTGATTTCCCTGCCCGCTTGTGAATTCTAGACCTACTTTGTTATGGTTATTGCCTCTTGACTGAAGGATTTCATTTAGACTATTGGTGCCTGTGTTCAACATTCTCACACGTTTTTTGAAATTTTCCAACTCCTTTTGCAGGTATAGTTCATTTGAAACCTTCGTATCTAAATCAACCTTAAGTTCTTCTACTGAGGTTTTTAGGGCTGAATTTTTCAACTCTAGAGACTCAATATTCTTAATTAACATACTGTTCAGCTTACTTACCTTACACCAGGTCTTGTACAGATCTTCATAAGCTTCTGCGAGGTCAAAATCCTCATCGTCAGTCTGTATCTCTTCATTTGCCTCATGTATATTAGGGTCATCATCATCGTCATCAGTTTGTATATCTTTAGTTACCTCATGTGCTTCTGTTGTGATAAATTGCACCTGATTTGAGTCTCTCGTTACCTCACTATCTTCCACAAAATCTGGAATTTTGAAGAACTTCTCGTAGTTTGCACGCTCTTCAACATCATCAGGGTGGTACAAATTTCCATGGAATGCAACA
>CP025652.1:12888941-13065656 GCA_003576665.1 Ipomoea trifida | reverse complement strand
TAGACCCTCCACACATGGAGAAGGGGAAACAATCGTGAGCAATACAATACCTATATTCTCTCCATATATTTTTCCTACATATTTCCTATATTCTCGCTATTCTAACAGGTAGTGTTGGCCTGCCTTTGACTACCCAGAAGTCATAAAACCAACATTGGCGCCGTCTGTGGGGATCGATACGGAAAAGCTTCGTACTTTCCTCTGAACTCGAGAAACATGGCGATCGACTACACAATTCTAAGGGCTCAACCAGGGAAACAGATTAGAGACGTGAAGCATTATTGGTTATTCAAGTTAGAGATTACACGGAACCAAGTAAGTCTTTATCCTTATTCTTGTTTTAATTAAGGATCCATGATCGTGAATATTGTTTAGTTGATCACTTGATTGAGTTGATTTACATGTGATTCATTGTTAATTGTGCTCCCGCATTCAAGTTATAAGCGCATAAAGGTTTTAATTAACATTTAGTATAAGAGCCTGCTTATAAATTGACTAATCGCTAAAATTAGGGTTCATGATATTTAGAAATTTATAATTATAAGGTTTAATGAATTGCAAGTTTATCTTTTATCTCTTACAAATATTTTGTATTCGTTGTTGGTGGATTTATATGGATAAAATCGCACTTGAATTAGGAATATGTCTGTAGCATTAGGGTTATATGCCCACGCAGATGGCGGAATAGTACGTACACTAATTTGACGTCTTTTGCATGTATGAACAAAATTTGGTTGTCTTCCTTTAGCATCATATATATATATATATATAGCTGTGTATATGAATAATGCATAACTACATATATATGTTAGTTGTACTTATAAAATTGATTTTCAATTTTGTGGAATCAAAGTCAAAGTCCATTTTCGAATATATAAATATACTACATATTGTCCTGATTTCTTGGAATCAAAATTATGGAATCAACAACATATATGCCGCGTATGTACGTACTGTACCTGTAATCAAAATTAACATGATTGTCCATTTTACTTTCTATTACATTATTTTTATAGTATGTGGTTTGTCACTATTAATCATGTATTATATGTTATAAGAGAACGACATATCAATTAAGGCTTGTTCACATACATAAATATGTCCGTGGAATCAAAATCAATTGAAACCAACAAATATATACATGTACTGTTTGATTATATATAAGCTGATTTAGTTGGTTCTGTAATCGATTATTACGTATCTGTACTCCTATTGCTGGATTATTTGTATGAATGTTAGAATCAACTACTGCAATGGAATCAAACTTGGAGTCACGAACGACTATGGTGGCGTAGCTGGGTTCCCACGGCGCAGGGCAACAGGCAATGAAAAAAAAAAAAAAGTATACGAGAAGAAGATATCATACCACACAGTGGAAGACGTATACCCACCACCGAGTGAGAGTAGTACCGAGTACGCCACCCAGACCACCGAGTGGAAGACCACACGAGTGGAAGACGACCGAGTGAAGACGTACCCACCACCGAGTGGAAGACGCCCACCACCGAGTAAGACCCACCACCGAGTGGAAGACGCCCACCACCGAGTGGAAGACGTAACAGTCACGAGTGAAGCCACCACCGAGTAGACGACAGCACCACCGAGTGGAAGACGTATACCACCACCGAGTGGAAGACGCCCACCACGTCGATGGAGCCACACGGACGACACCGAGTGGAAGACGCCACCACCGAGTGAAGACGCCCACCACGAGTGGAAGACGAAACCGCCACCACCGAGTGGAAGACGCCCACCACCGAGTGGAAGACGTATACCCACCACCGAGTGGAAGACGAGTGAGACGCCCACCACGAGTGGAAGACGTACCCACCACCGAGTGGAAGACGTATGCCCACCACCGAGTGGAAGACGTACACCCACCACCGAGTGGAAGACGTATACCCACCACCGAGTGGAAGACGCCCACCACCGAGTGGAAGACGCCCACCACCGAGTACGCCACCACCGAGTGGAAGACGCCCACCACCGAGTGGAAGACGTATACCCACCACCGAGTGGAAGACGCCCACCGAGTGGAAGACGCCCACCACCGAGTGGAAGACGAACGTGGAAGACGCCCCACCACGAGTGGAAGACGTCCCCACGAGTGGAAGACGCCCACCACCGAGTGGAAGACGTATACCCACCACCGAGTGGTAACCCACCACCGAGTGGAAGACGATACCCACCACCGAGTGAGAGCCCACACCGACAAGTATGCCCACCACCGAGTGGAAGACGTACACCCACCACCGAGTGGAAGACGTATACCCACCACGAGTGGAAGACGCCCACCACCGAGTGGAAGACGTATGCCACCACCGAGTGGAAGACACCACCGAGTGGAAGACGTACACCCACCACCGAGTGGAAGACGTATCACACAGTGAAGCCACCACCGAGTGGAAGACGTATACCCACCACCGAGTGGAAGACATGAACCGGCCCAAGAGAGCAAGTATACTTTCTAGAGACTTCGTATCCACAAAGTCTCAAGAAAGTGGGGGACTAGATGATGGATAATACACTAGCCCTGGGCTACATGAACCGGCCCAAGAGAGCAAGTATACTTTCTAGAGACTTCGTATCCACAAAGTCTCAAGAAAGTGGGGGACTGGATGATGGATAATACACTAGGCTTGGACTACATAGACCGGCCCAAGAAAGCAATTTGATCAAGAAAGCCCAAGAAGGACCCTCAACACAAAGCTACAGAAGAGTTCGATAAGGATTAGACTTAGCACTTGTAATATTAACAAGATTAGGGCTTATTAGTTATAATATAACAGGGACTCCCAATATGGGACGATCCAGGATTCTTATTCCTTGTAGGGCTCTAGGCCCAAAATATGTATAAATAGACCCTCCACACATGGAGAAGGGGAATTTTAACCTTTTAAAAAAAAATTTCCATCCAACCAAACATCTAGAGAATTCCTTCGACCTTTATCCAAATGGCCATTTTGAGCAATTAGAGCCACTCTCATAAATCGTGTGCGGGTCATGGTTCACACAGATATGTGGACCATAAATAAAAAATACATTATTTGTATACATTATTTGTACATTCAGTACACAAATAATATACTTTTAGTATATTAAAAATGTACCTTGTATTCAAAGAAAGTTAATTAATTGAGTAAAGAAAGTTTATTAATTGAGTACTGAAAGTACATGTAACACCCCGAATTGGCTATACTCAACCAATGGAGTAATTAATTACCGCCACACTTAGATTCGGCCCAACCTTAAATAGGCGGGATTCATTCTAAGTGCTCAGGCTAACAACAAAAGTAAGGATCGCGTTTCTTAACGTCAAAATCCAAGACCAGCTTTTAGGATAAAACTGCATTATATATATATATTGACTATCTAGTCATGTGCATCATCAAAGTGTAACTCGAAAGTTACCAAAACGAAATGGGTTAACAATACCACCCATTCGAACTATCTAGAGAAAGAAAATCTGACTAGACGACTGTTCGGTTTACCCCTTTACAAAAGGTATATCTACACAAAAACTAGACTATGCCCCACCTTCCCCTCGACTCCATCTAATCTAGGGAGTAATACACGGGACCCGTGTACGTACCCCAAACCTCACACCACTTGCCATCATACCACGTCATGTGGTCTAGGAACCGGCAAGTATTCATAATCATCATCCACTCCTCATAAGTCTCCGGGGGACTTGGGTCCCACGGATATGGATAGCGCACCACGAACTCAGGCGGGTCACTACCCGGGACTAACTCGAGGGGGTAAAGCCCGTAACTAGCTTGAATTTCGTCAAAGGGACATAGGGGCAAGACCGGCGGGGGCATCCAGAAAGGAGTTTCAGGCGAGCTTGGAACAGGGGCGACGTCGGGCGTATCAAGCAGAACGGGCGGATCGGGGGCAAAGCCGGGGCCATACGGGTCGTCGTCGGATAAATACTGAATATAATCTTCATAGTCATAAATAGGAAATATAAACTCGGACGGATCCGAGTCGGGTGGGCTATTTGACCCCACACTAGACATCTGTTAAGAACACAATGAAGTGTAGTTAGCGCGACGGCTAAGTAAGGATATCCATTATCCCTTGAAAATAAGCAAAGGTTTTCAAAATAATTATTCAATAAGAACAAGGTAAAATAATATTACCCACAGCGCAATCAACCTGCAACAACATAAATAACAAGTAATTTCACTTCATGTCAATAATTAGAACAATTAACTCAATTATTAATTCACCCGGTGGTTAGTTCTTACACGTCGCCCATGGTACACAATTCTTGTCTTACTCATAAGTGGGGTACGAAACCCATCCAATATTAGATCTCGGTGGGGTACACAACACATCCACCTTCCAATTCTCACGTGGGGTACAAAACACATCCACGATTAGTTCACGGTGGGGTACGAAACACATCCACCTGTAATTTCATAAGTGGGGTACGAAACACATCCACTATTAGATCTCGGTGGGGTACACAACACATCCACCTTTCCAAGTTTCACGTGGGGTACAAAACACATCCACGATTAGTTCACAAGTGGGGTACGAAACACATCCACTGTTATAAATTCATAAGTGGGGTACAAAACACATCCACTATTAGATCCCGGTGGGGTACACAACACATCCACCTTTTCAAGTTTCACGTGGGGTACACAACACATCCACGGCTAGTTCACGAGTGGGGTACGAAACACATCCACTATTTAGATCTCGGTGGGGTACACAACACATCCACCTTTCCAACAGTCATGTTTAGTTAGTGTTAAACACATACCAACACATTTAAGCATAGAGTCATGATCAATGTCAATACATAGTCATTTCCCAAAATCATAAAATAGTTAAGTAAAATAATTTGGCTTCAAAAACACCCGCCCGGATGCCCGTAGGCTCTCAAAACATCACAACACATAAGTCCAAAAACATCGGGGAAAAACCGGGTCGGGAATAGGTCGAAACGAGTCCGCGTCGCGCGGACTCGCAACTGTCCGCGCCTGCGGACGCCCGGCGGACGCGGCGTCCGGACCGCGTCCGCGGTCTCGGCCTCTCGCGCCGAGACTGGGCGCCCTCGGACGCGCAGCGGACGCGCGCGTCCGAGCGGCGTCCAGCCTCTCGGCCGAGGCGCCGTAAGGCGTTTTCGCAAGGGCGCGCGTCCACTGTCGCGTCCGCCCGTTTTTCTGCCCACTTTGGGCCGCAAGTTCGGGGCCGTAACGCCCCGATCTACCACGTTTTCCACAAATACAAGCATATACGGACCCCAAACAACATATATATGCATAACAATAATTATGAACACGTACAATAAAATTTATCAAGCTTAAATTCAAGGATTTTAAAGTCAATTTGTAGATCTAAAGCATAACACACATTTTCCATGAACAAAACTCTAGCATGCAGTTTTTCCTAGCATTTGCCTATTTCCAAGCGATTGAACCGACTTAAGGGAATCCTTACCTTGATTTTTAGATCGCGAAGTTGAGGGTATTTCCTTGGAATTTTCCTCCCAAAAATCCTAAAGAATTGTCACCATAATAATAACATTTTCTTGTATTAATATCAACACTTAAATGCTAGAGAGGATTGAACCTTTAAAGTTTAAAGTCTTACCTAGACCTTGCTACTTGAGTTGGGAAAAATAGTAGGAGGAAGTTTAGATCACCAATGAAGACTTAGCTCTCTTCTCTTTTTTTTTTTTTTTCTTCTTCTTCTTCTCTTAGGAATTTCGAAAGTGGAATGAAGAGGAGAGAAAGATGATCTTAATTGTTGGCTTGGAATGGAAGTTACAAGTACATGGTCACCTTACCTCTTATGTCACTACATTAATTGCCCAATCTAGATCAAATCTATCTTAAGATCATATGCCACTTGTCAACACCCCATTCATCCCTTAAGAAGATATTAATTCTCTTGATCAGTTTAGGCCTAAATCAAATGAATGTTCGGAGGATTATAGCTTAATTCGGAAAAATTCTAATACTAAAATTATCGTAAAAATATTCCCGTCGCAAATCACCAATTTTGGGAATTTTCCGATAGTCCGTTAAATTTAGGTTCAGAGTCTGCAACGATTTATCCCTTACGGTCCATTTAGAAATTCTCTTGAACCAATTAAAATTCAGGCCTAATCGTATGATACTCAATAATTCCAATTCTGAAAATCCGAATTGAATCCTCATCCTAAAATTTTTCTCGGTTCGTAATTGATACGTAGTTCGCAGCTTATCGGTAATAAATCCTTAAACGAAACAATTATTTCAAGTACCGAACAGTCCTCTCTTAATTGTCATAACTAAAAAAAATTATAACGCTATTTTCGAATCTTAGTTTTATCGGAAAAAAAACCGAGGGGTTACAGTCTTCCCCCCTTAAAATAGTTTCGTCCCCGAAACTACTCCTTTCGCCACTCAAAGGTTTCCACTTACTCACTTTTCGTCTAAAAACGAATTCCTAGCATACCAAAACCAAGTACACAATTTATTCATGCATATCTAAAGGTTAGGTCGATTCTACTAACCTGAATTAAATAACTCCGGATAGCGTTCCCTCATATCGCTTTCCAACTCCCATGTAGCTTCATCGGGACTGTGGTTCGACCACTGTACTCTGATCATTTTGATCGATTTCCGCCTTGTTTCTCGCGTCTTTGAGTCCACGACCCGGACTGGTTTTTCCTCATAGGTCAATGAGTCATCCATCTCGAGCTCCTCGGGTTCCAATACATGGGACTCATCGGGTACATACCGCTTGAGTTGAGAAATATGGAACACGTTATGCACTTTGTCGAGTTCGATTGGTAGAGCCAGTCGATAGGCTAGATTTCCGACCCTTTCTAGGATTTCATAAGGTCCTATATATCGAGGACTTAATTTCCCTTTTCTCCCGAATCGTTTTACTCCCTTAGTAGGTGAAACTTTCAATAATACCTTCTCTCCAGCCTGATATTCTGTGAATTGACGTTTCAAGTCGGCATATGACTTCTGTCGATCTTGCGCGATTTTCATTCTCCCTTGAATTAACTTGATGGCCTCAATGGTTTCATGGAGATATTGTGGCCCAAGCGTGACGATGTCACTCTTATCACTCCAGCATAGAGGACTTCGACACTTTCGCCCATATAATGCTTCATAAGGTGCCATCTTGATACTCGCATGGTAACTATTGTTGTAAGAGAATTCTATTAGATCCAACTGTTCATCCCAAGAACCCTGGAAGTCTAGTACGCAACCTCTGAGCATGTCCTCTAACGTTTGGATTGTTCGCTCTGTTTGGCCATCAGTGGCGGGGTGAAAAGCCGTACTCAGTTTGAGTTGAGTACCCATTGCCGCCTGTAACGCTTCCCAGAAACGAGATAGGAACCGTGAGTCTCTATCTGAAATGATATCTCGCGCCACCCCGTGGTGCTTCACCACATTCTTCACATATGCCCTTGCCAGTTTCTCCATTGACCACGTTTTGTTCATTGGTATGAATCTCGCGGTCTTCGTTAATCGATCGACAATGACCCAGACTTGGTCGTTTCCTGCCTTGGTTCTAGGTAATCCTCCCACGAAATCCATCGAGATTGAGTCCCACTTCCACTGCGGGATTTCCAGTGGTTGTAACAATCCCTTGGGTTTACTTCTCTCTGCCTTGACCCTTTGGCAGTTCAAGCACTTTGCCACGAATTCAGCTACATCATTCTTCATGCCCGACCACCAGAAGTTTTGTTTCAAGTCCTTATACAATTTATCTCCACCCGGATGCACTGAGTAGGGCGTGTAGTGGCCTTCTTTCATTATTTGCTCCATTATCTTCTTACACCCTTTTGGTATTACCCATCTACCTTGGAATCTCACACTTCCATCGGGGTGTAATTCGAATGGCCTAAGTTTCCCGTCGACCATCTTTTCCTTGACCTTCCCCACCCAACTATCTTCATCTTGCGCTCGCTTGATTTCCTCGAATAGGGTTGGAGTAGTCGTCATGTAATATAATCTCCCCTCTCGCTCTTCTTGATCACTTAGCTTCACCTCCAGATTGAGTCCTTGAAACTCCTTACATAGTTGTTCGGGTAATATCCAAAGAGCATGGTTCGTCTTTCGGCTTAGGGCATCAGCCACTTTGTTTGCCTTGCCTTCATGATATTGAATCTCTAGGTCATAATCCTTGATCAGTTCCAGCCATCTCCTTTGTCTTAATTAATTGAGATCTCTCTTGAGTGAAAATGTATTTCAAACTCTTGTGATCGGTGTAAACTTTGCAGGTAATTCCATAGAGGTAATGCCGCCAAATTTTGAGAGCGAAAACCACTGCTGCTAGCTCCAAGTCGTGCGTCAGGTAGTTAGCCTCGTGGGTTTTCAATTGACGAGAAGCGTATGCTATTACTTTCCCATTTTGCATAAGGACGCATCCTAATCCCTTGTGAGACGCGTCGGTGTACAACTCATAGCCTTCTGTTCCGACAGGTAGAGTTAACACCGGAGCGGTGGTCAGTCTCTTCTTGAGCTCTTGAAATGCCTGCTCACATTCCTCATCCCAGTTGTACTTAGTTGTTTTCTTGAGCAAGCTCGTCAGTGGTCTTGCTATCTTTGAGAAGTCTTGAACGAATCGCCGATAGTAACCTGCCAAGCCCAAGAAACTGCGGACTTCGGTAACCGATTTGGGCGCTTCCCATTCGATTACCGCTCGTATCTTGGTTGGATCTACCCTTATTCCTTCCTCGGTGATGACGTGGCCGAGAAACGCGACTTCTCTTTTCCAAAATTCGCATTTCGAGAGTTTTGCGAAAAGTTTCTTTTCTCTTAGTGTTCGCAACACTGTTCTGAGGTGTTCCTCGTGCTCTTCCGTGGTCTTAGAGTAGACTAGGATATCATCTATGAAAGCGACAACGAATTTATCCAAGTACGGAAGGAAAATCCGGTTCATCAAATCCATAAAAGTTCCTGGAGCGTTGGTCACTCCAAATGGCATGACTGTGAACTCGTAGTGCCCGTACCTTGTTCGAAATGCGGTTTTTGGTACGTCTCCTTTCGCTACTCACACTTGATGATATCCTGACCGTAGATCGATCTTGGAGAACACACCCGCTCCTTTCAACTGGTCAAATAAGTCATCGATCCTGGGCAACGGGTATTTGTTCTTCACCGTGACTCGGTTGAGTTCTCGATAGTCGATGCACAACCGCAAGCTTCCATCTTTCTTTTTCACAAACAACACCGGTGCACCCCAAGGTGATACGCTTGGTCTAATGAATCCTTTTTCTAACAGCTCTTCCAACTGCGCCTTTAATTCTTCCATTTCCTTGGGAGCCATGCGATACGGTGCTCTTGAGATAGGTGAAGTGCCTGGTACGAGATCGATGGTGAACTCCACTTCCCTCTCTGGTGGCATCTCGGTGAGGTCGTCAGGGAATACGTCAGGGAATTCTCGCACTATTGGGATTTGATTTATTTCGAGTTCTTCCACCTCGGCGCCTTGTATCAAACAGAGATATGCTTCGCACCCCTGGCGAACGCATTTCCTTAACCCTTGCATTGTCAACAACCGCGGCTCGGGTTGTTTGCCGGCTCCTCGATAGGATATTCTCTTTCCCTTCGGTCCTTGAAGCACCACCTTTCGTTCGTTACACACGATTTGAGCCTTGTACTTGTCCAGCCAATCCATTCCGAGTACGACATCAAGGCCTTCAAGTTCAAAACGAACGAGGTTTCCGGGACAGTTAAATCCCGCTATTTCTATTGCAACGTCATCGTAACCATCCTTACAGGATACTACTACTCCTGAAGCTGTCGCGACGTTGAGACTTAACTTGGCCGTAGGCCTTAACTTTAGTTTATCAGCGAATGCAGAGGATATAAAGGAATTGGTAGCCCCAGTATCAAACAGAACTAAACCGAGCACTGAGTTTATTGGGAATGTACCAGTTACGGCGTCGCTAGCCTGAGCCTGAGCGCTATTGACGACGTAGATCCTGCCCTGTTTCGTTCCGCTGCTCTCTCCAACCACTTGCTTCCCCTTGTGGTTAGAACCGGGTGTGGCATTCATCGAGTTCCCGGAGGGAAAATTATTCTTTTGACCTCCGGCTCCTGCGGAGTTCCAGCCGTTATTCCCGTTAATTCTCCGGCTTTGATTCTCATTTTGCAGGGGCTTCTGGGGACTGTTTCCCTGGCTTCGGCACTGGGCGGCCTTGTGCCCAAAGTTGCCGCACTGATAACATCTGGTCCTTATCCCTTGGCAATTCTCACCGGGGTGATCTCTTCCACACCTCGGGCAATTAAATCGTCTCCCCTTATCGAATCCTCCTCTCCCTTGCACTGTATTGAAGCCACCATGGTTGGCTTTCTTGTTTCCCGCTTGAAACTTCCGGGAGTTGTCGTCGGCTTTCCTTTTGTTTCGACCATAGGCTTCCTGTTGGTCCAGGTGAACCTGATAATGGTCCGATGCCCTGTCGTAGGCTTCCTTCAACGTGGCACACATGAAAGGCGCAATCATTCCTCGTATACTCCAGTCCAAACCACGAACAAACCTCCTTGCTTTGCTCGCCTCATCCGGCACAATCTCCTGGGCAAACCGCATCAGCTCGACATACTGGTCGTAGTACTATTGGATGGTTGCTCCTTTCTGTCTCAGCCGTAGGAATTCCTCACATTTAATTCCCTTGATGCGCTCAGTGTAGAACTGTTCCCTTAGTTCCACCTTGAATTCCTCCCAACCGAAAGCTGGGTCTTGCAGGAGNACTTTTCCCCAAAAGTAATCATTTATGTAAGTGTTTAGTATTCATGTTTACCAAAATACTTTTTCGCCAAAAGTAATCATTTTCGTAAGTGTTTATGTGCACCATCTTTCTAAAATCCCTCAAAAATAATTTCTATAGTATTTGTTAATAATTTTTTATTTGACTCATGACTTTATCTAATATTTGTATGTGTAGAGCAATCTTCATCTTCTCCATCTACAGATGCTCATATAATTCGGGAAAACAAATGAAGACTATTGCGGGAAGGATCTCTCCGTAGTATACAGATTGCAGTGTCTGCAAACGTATATTAAATTACTTTTTAGTTAATGAATATAAGCAAATCTTTCAAAGTATCAATATTTGCTATAATTAAAATATTTTAATTATTATATTAATTAAGAAATTAAATAATTAATTATAATTAAGCTAATAATGAAATGAAATTAAGGAATTAAGTAATATAAGGAAATAATTCTAATTAAGTTAATAATCAAAAATAAGAAATTAAGTATTGAAAGTAATTATAGAGTATTTAAATGGTAATAAAATTATCTTTATAATTAAAAAAAATATTTTTTTTGAAAGGAAAAAAAAATCATATACAATGAAAACGTAACTATGTTTAGAATCTTCTTTATTCCTGATTTACTTTCTGATGATTAACCTTTAGAGCAATCTTCATCTTCCCCGTCTACAGATGCTCCTATAATTCGGGAAAACAAATGAAGACTATTGCAGGAAGGATCTCTCCTTGATATACAGATTGTAGTGTTGCAAAAGTATATTAAATTATTATTTTTAGTTAATGAATATAAGCAAATGTTTCAAAATATCAATATTTGTAATAATTAAAATATGTTAATTATTATACTAATTACGAAATTAATTATAATTAAGCTAATAATGAAGTTAAAGAATTAAATAAGATAAGGAAATAATTCTAATTAAGTTAATAATGGAAAATAAGAAATTAAGTAATTGAATGTAATTATAGAATATTTAAATGGTAATAAAATTATCTTTGTAATTAAAAAAATTAATTTTTTAGTTAATAAATATAAGTAAATTTTAAAAAATATTAATATTTGCAATAAATAAAATATTTTCAAAATAATCACTATAATGATGATTAATACTATGTAAAATATTTAATAAAGAATATTTAAATGGTAATAAAAGTGCCTTATAATTAAAAAAAAAGCATTTTTTTTGTTAATGAATATACAGAAAAGGTAAAAATTATTGTAAAGAAAAAATATTAAATACATTTTAAAATTTAGTGTACTATAATATTATTATTAGATAGTCGTTTCTTTCCTTAATTTTATTATTATCCTAATTAAGGAATTAATTAAAATTAAGCTAATAATAAAATTAATGAATTAATTAAAATAAGAAAATAATTGTAATTAAATTAATAATCAAGAATAAGAAATTAAGGAGTTGAATGTAACAAAGTATTTAAATGGTAATAAAATTCAGATACTACATTATAATAGAGTCAGAAGTACTAAAAAAATGGTAATAAAATTATCTTTATAATGAAAAATTCATTTTTTTTAGTTAATGAATATAAGCAAATCTTTCATAATATTAATATTTATAATAAATAAAATATTTTCAAAATTATCATTATAAAGATAATAATTAATAATTAATAATTTATATTATCAAAAATATTTAATACAGAAAATTTAAATGGTAATAATATTGTCCTTACAATCAAAAAATCATTTTTTAGTTAATGAATATACGGAAAAGCTAAAAATCATTGTAAAGGAAAATTATTAAATAGATTTTAAAATATAGTGTACTACAATATTATTAGGTAGTCATTTCCTCCCTTTTATTATTATACTAATCAAGAAATTAGGGAATTAATTATAATTAAGCTAATAATGGAATTAAGTAAAACATAGTATAATTATCTTTGTAATAAAAAATTACAGAGTACTTAAATGTTAATACAATTATCTTTATAATAAAAAATCATATTAATGCTTTTTAAAATTGTTTTCCCTTTTCCCATATTTATTTTAAATAATGATATAATTTCATAAATCATATTACATATTAATTTTTCTAAAATAAATGCAATAAAATGAGTCATATATTATTGATACCTTTGCATTGATCTTATAATTAAATAAATGTACACTTTCAAATATTATAATTATTTATAATTTACCTTTAATTTTATTATTTAAATATATAATAAAAAAAATTAACCCATGCGGGTAATTTACTAGTTATACAATAATAATAATAATAATAATTATTATTATTATTATTATTACTATTATATTATTATTATTATACATGAACTTAATACTTTCAAAAACTACCATATATGCATTCAACTATAAGAATAGATAGAAAAGCAAAGATAGTGATGTTTATAGATCTAAAGGATTGTTGTTTCCAAAAAAAAAAGTAATCTAAAGTACTGATGTCGCCGTTAATCTACGGATATCGACCATGACAAGGGTCATCGATTTAAGGAGCAATAAAATTTCAATAGGAGTATATGTAGATGGCGACTTTTGAAAGAAGAATAAGAAAAAGAAGATAATGGATGGGGATTTTGAAGAGAAAATTTTGAAATGCAAGTGAGAAGGGCATACCGATTACCGAGTACATTATTTTTTTTCTTCTTTTAATTGAAGATTTCTTTTTCTTCTTTTAATTGGGCACATCTTTTGAAATTTAGGTGTGATAATTGTGTGCAGTAATAATATTGTGGTTAAAGTTTAAAAGGTAATATTGTAGAATTAAAAATATAATAATGTTTATTTATGGAAAGTGAATAATATTTTTCGGACGAAAAAAGAAAGTAAGATAATAAAATAGAATGAAAAGAGTACATTCTTTATGGTTCACACAATATTTTGTGGACCATGATCCACACAATAATTTATTGTAATTTCGTATAACAGCAGCCTCTCCCAATTCAAAAAGCTTTCGAAGGCTTATTGCTCAAACTTTAAACTAAAACGCGCAATTGGAAAAAAGAGAAACAATAGAATAAAGAAAAGGAAGCAATAATAGAGAAAGAAAGATAACTTTGTTAAGAAATAGACGTAGATGCAACGCGTAAATAAAGAGATTATAGAGGTATTGAAGCCAAAGATTGCAGCAACTCCTCGTCGAACCCTCAATCTATTCCTGGTAAATACGTACTCTTTCATAAACTTTTGATTGTTGGTGGGGCTTTGTTTGTTCTTCGATGGTTTTCTAAATTGCAGGTGCAATTGTAGGAAGAAATTTCTAAATTTTACTTATTTATTCTGGATTTATAAACAAGAACAGACAGCTTCAAAATTATTAAGTTTTTGGTTTTCGTTGCCTGTTTCTTGAAAAGAAATGAAAAAAAGAATTCTTAATTTTGGTTGCTCATCTTGATGCCAAGATATAGGCCCTGTTTGGTAAATGGTTGTTAGCTGATTGGGTTGGCTGTTTGGGTTAGAAGGTATGATTTGTTAATAACATTAGCTGATTGTAGAAAGTTGTTTGATAAATTAAATGTTAGCTGATAGCTGTTTGGTATAATTTCTTTTCTCGAAAGACTAATTGAAAAGATACTTTGAGTAGCCTTTTGAATTTTAGCATTTTGGAGTTATAAAAAACTTATTATTTACCAACTAATACTAGTCAAATAGCTGATTGTAGTCAAAGGCTAATTTGTTGATAACATTGGCTGATTGTAGAAAGTTGTTTGATAAATTAGCTGTTAGCTGATAGCTGTTTGGTATACTTTCTTTTCTCAAAAAGCGAATTGAAAAGGCTGCTTTGAGTAGCCTTTTGAATTTTAGCATTTTTGAGTTACAAAAAGCTTATTATTTACCAACTAATAGTGGTCAAATAAGCCCAAATTGGCTGATAGGCTGATTATTTACCAAACAACTTTCTACAATCAGCCAATGTTATTAACAAATTATACCTTCTAACCCAAACATCCAACCCAATCAGCTAACAACCATTTACCAATCAGAGCCATGATGTTCTCTATAATTATCATTCTAAATGTTGTCGTTAGATTTCTAGATTTTTCTACAATATTCACCAAAGATGCACTTGGCAGTACTCTGTAGTTGTTATTTATGAAAATCTATGCATGAACTGCTGTGGTGGACATGGGGAAAATCTTATAGAAGATGAATTTCTGTTTCTTGTACCATCACATTCTGTTCTTTGCACATGGCATTAACTATAACGAGATAGATGATGTTTTTTCCTGGATTTTGACTGTGAAAGTTGAGTTGAAGAAAGATGGGAAAAAACAAGCAGCACAGTGATGACAGAGGACTCTTTTCTAATATGGCTGGATATGCTATGGGACATTACATTTACCCTCCACACCATAATGCTTATCCCCCACCAGGATATCCACAGGCTGCTCCCTATACAGCCTATCCTCCACCTGGATACCCTCACGCTGGATATCCCCCGCCTCCGACCTCATATCCTCCGCCAGCTGGATACCCTCATGCGGGATATCCTCCGCCAGCATATCCTCCGCCTAGCGGATATCCCCCAGGAGGTTATCTTCCAGCAGGCTATCCAGCTCCTTCAGCTGCTTCATATCATCATGGTGGTGTGTACTTTTCAGCTTTTCCAAGTTACCACTTTTTATTCATGTCTGTTTTGTTTTTATTTTGCATCTGTATTTTGCCTGTTTATATAGTTCTGGATTTTCTTATGCATACAAATAGGTAGGAACTTACATGCCTATACAGTTTTCAGTTTTTCCAACTAACCACTTTTTATTCATGTCTGTTTTGTGTTTATTTTACTTCTGTATTTTGCCTGTTTATATATATAGTTCTGGATTTTCTTATGCATACAAATAGGTAGGAACTTTCATGCCTATAAACCATAGTAAGATTGGGCAATATGAGGGATGTACAGCAACGCTGAAAGTCTTGACAGTTGAGAGTTGAGAGGTCAGGGGAACTGATAATATGTTATTGAGTAAGAATGTAATAAGATATGGAGGGAATTCTCTGCTGTCCAAATTGTAAAGCCTTTCATTCTATCGACCTATGATTCCTTTTAATCAATGCCTCCAATTTCCCTCAGAGATATTGGTGAAAGAATACATAACTGATGTGTTATATGGTTTATAAATAAAAACGAGAAAGAAAGAATTAGACCCTGTTTGGTAAATGGCTGTTAGCTGATTGGGTTGGCTGTTTGTGTTAAAAGGTATGATTTGTTGATAACATTAGCTGATTCTAGAAAGTTGTTTGATAGATTAGCTGTTAGCTGATAGCTGTTTGGCATAAATTTTTTTGTCAAAAAGCTAATTGAAAAGGCTGCTTTGAGTAGCCTTTTGAATTTTAGCATTTTGGAGTTATAAAAAGCTTATTAACCAAACAACTAATAGTGGTCAAATAAGCCAAAATTGGCTGATAGTCTGATTATTTACCAAACAGGGCCTTAGTCATGGATACTAGAGCATTATTAAGGAGCTCTCCTGGATGTTTGGTATAGCCAAACTAGATTTACAGGAATAATGATACCTTTTACCCTGGTAATCACAAGTTGTATTCCCAGCTTTCATAGTGAAGGCTGTGAAATGGTTTTACAAAACTTTGACCTCAATAGATGCAATGAAAAACTGTGATTTTTTTTTTTTATGCTACTGACTCTATTACAATGTAGTATAGAGCAACGCCTCCACTGAGGCTCGAACCCACCACCTCCCGTATACAGGGAAGGGTTTGATGCCACTGGACTACAAGGCCCTTGGCAAAAAAAACTGTGTTTTTATACTTGGTTGATGATTTTGAATATATATCTGTAGGGCATGGAGCTAGTGTGGGACCAATGATAGCTGGAGGTGCAGCAGCCGCAGCTGCTGTTTATGGAGCTCACCATCTGATGCACGGCCATCATGTTGGGTTTGGAAAGTATAAGCATGGCAAGTTTGGAAAGCGTTGGAAACATGGCTTATTCGGGAAGCATAAGTTCAAGAGATGGAAGTGATTTGCACTAGCTAAGTCAGTGTTTGACATACATATAGTATATATATATAGGATATACCAATATTAACCAAAGGTTAGCATGGCTTAAGTGTTAAGTCTGCATTATATTGATGAAATAGTCCAGTGTTCAAACCAGCCTGTGGGCTTTGATGAATTTCTTTCAAAGTTTTTAATAATCAATAATAATGAGAATTCTAATTGAATTTTTTATTTGTAATAATGTGGCTTTTTTTTTTTTTTTTTTTCTTCCATTTCTTAATAGCAATAGTGAGAATTTTAATTGAATTTTATATTTGTAATATTGTAGTTTTTTTTTTATTTCTTAATATTAATAGTGAGATGAGTGAAATTTTGTTTTTGGCATTTTTTTTAAATATTAATAGTGAGAATTCTAATTGAATTTTTTATTTGTAACATTGTGACTTGTTTTTTTTTTCTTTTTTAATATTAATAGTGAGATGAGTGATTTATAAATCACAGGTTCGTCTTTCAAAGAATTTTGGGTCAAAATTTTGATAAATACATTTATCCCCTAAATATGGTTTTTAAAACCATAAATAAATATATAAATATTTCGTACTAAATCATTCAAAATAAAGAATTTAAAATATTTAATTATACTCTTATTTGACGAAAATGTCTTGTAAGAAATTAAATTACATATATATTATTATTTTAAAAGCTTAATAAAATATGAGTTTATTTTAAATGATTTTGGATAAGAAAATTATAAGGTATAAAATAATTTATTTGAACTTTAAAACAATAATAATTTGTTTTTTTTTTAAAAAAAGTATTTGAGTTAAAATATTTAAGATTGAAAATAAATTTTATTTTAGAAATTATTTTATCAAAATAGGAATTGAACAAGTGGATGGCAAGTGGAAGACAAAGACATATTAGGCAAGGCGATGGTGGATCAATGAAGATATATTATATCTTATATTGAAATTATTGGGGAGAAAATTACATTTCAGACCCTAAATTTTATCTTATTTACAAGATTGAATCCTAAACTCCACCTAAAAATACCCTACCCATATATCATTCTCATTATACCAAAATCACTCACATCTCTCCTTTAGTAGTTGCTCTTTCCTTCCTTAGTAAGAGAGAAATTCTCTATTTTTTTCCTCTTTGCTATATAGAAGGAAAAGTTGTAACAATTTCTTCATAATGAAACACCTGTAGCCTTGCCCGTGGTGTGTACCTAATAGGTGCCAAAAGTACCTACCTTTTGGGTCAATTAAGGGGTGTTGATATCATCTAAATGCCTTTGAATGAACCGATGTGTGGTGTTTATGCTTTGATGAGCTAACAATTCTGAGATTGCTATTTTTAGAATGTTTTTGAAGTAATTCACTAGGCTCGAGGGCGTGACGAGGTCATGAGACGATGCATACAATCAACTGAAGGAAGAACCGATTGTGGCACGCTCGAAACCAGCCCGAACAAACAAAAGAGCTAAAAAGGAGAAGAAAATGCTTTGTCCACGCGTGGAGTTGGCGTGGAACCTTTCCAATAGCGTTCCAAGCCAAGCGTCCACACGTGGACATGGCGTGGACGAGCAACTTTAGCAGGTTAACAACAAGTTTGTGCTAATTGAGATGTCATGTGTATTATTTATTTTATTATTATTATTATCCTACTAAGCATTTGACCCTAAAAAAAAAAAAACTTAACAAAATATATTACTCTATAAAAAAAGAAATATATTACCCCGTAATTCTATTCTTGAAAGTAGGTTTTTACAATATTATTATGTTGAAATAATTGTTGATACTCAGTATAATAAAATCTAACACGTAGAAATGTATTGGGCCGACTTAGCCTTGATTTAAAAAAAAAAACATAATACATTCAAATATTCAATAACAATGCTTAGTTTTTTTAGGATCAAATGCTTAGTAGGATAATAATAATAAAATATATAAATAAAAAATACACATGACATTCTAATCAGCATAAACTTGTTGTTAACTTGCTAAAAGTGTTAATTGCTCGGTTCAGGAATGAATTTGAAGCTTATTCGAGTTCGATGGCTTAATTGCTATCCCAAAAATAGTTCAATGGCCTATTTGTAACTTTTCAAATACATTATTTGAATACATAAAGTAAACTATTTTAAAGTATATTATTTAAATATTAAAAGTACATTATTTTGTAAATTTACATTTAGTACACAAATAATGTACTTTTAGTATATTAAAAATGTACATTGTATTCAGAAAAAATATATTACTTTAATACTAAAAGTATATTATTTTGTATGATATACATTTAGTATACAAATAATGTACTTTATTTTAAAAATATATTCGCTCAGTCTCGAAATAAATATCTCATTACTTTTAGCACACACTTTAAAACATACAACAAAAGGACAATCTTTCTATTTTTGCCATTGTCTTCTCCGTACTATTCTTCTTCTTCCTTCATTTCATTTTACTATGGAAGACTTTGCTACAGAACATTTCTTCATAGCAACGGAAGGAATTTTCTAGAGTGAGAAAATAGCCGGTGAAATGCTCTCGAGAACTTCGACCGAACCTCCGGCGACTAGGTCGTTGGAAGACCAGGATCTTCTTGAAAGAAGTACAAAAAAATCGAACACTGGAGAAATTGAAATGGAAAATAGTACTCCCTCTGTCCCATTTTATCTGTCATACTTACTATTCATTGGTCAAACCAACTCTTTCTTCTTTGTTTATTTTCTTTAGTATTTTTTACTTATTTTCAAATTTGATTTTTTTGTGTTTAATAGTACTTTTAGTGTAGTTTCTAAATATATAAATTTTATATATTAATACAAAAACTAATATTATGAAAAATTGGATTAAAAATAACTTTAGTCAAGCCTCGTTAACCCGAACCCGACACATAAATTGGGACGGAGGGAGTAATATAGATGAGTATATTTAGAGATGGGGCAAGAAGGAGGCTCAGAGGCGACAACCCAGACTACGAATGAAAAGAGGAATGCTATGGAGTGGTGAACATGGGCAATGGCGAGGGAGCAGGGAATGTGAGAATGGCTTTAGATTTCAAGTTTTGTATAAGAATGTTGTTGCAGGTAGAGCGAACCAGAAAGGAGTCTATGTTGTTGAAGACGAAGTGTCGGATGATGAGTCTGGGGATGAAAGCCAGGATGACCCGACATGTCAAAGATCAAACTCACAAAGGAGGAGAAAATTTGGATACGGGCACCATGGAAGCAAACATTGATTATCAAAGTAATGGGCAGATCAGTGGGGTACACTTATTTACTACGCAGAATCACAGCCTTATGGCGACCAAAGGGTAAGATGGAATTAGTTGCAATTGATAATGATTATTTCTTGGTGAAATTTAGTTCTGTAGAAGACTATGAATATATATGCAAAATATGAGGGACCTTGGATGGTCATTGTTAATACGGTAAGAAGCAGAAGAAAATGAAGAGAAGTTCTGTATGATTCGCTGAGAGTCTCAGTGCAGAGCAAAATATATACAAGGCTACTATCTCAATCTTACCTAAAACACTTTCAATCAATCTACCTAAACAAGGCAAGAAATAAATCTCTACCAAAATAATATACAGTATCTAATCTTTACATATATAATATGATATTACTGCTATTACCCCCCCTCAAGTTGGTGCATGAAGATCTCGAATGCCCAACTTGCGAATGAAGTATTGGAGTTGTCGTTGTCCCAATGCTTTGGTGAAGATATCGGCGAGTTGTACATGCGTTGAGACATAGGAAGGAGAAATAGTTCCTCTTACAATCTCATCCCTCAAAAAATGACAATCGACTTCTATGTGCTTTGTGCGTTCATGGAAAACTGGATTTTTAGCTATGTGCAATGCAGCTTGGCTATCACAGTAAAGTCTAATGGGTGTGGTATGCGCAACCCCCAAGCTCAATAGCAGTCCCTTCAACCATTTCAACTCACAAACCGTCATTGCCATAGATCTATATTCTGCCTCGGCAGAAGATCTAGATACAGTGTGTTGCTTCTTTGTCTTCCATGAAATTGGAGAGTTTCCCAGAAGTACGAACCATCCTGTAAGCGATCTTCGAGTCAAAGGACAGCTTGCCCAATCCAAATCACACCATCCATACAATTGTAGATCACATTCGGTTCGCAATAAAATGCCTTGCTAAGGATTTCCTTTCAAGTACCTTGCAACACGCAGTGCCGCTTCCCAATGCTCAACTCGTGGGTGTTGCATAAATTGTGACAAAACATGCACACAATATGATAAATCTGGCCGAGTGAAGCATAGATAGATGAGTCTTCCAACCAAACGTCTATAACTTTCGGGATCGTCAAGTAATCTACTCTTAGACTGCATCAACCGATGATTTTGTTCCATGGGAAATCCTGCAGGTTTTGCTCCCAAAGCACCAATCTCAGAAAGAATATCCAATGCATACTTACGCTGACATAAATAAATTCCTTCTTGACTCCTGGCAACTTCAATGCCCAAGAAATATTTCAGCACTCCCAAATCCTTCATGTGGAAACAATCACTCAAATAATTTTTGAATTCTTGTATGCTATCATGGTCATTACCAGAGATTATCAAATCATCCACGTACACAAGTATATTAATATGTGTCTCTCCATTTTGCAATGTAAACAGTGAATAATCTGAATAGGATTGCTTGAATCCATACCTTTTAAGAGCTGAGGACAATTTCGCGAACCAACACCTTGGTGCTTGTTTAAGCCCATAGAGAGACTTTCTAAGCTTACACACCATTTCAGTATTCTCAACTTTGAACCCCGGTGGCATTTTCATATACACTTCCTCTTCAAGGTCTCCATGAAGGAAAGCATTATGTACATCCATTTGATGCAATTCCCACCGTCTAGCTGCTGCAATTGCTAGAAATGCCCTCACAGTCACCATCTTGGCTACTGGAGCAAAAGTTTCTGTGAAATCCACCCCTTCTATCTGGTGATTACCAAAAATGACCAGGCGTGCTTTGAATCGTTCTACGGTTCCATCAGAATTGTATTTGATCTTATAAACCCATCTGCAGCCAAGTGCTTTCTTTTTATGAGGTAGCGTAGTCACCTCCCATGTTTTATTATCTTCCAATGCGTCGATTTCTTTCTTCATAGCTTCCCTCCATCTTTCATCTTTCACTGCCTCATGGAAAGATTTTGGCTCATGGTCGACAGTAATAGCTGCAAGAAAATTCCGATGGTGCAAAGAAAATTTATCACAATTTACATAATGTACTATGGGATAACACGTACCAGAGGCATGCGATGGAGTAGGCAGCAGGGTGGATGGGCTCAACTTACAAATTGTGTTAGTCACAAAGTCTCGTAATCGCACTGATGGCTGCTTCACTCGATGACCACGCCCTAATTGACTTTGCTCCTCATTTCCCTCTTCATCCCCTTGTTCTGTCAGGTTCTCATTCCCAATTTCTATCTCATTCTCACAAGTTCTCACTCTGCTGTCACACTCTTTGTCATTATCTTCATCAATAATATTTCTTACTTCTACTTCATCACTCACGTCCATACCCCACTCATTACCGTATTCTATTCCATCACCAACCCCGATCTCATCATGTTCAATTCTAAATGTTGTGTCCCCTTGATTGAAAGGGAATTCATTTTCAAAGAAATCAACATCCCGTGACACAAAAGAAACTTTTGTATCTAAGTCATATACTTTCTATCCCTTTTTTCCATAAGGATACCCAACAAAAATGCATCTCCTGCTTCTACTTGCAAATTTATCTCTTCTACCTTCTTTGTCATGTGCATAACACAACGATCCAAACACCCTCAAATGATTATACACAGGCAACTTTCCATACAAGATCTCATAAGGCGTTTTTCCATTTAAAACAGCAGTAGGTGTCCTATTTATTAAATATCCAGCAGCCAACACACATTCTCCCCAAAATTTAATGGGCAAACATCCTTGAAATCTTAATGCACGTGCCACATTCAAAATATGTCTATGCTTTCTTTCTACCCTCCCATTTTGTTGAGGTGTTTCAGTGCAAGATGTTTGAAAAATTATTCCATGTTCAAGAAAATAATTTTTCATGCATGTAAATTCTGTCCCGTTATCACTTCGCATAATTTTCACCAATTTATTATATTGGCTTTCTACCATAGCAAAGAAATTTATCAAAATGCGTGTCACTTCTTTCTTATCCACCAACAAATATATCCACACAACACGTGAATAGTCATCAACAATTGTCAAGAAATAGGATGCACCACAAGAGGACAATGTTTTATAAGGACCCCACAAATCACAATGTATAAGCTCAAATGCACTAGATGCTTTATTATCACTTAAAGGAAATGCAGCTCTAGTTTGTTTTGCACGTTGGCATACGTCACAAGCTTTATTTAACTGCAAACTACCTTCACTAGAACTAACCATAGGAATCAATTTAGTACTTCTCATGGAAGGATGTCCCAACCGCTTATGCCACAAGTCCAATGAATCCACCACCTCCGTCTTAAATGCCTTAGCCCTTGACACTTTTCGGAAGTAGTAGAGCCCATCCCTCCGTTCACCCGCACCAATCGGCATCCTCGAAGTGCGGTCCTGAATAACACACACATTATTAGTAAATTGGATAATACAATTTGATTCATCTATCAACTGCGACACGGAAATAAGATTGCAATTTAATTTGGGCACATAAAGAACATTTCTTAGTCGCAAATTTTCATCAAGGTCTAACGATCCCTCTTTAGTAGCTATCGTACTCCGTCCATCTGGCAAGCCTACGGGGCATCCATTCACTTCTCGTAATCCAAACAAAATATTTGAATTCCCCGTCATATGGTTTGATGCTCCTGTGTCAATTATCCATTGCATATTTTTATCTCTGTTAGCCTTATGAGTATTCAAAATGGCAAGAAGATTCTGCCACTGCTCATTGCTTAGGCCTGGAACACCAAATTTCTCTGAGTCATTCTCTGTCCCTGTATTTTCTCCTATCTTCATTGTCTGGGTGGCATTTGCTCTCATGGAACCTCCCCTTCCGCTTCCATTCCCACGTCCAGTTCCACGGCCTACTCCATTTCGTCCTGTCAATTTTTCTCCTCCACGTGGACGATCTCCCCACCAGTCTGGATATCCTATGATCTTGAAACAGCCTGATATATCATGCCCAGTCCTTCCACAACCAGCATAAAGGACATTTTTTCCCGTCACTTCTCGTCCTTTTCCTTTGTTTCTTGCTTGCACAGCAAGTCCCATCACTTCTCCACGCTCTTCTGCCAGCCGAGTTGCATTCTTCACCCTTTCTTCACAGATCAAGGCTGCGTACACTTTATTTAGAGATGGCAGAGGTTCTGTTGCCAACATGTTGGTCCTTACAGTGCCATAACTTGCCTCATCCAAACCCATAAGAAATTGATGCACTTTTTCCTCTTCTCTACGTCTTTCAAGTTTTGTTGAAATATCACATTTGCATCCAGCTGTGACACCCCAACCTCACACAGGCTGAGATAGATAAAACTTAACGCAACAGCTGCCTATCTCAACCAACAAACATAACATAGCGGAAGCGAATTTAAAACTTAAGGGCGTCATGCCACATCTAGGTATAAACACAGCCTAGATGCACAGGCTAACATAAGAAACGAACTAAGCTGTCATATATAAAAAGAAATAATCCTCAAGTCATAACCAACAATATTCAAAGCACTAGTCAAGAGTATAACATCTCAAAGGCACACAGGCCCAAAAACCCAAAGTCTAACATCATAAACTAGTCTAAGCGTCCTCATAGATAAGCTCTAACGCGCTCGCGCTCAGACTACTCCATACCTGGAAAACACGCAAAGAACCATTAGCAAAAGAATGCTAAGCAACCACCATTCACACCCGCAAGGAAATATAGATATACATAAGCTTATAAATAGGTTTACACACCCATATAGAATATAAACACCAACAGACTGTTCAATAGTTCAAAACGGATACTCAACAACAATAAGCTGAACGAACCAATAACCAAGACTCAGTCAAACAAAGCCAATATCCAACCACGAATGCATAATACAATAACAAATCATAACCGAGATACCAACTGAACAACAATCCAAAAGGGATCAACCAACCTCGACAAGAACAACAAGATATCAACCGAATAACATAAAGAACTCACAACAACCAACCAAGAAAGAATCCCCACTCCAACCTCCAAACCCTCAAACCAACCATCATGCCAAGTCAATCACAAAGTCAGAAATCAGAAGTCAAGAGTCAAAACCCGGAAAAAAACCGGTACGCAGGGGTGATGAGCCCAATCACAGGGACTGAAGTCCAATCACAGGGGTAATCAACCCAATCACAGGGACCGGCAGTCCAATCACAGGGACCTAAGTCCAATCACAGGGGTAATCAACCCAATCACAGGGACCGAAGTCCAGAGTCAGAAGTCAAAACCCAGATAACTGGTACGCAGGGACAGAAGCCCAAAGTCAATAGTCAATAATCAATAGTAGCACAGTCAAACCAACCAACAACCTCCAACAATACCAACAAACCCACCATCACAACCTCATACTCCAACCTTAACTCAAAACAACCAAACAAAGTGTTCATCTCAACTATGAACACCAACCAACTCCCAGGTAATGAATTCAAGGAATTAAATAAACCAAGAGTCCAAAAAGAGAAACCAAAGACAAGAATCAATATTCCAAGATATGGTATAAATACCCAACAACCGACATGAATAAATACTCCAAAAACATGGTAAAATACCCAGCAAAACAATCCAACAATAATCAGAAACAAAGGAGAAACAACAGACAACAACATCACAAAACAGCCACTGGAATCAGATTTCCAGTAGCCTTGCGGAACCCACCAACGGAGCACAGACCTCCGCCGGCCTCCTCCGCACGAAGGGAACGGTCCCCTTCGGCGGGCCACCACCTCCCGTTCACCCACTCCGTCCTGGCCTTGCGGAACTCCCCGGCGGATTACATTGTGCCGCCGAGGACCTCCGCAAGGTCACCACCACATCCCAGATTCCAGAACCCTTCCCAGACACGAATGAAATCATTTCCAGAGAACAAATCAGACCAAATTACACCAACATTGCATCAAATTAGAGGCCAAAAACATGGAAATCCAAACCATCAATGATCATACAACACTAGGCAAAAGATCAAGATGAAATCCAACAAATAGATCCAACAAAATAGGGCTAAACACAAAGAATTTTCAGGATTTCCAACACCAAGAACATCATATAGATTAGGAGTGTAGAAAATAGATTTTGATGGACATAGTGGTTACCTCAAAGAGCTTTTTCCTCCTAGCCAAGCCTCAATCAAAGCTCACAAAGCCCCACCTCCTTGATGATCATCTTTTACCCAAAGAACCCCAAAAGAACATTTATAAGAATATGCAAAAAGACTAACAAAACCACAAAATACAAGGTAGATTCTTAACTAGATGCACTTACCCAATCCTAGACAAGCTTAAAGGAGCAATCTTGACTTGAAAACTTGTAGGAGAAATGAAGATCAATTTTGGATGAATATTAAGGGGAAAGTGGCGTGAAAATGAGAGAGTAGGGAGGAGAAGGAGTGAAAAACCTTTTGGGGTTTTTGATCTTCAAAATATATACTAAGATACATATAATGTATTAGGGTGTAAGACATTAATATGAAATGGGCTTAAGTCACAAATATTATAATAGCTATAGGAATTAAATATATTCAAGACTAGTAAGTTGGGCTAATGAATTCATCCCTTACAATTAAATATAATAATTAGAACAAAGAAGCCCATAAGATGTCTTAGAAACATTATATTAATATATAATCAAGAATTTGGGCTTGTAGGAATATTTAATTACAAAGATTGTAAGGATCCAAATTGAATAAAATCCCTTACAAGAATAAATTCAATTAATTGGGCTCTTGATTAGAATAATTAAATTAGGCTCAAGAATATATATATATATATATATATATATATATATATATATATATATATATATATATATATATATATATATATATATATATATCAAATTGAAGGAATAGCCCAATTAAAGTTAATTAAATTGCCCAAGGAATTAATTAACTATCGAAAGGCTTGAACGAATTTACGGGGTGTTACACCAGCACACAAACATGTAGGGATTTGATCATAGTTAGCCAAATCATCCCAAAGTGCCTTCAACTTTCCATAATATGCAACTATGGACATCCCACGCTGTTTGCACTCACTTAATTTGGTTTTGATCTGCTGAATTCGCGGTCCATTTGCAACTGAAAACCGCTCCTTAATATCATCCCACAGGTCCTTTGCATTTTCCATGTGCGAGATGGTTGTGCGCAAGTCGGAATCGATAGTGTTTCGAATCCATGACACCAACATGGATTGAACAGTCCACCAATCGTCATATACAGACGATTCCTTGTCAGGTTCTGGTATGGTTCCTTCTACGAAACCCCATTTTCGTCTAGCCCGCAGCGATGTTCGAACAGCACGAGCCCATTCATCATAGTTCTCATCACCACGTAGTCTAACTTGGGTGATGATGTTTCCAGGATTATCATTTGAGTTCAAATCATAGGGAGAAATCACTCTCTTCATTTGTTCCACCTTCTTACTGTCAACTTCAACTTCTGGTTCTGATGCCATGTTAATACAGTAAGAAGCAGAAGAAAATGAAGAGAAGTTCTGTATGATTCGCTGAGAGTCTTAGTGCAGAGCAAAATATATACAAGGCTACTATCTCAATCTTACCTAAAACACTTTCAATCAATCTACCTAAACAAGGCAAGAAATAAATCTCTACCAAAATAATATACAGTATCTAATCTTTACATATATAATATGATATTACTGCTATTAGTCATGGATCACTACCTGATTGTTAAGGAATGGGTGCCTAACTTTGATCCCGTACTAGACACTACGGAGAAGGTGATTATGTGGGTGAGGCTGCCGGGACTGTCAGCGGAATATTATAATCGGATTTTCCTTTGGAAAATCGAAAGTTCAAAATTTGCAGTACTGGAAGAGGAAATAGGGGAAGACATAGAGAATATTGATTATGAACAGACCCATCATAATGAGTTAAATAGCAAGAAAAAAGGAAAACAACCAATGTCAAAGGGTAGAAGGCCTAATGTGCAAGTTAGTGAGACTAATAATATAGTAAACAAGGGAATGAGCATTAAGGCTGACAGTCAGGGAAATCAACACAAAACTTGTACTAGTCATGATGGAAACATGAATGCAAAAGGTTGTAGACCAAACCAAGGAGCCTTGGATGAGCATACAGTGGTAAGAAGAGAAAATAATGGAGCTGTCATTACTAGTGAGAGGATTGTCCACAATGACCCGGACAGTGTGATGTTGGAAAATGATCATAATTTTGACCCCGACACATTAGAAGCTAATACTGAAGAACATTTTAGCGACCCTCCAACGACAACCAATGACATAGTCGATGACTTTGTTGATGGAGATGAGTGTTGGGAAGGAGCGAGCGAGTCGCTCCATGAGGAGATGGATCTCACAGTGTGATCTGTGTGCGTGGTGTCGTGGTATTTTAATTTGTCCTTCCTTCTTCTGTTTCGTCATGAAGATTTTCGTCTAGAATTGCCAAGGGGCCGCCTCTAAGTCCTTTCTTAGAGTTGCCAAAAATTACTTCTCTTTACATACTTCTAACATAGTTGCCTTCTTGGAGACCAAGACCTCGGGTGACAATGCCAACAGGGTATGTAAAAGCTTGGGATTTAGTAATTGGGTTCGGGTTGAGGCTGTGGGCTTTAATTTAGTGGAGGTATCTGGGTTATGTGGAACAATAACACTGACGTTGATGTACGTATAACCCACCCTCAGTTTATTATGTTGAGAGTTAAAAACCAGAAAGGCTACTGGGATCTGGTTGTAGTGTATGCAAGCCCTTCTATCCATCTTAGGAAGAAACTTTGGAATACACTTAGACATGACAATCTAGGCCTACTTGATAAGTGTGTTGCTATTGAAGATTTCAATTCAGATCAATAACTTGTGAAGATGAAGTAAGCAATAGATCGGCCTTTTCACAAGCTAGATGAGGGGATTTCACCTCTTGGATTTTTGATGAAGGAATGATTGATATTGGCTACTCGGGTCCAAAGTTCACCTGGATGCGTGTTGTGAATACTACAACCTTCAAAGGAGCAAGACTAGACAGGGCACTGGGTTTTATTGATTAGATTAACCATTGTCAGAATCCGAGGATTATACACCTTCCACGGTGCAACTCTAACCACTTGCCACTGCTATTGGACACTACCCATGGACAAAGGAATGGTAATAAAAGATGCTTGTTTCAGGCTACTTGGATGTTACATCGAGATGTTGAGAGGGTGGTAAAGGCAAATTGGAAAAACTCTTATAGTGCCAGCCATAATATTACTAAGTTGGCGGATAACCTGAATGATTGGAAAAAGGAAGTATTAGGCAATATTCATGCCTGTAAGCGTAGGATTACTGCCAGACTAGCAGAAATTCAATGTATTTTGTCAGAGAGGCAAGATAATGGGTACTGATTAAACTTGAAAAGAAGCTTCGACAACAGCTCGAAGGCACCCTGAATCAAGAAGAGGTGCTTCGGTTCCAACAATCGCGAGAGAATGGATTGCTTCGGGAGATCGTAACACCAATTTTTATCATGCGGCGGCAACCGTGAGGAAAACCAGAAGCAAAACATTCTCCATCAGGGATAATTCTAAGAATGAGCTTGACCGAGATACTGCAAAAGCCGAAGTACTTGCCTACTTTACTAAAATTTTCTCTTGTGATAATAATAGCCTAAATTGCAGGCTGTTGGAAAAAAGTTGCTGACATCTGTAATACAAAAGAGATACAAATATAATACAGAAGAACAAGGGAACAAAACCGGATCATCTGGTATCTTCAGGCGTGTAATCACTTTCCTATAAGCTTTAAATCTCCCTTAGAAAAGCAACCGGGTTCCAGATTTAATCTTATGGGATACAAGAAGATGAATGAAATTCTTAAGTTGCTTCAATTAAGAATTTCCTGTAGAATTGTAGGACTGTGAAATATCAAGGTTTCCTGCAAGTTTGATTGCTGTCTTGCATTTTCATTGTCTGTGTCTCTCTCAGATGTCTCCAAAATATTTATAGAAACAAATATAGCTGTTGGAGAAGTTACATGGAAGTTACCGACAGTTCAAAAACTTCAACTTCCATAAGATATATCTTTTAAAAGGATATATTAATCCTGGAAAATATAATTACATGAACCATGTATAACATGTACATTTTTCATAAGATATATACCTTCGTAGGTTCATACATTGCATGCGAATATATTACAAAATAATATATTATAATATATTTATAATATAATGTAAGATATATATTATATATATTTATTACTTCAATGGATGTTACATGCAAAATAATAAATAAATAATATATATGTTTCACAATTGCACACATGCAACAAATTCAAAGCCAATGAATCAATGTGTTGTTAACAATTCGGCCACAACATTTCACCTTTAAGTATTCGGCCAATTCATGCTATGCTTCGGCCATGGCGACAAGCATTATGTCTTCGCCCACAAAAGACATTATGTCATGTCTTCGGCATAAGCATTCGGCCACGAAGGCTTCAAAGGTTAATTCGACTTCCCTGAATTAACAGTACAAAATTAACTGATCAGAAATTATTCTCTCACAAGTTAATTTCTCGATCCCGTAATTGAGTGCTCTTCGGTTCCAGGCTTACACAATATACATATTTTCCAATTTACTTTCTACCAAACTAAAATAATATTTATAACTCCACCACTCCAAATATTATTTAAGCTTTCATAGTAGTCCATCTGAAATATTAATCTCCATTACTATATAAATATCCAACATAGGCTACCAAGAAACCAATTCCCTAAGCTTAGTAATGAAGCTTGGGAGCTGATTAATAGACCTTTTGGAGAGGAAGATATAAAGAAAGCTATCTTTGATATGGCACCTTTTAAAGCCCCGGGCCAGACGGGTTCCATGCAGTATTTTTCCAACGTATGTGGAGTACGGTGGGACAAGCTGTGGTTGAACAAACAAAAGATTTCTTTCTCTCAGGTATTATGAAAGAGGGCCTGAATGACAGTTTGGTTACTCTTATCCCTAAAATAGAGCACCTTGATAAGGCGACTCAGTTTAGGTCGATAAGCCTATGCAATGTGTGTTATAAGGTGATTACAAAAGTTATGACTAATAGAATCAAACCTGTGATTGGAAAATATCATTTGTCGGGAGCAAAGTAGTTTTGTTCCGAATAGACAAATATCAAACAACATTGTCATCTATATCAAGAGGATCTTCACAGCATGAAAAGGAAAATAGGAAATAAAGACATTATGGTGATCAAGATTGATCTTGAAAAGGCTTATGACAGGCTGTCATGGGACTTTATTGAGGAGACACTTGAGGATGTGGGTTTCAATAATATTTGGGTGAGAAATATTATGAGTTGTGTTACAACAAGCCGGCTTGCACCTAATTGGAATAGCGAACAACTGGATTGGATTACCCCTAGCAGAGGAATAAGACAAGGAGATGCCATTTCCCCGTACGTGTTTGTGCTCTGTATTGAAAGATTAAGTCACCTTATTAGGAATGAAGTAAGTAATGGAAATTAGAAAGGTGTCAAAACCTCCAGGTATGGCCCTACTCTATCACATCTCTTTTTTGCTGATGATATGGTTCTGTTTACGAAGGCATCCCAAGACCACATTTATGTAGTTAAAAAATGCCTTGACAAGTTCTGTGCAGCTTCAGGACAAAAGGTTAGCCTTGAAAAATCACAAATTTACTTCTTGTCTAACGTTAATGCCGAGAAGGTAGAGTTGTTGTCCAAACTTGCAGGTGTTCAACATACGGTGAACCCTGGAAGGTACCTAGCATTCACGGGAAAGTTAGCAAATTGTCAACAGATAACAGTCAAACTCCAAGTCAGCAAACTAATCCATCAGCATCCAAGCCAATATCTCAAACAGATTCATAACAAATTCTGTTATTTCTGTTCTGTCTGTTTTACTACTAAGTATATATCATCCCTTTCTCTCTTTCACTCTGTACATTTAGCAAGACAAAACTGTAAAGTGTAAGAACACCAAGATGATTCACTTACTGCAATGAGAACCATTTTTCCAGATTTCCTTCCCAATTTGATGAACTGCTGCACCTTTCTCGATCTGGTATCAGAGCCTTGATGGCGTGGCGTCCACCGATCGTGAACATGGTCCGACAAACAGCTTCGAATCTGATGGAAGGAAACCAGAACCAAGCTGGTTCATCTGGTGCAAATCAGAATCTCCCAAATCCTGCTCCAACTCCTGCTACGATTCGTCTTGGGAACTTTGTTCCAAACGATTTGACGAATCCTCTTCATCTTCATCCTAATGAAAGTCCAACTATGCAGCTTGTGACAATGCAGTTGGAAGGAAGATCCAATTATCACTCTTGGGCAAGAGCCATGGAAATGACGTTGAGATCCAAGAATAAGATGACCTTCGTCAATGGACTAGTACCTATGCCAAATGAGCTCGATCCAAATTATTATTACTGGGATCGCTGTAATACTATGGTTTTGTCATGGATACTTAGGGTTGTTTCACCCACCATAGCTCATGGTGTACTCTGGATCAATACGGTTGAGGGCGTATGGAAAGATCTGAAGAAACGCTTCAGTTAGCAGGATGTATTCAGAATCGCTGAAATTCAGTCACAGATTTATCAAACAAGGCAAGGTAATTCTACCATAAACGAATACTTTACAAGTTGAAGCTGTTCTGGGATGAACTGCTTGTTTTAAGACCTATTCCTAGTTGTGAATGTGTTCCTAGTTGTGTATGTGGGAACAAACTATCTGAAAAAAATAAAAGGACACTTGGAAAATGATATGATGTCTGCATTTCTAACTGCTTTAATTAAGTGATAGTTACACCAACACCAAGCGTCCAATTATGCTAATGAAACCCCTCCCAGATGTTGGTGAAGCCTTCTCTTTGGTCTCACAACAAGAGAGACAAGTGTATGTTGAAAATAACACTCTAGGGGAAAGCATTACAGAAGCAAATGTGTTCTTCACAAAGGCAGATAACAGCAACAAGAAAACCTTCTATAATCAAAGGCAGAAACCTATATGCAGTTATTGTGGCTACACAGGACACACTATTGAGAAATTCTACAAGAAATTAAACATGGCTATCCACCAGGTTGGAAGCCAAGAAACAAGGGGTTAGGTTCAGCTAATCAGGTTCAGGGTACAGTGCAAGAAACTGGCAGTTCAGAAGCTAACTCTACCTTCAATCAGGAGGATTGCAGAAGATTCCTACAATTCATGCAGCATGAGAATGCTAAGGTCAACACTCCTCTTGATCTTAAACCCCATGCCAACATCATATCAGCCAATTTCATTCCCAATGCTCAACTTGAAGGTAAAATAGACAACTCTCACATCAGCTTAGCTAGATCTGATTCTTTGTGGATTATTGATAGTGGTGCTACACACCACATTGCCTATAGTACACATTTTTTTTCATACATTCAAGAAAGTGCAAGGAGTTTATGTGGATCTACCAAATGGACAGCAGGCAGAAGTATCACACATTGGGACTGTGCACTTGTCTGTTGATTTGATTTTACAGAATGTATTGGGGTAGCAACCTTTTGCAAGGTGCAGTTAAACCCCACGAGAGGTGCTTGAATTACCTCTTCCCGGAAGACTAACACTCTTCCATATGCTTTCGTTTCAAATGATTGTGACAACCATTTCAACGCCCACTAGCTTGAGCTTTAATTCCATCTTAATCCCGTTAAGCACTACGATTCGTGCGTTAACTAATGGATTTATTTTGGCATTAAACAAGCCGTTTAGACGTTAGTGCCATAGTGCACTTTCTTAGTGAATTCAATTAGCCCTTAAAGTGCTAATAATACTCTAGTCCGTTAGTGTACGAAACACTACCACGTTGGTACGTTAGTGGTGTATCAAACCCACTTACCCAGTACTAAATACATTTTCCGTTAAGCGATTAAGCTTTAACCAAATGTAAATAGATACTATAGCGTACCGAATTGCTAAATAAATAGCAGCCAATTGAGCCTTTCCATTAGTACTACAACATTAGCGCTTAAGCTCAATTCCTCGATTATTGACCCAACGTTCCATCATTTGTCTCAAATTAATTTCACACTAGTAAAATTAGGAATTTCTGATCAAGTTAATTATAACACAATCAACGAGATCAAATCTACCAAAATTCCAACTAGTTGAATCAAACCATTATAATCGCATTAAGAATATCAATTAAAAATATTCGAAACAATTGAGCCGAAATGCTCACGATTATAAGGTTATCTCAATTTTTGACAATTGATCTTCCCATGAAATCTAGAATCGAGGTTCGTCACTTGATTTCAATCATGTAACACACGAGTTACATTTGTTGGTCATTAGCATTTTTCAAACAAATGCTACACACATGCACAAAGCATATAAGATATAGAATCATACATCAATCATTATTTCATAAAATAATTTGCATGTATATTGTGATTCAATACTTCTCAATGGAACATACATATTTTTAAAACAATAAAAATATTACAAAGGATACTACTACAAATTTATTCGAATAAATTCAACTAGATAGGAGATTATATTGGAAATCAAACCTCCTAATCCCTATCTCGTAGTAGTCCATCACACCGTGTGCCTTGTTCCATTTATCCATTGGAGATTACATTGTCGTTCCCTCCATTGTTTTTCACAACAACATTACCGTTCTCGTCCCCATTAACAAACAAGGGTGAAGCTGGATTTTCCATTTCTCCGTGGTATTCGAGAATTAGAAAACGAATATAAATAAGGTTTTAAGATTGTTGGGAAACAATTCTTGAAATACCCAAATAAAAAAATGGACGAAAATGGAAAATCCACTAAAACAAATATTACAAGAAATATTACAAAGAAAGAATAATCCATGAAGGATTACAAAAAGGAAATTACAAGAAAATTCCAGGAATTTAAACCTACAACAAAGGTTAGATAAACCTAGAATACAAGGGATGGTGAAGAACGGACTTT
The DNA here is from genome assembly GCA_003576665.1 of Ipomoea trifida. Taxonomy (NCBI): domain Eukaryota; kingdom Viridiplantae; phylum Streptophyta; class Magnoliopsida; order Solanales; family Convolvulaceae; genus Ipomoea; species Ipomoea trifida. The sequence continues at coordinate 13,030,822 of CP025652.1, read as the reverse complement.
GGGGTAGTTGTAAGTACGAGTCGCTTTTACACTTTCCTTAAAACCTTATTTACCGCCTCCCGGGGTGCTGGAGCGTTGCGGCCTAGGTTTCCCAGGATAAAACGTACTACGGTCCTTGCGTTTGAGCACACAAACTCTGGACCCGGCGAACGAGAACGTGGGATGAACACAGGTGGCTTGAAAGAAGGTTGAGCAGAGTTTCAAGGTGGGAAAGTATTTCGTGTATATGTATAACACGTATATGTCCTTGAGTGTTTTATAAAATCTGTTGCTCACCTAGAAATATATAGGAGATGAAAGATTAATGGCATTGAACATGGCATTCAATTCTGGCAAGGTAACCTCCACCCACTAACTAAGTATTAACTCTGCCACTAACATGGAATTAACTCTAAAATAAATATTAGAATTAATCTGAAATTAATTCCATAACATATTGAGTTAATCACCTGAACGGTCACTACGAAAGTGAACCGTTTTGGCCAGAGTATCTTTCGAGAGGTCACTGCAGTTATGTGCGGAAGATCGTCTTCGAGAGGTGACTCAGAGCTACGATTGATCGACTTGTGCAAGCTTCGAGAGTTCAACTCTTAGCCGCAAGAGATCGACCGGTGCGACCAGGAGATCACTGCTATCGCAAGCTTCCATCGCAACTGCGCCTCGAGACATCGCATATCTCGAACGTGCCCAGCTGCTCGAGACACTTCGAGAGATCAGCTCTCGTAGGCTGTGGACTGAGATGGAAAAAATCGCTCGGAGTTTTTGCATAACTTAGCCCGCAAGGCTAGCCAATTTTCGGACGACATTCGTGCCCGCGCACACGAGTTCAAGCCTTTCGAACTCATTTTGAGATTTGATTTGCACCCCCCCCCCTGCGCGCGAGAGAGAGCCTCTATGCCATACAAGTCAATTAGCTTAAGAAAACCTCTTGTATATATAGTGGGTGAAATCCCCTTCCCAAACCAATGTGGGACAAATTCTTTCCTTAAAGCTTTTCCCACAATTTTTCCATCTCAATGGGTCTAATAGAACCAATTTCTCATTCACCCATTATCCATTTTGAGTGTATAATATATCGATCTCTTCGTCTAAGAACGAAGAACCCGAATCCACTTTGACCCGACCCAAAATCGGAAGTGGACCCACATATATTTATACCACAAAATGGCCACTTAAAATGCCATTTATGCCATTTTTTCCAACATATATTCACATAATACTTTGTTGACCATGATCTACCTAATAATTTACGAGTTAATTCCAGCGATAGTCCTCTGACTATTGTGATTTTCCAAATCTGGTCCTCGTCTTTTAATTTGGACGAATTAAACCCTTGACTATCAAAATTGTTCCACCATTAGTCCTTCCGTTAACCAAGCTTTAGATGGACGTTAGTGCAAGGCTAAATTGGTCATTTCTTCCATTGAACTTCTTCTTCACATGCTATTCGTTCATTCAGTTGATTCAAGTAGTTTGCTTCCATATTGGTTAAGGAAAGTCCTCCTTCCATGCAACATTACAATGACTAATATGTAAAGGCTGTGAATTGAACTACACCTGCTTTTCTCAACAACTCTGAAAAAATGTCGATTCCACGGATTTGTACAGCTTTAGCAATCGCAACGTTGTTCTTCTTCTCGGCAGCCTTCGCCGACGGCGTCGTCTTCTCACCCAAGACAACTTCGAGAAGGAAGTCGGCCAAGATCGAGGCACTCTTGTCGAATTCTACGTGTAACACCCCAATTTTCCCTTTCCTTGAGTCAAAAATCACTTTTTGGACATTTTCCATAAAATTAAGTCCTCCTTTGAAATCAATCACCATTTTTAACTTAGTTCGAAAGTCTTGTCTCTCAAAACATTTTGCTCAAACATTTTCCATCATCACACTACACATATGTATATATGCATTCAACATAACATTTTCCACATTTATGCATACTCACATAAAGTACACATACCATATATATATATACATAATACAACCTTTATTTAATTATACATATATACTCATATATGTACATATATATATAGTTTAAACACACACACATCACACGTGTATATATATACATAATACACACATAACTATATATACTACACGTACATACATATGTTTCATATACATAATACACACACACACACACACACACACACACACACACACACACACACACATATATATATATATATATATATATATATTTACTATACTACAAACATATATTTAACACACACCCACCACATATACACACACGGCATATACATATATATATTTATACCTAAATACATAATTTCCCCACTTACCACATAACATATAGGTTTCATGTACACCAATCAACAACAATTCATAACCTAGCTATCAATTATCTAGTTTCAAATAACCTCAACCAAATAAAGGGATTCCTTACCTCAAGAAGGTTTACTAACACCGTAGGAACAACTCTTGGATTTTTTCCCAAATTCACCTTAAATCCTAAAATTCCATCAACAACATAACACATGATTTTAAGAAATCTTAACTTAGATTCTTGTTCTAGGATGAAAAATAAAGCTATCTACCGAATAAAATGGAATTTTACCGAATAGATGATGATCTTGTGAAGAAAATTAGCTAGGAAGCTTTCTTGATCACAAGGAATGAAGATGAATTTTTCTCTCCTTTTTCCTCTCTTTATTTCGAAAATGGGAATAGAATGCGGATAATGGAAGATCAAAGCTCTATTTATAGCAACTTGTAAGATAAGGATGAAGAAGCTTGGAGAGTAAGTTTCAATTTGGGGCTTGAAGAGTAAGTCACATTGTTTCTTATAAAGGAAGACATAAGAAACTTAGAGATCAAGCTTCAATTTGGATCATCTCAAAAAAATTATTTAAATAATAACATGTGGCTAGAAAGAATGACATGTGTCACATTTTTGTGGTGGGTAAGAGAAAATATCTTCGGTTAGACTGTTCGGGATTAAAACAGATAAAATTACGGTAGGAAAATAATTTAATTCCAAAAATTTTCGAAACCAAAAATTTATCCCAGACTGAAACTAAAAATTGGGCTAGGTTCGGTACATACAACGCGAAATTTCGCGATGTTCGATCAAAAATAAATTTTTGCTGCTATGGGCTAATTTAATTAAATAGGAAACTCAAGAATAATAATATAGTGCCTAATAATCCATTTCCTAGGACAAACGGGTCCGAACACAAGTTCCTAAAAATTTTACGGTTCGTGACCGGAACGCATGATCGCAGCTTATTGGAATTAGTGAGGGGTTACACTACGCCCCTGCTGTGGTCACTGTAAAAAGCTTGCTCCCGAGTATGAAAAACTTGCTGGAAGTTTCAAGAAGGCAAAATATGTTCTCATTGGAAAGGTGGACTGCGATGAACACAAGAGCCTTTGCAGCAAATATAGAGTTTCTGGGTACCCAACCATCCAATGGTTTCCTAAAGGGTCTTTGGAGCAAAAAAAAAAATGAAGGTGCACGAACTGCAGAAGCCATTTCTGAGTATGTAAACAAAGAAGCAGGAACCAATGTTAAGATTGATGCAGTCCCCTCAAGTGTTGTGGTATTAACTCCAGGAAACTTTGATGAGATTGTCCTGAATGAGAAAATAGATGTCTTATTAGAGTTTTATGCATCATGGTGTGGTCACTGAAAATTCATAATTATAATTAGTGGTGGCTGTCAACCATTTCCAGTTATCTTATGCATATAAGCACAACAAGTTTATCACATTGTCGTAGGTTATGCTCGCTCACATCTATACATACTCAGCCATGGCTTCCCAGATCATCGTCGACTCACGCAGTGGCTTCTGTACATCCAACACAATTTTCTACAGTAAGCGGTTGTGCTCGCTCACATCCCTCTTCCAGGGGAAGATTGCCTTCATTGACGCCTCCACCGGTCGCCAGCTCAGCTTTTCCAACGTTTGGAGAGCAATGGAGTTGGCATGGGCATACGTAAGGGTCAGGTTGTGCTTCTAATTTCTCTGAATTCCATCTTCTTCCCCATCATCTTCCTTGCTGTAATTCCCTCGGCGCCGTTATAACTACCACTAACCCACTCAACACCCCCCGCAAAATCGGCAAATAGATCTCTGATTCGAAACCGGTTCTCGCTTTTATTGTTACTGAACTTCTCTGAAAACTTAGGACGACATGCTGACTCTCCTGTATTCGTCCGGCACCACCGGGGCTAGCAATGGTGTTGTCTCCTCGCACAGAAACCTAATCGCGATGGTCTAGAGTCCAGACGGTGAAATGAAATGACAAACTAAATGAACGAATGTGTTTCCAAAAAAGAAAATTAAATGAACGAAGGGAAGAAGAAGCTCAGTGGAGGAAATGACCATTTTAGCCCTTCTATTAACGTCCATCTAACGCTTGATTAACGAAAGGACTAATGGCGGAACAATTTTGAAAGTCAAGGGTTTAATTCGTCCAAATTAAAAGACGAGGACCAAAATTGGAAAATCACAATAGTTAGAGGACTATTGCTGGAATTAACTCAATAATTTACTATAATTTCGGTATCAGAGCAGCCTCAAATCTCAATCGTGCCAACTCAAAAAACTTTCGAAGGCTTATAGCTCAAACTTTAAACTAAAATGCGCAATTGGAAAAAGAGAAACAATAGAATAAAGAAAAGGTAACCCAATGGGGTAGCTAGGGATGAGCATCGGTCGGTTACGGTTAATAACCGACCGATAACCGAATAACCGATGGTATTTTTTTAATTTACATAACCGACCGAAACCGACCGAACATACACTTGTAACCGACCGCGGTCGGTTATTTCGGTAACCGAATAACCGAGAGTATTTACAGGGCCGGTCCAAACATTTTGGAGGCCCTGGGCGAAATTAAAAAAATGGGCCCCTGTATGAAAAATTAAAATTAGCTATACCCTCATTATTTATAATCATTATTGCATGGACCATGGTCTACACAGCTGCGTGGACCATAAATAAAAGGTAAATTGTTAATATACTAAAAGTACATTATTTTAAGATATATTATTTTTGTACTGAAGTTACATTATTTGATATATACTATCAAATAATGTACCTTCAATACAAAAATAATGTACTTTTTAGTATAATAAAAATGTACTTTTTATTTTGGTCCACACAGTTGGTCCATGCAATAATTTGCCATGTTCATGAGGGTATAGCTAATTTGAGTGGTGATGATAATGTAGTAAATAATGAGGGTCTAGCTAATTTCAGTGATGATGATAATGTAGTAAATAATGTACTTTATGTACAAAAATAATGTACTTTTAGTATATTAAAAATGTACTTTAGTCTACGCAGCTGTGTGGACCATGGTGACCAATAATGATTGCATTAACATGGTTTTGGTCATTTACATTTTCTTTAGATTGTTTCAAATTTTCATTAGATGATTCTGATTTTTTGAAAAATTTATTTATAGTTCCTCTTTGTGATTCTATTAGTTGCTCTACTTGTTTTCTTTTTTTTTTTTTTTTCTTTTTACTTCCAAATAAATGTTTTTTAGCTAACATTATGTAAAGACAAAACAAATTGCAAATATAATAAAACATACAAGTTACAACGGATAATGGGCCCAAACGGGCAGACAAAAGAACAATCGTTGATCGTCGACGAAGATGCGAGGATGAATCGAATTGGAAAAAAAATTTATTGAAAAAGATGAATGGGTTAGCCGATTATGGTGTCGATTCTAATAGATAATTAGGTGTCCCCGTGTCGATTTTATTTCTAAATTTATTTAATTAAGCATCGATTCCAGCTTCTTGCCGTCCCTATATATTCTTAATTTTTTGTTTTCTAATATAATTATAACACTAATTTTTTGTTTTCTAATATAACTATAACACTAATTATAACACTATAATATATATATATGTATACATATATATGTGGATGGCCCCTCCTAGCATGAGGCCTTGGGCGGTCGCCCATCCCGCCCGTGCTCAGGACCGGCCCTGACAGTATTTAGCATTCACAAAAAATATTAGTGTACATACAGTACTAATTATTAGTATGAGTATGTTCATAGTTCACAAAAAAGACTAATTATTTAGCATTCACAAAAAATATTAGTGAACATACAGTACTAGTTATTACTAATTATGAGTATGTTCATAGTTCACACTGCCCTACAATCTAATTATTAAACATACAATACTAAATAACTTAATAGTGGTAAATAAACATAGAGCCTGCCAATGCCATAGTGCCATTACCATACTGCCAATCTGCCATATAATCTTAAAATTAAAATTAAACGAGATTTAGTCATTTTAGTTGTCTTTTTACCCTTTTACATTATAAATAAATAAATAAATAAATGAATATATATATATATATATATATATATATATATATATATATATATATATATATGATATAGTATTGTTTATTCGGTGACCGTAGTTATTAAAGCTTCATAACCAAAAAATAACCGAATTACTGAATAACCGAAATTTTTTTTACCTTATAACCGATAACCTATAAATTTAATGCATCAAATGGAATTAACTGTACAATAATCTATTTTGAAATAACGTTAATGTCGTTTACATAGGTATATATCTTCACTCCCACATTTTCAAAATATTTTCCATCAAGAAGAATGCATTTTTAATCCTAATAAAAGTAATGAAAATATGAAAATTTGTAGTATAATTGACTAATACACGAATCTCACATTAATCCGACGAATATAAAATACGTATGAAACCTATATTACAAACTAATTGCACGAATTATATATTCTGTGTTTTTTCATTGTATCTCTTATATTATATATAATGCACGAATTGCACGACACTTAACAATTGTTTTGTAACGTATAAATGATAAAAAAAAAAAGTATATTTCATGTGGCATGGGTGTCATTACATTGAACTATAATCTCGAATAATTTTGTAAATAAAACAACATACGTTATAAACCATTAAACTTTTTTGAAATATTATGTTTTCTTTCCGTTGTAAAAGTAGATTATATATATATCAAAGGATCAGTAGTGATGAGATTGTCATTATTCTTTACTAGTATTTTCGCCCATGCGTTGCACGGAATGGATTTGTTATAATATTTTAAGAATATTTGTATCGATATACAATTATATAAATTATAACATTGAATATTATACAGCGCAATTGATGAAATTGGTTGGATCGATTATGTTTTATGATGTTTTTCTTGCTTGAATTATAACAAATAATTGTCCAATTACCCGTGCGATGCATGGATAATTTTTTTTTAATTATATATTGAGCTAATAAAAATAAAGATGAAATTATAAAAAATTCTAATATTGAACGTGTACATTTATTTGATTATAAGATTAGTGCAAAAGTATTACTCAATTAATTGAATAATATATGATTTGTTTGTCTACAATTATCTTAAGAAGATCTATAAGTAATATGACTTATGTAATTATATTATTACTAAAATAAATATGGAAAAAATGAGAAAATAATTTAATTATGGTTATTATAAAAATAAATTCAACGATCAATGTTTAGCTTAATTACCATAATAATTATTAGCTAATAGCTAATTATTATTAGTCAAATACACTTATATATGTGTAATTATACTTTTATACTTTTTTTTTGAATACATACTTTTATACTTTAAGTATATTCATTTTCACCATATTGCATTTAGTTTTATCTTCCTCCTCTATATTTGAATGAATTAATTTTGATTATTATAAAAATCTAACGACCCATGTCAAATTAATTTTTTTTAAAGTTTAAATAACTTAAAGTTTTCAAAAGGAAAGTATAATTATTTTTTATTAAATTTAAAAATAATTTTTAGTCAATTATTAATATCATTTTCCTTTTCCGATAAATGATTTTACTTTTATTAATAGTGTTGATACGTGAATATAACAACGATATTACCAATTAATAGATATTAGTTAATTTCTATTTTACATTTTCTTACCAAATAAGCTTTATTAATTATTTGACCAATAAAATATTTAATTAATTGACTACAAACGCTTGGGTGGGAAAAATGAAATAGGGGGATTTTACTTTTATATATAGTATAGATAGCATAGATAATACGTGTAAGTTTAATTTTGTTTAATTATTGATGTAATATGTGTACCTTTAATTTCCTTTAATTATGTCGTAATATGTGTACCACTAATATGAAACTAGTACGTGGATAAAAATGAAACTAAAAAGTATAGCACATTATTATCAAATGAAATTGTAGTATAATTAAAATGATACTTTAATATTATTATAATAAAACTAGTGTGCGTGAAAAAATAAAACTAAAAAACATAACAATATTGTTCTTAGAATAAAACTAGTATTTTCGCCCGTGCGTTGCACGGAATGGATTTATTATAATATTTTAATAATATTTGGATCGATATATACAATTATATAAATTATATCATCGAATATTATATAGCGAAATTGATGAAATTGGTTTGATCGATTATGTTTTCCTTGCTTGAATTAGAGCAAATAATTAAACAATTACCCGTGTAAGGCACGGATAAAATTTTTTATTATATATTTAGATAATAAAAATAAAGATGAAATTATAAAAATTTTAATATTGAGCGTGCACATTTATTTGATTATAAGATTAGTGCAAAAGTATTACTTAATTAATTGAATAATATATGACTTGTTTGTCTACAATTGAAAACTAAAATCACTGTAATTTTACAAATAAAGTTTGCAATTTTCTTGTTTATAAATAATATTATAACCAATAAACATAAACACATAGTAAAGTAATAATTATTTAAGAGAAAATTAATTTATAATTAATTGTTTATACATCTAATTTAAATTTTAATTGTAAATTATTCATATTATTATGCAAATATTATTTTATATATATTAATCATGTGATTAATTTTTATTAGATGTTATTTTTATTTTTATTTACTATTTTTATCATATTATGAAAATATATATAGTTAGCCAAACAAATCAATGGTTTTTACTAAATAAATTATGAAAAAGAATTATGAGTTTAGTTTTACAAAAGTGCCCCTAAATTTTGGGAGAAACTTGGCTAAGCACTTCTATTATATTTATATATAAAAATAATAATAATAATAATAATAATAATAATAATAATAATTATTATTATTATTATTATTATTATTATTATTATTCCATTTCATGGTAAGTTAATTATGTTTCATTTTCCATTTTCCGCTTTTTACTACTAATATTATTATTATTAATCAGTAAATTATGGACCCTTTTTTTTTTATTTACTTTTCTATTGTTTTCTCAATAAATTTTCATTTTCTATTGTTTGGACAGAAGTGGATTGATGGGAAAGTACGAAATGGAAATTTTGTTAGGATTTTCCTTTTTTATTAGTAACCTTATTATTATTAGTTCGTTTCCTGGTTAGTTAATTTCGTTTTGTTTTCTATTTTTTCTCGTAAGTTAATATTGTTTCCTTTTTCATTTTTACTGCTAACGTTATTTATATTAATCATTGAATTATCAGTCATTTTTTATTTTCCTTTTCTATTGTTTGTTTAAATTGTTTGGGTTGAAGTGTTTGTGCCGGAATAAACGAAATGAGGATTTACGTTTCCTTTTTCATTTTCTATCAATTAGGTGCCAATTAAAGCACAAATATGCATAGGAGTTATATTAATATTAATATTATTATTATTATTATTATTATTATTACTATTATTATTATTATATTCCGTTCCTTTTTCATTTTCTATCAATTTGGTGCCAATTATGCATAAACATTATATCAATATTATAATTATTCTATATTCTATACTATTCTATTATTCTATCATAATAAAAATAAATTTTATTATAATAATTACCATAATTACAATTACCATTACCATTACTAATAACGATTTATTACCATTACCAATTATAATTAATATTATTCTTATTTTATCATTTTATCATTCTATCATAATAATAATAAATTCGATCATAATAATTAGTATATTTACTAATAATGAATATATAATCAATTATAATTAATATTATTCTAAATCATACTAATTACTATATTACTAAAATGCCCCTATGTTTGGGCGGGAAAATTTTGGAGGAAGATATTACTTTTATAGATAGTATAGATATATAGTATAGATTGTTAAGTATTTACCTTGAATATTAATTACTGAATTAATTACCTAATTATATTTACATTGAATACATTCTTTATCAAAATAATTTAACTGGTGTGTCATATTTTGATTGATTAATAAAAGGTGGTGAGTCATGGATTTTATTTATTAATTTTTCTTTATTCAATAAAATTCGAACACTTGATGAGAGTTATATCCACGAAGTACATATATCATTTTCCAGTAGACAATTGGCCCATTGTTCATTCTCCTTTTTTTTTGTTTGTTTTTGTTTTTGTTTTTATATATAAATAAAATTTTGACCAAGTGGGGACATTGCTTTCGGGTGAGAAGTGCAGATAAATAGCATCTGTCCATCTTGAGTGATCTAACTATTGGAAAATAAAGGGATTTTTTAAAAAAAAAAAAATACGGTGACATTTTCGTAATTATTACAAACTTTGTATATGCACTACGAAAAGGTGATGATAACTAATAATGCACTCAACTTAATTAAATTTTAATAGATCTTGAGAGTACTATTTGTCATCCACCGATACACTCACAAGATTTTCATAGTTGTTTCTCTTTATTTCCAGTCATTAAATCTTCTAAATTGATGGCCAGCATTCGTCACCACTTTTCGTCCGAGACAATATGATGTTCTCAATTGAACCAAATTACACACACACAATGGAGAATGAAATATTAAAATTATTAGAAAGGGAATTTTAGAGAGTACAAAAAAAAATATTGCCTCGTAGTAGGATCCCACAAAGCCTTCCTCGTTGCTCAACACCTTCACCGAGTCGCCAATCCGGTACCTGGCCTCACCATGTTTACAGAACTCATGGTTGTTGATTTTCCGGGAGAAACCGATTTTAAGAGATAAAGAGAGAAAAATAAAGGTATAATCTGGCTTAGAATTTCACATGGAATATGAATTATGATTATAAACAATTCATTATATAGAAAATAAGGAAGAGAGAGATAGAGGTGAAAAAGGTAAGAAATTAAGAGGGGTGGAGATTGGGGAGTAGTTTAGGAAATTTGGCTGATTAGTAGGAGAAAAAAAAAAGGAATTTATTTAAATCTTAAATCACGCTACTGTTATAATTTAATTCGATATATATATTTAGAAAAAAAGGAATTTATTTAAATCTTAAATCACATATATAATTATGTTATGTTATTAAAAAATTATTAATGTATTGGATGAAGAATACATCTTGAACTTATGTATAAAAATCTTCAAGACTACTGAAACTTAATTCGATATATATATATCTTAAAAAAAAAGAATTTATTTCAATCTTAAATCACATATATAATTATGTTATGTATTAAATTTTATTTGATTGAAATAACTTAATCGAAATTACAAATATATCACCAAATATATCACATATTCATTCTATTTATACTATATACATATATTACAAATATATCACCAAATATATCACACCAATTATATCATCAATTATTTAATCACCAATTAATATTACCATATTATATTACCTTTTTAATATTTTAATTAATTAATAAATCCATTTATTCAATCACCAACATTTAACCATAATAAATTAATAATTAATAGATTAAGAAATAAATTAATAAATAAATAGAATAATAGATTTTACCAAAATGCCACTAACTTTGGGCGGGAAACTTTAGAAGGAGGATAATGTTATTATATATAGATAGATTTGCTTATATGGGCTTGTTGGAATTTCCAACTTTGCAAGTCCTTTAATGGATGATGTTAACCCACTTTTGGGCCGGTTGGAATTTCCAACGTTGCAAGTCGTTTAATGGAAGATGGGCCGGTGCTTTCGCACCCCCAAAAATGAAATTTTCCGTTGCCGGGAATCGAACCTAGGTCTCCTGGGTGAAAGCCAGATATCCTAGCCGCTGGATGACAACAGATGCATATTATATTGCATCACTTCAAAACTTATTAGACGAAGACTAATATATTTACATTATAAGAATAAAATATAAATTGCAATGAATGTGGATCGAACATGTGACCTTAAGATCTTCAGTGTGACGCTCTCCGAATTGAGCTATCCCCGCAATTGTGAATGAATTTCTTTGTGTCCTTATTAATAATCTCAAATTCTGTGATTATATTAAAGCTTCAAAATGGAATTCATTTGCAGCACAAGCAAACTATTTTAAATTGTTTACTATCTCAGAGTGTGTTAGTTTAGTTCATACAATAACAAATGTTAAGGTCTGCTATGTGAGAAGATCGGCATGTTTTATTGTTCCCAGATGAGAGCAATGTGTCCCCATTATTTTTTGTCTATTTGGACGGGAAGTCTGCCTGATAGTTTACTTGATTTGATCTCTTCAGTATAATAACATTATTACTTACTTTTAAAAAACTATTAACTATTAATATTACTAATTTTAATATAAGTCCACTTTCTAAATATGAATTATATTTTGTACTATCATAATGTTTGGATTTATCAATTTAGAATTTCTGCTTTATAGTTATAGAACATTAAGTAGTGACAGGATAATTGAGTAAGCACCCAACTCGAACCATAGGTAGACAAGCGGACACAAGAAGTCAAATGGCCACCCGTTACACCTGAGGAGAGATATTATTCCAACGGCTCCATATTATTATTACCTGGCACCTAAGGCTCACTATCATGAGTCCGTTACATTCACAGGAGAAGAGTTGTTGCATCCATAGTATAAGTAGTAGACTTGTTGTAGAGATGAGGAGAGGCACACTATTGTATTGAAACTATTTTACCTACTTATCAAAATATACATCGGTAGCATTTTTATCGTCATTATTGGGGTGCGCTTGTTGAGAGACGAGATCAAATCTCAGGCAACACTTCACACATTACCAAAATTAACTTATCACTAGAGATGGCACAGTGCATGAAAGAAGGGAACAATGAATTAGAGGAGGAACCGCACAGTGCAAAAAACATGTTATTCGATAAAAAAAAATGTATGTAGTGGTTATGGTCCGTCCTGATAAATATTGTTAAATAAAACAGAAGAATTGTGAACACAAAAGACAAGCACCGAAAAAATTGAAAAAACATTTTATTTATAATCGTTCCCATATGCAAAATTAGCTGTAAGGCATACAGTTGGTATCATATGGTATTTCATCCCTTTTATTTTAGACGACGAAGATTACACTCTGCGGATTCAGACTTTGCTCAAGGAGAGATTAGTGTAGGGTTTACATATGCAAGAGGGCATTCTCTATCTTGGAAAGGAATCACAGTTAGAGAAACACTTGTATCTTTCTGTTTTGGTTCATAAGCCACAATGGCCCCCTCCTCTAATCTCCGTCGGAAAGAATCGCCAGAAGATCTTCAAGGGTATTCCCAACTTCATGGTCGCCGAACAGAATCTTCCTACTCTTCAACTTTTTGAGCCGAGCCTGCTCCACCAAACGCCTTGAGCGACGCCTCTTCATTTCTTTGCATGTCTTCTTTGGATCCAAGAGCCTACTCCACCAAACGCCTCGACCGCAATTGGCCTCGGTCGCAACTAGGCCATGCCTCGGCCCCAAAACTGAGCCGAGGTCGTACCTTGGTCATGGCTGGTCATGGCTTCGACACAAGACCGCCTTGGCGGGCCATGGTTTTGAAAAAAATAAAAATAAAAATAAAGAAGCGTACTAGGAAAAAGAGTGTAGAGGAAGGATTGAAGGGGTAATGAGAAATTGATGGGGAAGAGTCCTTATATTGAAAAAAAAAGACATTTAAAAGGAAGGGAAATGATAGACGCCAAAAGTACCTAACTATTTATGATTAATTAAGGAAGATTATTGCTAAATGAATGCTTTAAAGGACTCAATCTACGTATTTTCATGTTGTTATGCTAACAATTGCAAAAGAGCTTTGCGTGGTATGTCTTAAAAGATTTTCATGGGACTAAAGACTTAAATCAACCAAGGAAGACATGAACGACGAAGAGAAGAACAAACCCGAACTAGGGACACGCAAAGACCAACCCGAAGACAACAAAGGAAACGCGAACAAGGAACCCTTCGTCCACGACCCCATCCACGCGTGTGGCATGCGTAGACAGATTCCAGTACGCATCCACGCATGCCCACACGCGTGTAGGTCACGTGGACCTACACCAGAACCCTTCGCGAAATTTTAGTATAAAAGGGACATTTCAGCTTGGAGTAGGGGACTTTTGGCTAATTTTCCATTTTCTCACTTTTAGGTTAGGGTTAGATAGGACTGGTGAGGGGAAGGAGAGGACTTCTTGGAGAAGAGAATCTTGGATCCTTTTTGCTTGGAATTCATCTTGGGTACACTCTTTATTTGTTGTTATTGGATTTCTGTTTGAATTTCTCTCTTGAATCTTCACTTTTTCCTAAAGTTATTTGCTTTTTGCTTTGCTTTTGTAAATATGTCTTACTCTTTGAATGATATGATGTTATTGAAGCCTATGAAGGGCTAGATTTTAGGATAGGGGCTAGGAAAGATGGAGAGTCTGTGTTCATAATCTATAATGTTAAATGAGTTTTGATTTCTTTGGGATTATTGGAATTGTGTGTATGTTAGGGATGTTCTTGTTGGATGGAGGGCCCCGATCCCTTCAAGGATCTAGGATCATCCCTTTGGCGAGATATCGCAAAGGGATGAGAGCCCACTGCTCACATATCCCGCCCTTAATCTTTGAAGATGAGGTCCGGAGGGAACTTGTAGGCAAAGTGTTTGATAATATTCCTCAACCGACTGAGGATTGAGAGCTTGAGTGTGACGCCACTCAGGAATGTATTCCGAGCTCCTTCAATCAACTCCCAAGGAAAACCAAATCTCTCCTGTGTGAAATGAAGCAGACTCCTTGAGATTCTAGCCCCGATCCGCCTTTGTTTCATATTTATTTCTTAAGTTTACCCAACCTTGCACTCACGATATTATGTTACATTATACTCTATATTCTCTGCTTTTGTGTTGTCTGAACCATAAAAGATAGGAAACTCTCATTCTCTAATTTGCCATCCTCGAGAGATCAACACTCGGGGAGCTTAGACTCTTCGTTTTAACACAATCCATACCTTCATTCCACAATCACTCACCGCAAAATATTACTCTTCAGGAAAATATTTAAAGATTAAGAAATATTTTGAAGATCTTGAGATTTCCTTATAATATTTTAATTTGATCATGCTAAAGATTTATGCTTAAATACAAATTATTACTCCCAAGCTACCTCAACCTCTCTCGCTGGCTAGGGAGTGGGTGGCTGCTGACAGGATAATTGGGTAAGCACCCGACCAAAATCACAGGCAGACAAGCAGACACAGGAAGTCAAATGGTCACCCGTTACACTTGAGGAGAGAAATTATTCCAACGGCTCCATATTATTATTACATGGCACTTAAGGCTCGCCATCATGAGTCTGTTACTTCACAGGAGAAGAGCCGTTGCATCCATAGTATAACTAGTAGACTTGTTATAAAGATGAGGACAGGCAAACTATTGTATTGAAACTATTGTATCTAGTTATCAAAATATACACCGGTAACATTTCTACTGTCAGGTATGGCCCTTAAAATAATACAATTATGTTACAAATGTACTAAACAAACAAAGGGAATGAATTCGCTCCAAGCGGGCGTAACTACCAAGCCAAACCACAGGGGGTGGACTACCACTGCTAATTAGCAGACCGCAAAAACAATTGAGGCATTGTGTCGTTGGTGAGATCTACCCTCCTTTGTCGTAAGCGTGTCCCACCCACTTTTGTAAAAATCGGTCTAGGCGGCGCTTAGACGCCTGCCGCGGCGCTAGGCGCCCCTAGGCCGTTCCGCTTTCACTATTAAGCAAAAAAAAAAATCGGTCGGCCGACTAGGCGGCAAAATTGGCCTAGTCGACCGGCTAGGCGGCCAAATTGGTCTAGTCGGCCAACTCGTCCGAGTCGGCCGATTTCATCCTATTTTAACCGAGTTAATTCAATTTTGACCGATCAGTTGAGCTTGGACTGCTACAGTATGTTTTAGATTTTAAACCTTTAATTCCTTTTATTAGTTAATCTAATTCATTCATTGATTTTATAATCCAATTTATTAATTACTCCATAATAATTATTCATTTATTTGATTTATTTCATACTTCATTAATTAATAATCATTATTACCATATCCTTCTACACACCAGTAGTATGCAATTCACAAATGATTCACAGAGATGCATAAATAAAATATGAACCCGAATTTTATTAGTCAAAGCTGAAATAGATACGGTCATGCGAGATGCATAATGATTTATTAGTTAGTTTTTTTATAGTTTGCTACTTTGAATCTTAGGTTGATTGAAGTATTTTAGTATTTCATATTTGTGTATTTTTATTTTTTTAATATTGCTATGATGTTATAACTTATGAATTATGATTATTTCATTTATTAGGATGTGTTATTTGATTAAATATTGAAAATAGTCTCATTAAAATTGTCAAACTGCAAGTTTGTCATTATTTTTTTTTGTGCCGACCTAGCGCTGCCTAGATTCCGCCTAGGCGCTAGGCGCTACCCGAGCGATCGACTAGCGCCTAACACTTACTTCAACCATGGTCCCACCATGGTTCTCACTTCAAATATCTCCCCACATGCCACGTCGCAGGTCGTGTTCTGGACATTACCAACTACA
The DNA here is from genome assembly GCA_003576665.1 of Ipomoea trifida. Classification (NCBI taxonomy): domain Eukaryota; kingdom Viridiplantae; phylum Streptophyta; class Magnoliopsida; order Solanales; family Convolvulaceae; genus Ipomoea; species Ipomoea trifida. The sequence continues at coordinate 13,014,067 of CP025652.1, read as the reverse complement.
GCGCTAATTGCCATAGCGATTCGTCCGCCAGAGCAGTCTATTATCCGCACGAGAGGATTACCCCGTGCAGTCTGCTCCCCAACCAAACGACCACCTACTCACCTAATAAGTGATCTTTCATAGCCGAGAGAACCAAGTTGAGGCTCTCCAACTACCAACGGATGGCCAAAGCGCTCTAGCGAGGGACCAAAAGGCGCCAAGGTTGGAGACAGAAAAGTGGTTCCTCGGCCACCATCCAGCAATTCGCTTGGCCCCCACTCGGTTTGCCACTCGCCTGCAGACCTAGATCCAATGTCTAGGTCACCGCTTGTGTTCTCAAATTGTGCTCCATATCGCGCTATCAAACGAACCCTTAGCCCTCTTTCTATAGAAAAAGACTCACACTGACTTTCCTAATTGGATTCCCCTGGTCAACCCCACCTCTCACTTTAACTATTCTTTGGGCTTTACATCTAGGGTCATCAGAATAAAAAATAAAGGTGAAAAAAATGAAAATAAAAATAAAAATGTCATTGTCCATGCATTAAATATGAAACTCTAATATAGAAAATATAGCAAATATTACACTGACCATTAAACAAATATAAACACATCACGAAAACCTAGTATTTAACATTAAATAATTGAACAACAACATGCAATAACTAATTCACAACTGAAATGGAAAAAAATGGTATAGTGAACTACGCAAAAAATAGAGATTTTAAAATAAACAAAAACCATATTCCAAACACAAACCAAAAACTGAAAAAAGAATCCAACATGAATGCTACTGTAATTCACTGGCTACATTGCAAAATACCCAAAACTCAGACTACCCAAATTCACAAACAAAAAAGACTACCAACAATCAGAAAAAATGTACATGTGTGCCCATATACAACAATGCATAACAATGGAAATGCAAAAAAAATGATAATAATAATAAAATATAAAATAAATAAATAAACAACATCAACCAAAATAGGGGAAAAAATGGACGAAGAACCCTACCTCATCTTGGTGCCTCGCTGGTGTGTCTAGCCCGCTTCGTACACGTCAACCATTGACGTCCGCCATTACTGTTGTTGTCGACTACGAAGAGACAAAAACCTAGCGCCTGTTAAGCATATGAGTGGCTGAGGCTATTTTGTTGTTCTACTTTCATTCCTGTAGACTAGTGATTAGTTGTAACTTCTCTATTTCTCCTCTGTTGTACACTATAAATACTTTGGTTATTCTCTTCAATGAAAACACAGTTCATTCTATAATCTTACATGGTATCAAGAGCCAGTATCTCGTAAGAAAGTTTTTTTTTTCTGTTCCTTTCTTGTGACTTTCATTCATTAATGGCTTCTACCACTACTGACATTGTTCACCTCACTGCCCCATCCAACTTCCCTAACAAACTCACTACCTCAAATTTCCCAGTATGGAGCCGCCAAGTTCGTTCCACTCTTGTTGGCTTTAATCTCTCGGGTTACATTGATGTTACAACCAAAGAACTAACACAGTTCACTGATACTGCCCGAACCACCCAAAACCCAGCCTATTTAGTCTGGTATCGCCAAGACCAGATCATTGTTAGTGCTCTTCTAGGGAGTTTTTCTGACACAATTCAACCCCTAATATCTTCAGCGACGACAACCCATGATGCCTGGACACGGCTTGTCGCCAGTTATGCAAGTGCCTCGCGAGGAAGGATCATTTCCCTCAAGGCCAAGCTCACGAAGAACCCGCGCGGTTCTCGGTCTATTACGACCTATCTCAATGACATGCGAGCCATAGCTGATGATCTCGCATTGGCTCAATGCCCAGTCAAGGACGAAGACCTGGTTGTTTACATATTGACACAACTAGGGGATGAATACAGTCCTATAATCTCTGCTGTTCGTGTTCGTGAAACTCCCATCTCGTTGGGGGAGTTAGCAGACGTTCTCACGGACCATGAACGACACTTAAAGGATGCTGATGAAGCACGTCAGTCCATGTTGGCTACAGTTAATGCCACCCAACGTGGTTCCTTTCCCTCCCGGAACAATCAACAATCTACGAACACCCGGAGGTTTCGCACCAATAATAATGGTACGAACGGCATTCCCAGACAAAATTGGCAGCAAGGTGGCAACAACCGAAACGGAATCGTGTGTCAGTTCTGCAGTTTTACAGGCCATGAAACACGGGTTTGCCGTAAGTTAGCCCGTTTTTTAAAGGAGCATAACGTCTTTCCCATGCAGGCAACTCCATCACCTACAGTTAATTCCACTGTTGGGTCATCTCCACCATGGCTGTTTGACAGTGGTGCGTCTCACCATGCTACCCCGAGTCTGACTCCTTTGCAGTGTACACAAGAGTCATAAATTGCCTTTCTCAAAAAGTACACTTGTTAGCACTAAGCCTTTACAATTAGTTTATACTGATGTATGGGGCACATCTGATAAATCTATTGATGAGTACCGTTACTATGTCATTTTTATTGATCATTTCTCGAAATATATTTGGTTGTATCCTTTAAAACAGAAGTAAGATGTTTTTGCAGTTTTCTCTCAGTTTAAACGGTTGGTTGAAAAGTTTTTTGAACTCCCAATTGTTTCGGTTTACTCAGACAATGGGGGCGAATTCATTAAACTAATTTCTTTCTTTAGTGCCCATGGGATCTCTCACTTCACTACTCCGCCTCACACTCCTGAGCATAATGGGGTGGTTGAACGGCGACATCGACATATTGTCGAAACTGGTATGTCTCTGTTACACTCTGCCTCCTTGCCAACCCCATATTGGTCCTATGCTTTTCTCACAGCCGTGTACCTTATTAATCGGCTTCCGACTCCGATTTTAGGTAACCAGTCTCCGTTTCATGTTTTATCTAAACAGTCCCTTAATTATTCAAAGTTACAACCTTTTGGCTGCCTATGTTTTCTATGGCTACAGCCCTATAACACTAAGAAACTGGAACCAAAGTCTCGTCCTTGTATTTTTTTGGGATATTCTACCACTCAATCTGCCTATAAATGTCTTGATATTGATTCAAAGCGAGTTTACTTATCCAGGCATGTGCGCTTTGTGCCTAGCGTGTTTCCTTCTCGTGAACTGCAGGTTGAGTTAGGCACCACGGTTGATTCTCAGTCCACCACCGCCTCACAACTATTGTTCAGGTCTCCTAATGCTCTACCACCTCCACCCACGAACACTCCCGCTGCTTCTTTTTCCTCAGAACCTACCAGAACGCAGTTGGCGCCAACCGCAACGTCAACTGCATGCACTGGTGATGCCCAACCGGCGAGTACCAACGACAACTCATCGCCGGCTTCCACTTCCAGTTCCAGTTCGTCATCTTCATCATTTAGTTCGTCGCCCACTGTTCCTACAAACGACTTACCAGCCACTGAGTCAACATCACAACCTGAAACAACCTCCGACACCTCTCAGTCCCAAGATGGTCTACGTCGGTCGACTAGAAACCGTCGTCCCAATCCCAGGTACTCGGACTATGTCATTAACCACACCACAGGCCCACAGCTCACCCTTTGCCACCTACTTTGGAGCCTTCTACCGTTGCTCAGGTCCTAAAAGACGCAAGGTGGAGAAAAGCCATGGATGAGGAGTTCGACGCGTTGCACCGCAACAAAACATGGCGTCTTGTTCCTCGCGGAGCGGGGATTCCAATCGGTTGTAAGTGGGTTTACCGTGTCAAGCGTAAACCGGATGGCTCTGTTGATCGATACAAGGCACGCCTTGTTGCTAAAGGGTTCTTGCAAACTGCTGGCCGGGATTACTTTGAGACCTATAGCCCGGTTATGAAACCGGTCACCATTCGTCTAGTTCTCACTGTTGCATTGAGTAATCGCTGGAGTTTGCGCCAGTTAGACATCAATAATGCTTTTTTGCATGGCACATTACATGAAGAAGTCTATATGGAGCAGCCACCGGGATACTTTGACCCTTTGTACCCAACTCATGTTTGCAGGTTAACAAAAGCTCTATATGGCCTGAAACAGGCCCCTAGAGCCTGGTACCAGGAGCTGTCTTTGTTTTTGCAGCGATGTGGGTTCGCTAAGTCGCAGGCAGATGTCTCACTATTTGTTTATTCAGCTCATGGTGTAATTGTCTATTTTTTAGTGTATGTAGATGATATTTTGTTGACAGGGAACAATACTCCTTGGCTTGATCGTTTTGTGGGGACCCTGTCAGCTCAATTTGCTCTTAAGGACCTTGGTACCTTACATCATTTTCTGGGTGTAGAGGTCATCCCTACTGTTGATGGTGTTTTCTTGTCACAAAGCCAGTATATCGCTGATATACTTATGCAGTTCAAGATGGATGGTGCAAAGGATGTTTCAACACCGCTAGCTATAACAGAGAAGTTGGTGTCGCTGCAATCCTCCGATGTTGCAACTGATGCAACTCTGTTCCGTCGCTTGCTGGGTCTAATGCAGTACTTGGTGATCACACGACCGGATGTGGCTTTTGCGGTCAACCGGCTCTCGCAGTTCATGCATGAACCGTCGGAGTTGCATTGGCAAGCTGCTAAACGCCTACTACGTTATCTCAAAGGTACGGTTTGCCATGGTCTTTTCCTCCGCTCTGGACAACCGCTTTCGTTGCGTGTGTATACGGATTCAGATTGGGGAGGTTGCGCTACTGAAGGCCGGTCTACTACCGCGTATCTGGTGTACCTAGGTAATAATCTGATTTCTTGGAAGTCCACGCGCCAAAAATCTGTCTCACGGTCATCTACAGAAGCTAAGTACCGCGCTCTGGCGAATGCAGCAGCAGAGGTTCTCTAGGTTCGAAGTCTGTTGCAGGAGTTGAAGTTGGGGCTAGTTGAGCCGCCAGTGCTATTTTGCGACAACCTCAGCGCCACGTATGTTTGTAAGAATCCCGTGTTCCATTCACGCATGAAACATCTAGCCTTGGACTACTTTTTTGTTCGTGATTTGGTCACTAGTGGCATGCTAATTGTCCAACATATTCCTTCCTCTGCTCAGCTAGCTGATCTTCTCACCAAGCCGCTTGGACGTCACATGTTCCTTCATTTTCGGTCCAAGATTGGTGTCTCCGACGGATCCACAATCTTGTGGGGGCGTGTTAAGCATATGAGTGGCTGAGGTTATTTTGTTGTTCTACTTTCATTCCTGTAGACTAGTGATTAGTTGTAACTTCTCTATTTCTCCTCTGTTGTACACTATAAATACTTTGGTTATTCTCTTCAATGAAAACACAGTTCATTCTATAATCTTATAGCGCCTGCGAAGAGAATAAGTCAAAACAAAGCCTTTTTGTTCCAAAACTGAAAAAGAAGAGAGAGGTGATGGGCAAACGAGTGGGGTAGTAGAATCCCAATATATAGGTACCCGAAAAAAAACACCCAAATTTACAACCATGAAAAAAAAAATTTACAACCATTATGAATGTTACAAAAATACCCTAACTAGCCAAAAGAACTACACACGCATCTACTTAATCCTTTATCTGATCTAATACTTACCATTAATCTACACGCACAAGATTTTTCCTCATCATCCTTCAGAATATATGTGTCCTCATTCGAATACACACACACACACACACACACACACACACACACACACACACATATATATATATATATATATATATATATATATATATATATATATATATATATATATTTATTTATTAATTTATTTTATTTAATTATTTATTTATTTTGATTCTAATTCGTGTTTACTACCAAACAAAGTGACTTATTCTACTTAGAGCCAATTCATTATTTTGGTCCTAGACTTGTACTGACACGGACAATTTTAATCATCCATGCAAATTTTGGACAATTTATTGAAACACTTATCGTGACGAGGTCAATTTTGGTCCTCCATTTATCATGTTGTTAGTTAACCGTCTAAATGAGGGGCATTTCTGTCAATTTAGCAAAATTCAATCTAATTTTCTTCACTCCCGGAGCTCTTCCTTTCTCCCTCCCATCAAGCAGTTCGATAGATACAATAGGCAATGGTTGTGGCTAGGCAGAGCGGCAGCGACGAGATGAACTTCTTGCGGCATCCTCTAGTTTTTCGACATGGTCTTCTCCTCCGGCCGAGGCTTAGCAGCCATCAACCTCCTCACCTTCTCGTCTCTCTGTACCTCGCTCTCCAGCGTGGGTTGTTTCTCCTTCGACAAACGGAGCTGCAGCAACAATTTCGACAATGGCGTCCCCTGTTCTCCCTTTTCCTGGCGACGAGCACTCTGACGGTAGCACAAAAGGTCATTTCCGACGGGTGAGGCAGGACCGTGAGAGGTTTGTTCCTCTGATTTCGGCAACGCAAGGCAGCAACGACGGTGCTGGAATCTCTGGTAGGTTTAGCAAATCAACGGTAGCAGCGGTATGTACTCCTCGACGGCGAACGGTGGCGGTATCTCCCTCCTCTGTTTCCTGTTGTTCTTCTTATGAGCGCAGGCTTCGGTGAACAGAGGATTTAGGCAAATTCATGATGGATTAAAAGATGGATTTGAATGACTAATTAGGTAATTATCTATTTAATTATGGTGAAGATTGAATGGATTATAGATTAATGAAGTTTAAGGAATGGTTAATGTTACTGAGCTTGGCGAATCCTTTGCTTCCAATCATATTGGTTACCTTGGCATTTTCACGAACAACTTGTTTGCATGACTCTATTCCAGTAGGCTTCGCAGTTGGAGGTGCCCCTGCAACCTCTGATTGATTGCCTGCTTTTATTCCACTTACTAATGCAATTAGGAAGCTTGGCAGCAGGTGCCTTTGGCTCCACTCTAATCTCTCTTGAGTCTCCACTTCTTTGCCTTTCCCTTTCTCACTCATCCGAGCACCAGAACTGACTGCCAGAGCCCTAGCGAACGAGACTCCTTCGATTAGAGCACCAGAAATGACGCAATTAACCTCTCTCAAACGGCTATCAAATACGAGGATTAAAATTGTCCCTGTCACAATAAGTGTGCCCATACATTGTCCTATATTTTTTATGGGGACTAAATTGTCCGTGCCACTATAAGTCTAGGATAAAAAAAGGAATTGACTCTTCTACTTAAACTCACTACTGCATTATCAAGTATTTGATTCCCACTACCATTCAGATTATGATGTTTGAAGTAAGTGCACCCCAAATTTACAAACAAATTTTCATTTGGTAAATTGGTAGCTAAATTGGTATAAGCAACTAATCTAATTTGCAAATTTACCAATAGAATTATTCGTTGGCATTTTACCGACAAAAGTTATTCTGCATTCAGCTATTTTATTTTTGCGGGGATATTTTAACTAGCCCAAGTTTTTGTGCCTGATCTAATTCGTTGTTGTTTTATATAGCGATGGAAGTTGTTTTAGCAACAAAACGTTTTCTAATAATTTTTTATTTTTTCTTGTAGTGTATAGAGATACGAGAATGCAAAAACAAAGTAAAAATAAAACCATACAACAGGAAAATACAATAACATAAAGAGATCAAAATACTAATAATGATAATATAACTGAATGTACGTAGTAGTCTAATTTCAACCCAATGGGGTAGCTCAAGTGGCAAGTGAGCTCTCTTTGTGGGGAGGAATTTCGGGAGAACACGGGTTGAATTCCCACATGTGACGATTCCCCCTGGGCCAGCTCTTATGCCTCTCGGAGCGAACGTGGGTGGACCCCAAGACCCTGTAAATTTACCAAAAAAAAAAAAACAAGTAGTCTAATTTCCTAATGTAGTTCATCCAACCACCAAGCATGAATTTATTGCATGTGATAAACATTCCTGTTCGGCTAAAGACCAATAATATCGAATAATGTATCATTATTTTCACCACATCAAGTCTTCCATGATGTTGGAAAACATGAACTTGACATGCTCTTCAAGGACAGGAAGGCGATGGTTGTCGTTGTAAGTGTACATCATTGGAACCAATCTCGCTGCATTTAGACAAGCTGTTCGGAAAGGTGTAGGAATAGGGGTTGGAGAGAGGCAATGCTCATTTAGTATCTTCCATTGCTGGGAAACCATATCCATAACATGTTGCCTTCCATCACCTAATGACCAATCTTGCTTCTCTTTGATGTAGTAGTCTATGTAAGATCCATCTTTTCCTTCTTGTTCCTCATCCTATGATACAACAAATGAAAATATTCCATTGATCTTAAGAAGTATTATATCATTCCTTCTATATTACCACGCATGATTTAATATAATAGATCGTATGTGTAACCAAATTGTATTCACCTTTGCAGTTCCTAGGTCATCTAGGAGACGAAGAATTGCAGCTACTGAAGATATAATGTCCTCAACATCTCTGGTTCCAGTGGACTCACCATAGCCCAAGAGAAAGAAGAGGTTGGTGAGGACCATCGGTACTCCCGAGCTTATAATCCCGTTTTTTAAGTACTCCTCCGCCTTTGGTGAATCCCCAAAAGCAAACCATTTTGCTTCCGTTAGAAATGCATTGCACAAACTTGCCCACTGTCAACACGGTTATAAATGTTTATATCTGACTTTTAATATATCATTTCGAGATTATATGAGAAGATAGATTATGGCAAATTATACTACGGACCTGGTCCATTTTGCATTGTAGACCCTAAACTAAAATGAAATTTATGTTATGTGTCTGCAATTAACTTATTATGTATTTATGTTATGTGTTTGCAATTAACTTATTATGTGTTTCCAATTAATAAATTATGTGTCTGTAAATAAATTGAAGTCGCATAATATGTTAACTATAAACACATAATATGTTAACTATAGACAGATAATATGCATAATATGTTAACTACAACCATATAATATGACATTAATGTTAATTACACATATAATTTATTAACTCAAAGAAAATACGTTAACTGTAGACAATATATAATAAAGTCCATAATGTAAGGTGAACCTTATTGCATGTATAACAATTGATAGATTACAATATACTATCTTACCGCTTCTTTCAAATAGTCCATAGGACTCCAACCAAATTCTTGGTAAACTACGTTGCTGATCTCATGTGTGGTGTCATGAATTACCTTGAGACACATTCTCATGTAACTTGGTAATTTATCAGTTGCGGAAAATTCCCATCTATTCTCCATATAAAAAGCCAAAAGAGTTTGATTAAAACATCTTAGATAGTGATGGTTTCATAGGGACAAGAAACTTGTTATGTGAGAAATGTAAAGAAAAAAAAAAGCATTACAAACCTATTGATTACTTCTGTGAAAATAATAAGTTCATCAAGAGTACCATAAACATCAAAAATATCATCCACCAGATAAACAAGGGAGATTGGCTTGGTTATCTCGATTCTCTGCTTAGACAAACATGGATCCTTGACCACAGCCATTGACCAAATGTACCATTTGAGAGGTTGATTCCTTGCTAGCTTCAACTATTCCGATACACCAAGTCCCTTCCACCATCTTACATGCATGACAAAAGTATAAACGCTAAATTATTAAAATATATATAGATGAAAAAAAAAAAAGTTAAAAAGTATTTCACCTACTTGAAAACTTGAAGGATTTCTTTATGGTATAGATATTGCATCATGTTGAAATCCATTATTGCTAAATCTGCTAGGAGCTTCTGCCAATCATTTTTGAGGTCGTGATTTTTAAGGTAGTTCATTGCTGTGAACCGAGCCAAGCTTTTGTGATAGGGATAGTGCATAGTGTTTTGAACCATCAAGGCATGACGATCATCAAGTTGTGGCAATTTCTCCGTCAGAAAATGGGTAGTAAATATAGACGCCTCATCTAAGATGTCTTCGTCTTCCATGGATAGATGTGAGGCTTCATGCAAAGCCATGAGTCCCCTTATGTCTTCCGATAATGCATCCTTAAACTTCATATTCTCTCCTTTGAAGCTGTTGAACACATCTGTTACATTGTACATACAGTAATTAATAAGTGATAAAATATTAACTTTTACAATTAACTTGAGAAAAAATTTAAATTCTTTGCAGTTAATCAATTACCGAGTTAATTCCAGTAATGGTCCTCCGACTATGTTGTTTTTTCAAAATTAGTCCCCAACTTTCAATTTGGACAATTTAGGTCCCTTGACTTTCAAATTATTTCCAATGTTGGTCCTTTCGTCAAATTTTGGTTAAGTTGAGGTCAAATGAATATGTATTGTTCGTTCACCTGTTTAGTGTATTATTACTCGTATTTCTCCTATCCTATACGCTGTATATATAAATATAATTTCAGTCGAAGTCTCAATCGAAGACATATAATCTCAGTCGAAGTCTCTTCGACTGAGATTATATTCATATATATAGCGTATATGACAGGAGAAATACGAGTAATAATACACTATAGATGTGAACATACAATTTTACCCCTTCATTTGACATCGACTTAACCAAAATTTGACAAAAGGACCAACATTGGAAATAATTTGAAAGTCAAGGGACCTAAATTATCCAAATTAAAAGTCGATGACTAATTTTGAAAAATCAACATTGTCGGAGGACCATTGCTGGAATTAACTCTTAATTACCTGCAGGGACATGGAAACCTTGTTGCCTTAACAATCGAAAACGAAGTGAAACTGCGTAAAGCTCATCTTCATTGTTATAAACAAGAGTTTGAGAATCTTGGTATTGTTGCTTCAGATTTTCATGGATTTGATCTTCAAAGTAGTGATCCATACCAAACCGCTGCATGGTATCGATTAGCACAAGTCCTTTTAAACTGTCTTCTTTAACTTCATCAAACAAGTGACTCATCATTTCCAATTGTTTCTGCTGATTCTCCACCTGCAAATATGCGTCTGTATTAGTGAATCATAATAGAATATATGACAGCAATTTTCTTTTCAATTTTTGTACTGCATACCATATTAGGGTCATTCAAGGGGTGCTCGGGAGCACTGGATTGATGAGACCGTGCAATGGAATGCATCAAAGGTTTGATATTTTGTAGGTAGTGAAGAGGGGCCATGGGACTCTGCAAGTGTGGGTTATTTTGATACGTAAAATAAAGTTGATGAGTTCACTCTTAAGAATGCGCTGAATTTATAGAAAAGCTAGTGCCTGCCTGCCTGGACGATCATTATACCATAGACCGGTCTACCATACAAGTGAACCAATTGCATAACATTAATTTTTAAAAGTTAATACCTTCCTAGTATTAACGATTTATCAGGTGTGGTCCATCGACTTTTAAATGGCCTCCAATGGTCTTCCAAGTTTTAAAAATTAACCAGATCGTAATTTTGATGGTTATTTTTTAAAACTTGAAGGACCATTGGAGGTCATTTAAAAGTCGAGGGACCACAGCTGGTAATCACTAATATTTGGAGGATCATTGGATTGTTACCTCAATTTCTAATATACTTTTATTTTCAGTATATTGAATTCTCATTTTCTGAAAGTTTATTTTTAATATGTTGAAGGTTATCTTTTGGTATACTAATAATTAAAAATAAACTTTCAAGTACATTGAAAATGAAAGTTCAGTATACAAAAAACTAACATTTATCAATAGTTTACATCACAATGTGAACTATTATTCATAATATAATTTTTCCAACTAATTTAGAGACACTTTTACCATTGGCTATGTTTGGCAAACCTAGCTGAAAAGCTATAAGCTAGAAGTTGAAACTGAAGAGCTATTAAGCTTACTGATTATGCTTAAAATTGTTTGGTAAAATTAGCTTTGAGTTAATTCTATTTTTGGTCCTAGATTTATAGGTGTCAATCCACTTTTAGTCATTTTTTATTAGAACATCCACTTTTTGATGATTTTTTGTCCTTTATCAACAAATCAGTTTAAATATCGTTAAATACAAGGACATTTCGGTCTTCAATTATGAATGTTTTCAAACAAATAAACATAAAAAATATAATGGTTCAACATACTTTGTATGAAAAAGATTGAAATATAAGTATTTAACGATATTTCAACAATTTTTTTGCCGAAGGACTAAAATTGGTCATGCCACAATAATACTAGGACCAAATGATGAGAATTTTCTAATAAAAAATGACTAAAAGTGGATTGTCAATAAGCTGATAAATGTAAAAAGATTAAAAATGACATCTTCATAAAATTTAAATATGTTTGTTTACATATTAAAATTTTACATTTAGTATAATTATGATATAGCATCTCGTAATGAAGTAACAATATTGTTGCGAATCTCCATCTCAATAGAAGTCTCACTTAATCTAATACCATCCAATGCAATCCTATTCATATATATATATATATATATATATATATAGAGGTGCTTTCTCACCATTGTAAAGATTAAAACTAATATTACACTTATTTTCGTTTTTCTTTAATTTTTATTCATTTTTATACCTAAATCATTTCAGTTTCACCAGACTAATTGTAAGCTCACAATAACTCACATCTATCTAGAGACGCTATAGGTGTTAATCACGAGTCGCACAAACAACCTACCGGTTAGATCTTAGCTTTTATGTGCTCACACACGAGAGATCCAATAATTTATATTCTTTATTATTGGTGCGATTTGTTGAGACTTGCTTCAACAATGGGGTCAGGTTCAATTTCCACCAGAGAAATGCAAGCATTACTTGAATCCTGATAATATGTGATTGGTATCTATTATAGTCCTATCTTTTGATTCACATACTCGGTTCACCATCCGTGCATGAATGTAAGCACATACACCACATTCTCGTCAAATATCTTATTTAGACCATTTTAGTACAATCAGTAGTCCCTATTAACAAAAACTATCTCAATTATATTAATATTGGGTTGTACTCTTGATCGAAAGGAATTCTCATCACAGAATATTGTGTGATTAATTTTCATCATTGAATTAGGTGATCGAACTAAAAGAACAAACTGAAAGGATGCAAATATAAGTAAATTAAAGTACATGTCACCTTTCATTTGTTTTGTTGTTGATATTAATTACCAATTTAATTCTACGTACTAGTTATTTAGAGTGGCAAAAACTTGTGTGAGACCGTCTCACCATGAGACGGGTCGGGTCAATATGTAATTGTAACACTTATATGCACAAATGTCATACTTATATGCTCAAATGTAATACTAATCAGGAATAAAATTTTTGTTACTTATAAGGGTAAATATAATACTTTTAAGAGAAAATACAATACTTTTACATTTCAATTTAAAAGTATTACTTTTTCCTCAAAAGTATTATATTTTCCCTTATAAGTAAGTGGCACTTGTCAACATTACTTATTATGAAAAATGTATTACTTTTTCTCTTATAAGTAACAAAAATTGTATTTTTGATTAGTGTTATATTTGAGCATATAAGTATGATATTTGCACATATAAATATGACATTTGCATGGTGCTTTGACCTGACCCGATCCGTCTCACGAATAAAGATTCGTGAGACGGTCTCACAGAAGTGTGCGACCCATTTAGAGTTGGTTGATAATTACTAATTGAATTGTGTTAGTTATTTTGATCAACATGTACTATTAGTAGTATGAGTTTGTATAACAAAGGTATGGCGACAGGTGGCATTAGTTGACTGAGGTGGATTGAACAGAGCTTAAGCAAGAATAAAGTTAGGAGTGTCTGTATAGATACAGATTTTGTCTTTGGGGGATGTACAGTCAATCTTCATATTGCAATAATAATCCTCTATTTATTGGGATTTTTTTATATTTCATCTATATATTTTAGTTGAGCATTATTACCATTCATCTTATGCCTAAAGTCAATTTCATAAAAATTAAATATTACAAAATTTAATTGCATACAACTTTAGTTGGAGTTTTTTAATTGAATTATATTGAGCACATAAAATATGATGAAGAGATACATATAAGTGTTTGTTGAGTAGATGATAATGTTACATTGGGTGGATAGAAAATGGATATGAAATATTCAAAAAGAAAAACATAAGAGAAACTTTGGGTTTGATAAGAAAATATCAGTCCGTTTCGTTGGAAGGAATTAGAATTAATATGTATTTGTGTTAAGCTGAATTTTTTGAAAGATTCTATTTATTTTATAGTAATTATAAATGACAGATGTTCATCAAGAAAAGAGTAAAAGTAAAAATAAAGTTAATAAAAATTATGCATTATGGGCACCTAAAAAGAGTAATGAGTTGATGATTATTATATTAGTTATTTCATTAGTTCAAGAAATATTTTTATTGGTTATATTTAGTGAAAATTAATTATATTTTCTTTAGGTATAATATACTCTACTCTTGTGACAATCAATTTTTTTTTTTTTTTGCAATTCATTAATTTATTCATGATTTATAAAAATATAAATTTATAAGAAAATTATAAATGATGTACTAATAGAAGATTGAATGTTTGTACGGGTGTATTCAATTTAGAGTTTTAATGTCTTTTGTAGACTTTTTAATATGAAAAAGTTTTTAAAAGTCTATAAATGTTTGTTGATATTTATAAACTCTTACAAAGTTGATAAAAATTTAAAAGATTCTAAAAAAATCTACAAAAACTCTACAAAAGTCAATTAAAATTCATCACTTTAAAAGTATTTGAAAGTCGTTAAAAGTCTTGATTGAATACACCCCTATTAATTCTTACATAATTCAAAAGGTAAATAAATTCCTTCGTTTGATTGAATGGGATTGCAATTCTCTCATTTTCATGGAATTAGAATTCCATGTCCCCACTTTGTTATTTCAATTCCACATTGATGGGGAAGAAAAAAAATCATTGAAACAAAATTGCCCTTTTTTATATAACCTACAAAAAGATATTCTTGAAACAAAATTACCTTTTTTGAAACAAAATTACCTTTCTATTATATTTTTTTTGGATGTAAGCACTTATAAAAAGCTTAACATTTTATTATGTTTAACTAAGTTCTATACTTTTATTTTTATGAAGTTTGATTTTATGTGAGTTGATGAAGCTTAACATTGCATGGCTAATTAAATTCTGGGATCTATATATTAAATATGCTTTAGTGATACAAGTTTATAGCCAATGTGTCCAAATAACAACTGCATTACATTATAGTTTTGACACAAATTTACTTAATTGTTACGGAGTATTTAAGATTAATAATAATTTAATAATAATAATAATAATAATAATAATAATAATAATAATAATAATAATAATAATAATAATAATAAGTATGAGCATTTTGGTCTTTCTACTACTTATTGCCTTTCAATTTTCAGTAACTATTTATCTTGCAAATCAAATAGTACAATTTTATTTCTCGCTTTATGTCCACATTATTCCTCCCCTATTGAATTGTAATTCTTTTCTCCCAGCCAACCAAATGCCCCATAAAAGAGACAAGCGTGGGAACCAAAGAAGGTTATTCATTTATTGTTTGGTGAGAAAAGAAAGGAAAGTTTTTCCTCCCTCGTTTTCAATTTTGGAGGAAAAATATGGCAAATAACTATTTTCTTTGTGCGCGCATCTACCTTATTATTTAATATACTTTATAATGTTGTTTGTTACATTTAAAATTTTGAAATACATACTAAAATATTATCACATTTTTCATTTATTTTAGAGAGTCATTGATTATCTCAAAATCAATGGCTATGATGAATTTTTAATTTTCGCTTTGGCACCTCAGTTTGTGTATGCATGCAATTTGAAGTTTGAGTTATTATATTTACAAATTATCACCAAATTTTTTTATTCTTATTTCCTACTTTAGAGCCATTAATCTTCCTATATGGACGGCTAGAATGAATTTTCAATTTTTTCTTGAGCACTGGTTCTCACTTGAGCACGCTCCTACTTTGTGTTTGTGGTTGTTGAGAATAGGTCCCCTATGAGAAATAACAATTAATCACTTTCATCCATTTCGAAATAGTAGATAGATTAGATCTATAGTTTTAAATAAAATACATTTATAGAAGAACAATAACATCGTTTTGGTGAAATATAAAACCATTTTGAAGAATCTGTTGAAGTTCAAATAAAAAATGTTGCATCATCTTGGAGAAGAAAAACATCACTTTGATGAAAAAACAAAATCATTTTGGGAAAAATATCATTTTAATTTAGAAAATCCATAAAATGAAAAAAGGAGTGGTAATTTTATCAATTTTACAATAAAAGTTGTGCATTAGTTTGAAATAAACTAGCATCATTTGGATAGAAACCTACATTATTTTATTTAGTCAAAATATGTATTACTTTGCCCTATCTATGCTTTATTTTGGAGAAATATGCATGATTTATTCATTTAGATGGGGTTATTGGAGTTGGGTCCACATTTATTTTTTTGGTTGGGGCCAAGCCCAAGAAAGAAAGGGTACAAGACAAGAATCCAGGCAGTACAAGGCAGGCCTAATCGAGGAGAGGTGTACCTGTTGGTCCCGATAGGGTGGGAAAAGTCTAGAGGGGGGTGAATAGGCTTTTCAACAAATTCAAAAAAATTATAACACTTTGGTAATCTCAACTCTAGGTAGCAAGCATAAAGCAAATAAACAACTTAGAGTTCGCAGCGGAATATCAGTACGTAAAATGCTATAAATAACTTGATCAGATATGAAGAGATATATCGCATGCAAAGGCAAACTCAGATGATAAATAAAGAATGAATAGTAAATGGGTTTGTATGAATAAGGAAATAATCCCTTACAATTAAATGTGAATAGTGAGTGAATAGTAAGGAATAGTGTGTGAATAGTGTATGAATAGTAAACAAGCTCTAGGAAATTGAAATGATCAGAACATGCACTTTGACTATGAAGACTTGTAATAAAATATGCAATGAAATGCTATGCATGCACACGTATGCCTTGCAACACCCAGATGTATATATCAGATAGTGGGTTAGTATGAGATATGCATGCAAGAATAAATATGGTGCAAGCAAAGTAAAGAGACAGAGAGATTTATAGTGGTTCGGAGATGGCGTAATTCTCCTAACAAACAGAGAAAAATTTTTGTCAGATAATAAATCACTATTTTCTACTGACCTTGACGCGGATGGTTGTTCGGCAACTAGTGCGTTGTTTCGTTCTTCGCGTTCTTCCTCCGTCCTTGACTTCATCTCGAACTCATAAGCTTTTAGATCACTAAAAAGCTTGTCGGTTGATAGCTTCTTGAGATCCCTATGGTCACGCATCGCGGTAACCTTCATGTCCCAACTTGACGGTAGTCCTCGGAGTATTTTGAGCGATATCTCATTTTGATCAATCTCTTTGTCTAGATCGACAATTTCTCCCAAGATTTTAATAAATCTAGCTTCCATATCTGCAATGGTCTCGCCACTTTGCATCTTGAAGTCTTCGAATTTCTTTAGTGCAATTGTGAGCTTATTTTCCTTCTCCTGTTCATCTCCTTCACCTATCTTGATGAGAACTTCCCATACTTCTGTCGCCGTTTTGCATTTTCGGACCTTCGGGAAAGTTACGTCATCGATAGCTTTGAACAAAATATCCTTAGCAATATTATCCAAGTTATTTCGTATTCTATCCTCTGGAGTCCATTCAACTTTTGGTTTTGAGATGTAAGATGGTGTAGTGCTTGATTGTTCTGATGATGGGTTGACTTTGAGAATTTTAATTGGACCATCAGAAATCACTTCCCACATCTCATCATGTAAAGCAGATAAATGGACCTGCATGCGAATTTTCCAATCATCAAATTTATCAAGTGAGAATAATAAGTTCTGAGCTAAGTCTCTCTTCATCTTGAAGTTTTGAGATCTGTCTAGCAGTCAAATTTTGACTCAAATAGACAACTGCTCTGATACCACTTGTTGGTCCCGATAGGGTGGGAAAAGTCTAGAGGGGGGGGGGGGTGAATAGACTTTTCAACAAATTCAAAAAAATTATAACACTTTGGTAATCTCAACTCTAGGTAGCAAGCATAAAGCAAATAAACAACTTAGAGTTCGCAGCGGAATATCAGTACGTAAAGTGCTATAAATAACTTAATCAGATATGAAGAGATATATCGCATGCAAAGGCAAACCCAGATGATAAATAAAGAATGAATAGTAAATGGGTTTGTATGAATCAGGAGGAATCCCTTACAATTAAATGTGAATAGTGAGTGAATAGTAAGGAATAGTGTGTGAATAGTGTATGAATAGTAAACAAGCTCTAGGAAATTGAAATGATCAGAACATGCACTTTGACTATGAAGACTTGTAATAAAATATGCAATGAAATGCTATGCATGCACACGTATGCCTTGCAACACCCAGATGTATATATCAGATAGTGGGTTAGTATGAGATATGCATGCAAGAATAAATATGGTGCAAGCAAAGTAAAGAGACAGAGAGATTTATAGTGGTTCGGAGATTGCGTAATTCTCCTACTCCACTTCTTCCTTCACTCCAAGGAAGATTTCCACTATCTTCAATCAACCAGATACAAATAGTGGATCAGTGCCCTTCTAGCATCTGCTACTCCTAATGCTCTTTGCCTACAGCAACACTCAAACCCGAACGTCTTGCACCCAGCTACGCTCTTCAACCAAGCGTTTTGCACCCAGCTACACTTAGTCTTTACGAGTGTTCTGCACAAAGCCGCACTCCTCCGAGTATCCCGCACAATGCTATACTCTCGAGCTTTTCTCCCGAGCGTCTCCCTACGCTCCCGAGCGTCTCGCACAAAGCCACGATCCTTCCGAGTGCCTCGCACTCAACTCGGATTTCACAAGCCGCACCTGCTACTCTCCTTTCCTCTACTCACAGTAGATATGATTTTACAAAGAAGTATTTTTCTTTTCTCTCTGACTTGAATTTTTCTATTCAGCTCAATACTTGCACTCTCCAATATTTTTCTTCTCTCCTTCGAAATAATAATATCTTTAGATAGCTCAATATTTGCTCAGATGTTGTGATGTGGAGAGGTACTTGTCTTCAAGTCTTGCATGGGTATTTATAGCTTGAAGAAGCTATCTACCCGTTGTAGATCTTCAAATCTTGATTGTCCATTTTGAATCTTGAAATTATTTGCCAACTTGTTCTGAAGCTCTCCATGGCCTTTGTCAGATGAATTTGAAATTTGGCCTATGTCATTACTCCTCTTGTAAGAAGCCCATTCGTCCAATTGCACTCTTCAGATCTTGAATTTAATTTCCTTATTAAGATGGCCTCCAATTTTGACTTTTCCAGTGTGAAAACTTGACTTTGTAATTTCTTCTTCTGATTGTCAAGTTGATCTCTCCAAAATATTTCCTCCGGTGACTCTTGCTTGAGCATAAATTATATCACCGAAAATTCACCGACACCTCCAAGTTGGTCTTCAACAGATTAATTCGAAATATGCCTCCAAAAATTAATTTTGGATTTTCGAATTATTATCCCAAAGTTATATTTAATTTTGGCTCCAATCTCAGTCCAAAAATTTACTTTTGGATAGAATTTATGTTACCAAAAATTAAATTTTCACGAATTTTATCTCCAAGATTTGGAGGGACGTCAACTTCCAGAGTGTCATCCTCTTGGTCATCTTCCCTGCTTAAAATAAATCCCACACAGTAGGATTCAAACACTGGACATACTGGTTCATGCTATGTACTTTGACCACTGCTCCATATTAACTCATTAGTTAATATTCTTCTCAAATTTTTTTTATTCCCAGAATGGTCTTAGTAGAATTTTCTCCTTCTTGCATAAATAAATTCGAACCAGCTTCACTGTTCACTTTGTCATCCTGAAAGTTGTCCTCCTTCCCTTGTTGAGTCATCCTCATAGTCTCCAAATAAAATGTTGATCCTAGGTTTTGAACCAGAGACCTTTGGCTTTTGCTATGCGCTCCTTGTCCAACCTTCCATATCATCTTTTGATGACTTTCATAGCATATAATTAATAAATAACAATATGCTGACTAAGTCTAATTCTCCTCAATTTCGTATGACTTTGACTTATGACTTGGACTTTTGGAGATTGTACACTAGACTCAAAATAAAATAAGGGGACTAATAAAAATTACAATTTGTATCATCAAAACTATTACATTTTATTCCTAACAGTACCCCTCGGGTATGGTGCGGGTCGTGTTTGCTTGGCCGTGTTCCGCGGGAAGTTGACGGAGGGTCATGGGTACGTGGCATCTAATGGAGTAATGGGTGGTTGAGGCGGTTAGCGACAGGAAGACACGGAATGCGTGTCTGGTGGGGTTTGACATCATTTTGATACTGTATACGTGGAGGGTGCCGTAAGGACCATCGATAGTATAAAAGGCATATAAGGCATCCCTCAAGACATAATTTGCCTGATAGCTTAGTGGTCTAGGTCTTCTCCTCCTTGCTGGTGTGCTTGGTTCATGTGTTGGTGTGCATGGGTTTAAGTCCTGGTGTTAACTTAATTAGGTTGTTCTATTCTGTTTATTTACTAGTCCCTCAATTCTATACTTATTGCATTTATTTGTTGGTCCTTCTACTATTTACCTTTTTATTATTTGGGCCGCCATTTCCTAGGTCAGTGCTGTCTAGCTTTATACGTATTTTATTGGGCCTCATGCCCCGATTAATAATATTACTATTTTCCTATCCTGTTCAATATTATTACACCTAGTTTATGGTCCCGATAAAACCATCACTGGCGACATCTATGGCGAACGCTACAAAAAGCGTACGTTTCTAGTCTTTATCAGTTATCATACAAGCCCAATAGGTAAAAATGGCTGAGTCACAAAGCTTGTATTCACCCCGCAAGGTCAATGGGGAGATGTGGGTGCAGCCAGGCAGGCCCCACCTGCCTTCAAAGGCGGAGGTGCCCCTATTAAGATGGCAATGGTCGGTAGGGGAACCAAGAGATAGCCTACTCTACCCCACTTGAGGTAGAGGCCACCCCGTATATCACAGAGTCACCAACATCGCGAATAAACTTCCAAGATGAAACCCAGTGACCCTATGCCTGGGCACCCCCAAGGATAAGCCTAGATCACCACAAGCTGAGCATAACGTGAGGAATAGGAAGGGTTCGCAAGCCATCATCGACCAAGATTCTGGGTGGGGAAATGAGATTCTTAGGAAGATTCCCCAACCCTCAAAGGAGTCAGGTGAGAGAACGTGTCATACCCCTATAGCGGAGGGGGTTCGCAGTGGGTTCGCGGGACCCTCTTAAACAAAAATTGCCTCACCCAATGGCTGGGCAATGAAGGTAGACGCTAAGATCGTCGAATTACTCTAATAGATAGAGTGTGGTGATCTTCCAGAAGCACTTAAATCACTGTGGCCCCACCGTTTACTGAAATGATAATGAGAAAGCTCCTCCCTCCTAAATTTAGGGTTTAGGGTGACTATATGGGCAGGCTCAACGATGGTTTACTAGCTTAAGGGTGACTCCATTGATTCCTTTCATGATCTGACTGTGAAGTCTATTACCCATTTCATGAGGGGAAAGAAAAGTTAGAAACACTTTACGCACCTCACCACAGCGAAGCAAGGGGCAGAAGAATCCTTGACTGAATTCCTAGTCCGTTGGCGAGCGGAGGAAGCAAAATGGAAAACATAGACGATAATTCCACTATCGTTATGTTTATAGATGCTTTAAGGGCAGGAAAGCTCTAAAAGTTTGAGGCGAAATACTCCGTGTACATATCTCACCCTCATGGCGAAGGTAGACAGGTACGTGGAGGTTGAGGAGGTGAACCGACTCAAAGGATGCGTAGAGGAGAACCTCGTGAAGAAACCCTGAGCAGAGGATCCCATCAAGAAAAAGGGGACAACTCCGCCAGTGGAAAAACATCCCTTTAGTAAAGGGAAGGTTGTGCCTGACAGTAGCCCCTAGAACCTCGGGGGAACCCAAAGGATGCTGCCCCTTTTGCGCCCCCCGTCCTCCTACAAAGACCCCATTTGCGACTCCTCTCACACCCCTCAAAGTCCGTCCTAGCGAGATACTAGCATATGCAGAGGAGTGTCAGGTTGTGAAACCTTCTGATCAAGGGTATGTGGCGGTCCACGACTAGAGGAAGTATTGCAGATTCCACCGTCACTACGGGCATAGCACGGATGAATGCCAAGTCTGGCGAGAGGAAATAAAACCTCTCATCCAATCAGGTCAACTGAAAAATTTCATCGATTGAATAGGATGCACCATGAGAATGTATAGAAAGGGGTGGCGATCGAGCACCCTAGCCACCCAGCTCCACCTAGATATCAATTTACCAAAGAAACCATAGTTATCGACATAAATGGATGAAGAGGGAATTAGAGTCCTGCTTAGACTAAGTGGTAGTGAGTCATCACCCATGCAAGGTGGGGAGGCTCTATCATGTTGTGCCCAGCCCCCGCCCTCACCATGATTACCCACATCTCGAGGATAGAGATCTTAGAGGGAAGGTGGCGAAAGGCGATGGGATCTAAGGATTAGAGGTGGAAGGATTCAAAGAAGGCACCGAATCTACGGTGAGAGGTTATTAGGTGGTTACCCATACAGTGTTAGGGGGAGGAGAATGTACGTCTGACGTTTCTGGTTGATCGGATAAGAGGCGAGTGGTGGTATTGGCAAAGACAAGAGGAACTAGTGGCGTTGAGGAAGTGGAGGCAAAGTGAGCAATGCCTGGATTTTGTTTTTATTAATAGGATAGATATATAGATTATGTTGCAGGAAAGTATATGTAGTGTATTATTACGATTAGTAATTTTAATCTAGAATTGTATTACGAATAAGAAAGTAGTTAAGAATATATTTTATTAGGAATTGTATTACCATATATTAATGTATAATTATAGTACGAATAGGAATTGTATTACAATATTACAAAAAACTTTAATAGTATAAGAGTATTTTGGATGGGACATTAAAATTGAGAATTTTGTTTTTATTAATAGTGTAGATCAGATAAGATAAACTATTTATAGCTGAGCATTTTCCTCGCTCTCTCAATCTATCCATCTATATATTTCGATAGAAACCATGCTTGCATTTGTTGTGCATTTCTAATCTATTTGTATATTTAATAGAAAATTATACGTGTTTATATCTGAAATGGTGCACATTTAGGGAGTGTTTGATTCGCACATAGGAATCAGAATTGGAAATGGAAATCAAATACTCGGTATTGGTATGAGTTTGGGTGAAATTATGTTGCATGCTAATTTGGTAGTAAGAAGGAATTGAAATGATTACAAATATTGATGTTTGGTTATATATGAGTGAGTGAGTCCCTATAATGGGAATAAATATTTTAGGCAAAAACTTGTGTAAGACCGTCTCACCATGAGACGGGTCGGGTCAAGATGAAAATGTAATACTTATACGCACATATGTCATACTTATATGCTCAAATGTAATACTAATTAGGAATAAAATTATTATTACTTATAAGGGTAAATGTAATAGTTTAAAGGCAAAATACAATACTTTTACATTTTGATTTCAAAGTATTACATTTTTTCTTGAAAAGTATTACATTTTTCCATATAAGTAAGGGGCCGGCACTTGTTAAAATTACTTATTATGGAAAGTGTAATGCGTTTTCTCTTATAAGTACCAAAATTTGTATTCCTGATTAGTGTTATATTTGAACATATAAGTATGACATTTACATGATGTTTCAACCCGACCCGTCTCACGAATAAGAATCCGTGAGACGGTCTTACACAAGTGTGACCCAATATTTTAAAAATACATAAACAACAAATCAAGGCAATTGATCCTAATATAATAACATCCAAAACACCAATATGAACAAAAAAAATCAAAACATAAATCCAAAAGCACTTATCCAGAATTAAAAATCATATTACCATTAAGATGGAATTATACATTTTTTTTAATTAGGAAATGAATTTTTAATTGAAAGGATAATCAAATCTCATAATTGTGTTTTAAAAAGTTGTCAACCAAATAGTATAATTTTGATTCACATTCCTACCGTGTAAACTCATGAACCAAATACACCGTTAGAGTATAGGTATAGTATTTATTAGTATAAACCAGTGTAGGTAAAGGGAGTCGTCCTAATGCACATTTAATTAGTCTTATTAAACAAGGCGAGTTTTAGTCGAAAATGATGAGCAAATATTTGTTATTATTAGTTGACTATTCTCCCTGTCTCATTTTGTGCCGTCGGTTAAGAAACTTGATTGAACTTATTATTTTCAATTTAAATTTTCATACTATTAGATTTAAAATTAGTATGTAAAATTTATATATTTAGAAACTAAATTAAAAATATTATTAAACACAAAAAATTAAACTTAAAAATTATAAGAATATTATGAAAATGTATAATGTACTTTATTATATATTAAAATAATAAAATTTTTAAGGTAAGATAATCCATTTTATGGGTTAGAATAATGAATTTTATATGTTTTTTTGGACGGTGGTCCACACAACTTTCTGGGCTAGTGGCCACGCAATAATGATTGATAAGTGGTTGAGTTGAATTAGAAATACGTCGAAATACGATTACCCCTTCTCTTGTTGAGTTGAATTACAAATACGTCCAAATACGATTACCAACTTCATATTTGTGTACCCTTCTTTCAAAGTATAATTCAAAAGTGTTGGTTGTGTAAGGCAGGAATGTTATTGTCTTAGTAGTCGCTGAGTTAAAATACAACTTGTTCTCCTTTTAGCTGAGTTAAAATATAACTTGTGCTCCTTTAGTATTCGCTTTGTATTCACTGTATGGCTGCTTAAAATACAACTTGTGGTCCTTTTTGCTGAGTTAAAATATAGCTTGTGCTCTTTTAGTAAAAGACGGAATAATAGTTTGCTTTGTATTCATTGCATGGCTGCCCTTAATTAATATAGAGTTGAAGTAGTAGTATTTCTTGATTTGATAGATCAGATAGAGTTATTTGGACGGAAGCTTACACAACACATAAAAATATAGAAATAACAAATTTATATTTTCAGATTGATTTTTTCTTTTCGACAAAAATTTAAACAACATCCCCCGTACCTATATCAGTTCTTATTAGACATCAGAGATGAACTTCAATGATGATTTAGGTTACTTTGGATGTAGAATGGAGTATTTGTTGAGGCTTAATAGTTGAAAGAAATATTTACTGTATTCAAAAGTTTTTTTTTTTTAGTACTAAGTTAAATTCATTGAGGTTCAAACACACTCACCTCCACGTGAGAGTGTGAATGCGTAACAATGGTATTATAGTTACTAAACATATAGTCCTGTAATGTGTGAATGTGGAGTTTTCAAATTGTGAATATAGAGTATAGGGTCTGTGAATGTAGAGTTTGCGTTCTGTTGCGATGAGGAGCCGTTAACGTCGTTAATTTTTATTTTTATTTTTTTTTATTTTTAAAAAAAATTGTGAAACGGTGTCGTATTGGACCAGGTGCAAGGTGGACCTGGGTCCACGGCATAACAGCCGGAGGGACATCCTGGGCTCTGATCGGAAATTAATTGAGAAATGCAGAAGTGAAAAACACGCCAGTCATTATACGGTGGACCATGGTCCACAATGCATTGTGGACCATGGTCACAAAACGACGTCGTTTTAGTAAGTTAGAGAAACGGCGTCCATTAGTCGTAACGAAACTCCAGAATTGATACTACAGTTCATCTCAAAAGATATTGCCTCACATTTGTTTTTATATTATCGAATGAAATTGTAGTTATATCGAACTGTAACTATAGTTGAGTTGAAATGTAACTGCAGTGTATATAAACTGATACTGGATAACAGTTTCACATTTGTGTTTTTATATTATTGAATGAAACTGTAGTAATATCGAAATGTCACTGTAGTTGTGTTGAAATGTCACTGCAGTATATATAAACTGATACTACTGAATAACAGTTTCACATTTTTTGGTGTATATTGTCCAATGCAATTGTAGTCACATCGAAATGATATTATAGTTGTGTTGAAAGGAAACTGCGGTGTATTAAAGGAAACTGAATAACAGCTTCATATATTTTGCTAGCTACTTTCTCAACCTACTGAAGCACAACGATCATCCATGTGGGAGTGTTAATCAAGACACCGGGTGCCACTAGACCACAAGGTCTTTGACTTATTAATTTTTTTTAAAAAAAAAACCAACAACAGAACTTAATTTATTAAATCAACGTTTAAAGCATCAACAAGAAAAAAACATAGGATGGCCATATCATTCCTCACAACCTGACTTAGAAACGACTACTCTAGCAATATTATGAGCAACCCGATTCACATATCTCTTAAACAACTGGAACCTAACATCAATAAATTGAGTCGTAGCTTCTTTAACATAATAGAGTCAGCCAAGATGGCATGATAAACAACTTGTGCATCCATCTCGACTTCAATGTGATCCGTCCCAAACCCCTTTAGTCAGCTAAGTAGTAATAAGTTATATATTTTTTTTATTCTTAGCTTAGATTACTTAGTTCTTGTGTTTATTGCTTTTAGCTTGTGAATCTTTACTTTGTTTGAGGATTATTTCTTTATTTATTTCTTTGATATATTGTTGGATTATGTTATTTATGAATGTTGAAGGTCAAGACTGCTTGAGCCTATTGAGGGGGATTGCTAGCATAAGAAACGTTGAAGGTCAAGACTGCTTGAGCGTATTGAGGGTGATTGGTAGCACCATGAGAGTGGGACAACCCCTGTGTTCCGACTCGGCCTAATATTGGATCACGAGAATGGCGTGTTAGTACACCGAATTGGTGTTGGAAGTCTTTGAACCCGAAGTGAAGTTTCATAATCCTAAATATTTTGTTCTGTCATTAGACCAATATATACCCATTCCAACCGCTATTTTTATTTTCCTGCCTTTATGTCATTGCTTTTATTTTGCTCCTTATTCTGTCACCATCCATCTATCTATTTGCTTAGCTTCCATCAAATACTTCATGCTTGTGCCTCGTTATTTCATTGGTTATTCCAACCCCCAATCGTTGAGGTCAATCTAAAACAAATTTATTTTTGTTTATTCCACAATACACTATGTTGTAGTGCGATAACAAGTCCAACTAGGATTTTTCACTTCCTTCCATACATGTGGACCCGTTGGGATTCGTTTTGAAGCGCTAGCTAGTTGGTTCCTTTTCGGTCCTCTTCCTTGGTTTTGATCTCAAACCTTGAGGTCTCATTCTTCTATTGGCAAGGTTTTCTTCAACTTTGAGTAGCTCAACCATGTAAGGGGTGGGGTGCCTGGAACTAGGCCTTGTCATCCGCGCTTGCTCGGGTGAGTCCCCTTCTTGTCAAGTCATCAAGACGCCAACTATATGGGCTAACTCTTGGGTTAATGGCAAGATATCAAGCTATTTTTGGCCCCACATCCCGAGGTTACGTTTTAGGTTGTTACCCGTTAGAAACACTCCTTCCTCCAATAGCCGACTAAGTTGCCCACAAAGGTCCCCAAAGTGTTGGCTCCTTGAGTTGGTCATGTCAATATTGCTAGATTAGATAGCGTTTCGTGGTTAGGTATAGGTTACAAGTTCCAAAATTGGATAGAGCTAAGGACACGTAGTTTTCATAATGATCGCCACAAACGACACTATTGAATTTTTTTAATGGATTGGGCCCACCAAAAAACTAGATAGATATTGGGTAATGGGTACGAAAAACATATTAGTTTGATAGGGTAGTAACAGGATAATTGGGTAAGCACCCGACCCAAACCGCAGGTAGACAAGCGGACACAAGAAGTCAAATAGCCATCCGTTACACCTGAGGAGAGATATTATTCCAACGGCTCCATATTATTATTACCTGGTACCTAAGGCTCACTATCATGAGTCCGTTACATTCACAGGAGAAGAGTTGTTGCATCCATAGTATAACTAGTAGACTTGTTATAGAGATGAGGAGAGGCAAACTATTGTATTGAAACTATTTTACCTACTTTTCAAAATATACATCAGTAACATTTTTACCATCATTTGTGCGCTTGTTGAGAGTCGAGATCAAATCTCAGACAACACTTCACACATTACTAAAATTAACTTATCACTGGAGATGGCTCGATCAGGATCTATAGCTCTTATGGTTCTCGTCATGTGAATCATGGCAATGCCTCTGGTGACTTCTGTGTGATCGGCACAACAACAATCACAGTGTAGGGCAACACGCAACCAAGGCACGGGTACTGCCTATGGACCCCCAGGCGACGGCCCGGGCCATTCAGCAGGCAACGACAGCTTTAACCCAATTAGTGGCGGAGATTCATGGTCAAGTACCCTAGACATCCGCGCAGAAGGATGAAATAGAGCAAGAGAATACCTAACGTGTATGTCGCGGTGTGACTCATCGGCCAGTCGTTTCTATGCCCGCCGTAGGATGGTGGGGCGAGAGGGTTGCTATCCAGCAGAAGTTGTGGACACAGCCAAACGCCAAGGGGTTATCCACCAAGGGTCCACACTAAGATGAGCAATCACAACAGATAGAAGGGATGGGTGAGTCTGGAGGGCCGGTTTCGCGTCGGTCCACGACGCTCAAGCAAATCCCGAGTGTGCAGGAGGAAGTGGTAGAGCGACTACAAAATAAAATAGAGGAACTAGAGAAGAAAATGGAGGCAAGGGAGCAGTCGCCTGAGCCTAAGGTAAGGACGACCACACCATTTATCGTGAGGATAATGGACGCACCCCTTTCAAAGGAATTCAGGTTTCCGGTTATCAAAGCCTACGCAGGGACCTCAGACCCACTTGCACACATGACGCGGTATAAGGCGACAATGGTGATGATTGGGGCAGGTGATGCCATTATGTAGTGCAAAGCATTTTTGTCCACTTTGGATGGAGCGGCCCAAGACTGGTTTAATACAATCCCAGATGGGTCAATAAAATTTTTTGCAGAACTATCAAAAAGCTTTTTGAATTACTTCTCTGACAGTATACAACGTAAGAAGTCTTTCTCTCACCTCTACGCAATAAGGCAGGATAGGGGCAGAGCTTAAAAGATTTTCTGAACAAATGGAAGAAGGAAGTTAATAATGTGTATGATTTTGACTCCAAGGTGGCGATCCCAGTATTTATCCAAGCACTCAAGTCGGGAGATTTCCACAGGTAACTAAACACCCACCGTCCTCGCTCTTATGAGGATCTAATGAGGATAGTCAATCACTACGTAGAAGCAGAGGAATCTGATAAGAAGAAAAAAGAAGAGGAGGAAGGCTAGGCAATAGGAAAGTCAGGGAAGATAGGACCAACCAGCCAGATGTCAGACTTAGGCCAATTAAGAGGTAAAGCTTCAAGAAGACCTCGTTTGATCATCGTGCATCATTTAACCCCGCTAACCCATCCGGTTACTGTAATCCTGGACCAAGCTGAGGGGTTGGGGATGGTTCAGTTTCTAGAAGAGTGTATGAAAGTTTCCCCTAAGGTAGACCAGACAAAATATTGTCGGTTCCACCGGCAGGTTGGCCATGACACCGACGAGTGTCACGTTCTAAAAAGAGAAATAGAGGAGCTAATTCAGAACAAATATTTTACTCAATTTGTGAAGTATCCAGGGTAGTAGCAGCATCAACAACAAGGCCAACCCGGAAATGTGTGGCGAAAGGAGGAGGACCCCGAGCAATCCGCTTCCAACACCAAATAGAGAAGGTACGATCAGGTCATGAAAGAAGGGGACAATGAATTAGAGGAGGAACCACGCAGTGCAAAAAACATGTTATTTGATAAAAAAAAATGTATGTAGTGGTTATGGTCCATCCTGATAAATTTTGTTAAAGAAAACAGAAGAATTGTGAACACAAAAGACAAGCACCGAAACAATCAAAAAAATATTTTATTTATAGTCGTTCCCATGAAAAATTAGCTGTAAGGCATACAGTTGGTATCATATGGTATTTCATCCCTTTTATTTTAGACAACGAGGAGTACACTCTACAGATTCAGACTTTGCTCAAGGAGAGATTAAAGTAAGGCTTACAGGTGCAAGAGGGCACTCTCTATCTTGGAAAGGAATCACAGCTAGAGAAACACTTGTATCTTTCTGTTTTGGTTCATAAGGCACAATGGCCCCCTCCTCTCCGTCAGAAAGAATCGCCAGAGGATCTTCAAGGGTATTCCCAACTTCATGGTCGCTGAACATAATCTTCTTATTTTTCAACTTTTCGAGTCGAGCCTACTCTACCAGGCGCCTTGAGCGACGCCTCTTCATTTCTTTGCATGTCTTCTTTGGATCTAAGAGTCCTGAAAAAAAAAAAAAAACCTCTTTCAAAAAAAAAATAGAAATAATTATAGTCGAGGCCGCCTCGGCCACACCTCGACCGCAATTGACCTCGGCCGCAACTAGGCCACGCCTTGGGCCCGAAACTGAGCCGAAGTCGTACCTTGGTCACGGCTGGCCATGGCTTCGACACAAGACCGCTTTGGCTGGCCATGGTTTTGAAAGAAAATAAAAATAAAAATAAAAATAAAAATAAAGAAACGTACTAGGAAAAAGAGTGTGGAAGAATGAATAAAGGGGGTAATAAGAAATTGATGGGGAAGAGTTCTTATATGAAAAAAGAAACATTTAAAAGGAAGGGAAAATATTTAAAGATTAAGAAATATTTTGAAAATCTTGAGATTTCCTTATAATATTGTAATTTGATCATGTTAAAGATTTATGCTTAAATACAAATTATTACTCCCAAGCTACCTCAACCTCTCTCGTTGGCTAGGGAGTGGGGGGCTGCTAACAGGATAATTGGGTAAGCACCCGACTAGAATCATAGGCAGACAAGCAGACACAGGAAGTCAAATGGTCACCCGTTACACTTGAGGAGAGAAATTATTTCAACAGCTCCATATTATTATTACCTGGCACTTAAGGCTCGCCATCATGAGTCTGTTACTTCACAGGAGAAGAATCGTTGCATCCATAGTATAACTAGTAGACTTGTTGTAGAGATGAGGAGAGGCAAACTATTGTATTGAAACTATTATATCTAGTTATCAAAATATACACCGGTAACATTTCTACTGTCACGTATGGGAATACAATTATGCTACAAATGTACTAAACAAACAAAGGGAATGAATTCGCCCCAAGGGGGTGGACTACCACTGCTAATTAGCAGACCGCAAAAACAATTGAGGTAGTGCGTCGTCCCACCCAGTTTTGTAAAAATCGGTCTAGGCGGCGCTTAGACGCCCGCCTAGGCGCTAGGCACCCCTAGGCTGTTCCGCTTTCACTATTATGCAGAAAAAAATTGGTCGGCCGACTAGGCGGCCAAATCGGCCTAGTCGACCAGCTAGGCAGCCAAATTGGTCTAGTCGGTCAACTAGGCCGATTTCGGCCAACTCGGCCAACTCGTCCGAGTCGTCCGACTTCATCCTATTTTGACCGAATTAATTCAGTTTTGACCAGTCAGTTGAGCCTGGACTGCTACAGTATGTTTTAGATTTTAAACCTTTAATTTCTTTTATTAGTTAATCCAATTCATTCATTGATTTTATAATCCAATTTATTAATTACTCCGTAATAATTATTGATTTATTTGATTTATTTCATACTTCACTAATTAATAA
Organism: Ipomoea trifida; assembly: GCA_003576665.1. Taxonomy (NCBI): domain Eukaryota; kingdom Viridiplantae; phylum Streptophyta; class Magnoliopsida; order Solanales; family Convolvulaceae; genus Ipomoea; species Ipomoea trifida. The sequence continues at coordinate 12,982,781 of CP025652.1, read as the reverse complement.
TCATTATTACCATATCCTTCTACACACTAGTAGTATGCAATTCACAAATGATTCACAAAGATGCATAAATAAAATATGAACCCGAATTTTATTTGTCAAAGCTGAAATAGATACGGTCATGCGAGATGCATAATGATTTATTAGTTTTTTTTTTTTATAGTTTGCTACTTTGAATCTTTGGTTGATTGAAGTATTTTACTATTCCATATTTGTGTATTTTTATTTTTTTAATATTGCTATGATGTTATGACTTATGAATTATGATTATTTCATTTATTAGGATGTGTTATTTGATTAAATGTTGAAAATAGTCTCATTAAAATTGTCAAACTGCAAGTTTGTCATTATTTTTTTTGTGCCCACCTAGCGTTGCCTAGATTCCGCCTAGGCGCTAGGCGCTACCCGAGCGCCCGACTAGCTCCTAGCACCTACTTCAACCATGGTCCCACCAGGTGTCGCGCTCTCACTTCAAATATCTCCCTACATTCCACGTCGCAGGTCGTGTTCTGGTCATTACCAACTACACCGCTAATTACCATAGCGATTTGTCTGCCAGAGCAGTCTGTCATCCGCACGAGAGGATTAGCCCGTGCAGTCCGCTACCTAACCAAACGGCCACCTACTCACCTAAGTGATCTTTCATAGCCGAGAGAACCAAGTTGAGGCTCTCCAACTACCAACGGATGGCCAAAGCGCTCTAGCGATGGACCAAAAGGCGCCTAGGTCGGAGACACAAGAGTGGTTCCTCGGCCACCATCCAGCAGTTCGCTTGACCCCCACTCAGTTTGCCACTCGCCGGCAGACCTAGATCCAATGTCTAGGTCACCGCTTGTGTTCTCGAATTGTGCTCCATATCGCGCTATCAAATGAACCCTTAGCCCTCTTTCTAGAGAAAAAGACTCACACTGACTTTCCTAATTGGATTCCCCTTGGTTAACCCCACCTCTCACTTTAACTATTCTTTGGGCTTTACATCTAGGGTCATCAGAATAAAAAAATAAAGGAGAAAAAAATGAAAAAAAAAATTAAATAAAAAGGTTATTGTCCATGCATTAAATATGAAACTCTAATATAGAAAATATAGCAAATATTACATTGACCATTAAACAAATATAAACACATCACAAAAACCTAGTATTTAACATTAAATAATTGAACAACAACATGCAATAACTAATTCACAACTGAATTGGAAAAAATGGCATAGTGAACTACGCAAAAAATAGAGATTTTAAACTAAACAAAAACCATATTCCAAACACAAACCAAAAACCGAAAAAAGAATCCGTCATGAATGCAACTGTAATGCACTGGCTACACTGCAAAATATGCAAAACTCAGACTACCCAAATTCACAAAAAAAAAAAGACTACCAACAATCAGAAAAAATATACATGTGTGCCCATATACAACAATGCATAACAATAGAAATGCAAAAAAAAAAATAAATAAATAAAAAACATCAACCAAAATAGGAAAAAAATGGACGAAGAACCCTACCTCATCTCGGCGCCTCGCTGGTGTGTGTAGCCCGCTTCGTACGCCGTCAACCACTGACGTCCGCCAGTACTGCTATTGTCGACTGCGAAGAGACAAAAACCTAGCGCCTGCGAATATAATAAGTCAAAACAAAGCCTTTTTGTTCCAAAACTGAAAAAGGAGAGAAAGGTGGTGCGCAAACGAGTGGGGTAATAGAATCCCAATAGGTACCCAAAAAAAACACCCAAATTTACAACCATGATGAATGTTACAAAAATACCCTAACTAGCCAAAAGAACTACACACGCATCTAATTAATCCTTTGTCTAATCTAATACTTACCATTAATCTACACGATGCGTTATTACAAACCAATGCACAAGATTTGTCCTCACCATCCTCCAGAATGTATGTGTCCTCATTTGAATACACACACACACACACACACACACATATATATATATATATATATATATATATATATATATATATATATATATATATGTATATACATTTATTTATTTTTATTTTATTTAATTATTTATTTATTTTTATTCTAATTCATGTTTACTACCAAACAAAGTGACTTATTCTACTTAGAGCCAATTCATTTTTTGGTCATAAACTTGTACTGACACGGACAATTTTAATCATCCATAAAAATTTTGGACAATTTATTGAAACACTTATTGTGACGAGGTCAATTTTGGTCCTCCATTTATTATGCCGTTAGTTAACCGTCTAAATGAGGGGCATTTAAGTCAATTTAGCAAAATTCAATCTAATTTTCTTCACTCCCGGGGCTCTTCCTTTCTCCCTCCCGTTAAGCAGTTCAATAGAAACAATAGGCAATGGCGGTAGCTAGGCAGAGCGGCAGCGACGAGATGAACTTCTTGTGGCATCCTCTAGTTTTTCGACGTGGTCTTCTCCTCCGACCAAGGCTTAGCAGCCAGCGACCTCCTCACCCTTTCGTCTCTCTGTACCTCACTCTCCAGCGTGGGTTGTTTCTCCTTCGATGAAAAGAGCTACAGCAGCAGTTTCGACAATGGCGTGTTATGATAATATGAAGCTTATGCATTGATGAACAAAGTGAGCTAGGTATACATACAGTACAGATGAGAAGGACTAGCAGGGAGTTATAACAAACCTAAACTACCAGAATACAAATAGGAAAAACATATTAGAAAATGTCAACCAGTACATATAGGCTTAACACGCCACCGCAAGATGGAGTATCTGTCGGAGACTCCAATCTTGGACCGAAAGAGCAGGAATGGGTGGCGGCCCAGCGGTTTGGTGAGTAAGTCAGCAAGCTACCCCGTAGCAGGAATATAACGCACAACTAATGAACCATTGGCCACCAAATCTCGGACGAAGAAGTAGTCTAGGGCAAGTGTTTCATGTGGGAGTGAAATACTGGATTCTTACAAACATATGTAGCACTGAAATTGTCACAGAGCACCAATGGTGGTTGAGGTAAACTCAAGCGCAATTCCTATAACAAATGTTTGACCCATAGAACCTCCGCTGAAGCATTCGCCAACGCATGGTACTCGGCCTCTGTGGATGAACGCGAAACAGACTGCTGACGAGTCGATTTCCAGGAAATAAGATTGGAGCCTAGATAAAACAACTAAGCAGTACTACTTCGGCCTCCAGAAGTACCCCCCCCCCCTAGTCCGAGTCAGTGTAAACCCGCAAAGAAAGCGGCTGGCCAGCTCATAGAAACAATCCATGACAGACCGTGCCTTTAAGGTAACGACGAAGAAGCCGTTTCGCAGCCTGCCAATGTGCAACTGTTGGAGTATGCATGAACTGTGACAGGTGGTAGACTACATACGCAACGTCAGGTCGAGTAATTACTAAATACTGTAGCAATCCGAGAAGGCACCGGAATTTGGTGATATCATACCAGTCACCATCAAAAATGCCATGAGCATTGAACAACGGAATAAGTTTAAGAAACTCACCACCATTATTTGAGTAGACAGAAACAATCGTGTGACCAAAGTACTTCTCAACCAATCGTTTAAATTGCGGGAAAATTGTAAACACATCTGATTTTCGTTTTAATGGATATAACCAAATGTATTTTGAGTAGTGATCAACGAAAATAACATAGTATAGACACCCATCAATTGATTTGTCTGTGGTGCCCCATACGTTAGTGTAAAGCAATTGCAGAGGCTTATTACTAACAAGAGTATTTTTTGAAAAAGGTAACTTGTGACTTTTGTGTATGTTGCAGGACTGACAATAAAATTGTTGTAACAATGACATGCTAACAGGAATATTACAACGCTTTAAAATAAAATGCAACATTTTATTTGATGGATGGCCAAATAGATGATGACATTGGGACACATGGGAAAGGTGTAGAACATTTATTTTTGGTTGAGAGAAAAGAGGACCATAGTAAACGCCATTAACGTTTTCCCCCCGCATTAGTGACGTCCCCGTTCGCAGATCCTTCATAATAAAATAGGAATAAAAAAATTCAACAGATATTGGATTAGTTTTGCAGAGTTGGGATATGGAAACTAAATTATTTTGTAAATTAGGAACAAGTAGGACATTTTCAAGAGTAAGAGTAGAATAGGAGGTGGGAATGGCAGACCGACCAACATGAGAGAGTGTTAAGGATTTACCGTCACCCAAGCGAATCTCGTCCGGCCCATTGTATTCAGAGAATGACGGCAGAGGAGTGATACTAGGCGTGGCATGGTGGCAAGCACCACTATCAAATAGCCATGACTGAGATGGACCAACCGTGGAGTTGGCCGTAGGAGATTGCAGATGCGTAGAGGCCTGCATGGGTATAACATTATGGTCCTTTAAAAATTTTGCCAACTTGTGACATACCTTCGTTTCATGTCCTGGAAAGTTACAGAACTTGCACACCACCCCAGACCGATTATTCCCGCTTTGCGACCAGCTTTGCCAATTGTAGTTGTTGTTGTTGTTGTTACGAAACCTCCGAGTAGAGTTCGAAGTCTGACTGTTCCGTGATGAATAGGAGGTTCTTTGCGTAACATTAGCAGTGGCAAGAAGAGATTGGCATGAATCCTCAACTTCTTTTAACTGCCGTTCATGGTCGGTCAGAACATCAGTTAATTCACCCAAAGATATAGGGGTTGATCGTATGCAGACAGCAGAGATGATGGAACTGTATTCCTCACCTAGTTGGGTCAGAATATAAACCACTAGGTCGTCATCAGAAACTGGACTTTGAGCTAATGCAAGATCGTCAGCAATGGACCTCATATCATTAAGGTAGTCAGTAACAGAACGTGAACTTCTTGGATTTTTGTAAGCTTTGCCTTGAGAGAAATAATTCGACCTCGAGAGGCACTAGCATAACTAGGAACAAGTCTTTGCCATGCGTCATGGGCCGTTGCAGCCGAAGAAATGAGGGGTTGTATCGTGTCAAAACAACTCCCAAGTAGTGCATTTATGATAATTTGGTCTTGGCGATACCAAATAAAATGACACAGGTTCGTGCTAGTGTTAGTAGTATCTGTGAACTTAGCCGGTTCTTTAACTGAACCATCAATGTAGCCAAGCAGATTGTTGCCAATAAGAGTAGCCTGGACCTGGCGCCTCCAAACAGAAAAGTTTGTAGAAGTGAGCTTGATGGGAAAGTGAGCATGCATAGTTAATTGTACAACCTCAGTCATGCGCGTATTGTCTGAGGAAGCAACTGCAGGGGAGTTGGTAGCCATGGAGAGAAGAAAGGAATAGGAAAAAAAAACTTTCGTTGGAGATTTTAGGCTCTGGATACAATGTTATGATAATATGAAGCTTATGCATTGATGAACAAAGTGAGCTAGGTATAAATAGAGTACAGATGAGAAGGACTAGCAAGGAGTTATAACAAACCTAAACTACTGGAAAACAAATAGGAAAAACATATTAGAAAATGTCAACCAGTACATATAGGCTTAACATGGCATCCCCTGTTCTCCCTTTTCCTGGCGACGAGCACTCCGACGGTAGCACAAAAGGTCATTTCCGACGGGTGAGGCAGGACCGTGAGAGCTTTGTTCCTCTGATTTCGGCAACGCAAGGCAGCAACGACCAGGGACGGAGGTACATTTCGTGATATGCAAGAGAAACGTTCTAAATTTTAATATATTTGTAAATTGTAATGTAACAATCTATTTTGGCCCCCCATTCATAGAAACCTGGCTCCGTCCCTGGCAACGACGGTGCTGGAATCTCTGGTAGGTTCAGCAAATCAACAGTAGCAGCGGCATGGACTCCTCGACGGCGAACGGTGGCGGTATCTCACTCCTCTATTTCCAGTTGTTCTTCTTCTCAGCGCAGGCTTCGGCGATGACACTCTATTTTCACAAACAACTTGTTTGCATGACACTCAATTTTTTTTTTGTTACAATGTAGTATTTGTTCATAGCTACTTTCTCAACCTGCTGAAGCACAAAGAGTCAACAGCTGCCTCCCACTCCCATCATCCATGTGGGAGTGTTCACCGGGACACCGGGTACCACTAGACCACAAGGTCTTTGGCTGATTGCCTGCTTTTATTCCACTTACTAATGCAATTGGGAGTCTTGGCAGCAAGTGCCTTTGGCTCCACTCTCTCTTGAGTCTCCACTTCTTTGCCTTTCCCTTTCTCACTCATCCGAGCACCAGAACTGACTGCCAGAGCCCTAGCGAGCGAAACTCCTTTGATTAGAGCACCAGAAATGACGCAATTAACCCCTCTCAAACGGCTATCAAATACAAATACAGACAAAGATTAAAATTGTCCCTGTTACAATAAGTGTCCCGTACATTGTCCAATATTTTTTATGGGGACTAAATTGTCCGTGCCACTATAAGCCTAGGATCAAAAAAGGAATTGACTCTTCTACTTAAACTCACTACCGCATTATCAAGTATTTGATTCCCACTACCATTCATATTATGATGTTTGAACTAAATGCACCCCAAATTTACCAATAGAATTATTCGTTGGCATTTTACCGATAAAAGTTATTCTGCATTCCGCTATTTTATCTTTGCGGGGATATTTTAACTAGCTCAAGTGTTTGTCTCTGATCTAATTCGTTGTTGTTTTATATAGCGACGGAAGTTGTTTTAGCAACAAAACGTTTTCTAATAATTTTTTATTTTTTCTTGTAGTGTATAGAGATACGAGAATGCAAAAACAAAGTAAAAATAAAACCATACAACAGGAAAATTTAATAACATAAAGAGATCAAAATACAAATAATGATAATATAACTGAAGGTACGTAGGAGTCTAATTTCCTAATGTAGTTCATCCAACCACCAAGCATGAATTTATTGCATGTGATAAACATTCCTGTTCGGCTAAAGACCAATAATATCGAATAATGTATCATTATTTTCACCACATCAAGTCTTCCATGATGTTGGAAAACATGAACTTGACATGCTCTTCAAGGACAGGAAGGCGATGGTTGTCGTTGTAAGTGTACATCATTGGAACCAATCTCGCTGCATTTAGACAAGCTGTTCGGAAAGGTGTAGGAATAGGGGTTGGAGAGAGGCAATGCTCATTTAGTATCTTCCATTGCTGGGAAACCATATCCATAACATGTTGCCTTCCATCACCTAATGACCAATCTTTCTTCTCTTTGATGTAGTAGTCTATGAAAGATCCATCTTTTCCTTCTTGTTCCTCATCCTATGATACAACAAATGAAAATATTCCATTGATCTTAAGAAGTATTATATTATTCCTTCTATATTACCACGCATGATTTAATATAATAGATCGTATGTGTAACCGAATTGTATTCACCTTTGCAGTTCCTAGGTCATCTAGGAGGCGAAGAATTGCAGCTACTGAAGATATAATGCCCTCAATGTCTGTGGTTCCAGTGGACTCACCATAGCCCAAGAGAAAGTATAGGTTGGTGAGGACCATGGGTACTCCTGAGCTTATAATCCCATTTTTTAAGTACTCCTCCGCCTTTGGTGAATCCCCAGAAGCAAACCACTTTGCTTCCGTTAGAAATGCATTGCACAAACTTGCCCACTGTCAACATGGTTATAAATGTTTATATTTGACTTTTCAATATAGCTTTTTGAGATTATATGAGAAGATAGATTATGGCAAATTATACTATGGACCAGGTCCATTTTGCATTGTAGACCCTAATCTAAAAAGAAACTTATGTTATCTGTCTGCAATTAACTTATTATGTGCTTGTAATTAATAAATTATGTGTATATAAATAAATTGAAGGCACATAATATGTTAACTACAAACACATAATATGTTAACTATGGACACATAATATGTTAACTACAATCCTATAATATGGCATTAATGTGCTTTCAATTTAATTACACATACATAATTTATTAACTGAAAGAAAATATGTTAACGGTAGATAATACATAATTTTTAAAGAAGGATCCATAATGCAAGGTGAACCTTGTTGCATGTATAACAATTGATAGATTATAGTGTACTATATCTTACCGCTTCTTTCAAATAGTCCATAGGACTCCAACCAAACTCTTGGTAAACTACATTGCTGATCTCATGTGTGGTGTCATGAATTACCTTGAGACACATTTTCATGTAACTTGGTAATTTATCCGTTGCAGAAAATTCCCATCTATTCTCCACATAAAAAGGAATATAAAAAAGCAAAAGAGTTTGATTAAAACATCTTAGATAGTGATGGTTTTGTGGGGACAAGAAACTTGTTATGTGAGAAATGTAAAGAAAAAAAATGTATTACAAACCTATTGATTATTTCTGTGAAAAGAATAAGTTCATCAAGAGTACCATAAATATCAAAAATGTCATCCACCAAATAAACAAGGGAAATTGGCTTTGTTATCTCTATCCTCTGCTTAGACAAACATGGATCCGTGACCACAGCCATTGACCAAATGTACCATTTAAGAGGCTGATTCCTAGCTAGCTTCAACTCTTCTGATACACCAAGTCCTTTCCACCATCTTACATGCATGACAAAAGTATAAACGCTAAATTATTAAAATGTATATAGATGAAAAAAAAAAAAACAAAGTTAAAAAGTATTTCACCCACTTGAAAACTTGAAGGATTTCTTTATGGTATAGATATTGCATCAAGTTGAAATCCATTATTGCTAAATCTGCTAGGAGCTTCTCCCAATCACTTTTGAGGTCTTGATTTTTAAGGTAGTTCATTGCTGTGAAGCGAGCCAAGCTTTTGTGATAGGGATAGTGCATAGTGTTTTGAACCATCAAGGCATGGCGATCATCAAGATGTGGCAATTTCTCCGTCAGAAAATGGGTAGTAAATATAGACGCCTCATCTAGAATGTCTTCGTCTTCCATGGACAGATGTGAGGCTTCATGCAAAGCCATGAGTCCCCTTATGTCTTCCGATAATGCATCCTTAAACTTCATGTTCTCACCTTTGAAGCTGTTGAACACATCTGTTACATTGTACATACAGTAATTAATAAGTGATAAAATATTGGCCTGTTTAGTAAATAATCAGCCTATCAGTCAATTTTGGCTTATTTGACCACTATTAGTTGTTTGGTTAATAAGCTTTTTGCAACTCCAATTGCTAAAATTTAAAAGACTACTCAAAGCAGTCTTTTCAATTAGCTTTTTGAGAAAAAAAATTATACCAAACAGCTATCAGCTAATATCTAATTTATCAAACAACTTTCTACAATCAGCTAATATTATCAACAAATCATACATTATAACCCAGACAGCCAACCAAATCAGTCAACAGCCATTACCAAACAGGGCCATTAACTTTTACAATTAACTTGAGAAAAGATTTAAATTCTGCCAAGGACCTTGTAGTCCAGTGGCATCAAACCCTTCTCTAGATTGAGAAAGTAGTTATGAACAGATACTATATTGTAATAGAGTTAGTAGTTTTAAAAAAAAAAAAAAATTAAATTCTTGGCAGTTAATTAATTAATTACCTGCAGGGACGTGGAAACCTTGTTGCCTTAACAATCGAAAACGAAGTGAAACTGCGTAAAGCTCATCTTCATTGTTATAAACAAGAGTTTGAGAATCTTGGTATTGTTGCTTCAGATTTTCATGGATTTGATCTTCAAAGTAGTGATCGATACCAAACCGCTGCATGGTATCTATTAGCACAAGTCCTTTTAAACTGTCTTCTTTAACTTCATCAAACAAGTGACTCATCATTTCCAATTGTTTCTGCTGATTTTCCACCTGCAAATATGCGTCTGTATTAGTGAATCATATCTTAATTTGGACTCATTATAGAATATATGACAGATTTTTGTACGACATACCATATTAGGCTCATTCAGGGGAGCACTGGATTCATGAGACCGTGCAATGGGATGCTGCAAAGGTTTGATATTCTGTAGGTAGTGATGAGGTGCCATGGGACAATGCAAGTGTGGGTTATTTGGATACGTTAAATAAAGTTTATGAGTTTTCATAAGAATGTAGTGCTGAATTTATAGAAAAACTAGTGTATCCATCCACAGCTTACAAGGTGATGGGTTAATTCACTATACTACAAAAAAAGAATGGTTTATTTTGCAATGTGAACATGGCCATAGTATAATTTGAAAGGGACCAACCTTGAGCTTTTGGCAACCACAATCTTATGAGTATAACAACTATAGCACGTACACACAAGCCAATTATGTATAATTTGAATTTTTAAAAACAAATTAAAGTGCAAATTTTCCAAATGATTACTTTTGTTCTCTGAAAGATAAAAATGACCACTTTGGTAACGAATTTAGAGACACTTTTACAACGCATGGCGGCATGCAATTAGATCGATATTGAAGTTAATTACAATAAAGGATAACAAATTAACAATTACAATTTTCACAATCATTGACACTAACTTATTTATATTCATTATATATATAGGGTCGGATCAGGAGAACACCTCTTAATATGAGTACATGCGTACTTTTTCAGTATGTACGGTAAGTTCTTCATGAATGCATAAGACATTCACGTAGTAGTAGCAGAGTTGGAGAAGATATTGTGCGTTCATGAAAAATTTACACTAGTACAAAAAGGGGTATTTGCGTCTGGAGTTTTAGACTTTTTGCGTCTGGAGTACTCCAGACGCATATGCCAGAGACGCAATTGGTCCGGACTATCTGCGTCCGGAGTTGTCCCGGACGCAGATAGTCACCAGCTGCGTCCGGAACTGCCCAGTTCCGGACGCAGCTGGTAATTTTTTTATTTTTTTAAATAGACTATCTGCGTCTGGAACTTCCCAGTTCCAGACGCAGATAGTTATTATTATTAAAAAAAAATAAAATTATTTAATAAAGTAATAATAAAATTTATTCACCATTATCTCAAATATCTAAAGCAATCTGAAAGTTCATAACATAGCATAGAATGTAAGTAAAGATGTCTCAACAAAATTAACAATAAGAAACAAAAGTAACATCAATAACAAAAACATAGCTTTAAAGCATTACATATCACGGAAAGATTAATAATAAATCATCCCTCATTAAAGAATTAAATATTAGTACAAATATAAACTATACTTGTTTATTAAAAACTAAATTAAAATAAACCGATACAAAAAATAAAATAAAAGAAAAACAAAAAACCATTATAAAGAAAAACACACAAACCTTTTCAAATTGGCTCCTCCCAATAACGGATGCAATAGGAAGCACACTCATGCTTGCTTAACATATCTAGTTCAGATGGCATAGAATCAAAACCAGGAAGACCAATCTGAAAGCAAATAATTAGAGAAGTAATATGGTCAGCAATTAATGCAATTGATCAACAAATTAAAGAATAAAATATTAACTCTGATCTACACCAATATCATATCATATCATTCCAAAGTTAACCAATATCAATTAAGAATTGCTTGCATACATTCAGAATAGAAATTAAAGTATGAGCCGAAACAAACAAACAAACATACATACAAATATCATCTACAACTATAAGAAGAAAGATTGGGTGAAGGGAAAGAGAAATATCATCGATCCAACTGAATGAAGAAATTTCTCCAAGAGTATAGAAATAATAATGACTGGACAAACCAATGTTACTGCCCATGTGGGTGTCTGGTCCAGGTCCCTTTCAGAAGCTCCTCCTTCTCCTGACATTTTAATTTGTTCCTTTTCCTAGTCCTGCTGCCATTGCTCATTGAAAATATCCTTCTTACCACGAGTAAGTTTTTGAGCATTGGAACAGCATGAATATAAGTTGTTTAATGCCAGAGAAATAGCAATTGTGTTAAACGTAGTCTGTTCTTAAAGCCTACACCAGCCATCAACCAAGTTGAAGAAAACAAAATTGAGAAAAAGGAGATGTACCACAGTCATAATTCTGAATAGAACTTAAACCGGATTCTGTAACCAGCTTCCTGAATTCCTCAATGTTTCCAGAAGCCAATCCTCAAGCCCTTTAGTGACACCAAAGCATCATATTAATACAACAGACACACAACATCACTCAGAAAGCGCTACTTAAAAGAGGCAGATAATGTCTACAAAAGTGATTTTCAAGCATGTGATAAAGAATTGTACCTTTGAAAACTCGTTTATTTTCTGAGAAGTAATGCTCCGCTCTTTTAGCTTCATAAACTTCTTGTGTGACTGCACAAAACGTTAGAAAATTATTACAACCACGAGAATCCTATTTCTGTTCAATATCATAAGTAGGGTTAGTATCCTAACCATCAGACAGGATGAGTTCCTCTTGTTCATTTCTGGGTGCCCTGTGAGTTCCTCTTGATAAACATGCTTTCCAAATAATTTATTTCATAGGTATAAATTGCATGAATTTGTATTCATCTTTTAATGAGCTTGACTTTATATTCATTCAACTAACCAAATTTAAAATCCCGAACCTATACACAAAATCTCAAATTCAATTTTATGTATATACACACACACACACCATGAATTTTACCCTCAGATCCATCGTTCCAACCTATTAAAGAATTAAGGAACAATTCAAACTATACCTGGTCGTTATTCCATGAAGGTCTGTTAGAAAGCTGCGGCTCGGAGAGGATAAACCCTAGAGAAGCAGTGGCGGCGTGGCTGGAGGACTTGGCGGCACAGATCTGGAAATTAGTATAAATACACACACAGCAATAGAATACATCTAAGAATTGGTGCATGCTCCACTTAGATATGAAAAAATTCTGTTCCCACCCTTCCAGAAAAGACATTCCATTAAAAAATGTAGAGGTATTATAACCAGGTGCAACTGTTAAAGTACAACAAATTTTAAGCTAGGAAAGACCACACATGATATCTATAGCCCTAGCCCCTACCTGCTTGGTTGCCAAAAGGGAACCTGTTCCCTTAACATATCGATAATAGCTTTTTGTAAAGCAGCAACAACATTTTGAGTGAGGAAAAACAATATCTGAAATTTCAAGAAATTAATTAAATAACTAAATATTGAATAGCAGAGTGAAGTGTAAAAGACTCAATGAAGAGGGATACCCATTGCATTGCCCCATCTTTCCACCAAGCTTGAAGCACTGACTTGAGAAGTCACTGTTATGCCCAATATCTCCATCATCTTTGTCTACTTTTTCAGAATCATTTGATAGGGAAAAAACTCATATAAGTAGCGAAATGTGTATATAAGAAAAAAAAATTGAAATTAAATGTTCCTTTAAATAAAAGTTGTAATCCAATAGAGGGCATGTTTAAGACTAGCATTCAATCCCTTGAGAGTATAAGATAATTTAGCACCACTTCTCTAATTAGTGATTATGTTTACAAATCATTAAGGTCCTAGAAAGGGAGAGGCTTTGAACAGAAAGGGTTAAAAGGCTTGATGCATGATCTTTATTTTTAAGCCAAAAAAAGAAAATTTGAATCTAATATACTGAAAACAGAGTAAAGAACTAGAGAAAACAGATGGGTATGTTGATGAAGGGAGGCTTGTTTATTAGTAACTTAATTACACTGCTTAGGAATGAGTTGCAGAAATATTATACAGATAAAAAAGTTAGAGGAGAAAGTACATGATGAAACTGTGATGTAAAGTTCACAAAGTAGTTTTAGCATTTTAGATCCAATAATGCTCTTAGGTATAGGAAAGAATAGCTTGCAACCAGGCCACATATTCAGAAAACCTCACAAATTCAGCAAGATAAGATACGAAATCCAGAACTTGAGTTCCAGTAAATAGGCCAAAAATTAATGCAGCAAGTTGGATAAAATTTTGTGAGCAAAAGGATGACATATACAGCTTGAAAAAACATATGTTAGAGAAACTATAGAGACCCATTAAAAAGAGAAGCAAATAGGAGAATCAGGAGAATCAAAGCATAGTGCTCATAGTTTATCCCGAACAAAAATTGAGAACACTAACATTGCGATGTTCTAACCCCCAATCAATCCCAATTGCAGCATCCACCCTTTGCCCTTTTCATTTTCAAAAGACAATAATAAGTCAACTACACCTTTTCAACCACTATAGGGTTGCCCTGCCACTAGTCTTAAAAATCCACACAAATAATCAAATCTAAAGTAAACAATAACAAAAATTCTTAAAATATATAACAAATTAATTAAATAAATTAAATAAAATTAAAAAAAAAAACGAAATATTACCTGGACGGCGACGGCGCGGTTGGAGGTGGTGGACGGCGGCGACGACGGTGCGGCTGGACGGCGACGGCGACGGGGCTGGAGGCGTCAAATCTAGACGGCGCGACGGGCTGCGGCGTTGGACTGCGTTGGGTGCAGCGGCTTCGCAGCGAGCAGAAAAGATCGGAGAAGAGAGGAGGTGGCTGGACGGCGACGGCGAGCGGCGAGGAGAGGAGTGGCGACGGCGTACGGCGGCGTGTGGGAATCAAAGAAGACGAAGGGCGTACGTGCTTGGAGTTCTCAGACAAAGGGCATATGACGGCGATGGTGTGATACAGATCCAGATCCAAAACTGCTTAGTATATTTTAAGTACAAAAAAAAAAAAAATTTAAAAAAAAATATAAATAGGTAGGCTGCGTCCGAAGTATTTACTTCGGACGCAGGAAGGTGACACGCTACAGACCAGCTGCGTCCGAAGTGGGTACTTCGGACGCAGCTGGTCCATTTAAAAAATAAAATTAAAAAAAAATAATTAAATAGTAGACATTTTAATTACAAAAATGCCACCGCGTCACTTTACGCGTCCGGAGTTTCAACTCCGGACGCAAATTGTCCTATATTTTTGATCAATTCTGTACTAGTGTTACCGTGCATTACTGAAGAAGTCCTCATATTCTCACGTTAAGAGAAGTCCTCAAAAGCTCACCCAGAACAATCGCACGAGAGACACCAACCGCACGGGAACTGAATTATATATCTACCATACTAATAAGAGCCAAAGAGAGTTAGGCCTAAAATGGGTAGAAAAAATGACCGTCAAATTATTTAATCAAATGGATGGTCCAGATGAATTATTTAATCAAATAGATGGTTAAGATAATTCAGATTAATACTATTAATAGAGATTACCTAATTTAACCTTACTTTCATGATTATCGGTTAAGTTTTCTGTTAAATATTCTCTTCTCCGTTAACTTTTAACTTACCTATTAATTTCTATAAGAAAGGTCTTAGGTTCGAACCTCATCTCAACCAAATTTGACATAATTAAGTTTCTCACTCTATTTTACTCTTATTAAATTAAATAAATTAGTAGCTACAACAAAAAATGATACATATGTATTTCTTTAATTTAGAATTATGTGTCTACAATACCTTTATTTGAAAAAATTATTCATTATCAAAAAATTAAATTAAATAAGAGAAATAATTTCATTAGTTATATTGTCTTTATTTTCTCTCATGCAAAGATTCTTTACATTCAAATTTATCAATTGATATTAATTACATTGTCCATTATCTTATTTTTACAGTATCTTGTAATTAAATATCAAAGTTATAATACAAAATAATGTTATATATTTAGTTACCAAGTACTACCTCCGTCCCATTTTATGTGTCTGATTCGGTTAACGAGGCTTGACTGAATTTATTTTTAATCCAATTTTTCATAATATTAAGTTTAGTATTAATATACAAAATTTATATATTTAGAAACTACACTAAAAGTACTATTAAACACAAAAAATCAATTTTAAAAATGAGTAAAAAGTACTAAAGAAAATAAACAAAGAAGAAAGATCGAGTTGGTTTGACCAATGAATAGTAAGTAGGACAGGTAAAATGGGACACAGGGAGTATTTTATTAATACTATGAAAAAAAAAAATTAAAATAATTTGAAGCTAATTATATTAACTACTTGGGGACTGGTTGACAAAGAAAGTACTCAAATAATAACCCAACAAATTGAAGCAGAATCACTCTATTTTACTCTTATTGAATTAAATAAATTAGTAGTTACACAAAAAAAATGATACATATGTATTTCTTTAATACCATGGAAAAAATAAAAAAGAATAGTTTGAAACCAATCATATTAACTACTTGGGGGATTTGTTGACAATGAAAGTACTCAAATAACCCATTACCCAGCAAATTGAAGCGAGAAACTACCTTTTAATATCTTTGGAATACATAATATTTTAAATTTTCAAATTTTTATTAATTTATTTAATCTTTTTTCTTAAACTATGGATTTCTTTATCCACAATAACTCATTCAACAATAATGGTTGAACCAAATGAACCCCAAGCAGAACACCTAAAGGAAAGTCCATAGCTCCTATATCATAATCTCATTGCATGACGTTGTCATCTATGCTACCAACAATAACCGAATTGCAAATAACACACTACCAACAAAAAGGAGGAGAACAAATAGTAAAGATGAAGACAATGACAATGTTACTCAAAAGAGAATTAAGAACACTTAGAAAAATTCAAATTAAAAGTAGTATTTATTTAGACTATCATTTTTGGACCAAATATTTAGACTATCGATTTTACAAAGTTGCAAACATTTATTTTAATAATAATTATAATGAATTTTCTATATTATCTTGGATTCATATACTTTGAGTTAGATATTTAAATAAAAAAATTCGGCATTCAATTACCCATGTATAAACTTCTCCTATATAATCTTGCATTGATATACTTTTAAATATTTATTTAAATATAACATTGGGCATTAACCCATGCGCGCAATGCGCGTATAAAACTAGTATATATATATATATATATATATATATATATATATAATTCCATGTGCGGCCGTGCGGTCACACACTACTCAATGTTACGAAATACACCACTCAATGTTAAGAAACACACCACAATGTTAAGAAACACACCACAGTGCATATTTGTGTGGTGTGTTTCTTAACATTGAGTGGTATATTTCATAACATTGAGTGGTGTGAACTGCACGGGAGAGCACGGCCGCACCTGATCATGACTCTATACACACACACACACACACACACACACACAGATATATATATATATATATATATATATATATATATATATATATATATATATATATATATATATTTGCGGTGACAATTTGATAATTTTTGCATCTAGGTCAAAATGAAGTTGAGTAGTTTTCCTTCATAAGGTGTGTGGTTTTTGTGCTTAAGGTGCGTGATTTTTGTTCTTAAGGTGCGTGCATTATGTGCTTAATGTAAGTAGTTATTGAAACTTAAAGTGCGTCAGCTTGAAGCTTAAGGTGCGTGATTTTTCTTTCTTAAAGTGCGTGATTTTTTTCCTTCTTAAGGTGCGTGATTTTTTTCCTTCTTATTAAGGTGCATGGTTTTTTCCTTCTTAAGGTGTGTGAGTTCTTCAAACTTAAGGTGCACCATTTTTAAACTTTAGGTGCGTAGTTTGTGTTCGCATGGTACGTGGTTTGTGTACTTAAAGTGCACCATTTGTGTGCTTAAAGGTGCGCGGTTTGTGTTCTTAAGGTGCTTTATTTGTGTACTTAAGGTGCGTAGTTCGTATACTTTAGATACGCTATTTTAATGCTTAAGATGGGTCTTTTGGAATTAACCGCACGGGAGCAGGTTCCCGCACCTAAACTCATCCATCCATATATATATATATATATATATATATATAAAGTGATCCCAATTTTAAATGACTAATGTTGACTCAGTAGAGGCATGCAACTGTTGAGTCTTTGTGTTTCAGTAGATTGAGAAAGTAGTTATGAACAGATACTACATTGTAACAGAGTCAGTAGAACTAAAAAGAAAAATGTTAAATCCACTGAATCCTGTTCCTTGAATTGAGCTACAGTAGAGATTAATTACAAATTGTACAATTAATTCACCTGTCTGATTTATTTTTAATGTGCGCACAAAGAATATATAATATAATACTCCCTCCGTCCCATTTTACCTGTCTTACTTTCCTTTTTAGTTTGTCCCAAAATGTTGTCCACTTTCTAAAATTGAACATCACCATCATTCTACTTTTCCCAATTTACCCTTATGACTTTTGCTTTCTTTATTGTTTTTATTTCCAAAAGTGAAAAAGGTGGGGCCATAATTGAAAAGCATATCACATTTACTTTAATTTCTTAAAAAACGTGCAAAAAGCAAATGAGACATCCAATTTGGGACGGGGAGTAATAAATATCTATTATGTATTGATGTGATAGGTTGACACTTATTTCAAGGATGGGGTCACGTTCAATTTCCATCAAAGAAATGGAACCTAGCAGTACTTGAATCCTGATAATATGTGATTGTAATCTAGAATAATCCTAACTTTGGATTCATATACTCAGTTCGCCATCCTTGCATTAATGTAACCACACGATTCTCGTCAAATATCTTTCTTAGACCCCATTTTAGTACAATTACTCCCTCTTAATTATTGGGTTGTACTCTCTATCGAAAGAAAATCCCATCACAAAATATATTGTGATTTAATTTTCATTCATCTTTAAATTAGGCGAACTGAAAGATCAAACTGAAAGGATGCAATTATAAGTACATTTCACCTTCCATTTGTTACGTAGTTGATTGAGTTTTTTGCATTTTTAGTCCCACGACTATAGTGGCACTTGCAGGATTCGTCCACGACTTTCAAATTTTGTAATTTTGATCCATGATTATTTTTTTTTTGCAAAAATGGTCCTTCCGGCGCCGGAAAACAAAAACCGTCAGATTTTCCGGCAATTTTCGCATAAAAAAAATCGTCATATTTTCCGTCAATTTCTCGCTGGAAAAAAAAAATTCCCTTTTCAAGTAGGATTAAAATTGACATTTCTAAAAAAATAATTTAGTTTACTTTTTATTCAAAATTGACATTTCTAAAAAATTTCCCTTTGTGTTGACAGATGTTACTACTAGGCAAAATTATTCAAATATTATTTTCTTTTTAGTTTAAATTTAATCTTAATAATATTATTTTTTTGTTGATCTTGAATTTGTATTAATAATTTTGAATTTGTACTTTTTTTGAATTTGATTGGCTAAAAAGTAAATATAATTTAAATTTAAACGAAAAAGTAAAAATAATTTTGAATTTGTATTTAATTTTACTAAGATTAACTTGGCTACATATACTTTTAGAAATGAATTAGTTTTAACTTTAATTAGTTTACCAAAATAAAAAATAATTAAATTGACTACATATGTTTTTAGAAATGAATTTGTTTTAACTTAAATTAATTGTTTAGAAACGTCAATTTCATCCTACTTGAAAGGAGTTTTATTTCCAGCGAGAAATTGACGAAAAATATGACGATTTTTTTCCTACGAAAAATTGCTGGAAAATCCGCCGGTTTTTATTTTCCGGCGCCGGAATGACCATTTTTGCAACAAAAACAATAGTCATGGACCAAAATTGCAACGTTTGAAAGTCGTGGACCAATCCTACAAGTGCCACTATAGTCGTTGGACTAAAAATGCAAAAAACTCTGTAGTTGATGTTATCAAAGTTGTTTGATAATTACCAATTTAATTGTACTAGTTTTTCCCGATCAAGCACGTATCACAAAGCAAAAAGTTATAGCTAGTAGCGATTACACAATTTTATTTAAATAGCTCAGTCAAACTCCCATATGTAAGTGCAACTTGATACCATTAAACCACAATGTTTTGACTAATTTTTTGTATTTAATAGTACTTTTAATGTAGTTTTTAGATATATATACTAATTCTAAACTTAATATTATGAAAAAATCAATTTTAATAACTTTAGTCAAGCATGGTTAATCGAACCCAACACATTTTATGGGAGAAAGGACATTTGGATGGATAGAAGATATAGGAGGAATAGATATGAAAAATATTCATAAAGAAAATCAAAGAAGAAAGTTTGTATTGGTTTTTTTTTTTTTTTTTTTTTTTTTTTTTTTTTTTTAACTTTTGGTCCTACGATTAATGGATAGTTTTCACGTTTGGTCTTCAATTATTAATTTTCCTACATTTGGTCCAAAGATGTTTAAAATATTGACACATTTGATCTTTTAAACTAATTTCAATCACCGATGACGGTTTAGATCCCGAAACCCTAGCAACGTTCTCGAGGCACTCCTCGCATGCGACACGTGTCATGGAACCAAAGGTCATCGACTACGTCACCTAAATGTCACCCTCCTGTAGCAATGGGAAAGTGACCATGTCCTAGCCTAATATAGCACCTCGGTGTTCTCCTCCCTAACCATCGTCGATGACCGAGCTGGGGGCTAGCTAGTTGATAGCAATAATTATCCAATCTACGTACTCGAATTGTACTCCCGGACTATTTCTGCCCGGCCTTTATTCTCGTTTTGTTCGTATTGACCGGCCTTTGTTCCCGATCTATCCCGCGCGCCGCGATAGTGTGACACTTGACTCCTAAGCGTGGGGCGCACTCGTAGACCGGTGCATGCTCGCCATGCGTCTGCCATGTCGCTAGCCCGGCACCTGTCCGCTTAATTATCTATAAATACCGCATTTAATGCGAAGAGAATGACTTTTGGCTGTTTCTGCTTTATAATAGTCAAAGAGCCCGAGAAACTCTGACTCATTGTCACGTAAACCGGACTTCTTTAGGGTATAAAGCCTTGTACCCGACCGATTTATAAATAATAGAGTATTTTGATCGTATTCTCGCGTTTTACTCTATCACACATAAAGTACATTATTCTAACTCATAAATTACATTATCCGTCCTACCCTAAAAATTTCATTATTCTAACACATATAAAGAATACTATTCTAACACATAAAAATTTAGTCCTCGACTATAGTGATTTTTCTCAATTTAGTCCTAAACGATTTTTTGTGCGTAATTAGGTTCTCGACTTCAATGGTTTTACCCAATTGAGTCTTATGTTAAGATATCTTGGTAGTTTTACCTCTATTACTATCCAATTCAGTTCTCGACTATAAGAGTTTAAACCAAACTAATATTTGACTATAGTGGGTTTTAGCCAATTTAGTTCTTGACTCTAGTGATTTTTTTCGATTTAGTTCTTGATTCTAACAGTTGAGGACTGAATTGGGTAAAACCATCAAAGTTGAGGACCTAAATAAGCAACAAAATTCGTTTAGGACTAAATTGGGTATTAACTCTACATTATTCTAACTCATAAAATACATTATCTTACCCCAAAATATTTATCATTCTAACACGTGCGTGAAGAAATTAATTTTTTAACATCAAAACGACGCCGTTTTAAACTATCAGTGCATGCAATAATTTGCCCATTTTTTAGAATGATATGTCATTACCATATATCTCTCATTTGTGATCGATGTACCGTGTACGTGGACGCAGTGGCCATAAGTGGTTGAGTACTTGATGAGTTGAATTACGAATACGACCAATTGTCCAAATGCGATTACCAACTTCATATTTGTCGCCTTCCTTCAAAGTATATTTGAGAAGTAGTGTCGGTTGTCACGTGTAAGGCATGGATGTTCTTATTTTAGTAATTGCTGAGTTATAACAGTAACACAACTTGTGCGCCTAATTAGGCATGGATGTTTACACTCGCTCTTCTTCCGTCCCGACCATCGTTGTAGTCAGAGGCGGATCCAGCATGGGGGCAGTGGGGGCAGCTGCCCCCACTCACCCCACCCCCACCCCCACCCCCTATATAGCCCTTGTATGTATATATGTATGTATAGTACATTTTTAGATATAAGTATTTGAAAACAGAAAAAATAAACAATGGATTAGTTGGTAGAGATGGTTGGTGCGCGCCCTTACATGGTATGGGTGAAGGGTTCGACTCTTGCAGGCAACAAGTGTGATATATATTCATTTCCTTAAAGCTTTTTTCATTCCTTATATATATATAATAATGGGATTTGTATATATTCATTTCTTCAAACCTTTTTTCATTCTCTTTATATATATAATAATGAGATTGTAATTTATAATGTATTTTTTATTTGAATTATTTTATCAAATTAATTATGTTTCATATATTGTTATTAATATTTTTATAAAATTTTAGTGTGTTTTATTTTTTGTCTATATCCACCAATATTTATGACTATATTCTTTTTAAGTCATTCAATTTATAATGTGTTTTCGTTCTATTTGAATTATTTGATCAAATTAATTATGTTTCATATATTGTTATTAATATTTTTATAAAATTTTATTGTGTTTTATTTTTCGTGTACATCCAACAATATTTATGACTATATTTCTTTTAAGTGATTATTTTTTAAACTACAGGTATTATCTTTCGCCCCCACTGAGAATTTTTTCTGGATCCGCCACTGGTTGTAGTTTCGTCCGCTTTCGACCACCGCCACAGATCTTCTTCTTCTGTTTTCTTTCCCTTTGAATAAAATAATAGTAGGTAGGTATTGGGTTTGTGTTGGTAGTCTTGAACTCCCAACCCTACTTTGGCTTTACCACTTTTTATTTTCTCTATTATTGTGTTTTCCTCTCGTTACTTTCACGGGCTTTTTCCTCTCGTTACTTTCACGAGCTTTTCATTATCATTAGCATAAATCGTTTAGTTTGGTTTCGGCAAGTGTTGATCTTATCATGGGCGAACAAAAAAGAATAATGATGAAGACCCAGATCTTTGATGAAACTTTAAGCTCCTTGAAGGAACATAGCTTCCTAGTTATGAAACAGTCTGCGATTCAAGTTTTCTATAGCATAGTTAGAAAAGTTGTTTCTATGTCTGACTGTAAGGAATGATTTACCATTTCATTGATCGTTGATGTAAACGTTTTATGTTATGAATTAATGGAATAGTTACGTTTACTTTCAAAAAAAAAATTAGTATAGAATTGAAGTAGTACGTATCCCTTTATTAGGACGGAAGCTTACACAACAGAAATATAGATATAGCAATTTTGTATTTTAAGATTGATTTTTTATTTTGGGACAAATATTTAAATAACATCCAGTCGTCCACATACCAGTTCTTACTTACACATTAGACATGAATTTTGTGGATGATGATTTATGTTATTTTGGATGGAGAATGGCAGTCGTTATACCGTGGACCATGGGTCATAATTGATACTGCAGTTGTGTTGGACTGATACTGCAGAATGAAAGGATACTGCAGTTGTGTTAAATGGAAACTGCAGTTGCGCGGAACAAAAGTCGTGTCATTCATCTGGAACTGCAGTTGTGTTGAATGGATACTGCAGTTGTGTTGAAAAGATACTGCAATTGTGTTGAACGGATACTGCAGTTGTGCTGAATGGATGAACGACCTATGTTCCGTGCATCTGTAGTTTCCTTTCAACACAACTGCAGTATCTTTTCAACACAACTGCAGTATCCGTTCAACACAACTGCAGTATCAGCTATGGTCATGGTCCACCATGCATTGTGGACCATGGTCCACAATATAATTTGCGGGAGAATGGAGTCTTTGTTGGGACTTAGAGTATTAGTAATGTGAGAATTATAGTTATTAATAGAGTTCAAAGAAATATTTACTATATTCAAAAGTTACTGATTTTTGTCATAAATTACAACTCATACCAGAAATATGTATAAATTTTTTATTTAAAATAACGATATCCATCATATTAATGATCAAATATACCATATCGATAGTTAATTAAAAAGTACTATTGCAACTTAATATTAATTAGGAACATGAATCACACTTAGGCTAAAACTATAATTTTCTTCAGTATGACTTGTTCACCCATTATGGATTGTGACACTGATAATGGGGACATTCTCTGGTCGGAAATTAATTGAGAAATGCAGAACATCCCGGTACACTGATTGATACAAATCATACAACACCCATCACTGCACGTAATTGAGAATTTGAGATAACATCAATTGACGAGTAGGGGACCATTTTGTAAGCAAGTGAAATTCCACCAACTAATTAGTAATGCTATTACTGCTTTCATATACTCTTAGGTCCGAGGATTATGGATTGCACATTTTGTACGTGACACGAATTCCACCAATCAACTAATTAGTAATGCTATTATATTCTTCCGTCGTTATACCGTGGACCATGGGTCATGGTTGATACTGCAGTTGTGTTGAACTGATACTGCAGTTGTTTTGAAAAGATACTGCAGTTGTGTTGAAAATGATTGCAGTTGCGCGGAACAAAGACCGTGTCATCCATCTGAAACTGCAGTTGTGTTGAACGGATACTGCAGTTGTGTTGAAAAGATACTGCAGTTGTGTTGAACAGATACTGCAGTTGTGTTGAACGGATGAACAACCTCTGTTTCGTGCAACTGCAGTTTCTTTTCAACACAACTACAGTATCTTTTCAACACAACTGCAGTATCCGTTCAACACAACCACAGTATCAACTATGATCATGGTCCACAATATAATTTGTATATATTCTTATCTAAGATTTGTCCTTATCTCTGATATTCTCTCTATCTCATTTTATAAAAATAATTATACGCTAATAGATATCCATGTACTCGCATCATCACTAATTGTGACAACAACAAAAAATTAGAATTTTGTATATGTTAGTAATGCTCTTGGACTTCTTGTTAATATTAATTACTCTATTATCATTTAAACAGTATTAACTTCTTTAGCAAATTTGGTTCATGGAATAAGTGAGAGATTAGAATAATATTTTTTTTTCATCTTAATTTGTGTGTCTAGTTCAATTAATAAGGATTGACTTAAGGTATTTGCAATTCGGTTGTTCGTAATATTTAATTTCTAATAAGTAATTAAGTAAAATCACATAGTGATTTCTAATTAATTGATATTTTGTCAAATTGATTGGACTTTATTTTTAATTTTTTTCTATTATGATCAATTAAATTTTCCTGAATTATATTATTTAATTTTTTCCTTATTAATATAAACAATTATCATATAATATTATCTCTATGTAATTATTTTAAACAAATTATATTTTATGCATTTATATTATTTTTTCAATAATCAAATATTTATTATAATATTATTGGTTAAATTTCTTCTTCTTCTTCTCTCTCTCTTTTTGTTGAAAATTTTGATATTAATTTGTAAAATTATTGGATAATGTTATCCATATCTAATTTTTTAAATATTTATATTTTATCTGTATTAGATTTGTTTTGTATTAAAATATTAGCTTTAATATTTCTGATTAATTTTTATTTTTTTGATGTTATCATCTACTAAGTGTTTGGACATTATTAAATAGTAATATAAACAAATTAACAACCTACTATACCAGTATTGTAATAACATAAAGAATCATGCTCCATATATGACCTTTTTTTCATTGTATGTATTTTCTTCACCGTTTGATTTGGGAATGTTTTCTACAAATCAAAATGTTTTGACTATTCAACATTTTTATTTAATGTACTTTTTTTCTTTTAAACTCAAAAACATCTATAACGAGCGTTTGGTTGGAGAGAAGTAATTATGTGGGAAAGGAATTGTAATTCCTTGGGAAAAGAATAATGTGGGGAAATATATATTTTCCTAAACTAAATTACATAATTAATGTTTGTTAGCTATTGCAAACTAAATGCTTTGTATCCTGGTAAATTTGCTTTATCTGTATATACCAAACAACTAAAATATAATTTACAAAGTATTTTTTTTTTTTTCAAAATTGCTTCCAACTAACATGTCTGAACACTTTCAAACTAACATGCTTAACACATGTTTTAAAAAATAAAATAAAATAAAATAAAATAAAACATGTGTAACACAGTTTCCAACTAACATGTATTTAACAGTTTCTAGATTTGTCAACTGTCATCGTATGGTTTGTTTTTTCCGATATTTAAAGTTGAATAATCAAAATGTCATAATTCATATATACATATAGGTCAAATAGTCAGATATTATGGGACAGAATTTATTGGTTCGGATTACGTGGTGAAAAAATTTAGAAGGGAGGAGAGAATAAACTATCCAAACAAATTAAGACATATAACATTTTATCAAAATAACTCCAAGTAAAACAGATTAATGAAAATCTACTGAAAGTTTAGTTTCAGTATATTAAATGCTCATTTTTTGAATGTTTATTTTTAATATGTTAAAGTTTATTATTTTTTTTTTTTTGAAAACATGTTGAAGTTTATATTTTGACATACTAATAATTAAAAATAAATTTCTTTACATTAAAAAACGCAAATTCAATATACAAAAATCAAGGTTGCAAAAATTCAACCAAGCGAAATACCCAAAAAAAAAAAATTGAATTCTCAATGCCGACATACCGCACAATTATATAATATATATTATATAATAATATAATTATATAGCATAGTAGCACATGGCTCTAGTTATATATATATATATATATATATATATATATATATATATATATATATTAGTATATATTATATATATAACCTGCCGCACAAGGTTCTAGGTTTTATATATTCATAATTAACAAGCAAGTGACTCGAGAATATAAAAAAAAAATATATTAAACAAAATTTTAAAATAAGAAAAAAAAAAAAAATCTGGCAGGCTAACTCTATGAATGCATGGCAATTTCAATCCGTCCTGCGGATATTCATCAGAATCCATCTCGTATGGATCGAGTTATTTTTAAATGATAGTGGGTGGTGGGTTGGGGTGGGTCTTAAAAATATAAACTCATGATGTATTTAATTGGATTCAGGTTTTATGTACAACTATGTGTGTGTGTACACACACACACACACATATATATAATAGTAAAATAAATAGTGCTAATATATAGTTAATTATAAAAGCTTTAATAATTTTGGATAACATTTTAGTAATTTTTATATCTAAATTGCTAAATTTATTTTTAAAAATTTACAATTTAATTAAGAGGTCTAACACAATTTCCAACTGACATGTATTTAACACTTTCTAGATTTGTTAACTTTGTTTTTGCCCATTTTTAAAGTTGAATAATCAAAATGTAATAATTCATATACATATAGGTCAAATAGTCAGGTATTTTGGGATTGAATTTGTTGGTTCCGATTGGTGGTGAAAAATTTAGAGAGGAGAGTGAATAGATTTTTTAAATAAATTACAATTTAGGGCAAATAGATCACTAAATTATCTGGGAGATAGCAATTAAGCTACTGAACTCGAATAAGCTCCAAATTCATCACTGAACCTGGAAAAAAGAGCAATTAGCATTTTTAGCAGGTTAACAACAAGTTTGTGCGGATTAGGGATGCCATGTGTGTTTTTATTTTTTATTTATTATTATTATTATTATCTTAGTAAGCATTTGACCCTTAAACAAAACTAAGAAAAAAAATCCTACTAAGCAATTAGCATTTTCCCTACTGATCTGAGGTGCCATCATGTGATTGGTAATTAAATTTATTTATTAGTTAGTGGCGGGTAGGTCAAATGCTAAGTTTTTTTTAATGGTCAAATACTTAGTAGGATAATAATAATAATAATTAACCTGCAAAAAATGCTAATTGCTCTTTCTTTCTAAGTTCAGGGATGAATTTGGAGCTTATTCGAGTTCAGTGGCTTAATTGCTATCACTGCACCCAAATAGTTCAGTGGCCTATTTGTATCTTTTCCCTAAAATTTATTACACTTTATCAAAATAACTTCAAGCAGATTAATGAATATCAAACTTAGAGTGCACATTAGAATAAATGTAATAAAGTAGTGCTATAATAAAAAATGAAGTATTAGATAAGTAATTAGTGCATGCAATACGATAGAAAGAGATTTTTGCACTTTTGGCCCCATGAGTATTGTGACACTAACAATTTTGATCCACAACTTTCAAAAATTGCATAATTGGTTCATGAGTATCAATTTCTTAGAGTAATTGGTCATTCTAGTGAAATCTCTGTCAAAATTTTTCATAGAAAAAATTACTACCCCTTTATAGCAGGGATATAATGATCTTTTCCTTTCGGTCAATTTTTAGTTTCGCACTTTTGGTCCCACGAGTATTGCGGGCTAATAATGTTGATCCACAACTTTCAAACTTTGCATAATTGGCCCATGAGTGTCAATTTCTTAGCGCAAATGGTCATTCCAGTGAAATCTCAGTCAATTTTTCACCGAAAAATTATTTATCCTTTACAGAAGGGGTGTAATGGCATTTTCTTTTTATCATTGCGTTTTCTCATTCATATCCAAAATTAGTTCTCTATAACTTCTCTCAGTATTATCCTGTCTTCGACTTCACCTATGTATAGTCTGATTCTGGTCCAGAAAACATCGACCAAGTATTTTGCGTTGGTGACTTGATTGCTCAATTGCGGAAAGGGGACGAACGGGGTTTCGATGGTGAGTGCTTCCATGGATGAATTTCACCAGCAATGAGCCATGAAAGATACCACAGAAGAGTGGGCCAACACCTGTTCTTGCGGACACCATTGCGCCATTTTGTCAAGCTCACCAGCTTGTATGCTGAGCCTTTGCTAGGTGGCCTCATCGCTAGGCATTCTTCGTGCGGCCGTTGGCGCCTAGGTGCTTTTATTTAAAAAAAAAAAGATTAAGACTTGTACTTATAAACTATTTAATACATTAATAGTTAATACTCAAATATTAAATATTGACATAAAATCATCTAGAATTGTAAATTGTATAAAGATTTAAAGAATCAAAACACAATTTCACAAAGTCACAACTCAAAGTATCCATAATAGAGTAGATGCTTTCATTTTTTTATTACATTTTTGGGTTTGTGACCGATTTGAATGGTTTTGAATTATTTCACTCAAAACGACGTACCATTTATTTCGCTCCTGCTATAAAAGGGGAAATATTTTTTCCATTGAAAAAATAACGGAAATTTCACTAGATGTACCATTTGTGAAGGGGAAATTGATACTCGATAACCAATTATACACATTTTGAATGTTTTAGATCAGCATTGGTAGTGCTACAATACTTGTGGGACCAAAAGTGCAAAAAACTAAAAAATGACAAAAAGGAAAATACCATTATACCCCTACTATAAACGGAAAATAATTTTTCCAGTGCAAAATTGACAGAGATTTCACCAGAAGGACTATTTGCGTTAAGAAATTGATACAAGAAAATAAATATTTGTTTCTCTCTAATTCTCTAGAGACTTAAAGATTAGTATCTTTTTCTAGATATATTCTATGAAGAATTTTGAACTTGAAGATTTCTTGCTTCGTTGCTTCGAGCTCTCAGAATTACTCAAAAGTATATCGGATGTCTATTTAATATTCAAGTCTTCATGGCTTTTATAGATAATCAAATGTATCCGTTGGAGTGGGATAATTTAATTTTTGAAATCTCGGTAGTTGTAGCCAAAACTAATAAGTTGACAAATTGATATTCTTTTTTCGGTTGGAATTGCCATTTGATTATGACAGATTGATCTTCTCCTTACAACTTGGTCTATGTACTCAGGCTTTGTTGACTTTGTAATCCTTTCCACATTTGGCATGTAACCTTCTTCAAACTTGCATATAAATATTTTTGTAATGTAGTGGATGTTCACTTCGAAAAATATTTCATGCAATTCTTTGATTTTGTGTTCTTGATAATACTTGACTTTCTTGATCTGATCTCCAATAATCATGACTTGATGTTGGTTGATCTTCTAATATGTTTAATTTTGAAATTAAACACCACTTTGATCTTGATAAGCTCCCAAGATGACTAATTATATAGGTCTATATCAGGGTAGTTTAATCGCAATTTAGTATCATTTTATGACTAATTCATGATATATTTTGTGCTTTAATAAAATAACCACGTGCAAAGCTACCCTTTGTATGTTTTAAGACGTTTTACAGGTCCCGGGGCCCACTCGACAAGGTATATGGGCATAACGAGCAATCGAAGCAGAAAATAGGCAAGTCCCGGGAGCCACTCGGCAAGGTACATGGGCATAATGAGCAATCAGAGCAGAAAAGAGTCCCGAGATGGCTAGGATGTACCATCCATGCGTGGGGCCAACATGGATGAATTCCAGTAGCCATCCATGTGCCCATCCACGTGTGGATGAGTACATGGATGAGACATGCGAAGGAAACTAATGTATGGCAATTTTAGGGAGGCTATTTAAGGAAGCTAGCTACGATTTTTCAGGAGTTTTCTTCCTTTCCTTGAACCCAAGAACTTTCTTCCTTTTGAAGATTTTTCCATTTTTAGATTTACATTTTTGAGAGATTTACAATTTGGATGAAGAAGTGAAGAGCAAGATTGGATTGAAGTTTTGTAATTCCATTTACTATGTGACTTCTATCTTGAATTTTATTTCTAATTTCTATTTCTATTTTGCAATTCATATTCTTAGATTGAATTAGGTTTTATGATTTTGCATCCATGAATATGCTTAGCTAATTCTATCTAGGGATTGAGTTGTGTGAATCTATGCTTGCTTAGTGTGATTTCTCATTTCTTATTATGAATTTTGATTCTTTGATGTTGGAGACCTATTCTTGTCTATTGATTGTTAATGTGATTTGATCTTGAGTAGATTTGACCAATATCTTTAGAGTTTGAGACTTTGACTCTATCATGATATTGATTTGAGTTAGGATATAGCTGTTGCAACCTTAGATCCTATGGAATTCCATGATTGGGAATAGTAGGAATGTGTGAAACTTAGGTGTTTGATAAAATGTCTCTTAGGGCTTTTGGTTACTAAATGGTATTCCTAAGCCTAAGAAGCCTTAGTACAAAAATGTGGAAAAGGACTAAGAGATCATACTCTTGAATAGCCAACACGATTGAATCACTAGTTCATTACTTAAGACACACCGTGAGGCAACATAGATAACCTAATTCATTCCCTTGCTTTCTATTATTTTTTATTTCACTTTTGTTTACCTTATTTGATCACACACATTCTAAATGTCACTCCCCTTTCACCAATAACCTCGTATGTTCCATACTGCATTCCTTTGAATAAAAGGGGATTGACCTATTCCCCTGTCACTTATAAGTTCATTGCTACACTTGACATCCGGAGGGAATGCAACAATGCGAAAAATTCGATTAAGTTCACACTCTTCGGTAACAAATACCACCAGTCGGTGAATGAGCTAGCCGTTATTCTAGGTTTCCACGACCAAGAGGACATTGACATGCCATACTTTGATGATTTTAAAACTGATTTTGATACATATAGGGATGCCGTGAACTATTGGAGCTGGATCACAAATGGGAAAATGTATGACTTCCAGCAACTTGAAGGCTAGACATATCACGAGCAATCATCTCAAGGCTGTTCGCCTGGCATTGGCTGTTAACCTCTCGGGCTGGAAGACAAATCTTAACAAAGTCTACCGTCATGATCTTTTCTACATGTGGTGCATGGAGAATCGCGTTAGTGTGAATATGGGACCGCAGGTGAAGAACATGCTACACTCCCAAACCAGGCAGAACGTGCAGGCAGTATTTCTCGGGCCATTGGTAACAGAGTTGTGTCGAGGTTTAGGTATCGAAAACAATCTAGAGAGGCAGAAGGCTGAGGGCTCGATGAAAGTTTTTACGGTTCGCGATTTCAGGGCTATGCACATTAGACTGGGAGGTGATAATGTACTAGCTAAGGGAGATGTTTGACACTGATAGCAAGGAGGAAGAAGAAGAGGAGAATGTGTAGGAAGAGCAAGGAGAGCCAAGTACACAGCATGATATATGGACCGACCATGATGGATTGGGAGTCCACACAGGCTTTCCACAGGCAGCTACATGATGAGCATATGGCATATCTTCGATCCCACAGTATAAGGCAAGAAGAGCAGTTTACATCGCTGTAGGCTCGCCAGGATAGGTAGGACGAGGAGATTCTCCACACATATAGAGCTGTTGAGCAAAATGCAAGATTGATTGAACATTAGGTTCCCCATGCGCGAGGTTCTGCCTTTATTTTCTTTACTTTTTTATGCTTTTTAATGCTTTTAATTGCTTACTTTATTATTATGATTTTTAATATCTGTTAGACTGTTTAAATGCTTTTTAATGTTTTGTAGTTATTTTCTTTAGCTGATATTTCTATAATATATGTTTAATGTTTCCTTTAGTGTGATGTTATGAGAAAAGAAAAAAAAAAGGGGAGAGTAGAAATAATTGAATAGCTTTCCTAATTGCTTTGATATATTTCCTACACTAACCATTGTGCATATAGCTTTGATAACGGAGGCCACCCGACGTTGGAAGCTAAAGTGTGGACAAAGGGATGCATACTTGGTTTAACCTCTTATCCCTTTTCTATTTTATACCTCGTTTTCAAACTTCAAAGTGTGGAAAATGCTTATATAGCTTTGCATTTATTCTTTTACTCAAATGATGAGCGTACCATTTTATTCTGTCATATAGGATCAATTTAGTATACCCCACACCCCATAATCATTTTTAAAGTGTGGAAAGGGGTCTTATTTTGAATTGCTAGATTAGACCCGTGTTCCTTTATTCCACAAGTTCGAAGGAAACATCGAGGACGATGTTTGATATAAAGTGTGGAAAGGACGCACTTTGTGATTAATTGTTTGATTGCTTAAGTTGGTCTTTGGGCATGATAGATGGGTGTGTTTTCCATTTGGAGAGTGAGTTATTATTTGTGCTATCCCTTAATAATGGCATGGGGCAAAAGGTGAGCCTATTAGTGAGCACAAAGTGAAAAATCCCTTAATCCCGAGAAAAAAACATGAGGGGTTGTATGGAGAAACAGTATAAAAGGCAAAAGGCCAATCCTAGAGATAAAAGCTGAGGAAAGCTATCTCGCTAGGTTGTGGTCAACCATAGCCTTCAGAAAAGCGTAAAGCTCTACCTGGAGTCGGTTGTCCACATAAAATGTTCCTACGAAGATGAGAAAATAGAAAGGAGGAGAGCCGCTAAGCTAGGATTCGGGCACCCATTGCACTGTCTTCGAAAAAGCATGGAGCTCCATGTGAAGTCGGGTCACTCGATGGCGTTATCCTAGGAAGTGAGAAGAAAGAAGGACCGCCCAAGCCATTGGCAGTGAGTGGTCCATGTCCCTATCCCCACTTATCTTACCTGTTTGAGCTTTGGCATTCGGTTGGAAGGGTTGATTAATTAGTGTACATCGTTCCCACTAGTGGGATCGGTTGAAGGCCCTATGTGAATGAGAAGTGAATTCGAAATTGGGTTGCATGCTTGAGCGTGGTGTGAGTAGTGTGTCCCCTTTGCTTAAATGTCTATCTATGAAGGATTTTACTTCTCGGAAATATTTCTTGAGTTGTATGACATCTAACCAACATTGTTTGTAGATAGCATAACGGATTTCCCCCTCCCCGGTAGCCCTCGCATTCATTTTTTAATTGATCGGAAGTCCAACTTGAGTAAGCTTAGTATCTTGGGAACTTATGTGCTTAGAGTTAAATTGTCTTGCTTGAGGGCAAGAAAAATTTAAAGTGTAGAAACTTGATAAGCTCCCAAGAGGACTAATTATATAGGTCAATATCGGGGTAGTTTAATAGCAATTTAGTATCCTTTTGTGACTAATTCATGATATTTTGTGCTTTAATAAGATAACCACGTGCAAAGCTACCTTTTGTATGTTTTAAGATGTTTTACAGGTCCCGGGAGCCACTCGACAAGGTATATGGGCATAACAAGCAATCGGAGCATAAAAGTGTAAGGTCCTAGGAGCCATTCGGCAAGGTATATGGGCATAACAAGCAATCGGAATAGAAAAGAGTCCCGCGATGGCTAGGATGTACCATCCACGCGTGAGGCCAACATGGATGAGACATGCGGAGGAAATTAATGCAGGACAATTTTGCGGAGCCTATTTAAGGAAGCTAGCTAGGATTTTTCAGGAGTTCTCTTCCTTTCCTTAAATCCAAGACCTTTTTTCCTTTTGAAGAGTTTTTCACTTTTAGATTTACATTTTTGAGAGATTTACAATTTGGATGAAGAAGTAAAGAGCAAGATTGGATTGAAGTTTTGTAATTCCATTTACTAGGTGACTTCTATCTTGAATTTTATTTCTAATTTCTATTTATATTTTGTAATTCATATTCTTAGATTGAATTAGGTTTTATGATTTTGAATCCATGAAAATGCTTAGCTAATTCTATCTAGAGATTGAGTTGTACGTGGATTCGGGTTCTTCGTAGTGAGACGAAGAGATCCATATATTGTACGCTCAAAATGGATAATGGGTGAATGAGAAATTAGTTCTCAAAGTAGACCTATTTGAGATGGAATTTGAGGTGAGGAAAAGCTTGAGTAGCTTTGTCCCACATTGGTTGGGAAGAAAGATTTGCCCACTATAAATACAAGAGGCTTTTTAAGGCTAATTGACTTGTATGGCATAGACTTGTATGGCATAGAGGCTCTCTCTCACACATACTTGTGTATGCTGGCCTTGCAGGCTAAGTTATGCCAAAATTCCGAACAAATTTTTCATCTCAGAACCGCGTGTGAGATCTCGAGAGGTAGTTCGATGTCTCGTAGTTGGCGGAGTCGACCTCTCGTGGTGCGATGTCTCGCTACCGGCACGATGTCTCGAAGCATACACTACTTGACGTCTCGCTGTCTTGATGGTTCGCAAACTGGACCATGTCTCACACTGCGACTCCTGTGACCTCTCGAACGCGACGTTTCACCTACTGTGTCCGTTCAAAAATGACTCTTGGTATTACGGAATTAATTTGATTAATTCCAATCATCTCTCCGTATTACGGAATTAATTTGATTAATTCCAATCATTATTTTCAGAGTTATTTTGTAATTCCAATCATCTCTTGGTATTGCGGAATTAATTTGATTAATTGCAATCATTATTTTCAGAGTTATTTTGTGAGTAATGGACTTGTTAATGAGTGTTAATGTTGGTTAGTGGCAGATTTAATTTCTGCTAGTGGGTGGAGGTTACAAATGAATTATCATGAGATTTAATTTCTGCTAGTGGGTGGAGGTTACAAATAAATTATCAATGGCATGATTAGTGCTATGATCCATTCTCCTCTACTATATATTCGTAGGTGAGCAGCAGGTTTTGGACACACACCAAGCTACACGAAGATACACAGATTTTCTCCTCAAAACACTGCTCATCATTCCTTCAAGCCACCTGCGTTGATCCCACGTCCTAGTTCGCCGGATACCTAGTTTGTGTGCTCAAACGTCAATATCGTAGTACGTTTTATCCTGGGAAACCTAGACCGCAACGCTCCAGCACCCCAGGAGGCGGTAAATAAGGTTTTAAGGATAGTGGCAACACGACTCGTGCTTCCAACCACCCGAGATCGTCCAGTTTTTCATCCAAAGTTGTATTCCAGGTTTATTTAGCCTGGTTTATTTTCCTGGTGTATTATCCTTCGTGGATATTTATTTATTGTATTTTCCATTTTCTAGTGATTTTTCAAGAATCATTTTCGTTATATTTATGTATACATGGTATTTATTGCAAAAGTGTAATTATATATATACTTATATGCGCCATACTTCTTGAGGTATTATGTATGATGTTTGGGAATGAGGTAAAAGGATTTTATTTAAATCATTAAAGTGTAAGATGAGAATTCATGTGTTTGAGTACAAGTATGGTTTTGATCAAAATATTGATTTACAAAATTATACTTTATTTTGAGCAAAAGATTTATTTGAGCCTAATGATTTTTATGGAAGCTATGTAAGAAATATTTTTGAGGTATACTCAATATTAAGAACTCAAGTTTGGTGTCATTTTTGATAAATTGGTTTTGGACAAATGATTTTGAAAGGCTAAGGGCTATATTTCACTACATATAAAAGATTTTTAAACTTAAAGGAAGCTATGCGAAATTGTGAAAATTGTGAGTATGTTATTTGGAATTATTTTATGTTGAAGAGTGCCCGTAAAGAACAATCCTCGGGTACTAGCTAGGGCACTATGGTGTGTCCTGTTGAGGCGGGTCTATGTACACTAATTAAAGGAGTAGTCAGTAGAAACCTTATCCTGCCTACTAGGGCTGGTAACTTCCCGTTGAGGCTTGGAATCCTCATTCGGGGGTATGCACACTTAATGTTAGAGTCCGGTTTCCATTAGAAATGGGAAAGTGTGGAGTGTCCGGTTGTGTGGGAAGCATCGTTCACTAGGGCCTAAGAATAAAGGACCCTGTCCCATTTATGTGTGATTGATGCGCTTCCATATGTATTTTGTGGTGTGCAAGTGTGGCACAAAAATAAAGTTTATAAGAAAATTTTATGAGTGGTGATATTGTGAAAAGTTCCATATGATTACTTTACCTTATATTTACAAAATTGATATTTTCAAAAAGTATTGCAGCTAAGTTGAGGAATTGGTAAAATATTTTCCCTTATCAAATTATTATTTTCGGGGCAAGCAATCCCTTACTTAGGGAGTGTTGCTGCGGTAGACCAAGACTTTGAGGGTTATGGAATTTAAATGAAATCGATGTAATAGTGGATTGTTAGTCTTTTTTTAGTACTACTGACTCTGTTAACAGTTATCTCCACTGAGGCTCGAACCCACTCCCATCATCCACCGGGACACTGGATGCCACTAAACCACAAGGTATTATCTAATCAAGTAAGGGTTAGGTGTGGCGGTAGCATCCCTATTTAATTAAGTATGTAAAGCTTCCGCAATATTTTTAGTGAATTATTAAGAAAGAGAAAAAAAATTAAGCAAAAATTTGGTCTAAATTGGTATTGAAAAATGGGGGTGTTACAACATAGGAGGTCGCCTAGCACCTAACTCGGCCGACTGGGCCGAATTTGGCGGAGTTAACTCGCCGAACTCGGCGGAGTTAGCCGAGTTAACTCGAGCGAGTCGGCCTT
This sequence comes from Ipomoea trifida, assembly GCA_003576665.1. Taxonomy (NCBI): domain Eukaryota; kingdom Viridiplantae; phylum Streptophyta; class Magnoliopsida; order Solanales; family Convolvulaceae; genus Ipomoea; species Ipomoea trifida. The sequence continues at coordinate 12,946,269 of CP025652.1, read as the reverse complement.
GTTAATTTTATTATTATATTTATATATTATATATATTTAAATTTATTTATTTTTATATAAGTAAGAGAAGTAGGATATATATAATTTAGGTAACCGCCTAGGTACCGCATAGACCGCTTAGGCGCTAGGCGCTAGTCTACCGTCCGACTAATGCCTAGCGCCTACTGCAACCATGTTCACAACAAAAACATTCTAGGTCAAACATCACACTCTATCTCATTAATTCATCAATCAAGACCACAAATGCATAAATTCAAGGCATCCCAATCCATCCAATTTCTAGAAGATCTAGCTACACATCATCGTCAATTGAAACCACGATGCTTGAAATCAAACTTAGCAATGTAGAATATGAAAATAAGAAATTAAAAGCAAAAGATGAAAGATTACCACGCTTGAATTCACATTGAGAGATCAATTTACAAATTGGAGAGAAGTTCTACCACAATCAAGAGAGTTGTCAATTCTCTTCACTCTAGATTATCTCTCTCTCTCTTAGGAACTGAAGAATTATAAGTAGCTAGCTGAATCTAAGTCTATTCTAGAGTGAGAAAATATCTAAGTTAATCATGTTGCTCATCCTGAATTTTCTTGGCTGATTCCAAAGCAGAAGGATGACAACCCCATAATTTAATTGACTTTAATATTGAAATTTCAGCAAAGTCATTTGGGATCTCTCTCAATTTACAGCAACTCCAAAGAAGTAGGTGCTCAAGTTTTTGGAAATTACGACTACTAGCTTTCCAATGCTTGAGATCACATTGATCGATAACTAAAGCAATTAACTGACAATATATCACTTCCTCTTGTATTTCCCATTCTTCGCCTTCGCATGGCATCCATTCTAACTTGAGCGCCTCTAACCTAAGCAACTTGCTAAGAATATTAATTTCCTCCCACTCAAATTTCATACCATATAATGCTAACTTCCTAAGATTTTTCAAGAGAACAATATCATTATTAATTAGAGAATGTGTTCGGTGATAACTTGAAATCCAAAGTCTCTCGAGCTGCTCGATCTTCAACACGCTTTTTTGAGGCTTGCAAGTGCTTGCTTGCCATTCAACGACCTGTAGGTTTTGGTGCACAACCATGCAGAGTGAGTTGTGCATATAGTAGCTAGTATTTTTGTATCCTTAATTGGGTATTCCCCCTTTCGATTGATCTAAAAAAAAAAAAAAAGTAGCAAGCTTGATACAAGCACATAATATATAGCCATGATGACAAATTACCAAATTCTAATAGAATACTATTGTCTAAGAAGTCTTCAAAATTTCTAAGTACTAAAAAGTGCAATATTACAAGTGACGACCCATCTACTGCTGCGAACAAAAAAAATATTGAGAAAACCAACAAAAAGAAAAAAGTTTAGAAGATATATATATAGTTGCTGCAGGCTTACACTAAGACTAAGTTAGCCTTCACAATTCACACCTGATAAATGCAAAAGATGCCATCTTTACAAGGTCATTCTTGGATCATCTAGTGTTTGATGGTTTTTATGTTTGGTTTGACCCTTAATTGCGTTAGAATGCTTGTTATTGCAATCGGACTCCGTTCCACGCTTTGTTAATTGTTTTGTAGGTAAAAAGATGTGCAAAAAGGTGGAAAACGACATTGATTTCGGAGAAGGATTCACAAGCGGAGATGGAAGGCAAATTAGGCCTTGGACGCGCCACTGGACGCGCGTCCAGGCCGGCGTCCGAAGTCGAGCTCTCTGAAGTTTGTGCAGCAGAACAGCAGACCACATTGGACGCACCCATGAACGCGCGTCCAAGGTGGCATCCATCAGATCCCGCTCTGAAGTTTTAAATCTGGACGCGAGATACACCGTGGACGCGCCCATGGACGCGCGTCCACCCTGGCGTCCGTCGCCGAAGTTTTGGCGGTTTGCAATGTTTAAAAGGGGAAATAAGCCAATTTTCAGGGGATTTAGTTTTAGACTTAGGGATCCATCACACTTCAATCTTAGATCATCTTAGAATATTTCTCTCTCTAGGTTTAGTTCCCAATTCCCTCCATTTCCAAAGCTCAATTTCAATCCAAATTCTTGTTACCTAGCTAGATTTAGAGGAGATTCTACACTTCAAAGTTGTATTGATCAAGATTGATTGAAGATTCTACTTCCAATTCAAGTAACATTTCAATTTCTATTCTTGTATTTCCTTTCTCAATTGTTGATTTGATTGTTTGATTTTTGATCCTAATTGCTTTGATTGTTCAATTGAATCTTTGATTTCAATTCTAGATATGAGTAGCTAGTTCCTTTTTAGGATTTGGATCAATTGATCTTGCATGTTATCTCTTGAGCTCTAATGTCTTAAACCTAGGGTTGAACTATGCTTGTTGGATGTTTGATTGGGATTTGGGATATATGCTTTGACTCTATGCCAACTAGGCCGGTTGCACTAGAGGATTAGGTTAATAACACTCACCTACGAGAGTAGAGAGTGTCTAAAGCCCTCACCAATCACATTTCCCTCTCACCTTTGAGAGAAGGGAGAGTGGAAGACAAGAGGCACCCTACATGTTTGATGAAATGCCTCTTCTAACCTAGTGATTATGAGAATAGGGCTAGGTGATGTGTAGCAAAAATGAGTGATAGTGAGTGTACGGGTGTGAAATGTCGTTCCGCTGAGGATTGGGGGTTATGGCACGTAAAGAGTAATCACCTAAACTCTAGTCACCAAGGTCTTGAAACCCATAAGGATCCAAGCAACCATATTAAAGATTTAGGTGTAACAACTAAGAAGTATTTTTGGGATTTTTTTGGATATAAGGGAAAGCAAGATTAATTTAGGATTAAATTCTATTGGAAAAGATGGGTTAGCCTAGGTGTATTACTCTATTGATAGATTCAACAATTAAATTGGGGAATGAACATTAACCCTAGGTTCTTAATGCTAGCACAAAGGAATCCAAGTTTTCACAATGATTAGAATAAAGATTGCCCCATTTCCATGGTGTACCAACCTAAGCTATTTTGCCCCAATTCTACCCCTATTTCCATGGAAGAGAAAATGGGTTTGAGATTGGACTGGCTTAAGTCTTCCATCCAACTTCCATTGAAATGAAAGACTTTCCAAAGACAAGCAATAATCATTGGCCATCAACTATTGAAAGATAGAAATAAATCCAATTCAAACTCAAGAACCCTAGGTTGGTGTTCATCCCCTTTTATGCAATAATCACATACTAAGTGTGACACCCCAACCTCACACGGGCTGAGATAGCTAAAACTTAACATAAAAGCTGCCAATCTCAACCAACAAACCAAACATAGCGGAAGCGAATTAAAACTTAAGGGCGTCATGCCACATCTAGGTATAATCACAGCCTAGATGCACAGGCTAAACACAAGAATAAACTAAGCTGTCATATTATAGAAACTGAAATAATAATCCTCAAAGACAATCCATAGTCATAAGTACTCAAATCTCTAACAAAAGTATCATAATGTCTCAACGGCACACAGGCCCAATAAAACCAAGTCTAAACAATCACAAACTAGGACTATCATCCTCATATAGAGAAAGCTCTAGCGCGCTCGCGAATAACTACTCCATACCTGGAAAAACACACAAAGAACCATTAGCAAAAGAATGCTAAGCAACCACCATTCACACCCGCAAGGAGATATAGATATATAATAAGCTTGTAAATAGGTTTACACACCCATATAGAATATAAACACCAACAAACTGTTCAACAGTTCAAAGCCGATACTCAACAACAATAAGCTGAATGAATCAATAACCAAGACTCAATCAACAAAGCCAATATCCAATAACAAGAGCATAGCATAAGAACGAACCAATAACCGAGATACCAACTGAATACTCATCAAAGAACCAACCAACCTCAACGAAGAACAACAGGTAACAACCGAACACATAAAGGACTCACAAACCAACCAAAGAAGAATCCCAACTCCAAACCTCCAAATTCCCAAAACCAGCCACCAACCAAACCAATCTCATAATCAAAATCAAGAGTCAAACCCGGAAAACCGGTACGCAGGGGTAAAACCCAATCACAGGGACCGTAGTCCAATCACAGGGACGAGTCCAATCACAGGGTAATGAACCCAATCACAGGGCAAAAGCCCAAGGGACCGAAGTCCAATCACAGGGGTAAATCAACCCAATCACAGGGACCGGAGTCCAATCACAGGGGTAATGAACCCAAATATAACCAATAGAGCACAGTTAGTTCATTCAACAAGTCTCAACGATACCAACAAACCATCATCTCATACTCATACTCCAACACCATCTCAAAACAACCAACCAAAGTGTTCATCTCAACTATGAACTCAAATCAACTCCCAGTTAATGAATTCCAAGAATTAATAGCTCAAGAGTACAAGAATGGGAAACCAAAGACATGACTCAATCTCCAAAATATGATAGTAAATACCCAACAAAAAGCATGGATAAATACTCCAAAACCATGGCAAAATGCCCAACAAAACAACCCAACAATAATCAGAACAAGGGACCAACAACAGACAACAACAACAGAAACTAGTTCACTGGAATCGAATTTCCCAGTGTTCATGCGGAACACTTCAACGGTCCACCGACCTCCGTCGCACTCCTCCGCAAGGAGGAGGCGGTCCCCCTCAACGGAAACCACTCCTCCGTCACTATCCACCGCCGTGGCCTTGCGGATCGCACCAGCGGGTTACATTGTGCCGCTGGTGTCCTCCGCAAGGTCATCCCACTCCCAGATTCCAGAACCCAACAACAGACATGAATGATCCACTTTCCAGAGAGTATAATCAGACCAGAATACACCAATATTGCACCAAATTAGAGGCCAAAAATAGGAAAATCCATAGCATCAATGATCATACAACACTAGGCAAAAGATCAAGATGAAATCCAACAAAATACATCCAAGAAATAGGCCATATAACAAGAAATTTCAGGATTTCCAACACCAAGAACATCATATATAGAATAGGTGAATAAAATAGATTTGATGGACATGGATGGTTACCTCAAAGAGCTTTTCTCCAACCAATCAAGCCTCAAGATAGTCCTCTAAGCCCAACTTTCACCTTGATCATCTTTACCCAAAGAACCCCAAAAGAACTTTATAAGAACAAGCATAAAGACTACTAAAAACTCAAAATGCAAGATGGATTCTAGGATAGATGCACTTACCCACTCCTAACCAAGCTTAAAAGAGCAATCTTTACTTGAAAACTTGTAGGGAAATGAAGATGAATTTTGGGCAATAAGGTGAAGGGAAATGGCGTGAAAGGCAAGGAGAAAGGGAGGAAGGGAAGTGTAAACTCTTAGGGTAATTTTAGTCTTCAAGTCATATACCAAGAATACATACAATATTTAGGTTGTAAGACTTTAATTGGAATTGGGCTTAAGTATGTAATATGATGGCTATAAGAATTAATTATATATATTCAAGACTAGTAGTTGGGCTAATGAGTTCATCCCTTATGAATTAAATATAAGGATTAGAATAAGAAAGCCCATTAAGTGTCTTAGGAGCAATATATAGACATATATAATATAAGATCAATAAATTGGGCTTGTAGGAGTATTAAATTATAAGTATTGTAAGGGTCCAAATTGAATAAAAATCCCTTACAAGAATAATTCAACTAATTGGGCTCTTGATTAGGATAATTAAATTAGGCTCACGAATATTTATATATACACGAATATATATATATTAAATAGAAAGAATTAGCCCCAATTGGAATTAGTTAAATTGCCCCAAGGAAATTAATTAACGATCGGAAGGCTTGAAATGAATTTACGGGGTGTTACACTAAGCATCAAAATAGATAATACAACCCTAACTCAAGCCCATAAACTAACTACTCATGATTAAATAGCATCAAGAACACAAAAACACAAGTAATAAACATAAATCTTGCAAAAGAAAAGAGATAAAGGAAAGAAAACTTCTCTATTGAAATGGGAGGAAGAATCTTGAAATCCAAGCTTCAAATCCAAGATTACAAGCTCCAAAAGTGTTAAAATACATAGATCTAAGCCTAATCTAACCTAAAAATATGAAAGGGAGTGAATGGGAGTGTTTAGGGTTCAACCATGGGTCAAAACCAAGTTCAAAATGCTCAAAACGAGCTTAAAAAGTGAGTAGAGCAAGTCCCAAACGGCCTGGTAAACGGCCGTTTGTGTGGCCATTTGACTCCTCTTCAAAAACTGCATTTTTACACTGTAAATCGGCCTAAATCAAACGGCCATGCACACGGCCGTTTACCATGCCGTTTGCCAACACTCCAGAAACTGCATTTTCGAACTCTGTGCAGCTGCTTTGACTTCTAGGCTGTTTTTCACCATTTTCCGTTCAGAATTACGAAATTTGTGTCTCTAGCAGAGTTTTAGCCCTTGAAGTCTGCTTTCCAATGGTTCAAATATCACTTAATTTCGACATTCCTAGGCTGATATATGATCCAATTACTAAGATGTCGACGAGCAGAAATTTTAACACCTTGATCTTTTGCTTCTCTTTTGTTTTGGTTATATATGAAGCCTTCAAGATTTGAGAGCTTGCCTAGTGCAATGGCCATATGATGCATGCCATCATTGAGTGAGCCACTAGCAATGGTCTCAACTAAAGAGTGTTGCAGTTGATCCAATCCCTGGGTAAGAGCCTTGAAGGTTGTATATCCCCATAACTTGCTGTTCTGTCAAGGGGTCTAACTGCCCACACAGCATCTGGTCCATCAACTCAAAAAAACATCATGTTATTACAAACATTGAACATTAAACTTGTCAACTTCAATTCAATTCCTTAAAAAAATGAAAAATACCTTGATTAGCTCGGATGGCCTAAAACCACCCATCCAAAGAAAACAGCGCTCCGCCTGAGTCATCCACATTCCGGTGATGAGATGGAAAACATCAGTCTTTGCCGCCACCCCTTTGAGTCGGAAAATCTCGTCGTAGTGGGCAATGTACCCATCAATAATCACCCTCAGATCATCATCTGATAAATGGGCCTGCAGTGCTGTTCTAAGTTCAGACATGTGCCTATGATCATCCTCTAACCATCTTGCATATTCCATGTCAAAAATGGCAGCCCCTGAAAATCAATTAGTATAATATTCATCACTTTTTTTAAATTAAAGAAGAGGACATTATTCATTCTTAATTTCAATTCTTAAAACATTAAACAAGAAACGCTAAAGTACAAAACGTAATTGTCTGCCCCAAACCTAATGTTTTGGACTCATTCATCAGAACACTCTAAAAAGATAAAACAAATGGGGTGGTAAAAAAAGGGTGGCATGTAGTGGCCATGGATGAAGATTCTGGTCAAACCAATATCTTGAAATTTACTATGATTTGGTGCTGACTATTCAAAATTAGATAAAGGCAGCAGAAGATAGACTAAAGTTACAGTCAAATGCAGGAGTTATTTTGTCTTCAGATGCCCTGCATGTAGTCCAACATCTCATAAGTAAATTCTAGGTTTTGCAATACTGCAAAGACATCCAACTAGATCCAGAATCAAATATGAGAAATAGTACTGGGAGTATACCATTGCTCGGTTCCATGAATTATCTGCACTAAACTGTGCAAGCACAATATCACCCTTCTTAGGATTAAAAGCACCAATTACAGGAGCCTCCTGAAGGTTCAAAGAAGCAAGCTGTTTCTGAATAGATGCCACTTTCTGATCTGCAACTGACTGGACATAGAATTTACCACCTCCCAAAACTTCAGTGACAACTACCTGAGATCATTGTGCATGGACAACTGAATAAGCACTGTGCACTGGCTTCCTCCGAATATGGCTCTCCCCGACCAGGGCATCTAACACCAGAGAAGGAGAAAGCAATGCTGCATGTTTCCTTAGGAATGAACAATGAAGAGAGAGTTAGAGAGTTAGAGCCTGCAAGATAGTCTAAGACTCACTAAAATGGTTTAAAGATATTATCATATGATGTCAAATATTGTCTCCCTTACACTTCTCATTATGTGTGCAGTTCAAGATAAAGTGATGCTGACAAGAAAACTATGAAGATGACAATGTAGGTAAATATTTACTTAGAAAAAAGTACTAATTCAATAGCATAATTACCCTGATTGTGCAAGCATGGATACTACCATTGCAATTAACTAAAAAGAAAACCGTAAACATTGTTCCTTTTTTGCATATATGTGTAGAATAAACCACCTAAAAATAAAAGGGATCTTTAACATAGCATGACCAACATTGTCCCATATCATCCCTTCGGAATTTATGGTTGAAAAAAAAAACAAATTTCCCAAAAGAATTTAAACCATAACATCAGTTCATAGCACTGTTCTTAAAAAAGTATTACAAATCAAGGCTAATCTCGTAGCTTCTACATTGGATGAGTAATTGCGCGAGCCAATAATCATATTCTCAGCAACCAGAAATTATTAGTAATTGCAAATAAGTTAATAAGACGAAATGAAATATGAGTAAATAAGACTATCCAGACGAATGACAATTATTTATTATGGCTGAAATTGAAATTAGGATCAAAAGAAGAACTGAGTATTCAACAAAATCACAGTTGAGTTGCAGAAAACTTTGAATTTCCTGCTTTTCAAACCATTTAGCTGCCAGTTCATCTTGAGGGCAATGGAAGAATTTAATGAATATGGTTCTTTTGCTGTTGTTTAAGGGCAATGCTTGAATTACAAAGGGTTTTGAATTCCATGTATAAAGAAATTTTGAGTTATATGTAATAATTATTACCCATATGCATTTTACTCCCAGCCACAAAGATGTTTACACAACATTTATAGTTCATCAATTTAAGCCCACAATATTAACCCTAATTCAAGTGCCGACCCTAACCCACAAGACGAACAACACATGCAATCCCAAACATCGTTTTTGATATACCAAAACTATGAGAGAAAAGAAGAAAAAAGTAAATTGTGCTGCTTACCTTGCTTGGTAGAAGGTCGCCCGGATGCCCGCCGCTTCCACCGCCAAGAATTTGACCCAGTCTTAACACCGCCAGAAAAAGAAGTCACCGGCGCGGATTGTGGCCCGGACGCACATCTCTTTGACCGCTGTCTATCAGTTCCTTCAACCAAACTTGCCTGAGGCATAGAGTCGGAGACGCAGAGGGATTAGCCGGGGAGATGCCGAGGCTGTGAGGCAGAGAGAGGGGTTGAGTGGAGTGAGAGGCTGAGGGATTTTGATGGGTGAGGGTGGCAGAGCAGAATGGTAGTGTTAGTGTCTGGGCGTGTGTATAAAAATTTGTTTAATAAAATAGGATAATTATTTTTATTTTACATTTAATTTAGATTAATAATTGTTTATTAATAATGTGTTGAAATTATATTTTGATCCACCTTTAAAAGTTTAAATTTAATTATTTGTATTATGTTAGAATAGTTTGATTTTATTTGAATTAATTATTTATTGTTGGGGACGACGGTTGTTGTTGGGGGATTTTCGGTTTTGGTTATTAGGCTTGGGGGCGACAGAATGGATTGGGGGCGACGTCGTAATATTTGGGCCGACGGGTTAGATTTTTAAACCCTACAACGTCTGTTATGTTACATAACCGACGTTATAGGTCATTCATATAACACATCGCGCAATACGACGTCGGCTACGACGTGAGCCGACGTCGTATTGCGCTTCGATTGGAGATACGACGACGGCTAATGCCGTAGCCGTCGTCGTATCCCCCCGTCGCCGATGAAAATTTGCGCTACGACGTCGGCTACCACGTTGCCGACGTCGTATTGCGCTCCGATTGGAGATACGACGACGGCTAATGCCGTAGCCGTCGTCGTATCCCCCCGTCGCCGGTGAAAATTTGCGATACGACGTCGGCTAACCACCTAGCCGACGTCGTATCGCGTTGTAGCATTAAGTTGAAACTTTTAACGTCGGTTATTTCATAATAACCGACGTTAAAGGTTTCAAAGCAAATATAACGTCGGCTAAATACTTAGCTGACGTTAATTAGCCGACGTTGTATGTGATTTCTGTAGTAGTGCAACCTCATCAATCTTGAACACAATAATGTTCCTTTAATTTTGCCTTCAACTAGATCTAGGAATTTCAACTTAATTGCATTCATCAACCACACGTACCAACCCCAGTTAGATGCAGAATGTATGTGCCTAACCATGCCATCAACAAATTAAAGTATTTAATCAAACATTTCATATTTCCAACAAAAATGTTTAACATAAAACAAATCATAAGAACCAAACTTTCTAATCTATGTAAAACATGTTCTGATCTTCTTGTAGAATAATTTTAGTTGTCTCCTGTACGTGAGAAATGAAATGCATGAATGAAATTGCAAGTAGCTAGAATGCTGCAATCATAAATCTGTAATCTTGAAAACCTACCATTCTGAGCTCTGGCTAAAATTAAAGTGCACGACCCTTCATTCTGCTATTTTGAACAAAACCAATATTAAATTGGGAAAATCAAGAAAAACAACACAATGTGTGCTTGAAAATTAAGGTTTTAATTACATACAATATTACAAGTGAACTAAGTATGAATATATAAAGGGATAGAAAATAAAACTCAGTATTGCATTGCACATACATCATGCATCATTCACAAACTAACAGATCAGAGGGTAGATTACATCTGTTAAAAATAGCAAATTAAAGCTGAAATGCCAAAACCAACCACTGAGATGCTTTCTTTAAGCAAAGCAATCTTCTTAATTAGCTTGAATTCTTAACACTCTATCATCATCAAACTACATATATATGCATATAAAACACACACACACACATGTGCAATTATAGCCACATCAGGTGTGAAAATATAGTATGAAGTGTATAGTAGAAGAAATATTAATTAATTAAAAGAAGACTGTTGTGCTGCTATGAGAAGTCACTGTACTGTATTGTACTAGCAAGTGAAAAGTAGCATTACGGGTTGGCTCTCTCTACGCAGACCAACATACACTGAAAATAATCAATGTAATTAAACATCTTCTTCTTGTAAAATAATGTTGTTGCCAATCGCATGAATCAAACCGCAAATACAGTCCTGTATGTATGTATGTAATTACAATTATGGGTTCTTGAAAACATACCATTATTGTACTGTTGTCTTCTGCCTAAAAGTGAATACAAGGAAGGTATGAATTATCAGTTATCAGTTATCCACTTCTGACTCTTGCTTCTTCGCTCAGGCCTTTCTCAGATTTCAAAACCTGCCATATGATTCACTTAATTTAATTAAATTTGCTTGGCCCGAGTTGAAAAAATACAAATAAGAAAGTTTCAAGGGTGACATACATCTAATGTTTCTTTCTCAATAATAACCATATCGTTGTTTCCATAGTCACGTTGCTCTTCTTGAATTTTCTTGGCTGATTCCACAGCAGAATGAAGACATCCCATTAATTTGATTGACTTCAATTTCGAAATTTCAGCAAAGTCAATTGGGATCGATCTCTCTCAATTCAGAGCAATACCTAGTATATAAGTGCTCAAGTTTTGGGAAATTATGACTACTAGCTTCCCAACTCTCGAGATTACAATAAGCGATAACTAAAGTAATTAACTGGCAAAATATCACTTCCTCTTCTTGTATTTGGAATATTTTCCATTCTTTGCCAACGCATGAGTTCCATAGTAACTTGAGCACTTCTAGCCTAGGCAACTTGCTAAGAATATTAATTTTCTCCCACTCAAATCTAATATCATCTAATGCCAACTTCCTAAGGTTTTTCAAGAGAACAATATCATTATTAATTGGAGAATGTGTTCCAAACCGACTTAAAATTCGAAGTCCCTCGAGTTGCTCTAAATAGGCTAAGTTCGCAATGCATGCATTACTCTCTCTGCCTTCACCTTGAATACCTACCTTCTTCAAGCATGGAATATTGGTAATGTATTCTTTTGAGCAATCATCCGCACTGATCCAATAAAGTTTTTTAACAAAATTGGGAGGATTTCCACAAAAATTGTCATTGCAACAAATATAGTGTAGTTGTGGAAAGTGCAAAAACTTCCCTCCTTCATCTAATCCATATGATACTCTTCCATAACAATCAAGTGTTTGAAGATTCCAAGACCTTGACAATTCTATACTCTCTCTACGTCTTGACTTTAGGAATTCGTAAGCTCTGGACAGTTCTATATTACGATTTCCAACTCTTATGAATCTCAAATGGACAGGATCCACAATATTATTGAGCCTGACACATCCATCATAGCAAAAGAGTACTCTCAGTAGATTGCCAGTTCTAAACTCTGAAAATGATTTCCCCCACAAAAAACTGAAGAACGATCTATAACTTTTCAAAGTATAATGTTGTATTGTAGACATGTTAAAATCTACAGATTGGATGCTTACCCAGCGAAAACCTTTTTGAGGAAAATAAGAACTACTTTCACTCTGGACAACATGCAAAAGATTATGTTTTTGAGCTTTTCTCACACAAAATGCATGCAATAAATCATGCATCCTAAACTCCTTAACTTTTCTTCCACAAGAACTTAGCTGGCTTAAAATTATTAGGTTTCTATCCATAAGTTCTTGCACGTACCTATTGGCCACTACATCAAAGCTATCATTCTCAAATGCCTTTACGAGTCCTTCTGCAAGCCATAACTTTGTAAGTTCATTAGCATTGATCTCGTGATCTTCTGGAAAAATACCCAAATATAAGAAACAAGCTTTCAAGTTGTGGGGCAAATGATTGTAACTCAATGAGAGTATTCTCGAACATTCTTCATCATCTAGAGTAGTTGCTGAAGAAGAACTTAAAGCATTGGCAGTATTCTTCCACTCATCTAGAGTGTTGAGTTTGGAAAAAAGTCCTGCAACCACAATAATTGCCAAAGGCAGTCCTTTGCATTTTTCAACTACTGGTCTTCCAATCGTCCCAAATTCAGCACCTCGAGATTTACATGCCTTTTCATAAAATAGTTGCCAACTCTCACTTTGTTCTAACAATTGCATTTGATGAGAAAAGTTATCTTTGATGCATATATGATTGGCCACCTCTGCAAGGCGAGTTGTCAACAATATTCGACAACCATTTCCATCATCAGGAAAGCAAGTTTTGAGAGCATACCATGCCTCTACGCTCCATACGTCATCCATCACAACCAAGTACCTTTGACACTTCTTGAAACTTTGGTAGAGTTGTAATGCTAGGTCCCCATCACTCCTTTTGTCGGCATCGTGTTTGGAACCAAGAAGATCTAAGAGCATTTGCCTCTTACTGTGATGTTGTGATGCGACAGTCCATGCTCGCTTATCAAAGTAGGAAGTGATTGATGGATCTTCATAAATTTGCTTTGCTAATGTAGTCTTACCAATACCTGCCATACCTTTAATCGAGACAACTTCTAGCTGCTTAGATGGATGTTGGATTAGCTTCTCCTTAATTTATAATCTCAACCTGTTTTCCAACCATTATTCCCTTGGACCGTGAAGCATGGTGGGAAGAATCAGGCATGGTAGGTATTGGTAAAACATGAAGGGAGGCAGGCTGCTTTGTTCCTCCTTGTAGATGATGTTTGAAAAGCTGATACTCCTCCTTCACTTTGGCCAACTCTTCAGTGATGCCATCAATGTCTTCTATCGCTGGGTGCAAAATACGACGGAGTCTGAGACAAGGATGTGATTTTCCCGTGGGTGGATGCAAAATTTGATAAAACTTCTGGCAATGATGAGTGCCTTTCTGATGAAGCCTCTGGCGATGATGAGTGCTTTTCTCACCAGTATTGTCCTGTGTATGAAATGCCTGATCCACAATTCTGTCAAAAATATCAAAAATTCCTTCAAAAATTCTGAATTCCTCTTCTTCGTCTTCTTCGTTTCCTTTTTCTTCTTCGTGATAAAGATGTGCTACTTGAAGTTCGATTTCATCTTCAATCCTGAAAGCTACATCTCTGAGCTTTGTTTCCAAGTCTTTTATTGCTTCAACACCATCCATTCTATTCTCATCGAATAGTTCCATCAGAAATCCAAGCTTGTTGTGGAGAGATAGGACCAAGCCTTTGTTGCAGGGGATGAGTTGGTTTTGCTGTAGAATTGGACGAGGGAGAGGTTGCAAGAACTCAAGCTCAAGTGTCCTCATAAGATAAAGTACAACCACACAAGCCATTCTTCTCTCTGTGTTGGTGTAATGGAAAGGAGAGTTGTTTTCTGAGTTTGTTGGAGTGAAGGTTAGCAGAAGGAATATGAAGATGAAGTTGATATGAAGTGAACTGGAATTGGCCGGGTTATGCTGCAGAGATTTTGGTGGCCTCTGCAACTTGCACTACTAATTCAAATTATAGGAGTATAGTGACAAAATATTTTGGTTGTTGCCAAGTCTTTAGCCTATGAAAACCTTCAAATCATTTGTTTATTTGCACAGTTCACAATGACAGTTTTAGAGTTTTGAGTACATATGTACACTAGGTATATTCTTACTTTTTACTTTTTAAGGACATAATTTGCTCTTATTATTTCACGATCCAAAAAGAATAGATAACAGGTTTTATAGTAAGACGTTAGTTTAGATAACTTCTATAACCTATAAGTCTTTTTTGTTGGAGATTCCGGTGAACTCTGCAACTTGCACGTACTACTAATTCACGTTATTAGTATTGTTAATAATTTTAGTTTTTTAAGTTAATAATTATGGCAATATATGGTGACAAGTGGTTGGTTGTTGGGAAGATAATATAATGTCATTGTTGTTGACAAATGGCTGGCCTTAATAATGGCAACCCCGCCAAGCTGATCATACAATTGGCTTGATAATCACAAGATTTCTAAGTTTGTATGAGAATTATCTATTAGCCTTCTTAATTTGAACAACCCAACTAAAAGTCATAAGACAGTTTCACCCAGAAAACACAATTCAAGAACTAAATAATGCTATATATGATTGTTGAGGCTATCATGGGGAAAAACAATAACTATACTTTTATATTATTGCCCTTTAAATGTATCAATTATTACAAACTAACATTAAATGTATCAGGCGGGAGACTAGTGCCTAGCTAGTGCCTAGCGCCTAAGCGGTGCATGCGGCGCCTAGACGGTACCTAGTTGGCGACTTATAAAATAAAAAAATAATGCATGTGTAGGTGTATGTCATATTATACATATATATATATTTTACTTCTCTTATTTATATAAATAAATAAATTTAAATATATATAAATATAATAAAAAATTAACAATGTCGACTCACTCGAGTTAACTCAGCTAACTCGGTCGAGTTGGGCGAGTTAACTCAACCAAATTCGGTCGAGTGAACCGCTAACTCGATCAAATTTGACCGAGTAGGCCGCCAACTCGACCGAGTTAGGCGCTACGCGGCTTGCCACCTAGGCCGATGCCTAGGGAGCAATTCGCCTTGGTCTAGGGGTGCTTAGCGTCTAGACGGTGTCTAGGCGGCCTAGGCAGAGGACTTTTTGCAACAGGGCTAACTTGTCAAGTCTGTGCAGTGGTTGGACATACTGCAGTCAAGTGCTATTATAGATATGATGAGAGTTATAGTGGAGCATCACTACAGCAAAATAGAAACAACAGTGGCAATTTCTCTATGGGAATGCTACATATGTGGCAACACCTGAAACATTCAACAATCCTAGATAGTATGCTGACAGTGAAGCAAGCTGCCAGGTAACAGATGAAATCACACATATTGACAAAGGATCTGAGTATCATGGTAAACAAACTCGATCTAACTGTTGATAATGGAAGCAAACTGAAAAGAATTTTGTGCACTAAACAAAACAAAATGTTTTTATTGAAAGATATGTTTCATGTGCCTAAGATAACAAAGAATTTACTGAGTCTTTATCAATTGATTGCATCCATAATGTTACAGTTGAATTTGATGCTTTTGGTTGTGTTGTGAAGGACAAAGCAACAGGAGCTGTTCTTCTTCAAGGGAAGCTTAGAGATCGGCTCACACCTCACTTGTGATCCGCCGCGCATGAATAACTCCAAATTTGTCTTCATTTGAGAACGACATCCGGAGGAATCTTAATTCTCCACTCTACTTTCCATCCATTACTAGCACAAACATCTGTCACATCTCAGTCTGAAATTGTATTATGGGTCTTGAATGTACAATTTAGCTAAAGGTTCCAACATTATTTTAAAAGAATTATTTATCTGAAAAATTAATCAACTAGAAACAGATAAATAAAAGCATAAAAACAATAAAGCAATAAAAGGAACCAGACACCAGAATTGTTTACGCAGTTCGGAGCTCCACTCCTACGTCTGCGGGGCACTTCACGTCAGCCCAATCCACTATATGATCACAAGGGTTACAAGGAGTCACACAACAACCATCCTACACTAATGGTTACAAAAAGTACTCCTAGCTAAGCCTTCCTCATCTTCGAGCTGACACTGTGCAAGACATCAAGGTTCACCAACACGGCCGAACCTTCAAGTAAGCAACCAAGCTGATAAGAACACGTGAAGCACTATAAGAAACCAGTATTGAATCCTCTCGTAAATTCTGATATGAAAGAATAATTGAATCGGGATTAATATTGTAGTTGAGCGTGTAAAAAATCCCATGAGTTTGAGTTATATTTATAGCCAAACTATTAACCACACTTTCCTCAATATTTGCAGCTGAAAACCACTCAAAATAAGCCTCAACACAGAAGTGTAGATTTGAGCAAAAAGTGGATCATGAAGATTCCTTTATAGGTCCCCAAACATAATACCAAGAAACATAATACCAAGAGCCACCCATTGAAAACCACTCAAAAACTGCCCATCCACTGGACTTCTCACTGGCGCTGATCCAGACTGTGCGAAGAGAACTTAGCCTTTAAACCAGGAAACTGACAAAACTACCTAATAAAACTTAAATTAAGGTTTTTGACTAATAATTAAGCCAATTAAAGGTGGTCCAAATATGAATCATTTGTACACTTACAATCTCCCCCTTTGGCAATTATTTGTCAAAAACCTAAACTACAAATATACTTTTGAGGCAACGGAATATGTAACCAAATTTCGATCATTAAAATAGGCCTTCAAGTATATTTGTTTACAATGAATAGCCTATGAAGCAAAACTATAAAAACATAGCGTATTAGATGAACCTGACATAATCTTCCAAAGATCTTCAAGAGATATTATTCTCAATTCAAACAGGATCAGACAGACCATACCAATAACTGATAGTAGATATTCAAAAAGATTCTGACAATCACATCAACTGGTCCTGATATACCTATCTAACTCATATATCAGATCAACTGATTTTGATATACCCATTTAACTCATATATTTCATACTTCAAAGATAATCCACTCTGAGAATGTATCCAATATTAGAGGTGGCCACGGGCCGGTTCAAGGTCGAACCAACCCTGAATCGGAACGGAAAAAAGTCGGCCCAGGCCCGGACCGGCGTGGAAGTGGGCCTAGCCCGGACCAGAACCGGTTGATAAGGGTCGGTTCAGGTCGTCCTTTAAAAAACAAGCCCGGGACCCAGCCCAGGACCGGCCTAGGACCAGGACCAAGCACGGCCCAGGCCCGGGTCTAGGCCCGGGCAAAACAATAAAACATGCTGCCATGGGCAGCAGTGCAGCACATGCCCACTTTGGCATGTACTGCACTTTGGTAGCAAAGCATGTCAAATTCCCATATTCCAATGCTTTGCTACCATGTTTTTTATTGTTAATCCCATGCTTTGCTGCCATTTTTATTTTTTTTGTTAATCCCATGCTCATTTGTTAATTCCCATAATCCCACGCTTGCATGTTGCAATTATTTTGGCCAATGCAATAGTCAAATATTTGGCTGTTGCACTGGCCGAATTTTTTTTATTCATATTTAATTTTTTACATATTCTATAAATACCCTTTATTCAATTCATTTTATTCTAACAAAAATTTTCAATTTAACACTCTCTTTATACCTAGTTACTCACAATGATTCTCATTATATCTTATTATTCTTTACAAATTTTATTAATTATTATTGATGTATCAATTAAGAGGTTGAAGTAGTTTAATTGGAAACACTTTAAATTATTAATCATGAGGTTAATGGTTCAAATTTCATTATAAACAAAATAATTTTAATTTATATATTAAATAAACAAATAATTAAAAAATTTAGACTGGCCCATGACCGGCCCACAAAAGCCTGGGCCCAGGCCCAGGACCGGCCCGGGGTAGGCCGGGACCAGACCGGCCCTGAGTACCCTAGGCTGGTCCCGACCTGTGCTATTCTAGGCCCATCCCAAGCCCGGACCGGCTCGGGACCGGCCCAGGCCCGGGATTTGGCCAGGTCTATCCAATATAATAGAGAAAACCAAGTACGTACCAAAACCAGATATCCATCCATCAACCATACCATACATAAACAAAGATTATTTCATAAAATTCTAAAAACACCATACCAGAAACAGCTCCCCCTTAATATTTACTCCCCCTTTTTGACAAAGGAATTGCCAAAGGTGATCATCTAGATTTAAGACTGGAAGTTGACAGAGTGCCCAGAAGATCTGTAGACACAACCAATTCTCCAAACTGTCCACTTCTTTATTAGTATATTCTGTCTCATTGTCATATCTCAAGTACTTAATTGATTTTTCAGCTAGTTTTTTTTTTTTTTTAAAGCTCAGCCTTCTGATATGTCATTAAATGGCATCATATTTGTGCTTGTTTATACTTGCTTTTTATTCAAATATTATGTGAAGGAATGTGGAATAACTCTTAATTTGTTGTATTTTGTTTGAAGGAAGAAATGACCGAGCAATGAGCAAACAAGCATGAAAAGGTGTTAATCTTTGGAGAAAACGGGGCTTTAAAGCATAAGGAAAACACCCAAGGAGACACCGGAGAACAAAGGAGCAAAACGAAGGCATGGAAGTCAATTTGAAGAACTCACGCTGACACTCACACCGTGAGTGTCAACGTGAGTCCTCAGTGTGGTTTCTGATCAGAAACTGATCATTGAACTCACGCTGACACTCACGGTTTCTGATCACACCGTGAGTGTCAGCGTGAGTCTCAATGATCAGTTTCTGATCATTGAGACTCACGGTGGGACTCACACCGTGAGTCCCACCGTGACTTCTCATCCTGGAAGCTACGAAATGGCGCAAAAATTACACTATAAATACCCTTGGTTGGTTATTTTATAATCACTTTTGAATTTCTAAACACCCCTTTTAGTTTTTCTCTCTAGGAAACTTTAGGAACACTTCCCACACTTGCAATCTATTGTATTTACACAATCTACATCAATTTTCAGATTATTTCTTTCAATCAAATCATCAAGTTAAGTTCTCTATTTCCTATTTTTGCATGCATTTAAATTTCTTAAAGTTTCTTTTGAATTCCATGTTTATTATTTCAATTGCTTATTGCTTTACATTCCAAATATGAATACTTAAACATATTTAGGATTTGAATTGAACTTCCTTGATGTATGAATCCCAATATGAATTAAATTGCATAAATTAGGTTTTGTATTGTCTTAATGTTGAACTTGGTTATGAATTGCGTAGAATTGAATTGACTCTTCATAATTATGGCTAAATTATGCAAAAGATATTTGGAATTGGTGTTCCACCTATGAGAATAAGGCTACACCATAGCCATACCTCCCATATTTCTTACTCACCTTTGAGAAAAGGGAGTTGGAAGGAAATAGGCACACAAAGTGTTTGTTAAATTGTCTCTTCTAGCCAAGTTGCCATGAGAATGGGACTTAGGATTAGTTGATAGTCCAATTGATCACGAGAGTGACATTGGCACTTAAACCATTTCCCCAAGTTCATCATTTAGACTTACATAACTTAATCTTTAGACACAAAGGATTTTATGCAAGGATGTTGGGTTCAAATCTTTATTTCATTTATTACCTTTTAATTCACTTACTTGTTCTCCTTATTGATTTCTTAAACATGAACTACTCAAATATCTTTAGGTTAGCTTTCAAACACTACATGAACCCGTGCTTAACCCCTTATTACTCAAACTCCCATTAAGCCATTCCTTGAGGACGATACTCTTAATTTCCATCACCACTAAAACACAACTTTCACCTTCCATAACTTGAATTTCTAAAAAACTTCAGATTTATGCTTCAAAAAATACACTGTACCCAAACTTTCATAGAAAAATTGTTAGTAAACGAAACATAATACCAAGAGCCACCCATTGAAGGTTCCTTTATAGGTCCCCAAACATCAAAATGCTAATAATCTATAATCCTCTAGTTTTATGCTTTCCAGTAAAAAGATTGACTCTGGACTGGTTCCCAAGAACACAAAACTCACAAAAATATAGCTTGTTGTATTTAACATTTGTTTAACAAATTCCTTTTTGTGCAATTCATATAAACCACATTCATTAAGGTGACCCAAAAGTAAATATCACAAATTTAATAAATTTGTTAATTTTATCGTAAATTAATCAAATAAAATTTAAATTATAACTAGTAACACTATAAATTACAATTTTCAATACTATAGAGTGAAACTAAGCAAAATACATAGTGCATCAGTTGAAAATTATGAAAACTACTTAACCAAAAGACTAAACGCAAAGATAAGTCATAAGTATTAAACCTTAAATAGTAAAAAGTAAACTCTAAACCAAAAAAAAAAAAAATTAAATCATAAATTTTAAAAGGTGAACCCAATTAAGTGCAATGAACTTTAATTTCATTTTTGGTGCACGCAATTAATGATATCGATTGGTTCACTTTACATATACTACTACCCTTTGAGTTTGAATTATTTATGAAAATGTCACCATAATTTTTTCCAATCTCCTTGCTTTAAAGTTACTAGATCTTCCCCAATCAACAATTTAAAATAGTTCCTAATTCTCCCTTGTGGTAGTGTTCTTATTTGAAGTCACCAACCAATAAAGAATGCTAACCCAGTGAAGAATGATTAAACAATAAATAGTTGCTTTAAAAAAACACAAAAATAGTTATTTGAGAATTACAAGAAGGCAGAATATAAAAGAATTATATTATTCCAAAGTACAGTGCTCTTAGATCTGATCTTAATCATAGCTCTACACCCTTGCTTGCCGGTTATTTCCATTTAAATAGACGGATTACCTTATTCACAATGTTTGTTGAAGTGAAATCTTGAAACCTTTTAAATAAAGAAAACTTGTTTTCCTCAGGATTCACGTCAACCCTCTCATCAGCCCTCACATCTGGTACAAAGCTCTTGGTAACCACATGGGAATGCTGCAACACTTCCTTTGAACACTCTTCACTACTCATCTCAACCCTCAGAGGGGAACATTGCTGTTGCTGCTGCTTCATTTCCTTTGTTTCAGCCTCACACTTACGTACGCGTCTTTTCTTTTTTATACGCAAACTTCATATAATACATAAAGAAAACAAGTCAGGATTATAGCTTCTTCATATCCGGGCTATCTTTTTTCTTTTTAATAGCAAATGCAAGTAGCTCAGAATAGAAAATGATAGAGTCATTTACATTTTTGGTCCTACTATTATTTGGGCATTGTCAGTTTTAGTCCA
Organism: Ipomoea trifida; assembly: GCA_003576665.1. Classification (NCBI taxonomy): domain Eukaryota; kingdom Viridiplantae; phylum Streptophyta; class Magnoliopsida; order Solanales; family Convolvulaceae; genus Ipomoea; species Ipomoea trifida. The sequence continues at coordinate 12,924,793 of CP025652.1, read as the reverse complement.
CTTTATTAATTTTTGTCACAGCGACTAGTCTTATTTAGTCATTGCCACTTTTAGTCTACCGTTAAAATTTTCGTCAAATAACCGTCCAAAACAGAGGTATTTTGATCTTTTCATGCTTTAATCATCTCCTTTACCCTTTGTAGTGGTTTTCCTTACAGATTTTCATCCAATGAAGAGGTCCGGCGAAAGCCATGGCACTTTCGTTGGACCTCTTTAATGGATGAAAATGTGTAAAGAAAACCATTGCAAAGGGTCAAGAAAATGATCAAAGCATGAAAAAAACTAAAAATACCCCTATTTTGAACAGTAATTTGACGAAAATTTTAACGGTGTACTAAAAGTGGCAAGGACTAAATAAGTCTGGTCACAATGTGGCAAAAATTAATGAAGTGGACTAAAATTAGCAATACTCCAATAACAGTAGGACCAAAAATAAAAATGGCCTCAAAATGATAACGAAGATTATAACCTTTCTTCAAATTCGTCGATCATATCGGAGATAGACCGCAAATTCTCCATAGGCTCCCATGTGTTTGACCTCTCCGGCCAACCCTCCCTTCGTACAAACACGAACCATAAATCAATGTTAAACTATAAAACATAAAATAAAATAAAATAAGAACAGTTCTTGCTCTTGAAAATCCGATTAACAGTTCTTGCTCTTGAAAATCCGATTATTTACGTACCATTTTATCAAGTATTGAGGTTCACCCTTTTTTGTGTGCCCGGAGTTCCAAAATTTGTAAAACCACAGCAAGTAGCCACCAATTAAAGCGCATGATTGGGAACAGTACAGATCGAGGTTGAATATATGGCAAAATAGTAATGCATATCAGATCATGAATGCATGCCGAAAATATTTCAGGAAACAAATCTTAATAAAATAGCTGTCTAAAGATAAATTAAAACTCCAAGTATGGTTTAATAAGTGAAAAAAAAATTATTCTTTGATTTTCTGGGAATAAACTATTAGAAAATAAAACAGTATTTCTCGTTCAATTATTTTGTAAATTACAGTAAATATTTTCTAACTTACCGAAGAAACTTTTATAAGAATTACGCTTTTGGTAAATTCAGTATGAACGTGACTGAATTGAAAATTCTAGGAGATTTGTCAAGGATACAAGGCACAAGGTATAACATTAATGAAGTACTTGACAGGTTACCAAGAGAAGGAGCAAAGCTAAAAGTCATATTTTGTTATTTTAGAAAAACACAACTGATGATTGCACTGTTTTATTTCTGTTATGATGTACTCTCTCTATTCTATTTTATTTGTCATACTTACTATTCATTCGTCAAACCAACTCTTTCTTCTTTATTTATTTTCTTTAGTATTTTTTACTTATTTTAAAATTTGGTTTTTTTGTGTTTAATAGTGTTTTTAGTGTACGTAGTTTCTAAATATATAAATTTTGTATACTAATATTAAACTTAATATTATTAAAAATTTTGATTAAAAATAACTCCAGTCAAACTTTATTAATCGAACCAAACACATAAAATGGAACGGGGAGTAATTTTTATTGAAATTTATGTACTGAATTGATTGTAATTTGATTATTAGTGTAAATTCGTTTATATTTTTGCTTTATATTAGTATTTGTTTTAAAGTTATTTCCTATATATGTCTAATTAGGAATTTACACAACTTCAGATCAGAGTAGTGCGAATATTTTAATTTCAAAGTCAATCTATTTACAAAAATTGAAAAAGATAAAAGTAAAAATAAAAAATAAAAAACACTTTTTTTAATTAAAAACAAAAGCCTAACCTGTCGAACTCGCTTCTTCCTCACAGCCTCAACAGGGTAAAACCCATCTGGTAGCTCGTTGTGTTCAGTTGCACCTTTTCCCTCATCTCCATCGTCCTCATCGCTCGAGCGGCCATTCTTATCTACTTTGTCTTTTTCCTCCCTCTCTTTATAATCTAAGTCGTCATCAAAATTTCTCTCTGAGTTGTCATCATCAAACTCTCCCTCTAAAGTCCGAATTTCCTCCTCGATCATTGGGAGCTGATTAGCTTGTGGCGGTACCTTCGCCGAAATGGTCAAAGGCTTTATAAAATCACTGTTGAATCCGTCGCCGGTCATGAAGGGAGCGTTTTCAAATGGCATATGTAGAGAGTACTTTCGACCTAAATAGTTTTTCTATGTAGTATTTTCTCACTTTGCGCTTTTTGTATTTGTCTTAAGAGGTGGGCGTTTTTAAAGAGGGAAAAAGTTGTAAATTGTGAATTTTTAAAGTTAATAAATAATGAATCATCAAAATTTAATACATTACTATAATTAATTTTAAAATGTTTCTAACTAAAATCTAATACATCATGACGTTGTATCATAATCCTATTTTTGGTTCGTGCAATTTTATTCGACCTCACCTAATTCTTTGGCTATTATAACATTACTATAAAAGTTTTATAGTAATAACATGTATAAGGTAAGATAATAACTATAATTAAAAAAATTACAATTTATTTTTAATTTGAATGTATCTAGCGTAATTAATTGTAATGGCATTCAATATTTTCCTGTTCTAAATTTACATCTTAATATTTATTTTTAGAATGTAAAAAACATTATGTTTATTATCTTACTGATTGTTCACATCACGCTAGGTTTTTTTTTTTTTTTTTTTTTTTAAAGAATCATATAATTACTAAATACAATAAAAATAACCAGTCAAGTAATTTTACACATCATGAGTTGAATAATATGGTAAGTATTTAGGAGGAGATATTAGGTTAGTTGCACAAAATTTTCAATACTATCCTAGTAGCAATTAAAATGATTATCTACATCTTTTAAATTTTTAAATATATAATGAACAAGGAGTAACAACTTTTATCTTCTTCTTTTTTTTTTTAAATAATAATAATAATAATAATAATAATAATAATAATAATAATAATAATAATAATAATAATAATAATAATAATAATAATAATTTAGAAGAATGTTTTCTATACTTTCTAATCTTACATCTTTTTTTTAGTCAATAAAGAAAATATTAGAACATTTTTTTCACATGATTAGTTTTTTGATTGACATAATTGAAATATTTTTTTATTTTTTAAAAAATAAATATGGGAATAAGAAATATTGAAAAATTTTCCATTTGAGTTTTTGATTCCAAATATGGAACAAATTTTAAGGGGAATATATTTCAAATGTTAGGTAGAAACAATTTTACATAATAACCAATAAATAATTTTTTTTAAAAAAAGTAATGCTATAAACCCCTTCATTATTTTTCCTAATAACTTTCCCTTCTGATATGGCATCACCTTTTTGGTAGTTAAATTTATTTTTTAATTAGTAGTTGGGTCAACTAATTAATTGGCACCGAATGAATAAACACCATATCAGGAGGTAAATATTTGGAGTAAAAATTATTGTGTGGACCACGATCTAAAATGACGTTGTTTTGATGTTAAAAAAAGTCTAACTCCGTGCGCGTGTTAGAATAATGAACATTTTAGGGTAAGATAATGTATTTTATGAGTTAATATATGATAAGTGCAAAATATACCACTTTTATAAGGTTATTCATGGATCATTTAGAATTCAAGTTAAAGCTTTTATGAATGTTTTAGTATTAAATTGCATTAGAATGCTTTGTATTGTGTTAGTACCGGTTCCACACTTTACTAATTGTTTTGTAGGAAAAAGAGAAGCATAAAGAAGGAAAAATGGCGTGAGTTTGGAGAGGAAACCCGAGGAACATAGAAGAACGAAATCGAGAAGAATCAACGAAGAAAGAAGACCGAAACGGGCGAAGAAACAGAGCCTGGACGCAGGTTGGACGCGCGTCCAGCCCGCGTCCGGCGTCCCGAAGTCCCAACTTCAGAGAGCTCTCTGATGGACGCCGGGGCGGACGCGCGCGTCCACCCCGTCCATCAGAAGCCCCAAACTTCAGAGGCCGCAAATGCGGACGCGGGGCGGACGCCCGCGTCCGCATCGCGTCCGGCTGTGCGCCGTAGCGCACAGCCGAGGCGGACGCGGGCGGACGCCCGCGTCCGCCGAGCGTCCGACTGTGCGCCGTAGCGCACAGTCGGGGCGGACGCGGGCGGACGCCCCGTCCGTCGCGCGCTGTTGCGCGCTGTTGCGCGCTCGGCTGGACGCAAGGCCGGACGCTCGTCCGGCCCGCGTCCAGCCGTTCGGCCAGCCCATTTTGGGCGCGTTTTTTTGGGTTAAAAATAGAGTTTTCTTCAGATTTTGAAGACGGAATCCATTACACTTCAATTCCACACCTTAGAATATTTCTCTCTCTAGGATTAGCCTAGAGAGATCACTCCACATTGCAATTCTTAGGCTTAGATTAGATTTAGAGAAGATTTCCATTGTGCAAGATTGTAATCTACATTCAAGATTCAAATTCAAGTTCAATTTCAAGTTCAAGATCAAATTCAAAGTTCAATTCCTAGCTAAGTCTTCCTTTTAATTTCTTGTCATTACTTTTGCATTTTGCTATTTCAATTCCAAGTATGATTAGATAGATCTTTGTGGATTTGGATTGAGCAATGTTGTATGGATATTCTTGAGCTTTGAATTGATTAATTAGGTTTTGCAATTGCTTTGATTATGAGTTTGATTGTGTGAATGGTGATTTTGTTTGACTCTTGTGTGGGAATGATCAACCTATATGAGAGATGTTTGGAGAAGGAGTCTCATCTATGAGAGTAGAGTTACTCCTTAGCCTAGCCTAGCACTTTTCCTTCCCACCTTTGAGAAAAGGGGGATTGGAAGGCAAATAGCACACCATGTGTTCGATAATTTGCCTCACCTAGCCTAGTTGCCATGAGAATGGAACTATGGACTAGATGATAAGCCAATGACCACGAGAGTGGCATTGGCATAGTTGTCTTGCCTCATTTTCATTATCTAAGTGTTGCTAGCCTAGTACCTTAGGAAATCAAGGATACCTATATGAGTTGCAAAGTCCAAATCCTCCTTTCCATTTGATTGTTTCCTTTGCTTGTCCCTTATTTTCATTATGTTGCATGCACCTTTCTTACCTATGTTTGGGTTAGCTTTCAAACACTAAACACTCTTGTGCTTAATCCCCTTACCGCTTGAATTCCCTCCTTGCCATCCTTTGAGAACGATACTCGGGAACTTCTTCCCGTTTTACCACCTATTACTTTCCATCCACCGCGAAAACTACAACTCTTCAATATAATATACTTTATGTGTTAGAATAATGTATTTTATATGTGTTAGAGTAATTTACTCTATAAGAATAATGAAATTTTTGGAATATGTACAATAATTTATTTTATGAGTTAGAATAATGTATTTTATGTTTTAAAATAATGTATTTTATGAATTAAAATAATGAATGTACCTTATGTGTTTTTGGACCGTGGTTCACACAGTTGTGTGGACCACGGTCCACACAATAATGATTGTATTTAGACGGGGAATACGGGGAGGGGAAAAGAGCTTTTTCCTTAAAAAAAAAATTATTGCTATGTCAAATAGTGAAAAATTTTACATTCTAATAACTATCAAATTGAAAGTATGTTATTGGTATCAAGATTTTTGTTTAAATATTATCTCAAATACGATGAACGAATGAAGTATTACAAATTTTACAATGCTCCATATTTATTGAGCACCTATGTAGCAGGAAAACAAGAAATAGGGAAACGTAATATTCAAAAAACACAGAAAATGAAACGTGTGCAAAACATATGAATATAAAACATATAGGGGTATATTTGTAAACATTATTTGTAAATATAATATGCATAAATAAATATTAAATATTTCATAACTAAAATATTACAATAATAAATAAAACTGGTGCACCAAATCAGTAATAAAGACATAAATAGTAAAATATCAATTACAACAAAACTAATTTAAAATAAAAATACAATGTTTGAATTTCAAAATACATTTTACATTTAAATAGTTAAACATTCTAATTACGTAGGTTTTCATTAACATCATAAATGTAAGATTTTTTACCAAATTTAGACAAGAAAAATGAACTTTGACAGTAGAATTCAAACTCAAAAATTATGATAGATGTGTTACAACAGTCATATTCCAACACCTGCCTCGAAGACTATTATCACTTGGAATTGCCAAGGCACAACCTCGAGGAAATTTCTCCAGCCAATCCAGTGTCTTCTCTAACACTCAACACTCTATAAGTAAAACAAGAGGCACATATCTCAACCTGAATTTGGTAGAAAACAGTAATTGTGTAGAGAGTTGAAGCATGTTTTTCCAATCCCAACGGTGTCTTTAACTCTGGAACATACCCTTCATTGTCGATGTTGTTTTTTGCGTCAATATGACCTGTGAGTATAAAGCACTATTAAAGTTCATTAGAAATTCAACTAGGCTGGATTGTGGGTTGGTAAAACGACTGAATGCGTAGTTCTCACTTTCTAAACACGACGTAGTCCTAAGTAAATCACCCACAAAAAATCCCTAAAATAGGTTGGGATCCAACAGTGTCTTACCTCAAACATATGCATAAACCAATTGTGATCAACTAAGTCAAACTCTTCCATTTAAAAAAAAAAAATGAAGTTAAACTCTTCCATGAGCTGCTTCCATTGCGTCTCAAAATCAACAGGTTCCAAATACGATTTCCACACAATTGAGTTCAATTTGTTCTGAAACACCCCACTCTTGCTCAACGTAGGACTAACCTTTTTCCCAACTTTGCACATAATGTGTCACATGCAATAATGATGCCTAGTTTGCTGAAAAACTCTCGGAATTGCCACCCACCTTCATTGTCGGATCTTGATCAGTAACAATTACTATTGGTTCAAAACCCATTGCTTTTTAAAATTTTCAAATAGCCAAACATATGACTATGTCTTCTTTCAGCAACAGTCTAGCACCAAATGTGACACATTTCTTATGGTTACCAACTCCTATGAATGGTGTAAAAACCATACTGTACCTACAAGCCAAAGAAGACATGCATCACAATATTCAAGTGTTAAAAGTACGCACATATTGTTGTAAGTTAACGCACCTTAAGTTTTAAATTCTCACACCTATGTATTGTCAGGTGTAATTCAAAGTGATGCACCTTAAATCGGGAATCCTATGTACATTTAAATCTTAAGGTGCCTGGTATGTGTTTTTAAGGTGCGTGATTTGAAGACATAAAGTGCGTTTATTTACACATTCAATTTCAAACCATCAATAAGTATGTCTAAACCTAGAGGTGCGTAGTTATTATTCTTAAGGTGCATTAATCCGAATATTGAATGACCTCAAAGCTTTAAGTGTGTGCATTGAATCTAAAGGTGCGTTGTTATAGTGCTTGAGGTGCGCATCTCTAGTGATTAAGGTGCGTTTATTTAAGGGTTAAGGTGAGTTAGTTAATGAAACATATAGAAGTTATTAAAAACAACAAAGATTTGAACGAATCCCTGTTGGTTGAATATGTAGCATCAAACAAGACGACATCAACACGATCATTTGGGCATAATTCTTTTTTGAGACTGGATCTGCCCAAAATATCTTGCACAGATGCTTATCCTCATCAATGTCATAGTCAAAAGAAAATGTGGGACACAACTCTTGTTTCTTAAGAAGATTATGCACGATCATTTTGGCATCAACACCTAATATAAATGCTCTAGTATCCCTTCTCATATTTTTAAAATCAACATTTGTTGCCCTAATTTGAGAGTAGTCCCACACGATTTCTTTATACAAGCTATAACATTTTGTTGGTCCAATACTTACTTTTGCACAATCTGCAATAAATTTCTGATGCACAACACCGATCTTCCTATTGCCCTTTAATTAGGAATTGTTTTGCAAGAACCGACGACATGCAATGATTATGTTTTTTTTTCAAATGTCTTTACCTCATAACCAAGACTTCCAGCTTGTACTTGAATACAATCCTAGCTCTACAACCAGTTCTGCTTGAAACTCTTCTTCTCTTTGGAATGGAAGATCCTTCTCGTATTTGATTTGGAATTAGAATGTTGAACACCTGAGTTCTTAAATCCTTCTCTACTGCACACGATATGCTTTGTGACTATCGTCCCATCCCGTGATTTTACTACAGAAATAAACCTCGTGTCAAATCCAACTTTTGCTGCATAGTTTTTGTAAAATTCAGTGGCAGATTCCAATGTTGTAAAAGACATTCCAACCAATGGTTTGATCTCATCTTCACAGTGTGGAGTCCAGTATTGTGTCATTTCAAGAGATATTGATAAAGAACAAGCATCACTATTTTTACTGGGACTCATATTGAGGTTGTTTCCAGATTGCAAGTCACTAGGAGTTGTAGCATATAAACAACATGTTGTAGGTGTATGCTGTTAAACCTTAAGGTGCTTGTTTTCAAACCCCAAGGTGCATTAATTAAATTATCTAATGCATTAGACTTCAAAGTGTGAAGATTTTCAAATGCAAAGTTTTAAGTGCATAGTTTGAAAGAGTAAGGTGTGTGAAATAGCATCTTAAGGTGCGTAGTTTTTTTGTTTAAGGTGCGTGTCTTTAATGCTTAAGGTGCACCAACTTAATGTCTACACTCTGAAGCCTTCGGTGCGTACACTTAAACCTTCAAGTGCGTAAACGAATATCTTAAGGTGCGCCAACGTAACAACGCGCGGTTGAATTCAAGGTGCGTAGATTAATTGTTTCAGGTGCGTGACTTTTATCCTTACGGTGTGTGACTTTAAGTCCTTAGGTGCGCGCAGAATAACAATGATAGAATTTTAGGTTTAAATCACTTAAATCTTATACTGAAACCTTAAGGTCTGTGTATGTACTGCTTAATGTACATAATATTCCTAATTCAAACCCTAAGGTGTGTGTTTTAACTCGGTATATTGAAAAAATGATAGAAATATAATGAATGCAAAATACCTTGATCGAATTCTTCCATTGTTGAACAACTGCTGTTGTTTTTGAATTTGTAATCAAACGATGAAGAGAATATATTTTATAGACAATAATCAAGATTTGAAATTGGCTGAGATTATTAAAGAATGGAGATTAGGAATCCATGGAGAATTGAAAATCAGAGATGCGTGAAGAAGGAGGTTAGAAGAAAAGGACATAAAAAAACCCTTACTAAGCCGTTCTCCTTAATTTCGCGCTGAATCTGCTATCCAATAGAAGTTTAGTTCAATGATGGGTACTTGTCTAACAGAGTAAGCAATTAAGCATATCTACTTTTGCTAGATAACATGCAATGCATTTATAAATTTGTATGTGTTTATATACTTAAGTACCCTATAGCTAATCTTGTGAGCACTTAGTTGTCATAAATCAATACATTGGCTCTGTGATATGATAATTAAATGTATAAATTTTCAGATAGTAATTTTATGTTTTGGTATAAGCATTTCTTTGAAATAATGTTTCTTATCCTCTATTTTCATATTCCACTAGGCCCTTTTTGCAACTGAACAATGAGATGCAATGAATATTATCATCAAATAGGAAAAAGAGAATACCATTACTCTCTTATATAAGATTGGGGGGACAGATAAAGTAAAACTGAAGTACCAAGTTGCACCATATATAAGTAGAGCTAGCCTTTGCCACTCCATGAATTCCATAATTTTGATTTTTGTTGTTTTACTGCATTTTTATTTGTGACTATCTTCTTGTCTAGCCAATTATATTTCACATACGAAAAAATTTGTCTAATAATTTAGATGATATAGACAATGGGTTCAACATTCTTTGCATTTTCAGGTACGAGGCTGAGGTCACATTTTTTTATGAAGGTGTGAGATCGGCTAATAAGAGAAAGCAGTTGGAGGAAAAACTGTTGCAGGTAATGGTTTTCCGGAAAATGAACTAAACACACACAGACAGTTTTCCAGAGTACATCCAAACACCGAAAATGAAGTCATTTTCCACAGAAAACATTTTCCAGAAGTCATTTTCCTGCTTTCCAAACACACCCTTATTGTAAAAAAAAAAAAAAATGGAAGCTCAGTTGGATTTTAGCTATTTCCATTAGTACCATGACTTAGCATACTGTGGATCCCTATGCTGCTTCTCTCTATCTTTCATCTAGGACATTGACAACTGAAGAGAAGTTAACAGCTCTAAGTATCTGATTAGCATATACTACCTTCTGCTCAAGGTCTTGTACAAGTGGAAACATCATTTTCTGTTGTTAGCCAGGTATTTAAGCAATTTAATCAGTAGTTTATGTATTACTTGTTTGATAATATTGATTATTGTATATAACATCAATGAACATTAATTTCACTGCAGCTTCCAACAGCTGCATCTAATATTGAAGAGCAAGTTATTATGAATCCAAAACTCCATGATTTTGGCATGCACTTACATTTTCAAAGGTTCAAGGCTCATAGGGTTACTGATTTCTCCTATAATGGTGCTTTTTAATTACTAGCTGTATTAATTATTTGGTTCTCTTGTATGCATTTATTCTTTGTGCCTACTACTTCAGTGTACTTCCAATTGCAATGGAAAAAGCAATCAAGGACATAGTCATGAGCATTATGCCCCGCAGTGTTTCTATTGCCACTCAAACAACAAAGGAACTTGTGTTGAGGGTCTTGTAATTATAAACCTCTCACTTTTGTAATTATAAACCTTCCACCTCCCCCAAACAAAATAATGTACATTTTCTCCTTTAAACACTACAAGGTTTCCCTCTTTCTATTATTGATGTATTATACTATAGGTTTATCGAATGTATGCGATATTAATTAGCGGGTAAATCTTTTTTTAATTTTAAAATGTAGCGACGGATAAATATTGTAGTAAATCCATAGCTAAGTATCAAATAAAGAATACTAACGAAATAGCGATGGAAAAATCCATAGTTAACTTTAGCGACGGATCATTATGTCATTAAATCGCAGCTAAATGACATCAAATTCAAATAATAAAAACAAATTAGCGATGACACTTTCCGTCGTTATATTTAGCGATGGACCATAGCGACGGAAATTTTCGTCACAACGTTTAGCGACGGAAAAATTCGTAGCTATTCCCTTGCAAAGTTCATCACTAAATCGTCGTGGTAGTAGTATAGCGACGGATTTTTTTTAACGTAGCGACGGATATTTCCGTCGCTAAAACTTAGCGACGGAAATAAATTGTCGCTGAATTCTAGCGACGCTCATTTTAAGCGATGGACAATTTCGTCGCTAATCCGTCGCTAAACAGTTTAGCGACAGATTTCTCCTATTTAGTGACGGAAATTGTCTGTCGCTATTTTCGCATTTTTTTGTAGTGATATATCTAAAAACATAATAAGTCTCAATCAAGGTTATATCCTTGATTTATGTCCCTCTTTTTTATGCTACTAAATGTATACATTTTGCTTTAAATGTTGTACACCCTACTACATTCTTGTTATACAAAACTACCCTTACACCGTTATAACACCGTTAATTTTAACTCCATCATTATTACCATACACCTATATCTATCATATCTTTTTCCCATTCTTTAATTATCATTTTATTAAAATAATTATATAATTAATTTAATGGTTGATTATATTTTAATTAAATTTCTATTAATGGTAAATCATATATGTGTGTATAAAATACATATATTATTTGTGTATATATAATTTGAATTATACATTTTAATTATTTGTATTTATTAATATTTTAATATTGGGCATGAATTTTCGCTCATCGCGCGTACAAAATACTAGTATTTATATATGTGTGTGTGTGTGTGTGGGGGGGGGGGGGGCTCGTGAGCGGCTCGACGAGCCATGAGCTTAAAATATTTGGGCTCAAGCTCAGCTCGATTACTAAACGAGCCGCTCGAGTTCGGCTCGAGCTCGAAATTGACCGAGCTCGAGCCGAGCTTTGACCAAGCAGCTAGACTCATTTACACCACTAACTTAGGAGGAGGCGAATCGACCTAGGCTAGGCCGACCACGATGTCACCCTTAGGTGGTCTGACCTGAGCCTAGAAAGTCGAGTCGAGTAAGTTGGGTTGGCTCCCTGGGGCTGGACCGAAGTAAGCCCGACCTGAGGTTGTAACGGCTTGCCCTGAACAGGTGGCACCTAGTTTGCACCGGCAATTGCAAAGACATTTTTGTTACAACATTTTTGTATTGTCTTTTGAACAAGTAAGGCTATTTCAAGAACATTTTCTCTTCTGAACATCTTTGTCTTGTACATCCTTAATCCGTTACCGAATTAATTTTCTCCATCAAACATGAGAATACCCTTTACAAGAGTCAAACTGCATTAACCTCATGGTTAATTGTTGGGTCAATTTTTAGGAGTTTGAATACGAGAGTAAGAGCCCGTTTGGTTCGCTGGAAAATATTTGAAAGAAATGGAATTCAAATTTCATGGAAAACAAATTCCTAGGAAAATAGATTCCATTGTTTGGTTGGTGGAAAAGAAATTACTCGAAATATGAATTCCATTGTTTGGTTGGGTTTGGAATGATAAGGAATTACGAATATAAATACCAATATGCCCTAAACAAGAATAGTTATACAACTTAAAAACACATTTTCCTCCACTTTTAGAAAAATCTTTTCCATAAAAAAGATTTTCCATCCAACCAAACACCCCATAAGGCCTTCCTCAATAGTGAGCGCATTTTTAGAAGATTTTGTAGGTGTGATTAGGAAAGAGAAAATGAGAGTGGAGAGAAAAAAAGAAAAGGAAAAAAAAAAAGAACAAAAAACTTGAAAGAAAATAAAAAAAAATTATATTTTTACGCACCCGCGCAGTTGGCTTCTGTCCAATGAGGCCCACTTACTCTGTAAAAATCTCATGTGTTCCGAGGAAAAAAAATCATTAAAATTTCCTACCTCCTATTTGTAAAAAATAATACTCCCTCCGTCCCGAATTGGATATTTCATTTGCTTTTTGCATGCTTTTTAAGAAATTAAAATAAATGTGATGTGTTTTTCAATTATGCCCCCAACTTTTTCACTTTTGAAAATAAAAACAATAAAGAAAGCAAAAGTCATAAGAGTAAATTGGAAAAGTAGAATGATGGTGATGTTCAATTTTAGAAAGAGGACAATATTTTGATACAAACTAAAAAGGAAAAGGAAAGTAAGATATCTAAAATGGGACAAGGGAGTAGTATTAGTTTTTATTATTCCAAAATCCCTTCAAAAATAACTAAAGGGATGGCCTAAGGGTGCTTTCAAATTTTACCAGCACCAGAGGTGGTAATCAAACGAGGATAATAGGAAAGTATCATAACGTGGTCGTTGCAGTCTGCAGGACCTGGCGACTAACAGACCACACAGTCACTCCAACACCCCTGCGGCTGTGTGGAGAGGATGGCTATGGCTGTGGCATGGTCGCCACCCACCACATTTTCACCATCGCCTAATTTCAAATCATTAGGACGGCGCCACTGCCGCTGCTCTGCAATTTCCCAATCAGATGGATCTTCCTCGCAGCCTACCACTTCCTCTACTTATCGCCCTGCTCTCATTCTTCCAGTTAGTTTCTCTCTCTCTCTCTCTATATATATATATGTGTCTGTGTTGGTGTACTCGATAAACTAGCTTAATACTTGATAATGGTGCTCCATCAGTAACAAAAACGTTTTTGGCAGGAAAACATTTGTCCATTTTCATGTAAAAGTTCAACTAAATTGGTAAATAGTTGGTTTATTGGACAGGAGAGATGAATTCTTCTTGGAATTGTTTGGATGGTCGTACTTTTGTGTCGAGAAAAATGGGTTTCAACATGTTTAAGCATATTTCTAATTTTCTATGGCACTGGCTACTGATTGAGTGAAATATTTTATATTGGGAATGGGAATTTCTTGTTTGCTGCAGGGACTAGGAAACAATTCCAACGATTATCAGAAATTGGCTCTCATATTAGAGGACTATGGAATTCCAACAGTGATTGCAAAGGTTTCAAGAATTGATTGGCTGAGGAATGCTGCAGGTTTGGCAGATGCAAATTATTGGAGAGGAACACTCCGTCCTCGGCCTGTTCTTGATTGGTATATTATAACCTTATTGCCATTGTGTGCTTCCTAGTTATCCAAGTTTAAGTGTTCTTTAAATATTTGTTTTCAGGTATTTCAAAAGAATTGACGATGCTGTCAGTGAGGCAATGAATTTGGGTCAAGGTTTGTGATCTATGTCTAAACTTCCACTTTATTTTTGTTCATCTTTGTTGCAATATGTAATTTTCAAAATAATTATTTATTACCCTAGCTTTAGGCTAAACCTAATGTTTCATTGATTAGTGGTCTTTTACATTATTGTTTATTTCTCATGATATATAGCAAGTTATAGGATTGAGCATGACTTCGCTTATCATGTTTATTTAATACACCATATTTATTAAAGGAAAACCATTATGAATCTCACATGCCAGATCGGCAGATCGTGTACCATTCACATAGACAGCCCATAAACATGAAATGACCCTCTTGTATCACAACTTGTTAAATTTCCTTTCTCTTTTCTTGGTTCTTGTGTTTATTTTTTTTGGAATAAAGGAGGCTGAGGTGGATGGTTTCTTAAGCTTGGTTTGGCTTGCAATGTTTCTTCTATCCTTTACTTGAACAAACTATCTATTTCGTGTCGTTGATTTTCCATATTTAGTTTTACATTCACAGAACACTCGTCCATAATTTGCCTACTGACTGTTCAGTTATCAAACTTTACCCTTTCTAGTTTGGAAAATGTACAGGCACACGTGTATGACTATAACTGTTTGCCGAGGATGAGGTGATTGGGGGAGGTTTCAGGGCATAGACATATAGTCATCAGTGTATTAGCAGACCTGTTTTTGTGACAATTGATCTCATACTTTGTTAACAGGAGTCATCATTGATTAGTTTTTTGACTACTAATATTTTTCATACAAGGAACTTGGTAACCCATACTCCCATAGACCAGACTTTTTTAAGTCAATTATTATGTTTGTTCCTGTCTTCACTGCTTTATCAATCCTTGTACTTGACCTTGCCACACCACTATACAACGTGTCCTTCCAATGGAGTAGTGTTAAACATATCATTTTCTCTGTATCTTATTACGCATGCTTTGTGGTAGACTTGCTGCTAATCTTATTATTTCTTTCTTATGTGCTTTATTTACAAATATTGTCCTTTCCAACCCCAAAGGATCCTCCTGAAAGTTAGGGATGCTATTCTATACTTTTTAGCTTTATATTCTAGTTATATTGGTTGAGATATCCAGTCCCACAATTGACAAAATCCTCTCACATTGGTTGACATATCCAGTCCTTTCTATGTGTTAGTATATGTTACAGTCCCGTAATCTAGCCAATGTTTGTTGTAGGTGGGAGTGGGGCTTTATCCGTTATTGGCCATTCCGCAGGAGGATGGCTAGCACGTGTTTATATGCAAGAATTTGGGCTATCTGGCATCACCCTGTTACTGACTCTGGGGACCCCTCACCTGTATATATAACTAATTAGTCTATATATGGTTCACTTTGTGCCTGTGTACTTCCTTGTTTATGTTTGTGATAGATACATGTTTCACAGAATGCTGTGGAGCTAGGTTTTCGTCAAACATGTGATGTTGAAATATTTTTCCTACCAGCCCACCACCTAAAGGCTTGCCGGGAGTCATTGACCAAACAAGGGGCCTATTGGATTATGTTGAAAAGCATTGTGCAAAGGCTGTTTATACTCCAGAACTTAGATATGTATGTGTAGCAGGAAGGTAATTTACTTTCTTCTCCTTCTCCCAAATACTGCTTATTAAACCAGTGAGTTAAGCCAGTGACCAGTGTGGGTAAGTAATTTACTTTCTTGTTCATGTTGTGACTTGATCATCCATCCAAGGTGGTACAAGTTATTGAAGAAAGTCAGGACATAGTCAATGAACTATTTGAAACTTATTTGCTCTTCCTGTAAACCAAATCCATTTGGGGGCCAAGACCTGTGGTCTAGTGGCACCTGGTTGCACTCCCATATGGAAGGGGTGGGTTCGAGCTCAGGAGTCTTAGTAGAGACGATATTGACTCTTTGTGTTTCAGTAGGTTGAGAAAGTAGTTATGAACATATACTGCATTGTAAACTGAATCCTTGAAACGTTCTACTTTCACATATTGCTAGAATAACCAACACGCCTGTTGTAAAATAGCAATCAATAGCATTTGTTTTGGATGCATGTCAAGAAAACTCTAGATGAACTAAGAACATACTAAAATTATTTCTTATAGAGGTTAAGTTTTAAGCATGATATGTGTGCTTAGTTCATCTCAGCTGCAACTAAAGATTGCAGTTTTGTCTTAGTTGATCAGTTAGAACTGAAGGTGCATTCATATATACCAAGGAAACGTTGTGTTTTGACAAAATAAGACGGAGTTTATGTTCAATTCATCTTGTACTCTACTTCCTGAGATGCTGAAATTTGGAAGCTGAATGGTCATCATGACTACAGGTACATTCAAGGTGAACGTTTCCTTGGCTCCGATACAAATTATGGCTCCACAGTTTTGGTTGATGTTAACCAGCCATTGCCTGATACTGCTGCTCTAACAAGTATGGACACATCTACTGCAACACCTAATACTTTGCAAGCACGATTTGTTGGTCAAGGCTACAAGCAGGTAACCCGGCCTCTCTGAAATAAAATTTTGATATAATAATGATTGAACCTTTCTCTCATGACCACTTGAGTACTTGACCAGTGTTCTCATCCGGTTGGCCTACCTTTGATTATTGAGTTAATACCCAATTTAGTCTCGATTATAATGGTTTTTCTCGATTTAGTCCTAAACGACTTTTTGTGTTTAATTAAGTCCTTAACTTTGATGGTTTTACTCAATTAAGTCTTCTGTTAAGATAACTGTGTAATTTCACCTCTATTAATATCCAATTTAGTCCTCGAGTATAGTAGTTTTATATTAGTCTTCAACTATAGAGGTTTTACCCAATTTAGTACTCAACTATAGTGATTTTTCTCGATTTAGTCATTGAATCTAACAGCCGAGGACTCAATTGGGTAAAATCATCAAAGTCAATGACCTAATTAAACACACAAAGTCGTTTAGGACTAAATTGAAAAAAACCATTATCCTTTGGTTTCTACCTTTCAACTCATTTTCTTCGTTTCATTGTTTGTATTCCCATAAAGAAGTTGGAATACTTTTTCTTGAAGATTCTGATGGTTGAGCATATAATATATAAACATAAATGTTCAATAATCCAAATATCGGTTTAGACTTTTAGTTAAGAAGAAACACATGCTTCAATTACCAATGCCAAAGGTCATTGGTTCGTGTATGGGGTGTATTGAGCATATAATATATAAACATAAATGTGCGATAATCCAACTATTTGTTTAGACTTTTAGTTAAGATTGAGCATATGTTTCAATTATCCCTGCCAAAGGTCATGGGTTCATGTGAGGAGACGTATTGAACATATAATATATAAACATAAATGTGCAATCCAATTATCGTCTTAAACTTGTAGTTGAAATGGTGCACATGCTTCAATTCTGACTATTTAAGAAGTTTCAGGTTTGTGGGCAAGCTGATGTTTGGGGTGATGGAGTTGTGCCTGAAATCTCAGCACACCTTGAAGGAGCGCTTAATATAACTCTGGATGGGGTGTACCACTCACCTGTCGGTTCCGATGACACCACGAGGCCATGGTATGGCTCTCCAGCCATTGTTGATAAATGGATCAACCATCTCCTCAACTAATCTATATCAAGTAATGAACCAAGTGAAAGGTAGACCTTGCAGAGCAAGCTTTTGTACATAAGAATCAAGATTATGAAAGGTGCAATAATTGGTAAATTCCTTTTTCACCCGACAGTTTCTGCTCCCCTTTTCCATCATTATATGTCCATTTCAAGTGTTTGTGACATGTGATCAAGATAGTCCAGTCAAAGGAAAATGCTAAGTGTACTCCCATTTTTTACTCTCACATGCAAAACATTGATGTAGATACTTGTATTGGGAGCCACTTGAAAACAATAGCTTATCAAAGCGTAAGATTTTGGAGTACATGTAGTAAAACTCCCATTAAATTGTATAACTATGAAACAGCAAATAGCAACAAATTCATGAATTGCTTCCTAAAGAGCTGAAAGGACCTTTATGTACGATTTTCCATTTATATTGTACAAATTACATGGTGCAAGCTAATGCCAATAATAGCCATTAAGATAATGATTTGCTATTAAGATGATCTTTGGCTTCTAACGGAACGATACATTATAAGATGTAGTTGCATAGGAGTAAGTGGTAAAAATCTATACTATTAATTAAAACAAAATCTATTAATATAAAATTTATATTACGCCCAAAACACTCCTATACTATTAAGGTTTGCGTAATATTGTAAAATATGGTAATATAATTTCTATTTGTACTACAATTGTACATTAAAATGTGGTAATACAATTGTACATTACTCAGTATGTATTTGTTTAGATGACATTTTGTTTTGTTTTAGTACTCCCATTTTACCTGTCTTATTTTCCTTTTTAGTTTGTCCCAAAATGTTGTCCTCTTTCTAAAATTGAGCATCACTATCATTCTACTTTTTCCAATTTACCTTTATGATTTTTGCTTTCTTTATTGCTTTTATTTCCAAAAGTGAAAAGGTTGGGGACATAATTGAAAAGTACATCACATTTACTTTAATTTCTTAAAAAACGTGCAAAAAGCAAATGAGACATCCAATTCGGGACGAAGGGAGTATAAATTTAGACATCATCACGTTCATTTTTGTTTTCACGCAAGGGGAGTCGGCTCATGAATACCCTGTGGGACGAGCACGTGAATTCTATCTTGCCTTACTACAATGTTGATTTGGCAGATCCAGTGATCGTTATACTACAACTTTGTAGAGCCAGGGTGAATGATGGTAAGTAATTACCCAGTGGTAGGCATATATTTATTTGTTTCGATTTTAACTATTTAAAATTGTTTATCATATTAAATAGATGATGAGGTTAGGATATCCAGTTCCTACACTGCAACAAAGATTCTGTTCAACTATGAATGTCTTGAGTTCCTCAATTTCAAGGAGAGATATTGTGACAGTTCATTTTTTTTCACTCCGTATCATATTTTATTTCAAACACGTTTGTTGATTACGGGTAATTCGTTTAGATCAGTATGCCTAGGTTCATGACTCTAATACGGAGTCTAAGCTCAAGTTCAAGAATTACGGAGTATATGTCTAGGTTTTCCTAATCATTTATTGACATTAAGGGTCGGCGTACCTATTATGTTATTATGGAACATAGACCACTCTCTTGGTCTTTGTAACGGGACGCGGTTCATTGTCACAAAATTGGCAGATTACATTGTCGAAGCAAAAATAGTTAATGAGACGCATGAAGGAACCAAAGTTCTTATCCCTTGAATGTCTCTCATTTATTCTTATACAAGATTTTCCTTCAAGTTCCAGCGTAAACAATTTTCGTTGATGCTCGCATATACCATGACTATCAACAAAAGTCAATGTCAAACTCTAACTCATGTTGGGTTATTGCTAAAAAAAATTGGTCTTTAATCACGGACAATTGTACATGGCTTTCTTTTGAGTCACCCATCCTGATGGCCTGAAGGTGTTAGCTCTAGACAAGGATGTACAAGATTGTGTTGCTATTACCAATGTCGTCTACAGAGAAGTTTTTAATAATGTGTAAATACAATCGATGATATTATGTTTTTTTTTTTCAAAATGGAAAATTTGTTATATATATAGACAAAAAATATATCTATACAAATGAATTAGGATAACAATTGATTACTATAATTGAGTTGCTAGAGAACGAGCACATTTGCCAAATTTAATAAAAATCCTAAACAATGATATATAAAATCTCTAAAGTCACAGCACCGAATGCGTACATCTACACATTAGTTGTTAATTTGAGCAATTATTTGCTCGAATTCAAGCAATGATAACATCAAAAAACATAAACGATCCAAACAATATCTTCAATTGAACTATATAATATTTGATGTTATGATTTAAATAATTATATATCGACCCAAACATTCTTAATATATTATAATAAATCTATTCCGTGCATCTCATGAGTGAAAATACTAGTTACTAATAGTAATAATACAGTACATTTATTTTCAATCGTGCGATGCACAGAATGGATTTGTTATAATATTTTAAGAATATTTGAATCAATATACGATTATATAAATTATAACATCGAATATTATATAGCGCAATTGGAAAAATGGATTGGATCAATTATGTTTTCTGATGTTATCCTTGCTTGAATTCGAGCAAATAAAAGCCAATTAATAGGCAATGTGTAGATGCACACATATGGTGCTGAAATATTGAACTTTTTACTTATAGTAACTTTATACAAAAGGTCGTGTACCTCTCTTAGTCAGATCACGACGAAAATAGCAAGCACCGAGCAAGTGGGCAAGGGATGCTGAATAAGCCACTACTACAGAAAAAAACCTTTAATGTCGGTTTTTTAACATTTTATATCTGGTGCATATATATAATAGAATATGGTAATACAATTCTAATACAATATATCTATTTCTACTTTTCAATTTGTAATAATATTCTAGATTAAAATTACTAATCTATATTATTAATAAAAACAAAACTGTTCATTTTAATTTTTCACACAAAACACACATATACTATTAAGGTTTGCGTAATATGTTAAAATATGATAATACAATTCCTATTCATACTATAATTGTACATTGAAATATTGTAATACAATTCTTAATACAATATATTCTTTCCTACTTTCATATTCCTAATACATTTCTAGATTAAAATTATTAATCGTAATAATACAATATATATATACTTCCCTGCAACTTAATATTGGAAAATATGGTAATAAAATTACTATACATGCTACAAGCAATACCAAACATATATATTGAAAAGTAAATTGCAAACTAAATTGTTCACTTTAAAATAAACAATACATATCATTTTTCATCATAAAATGTAGACAATGTATATCATAACAAGTAGTTGGATGTTTTACAATACCTAAACTGTAGCACTGTGGATATTGGACGATTTAAGATTTTGGTATAAATGCTATGTATTTCTTTAGGCCACTGACTAAATAAATTGGGTCATAGCTGATGGGAATTATACCCGAGGCTAGTAGTCTACGGTCGGTCCCGGGTTTTACGCTCGGTATCTCATCTCTTATGTCGGAAACCTATCCCGACCATCACCTTTCCCCCGACCTTTTAGAACGACCACGAGGGTCACAATTGGGATGTGTACCTAGAACACCTTTTGCCTTGGTAACATTTTCTCATAAAGCTTTGTTCGTTTAAAGTTTCAAACTATTTGCTCAGAGAATGCCTCTAGCAGTCCCATCGAACAGTTAACCCTTACAATTCAAGTTAATATTTCGAACCTTAAGCTTACGACCTTTCTTTCGAACAGTTGACCTTACTATTCGATCTTCTACTACAAATCCCCTCTTTCAATAAGGAAGACCCTTCCACTCTTCGGGCTTTTGCAATTGATTTAGCAAATACGGGTGTATAAGCTATTGAATACGGGCTAAGGTCGGACTAGGCTTGGGTCCTTCGCCTAGCCTGTTTGCTAGGTAAGTTGAATGTTGAGCTCGAGCTAAGTGACAGTGGGTTAGAGGTCTCCGAACTCTTTAATTATCGCCTATCGAAAACAACCCAAAATCCTCCTTCACCTTGCATTAAATGCAATATTTATAGTTGTAGCTAGGGGACAAATTCCAGGCCTTCGGCATGTTATGGACAAATTCATGCACAGGTCATGGTCGGGGCGGAAAGGAAGTTGTACACGTGTGCTAGATGCTCCTAAAAACACGGGACGTAGTTGCATAAACAGAGTCATGAGGTTGGTCCGAGCTACAAAGCTCGGGTTCATGAATGGAGAGCTGCTGAATCAAACTAGGAGTCAACCACGTTGGCTTGACACTACAAGAGGTCGGGAACTCGGGTAGAAAGGGTTAGTAGAGGCCGGTTACGTCCTAGTCTGTACTTCAGTCTTGATATCGACCATCATATGTATACTTGCTCCGAGGTATAATCTCTATCAGAAATTACAATGTATATAAAATAAAACTGAATATGTAATACAAATAGAGCTAATTACGCGGAACGAGTGCTGTTTCTTTTCATTAAAAGAAAACGACACCGTTTTGGACCATGACCCACAGTAAAAGTTGCCATGGTCTACATATAAACAATCATTATTGCATAAACCATAGTCCACACAGCTGTGTGGACCATAAATAAAAAGTACATTTTTAATATACTAAAAATATATTATTTTTGTACATAAAAATACATTATTTTAGAGTACATTATTTAAGTACTGAAAGTATATTATTTTATATATGCTATAAATAACGTACCTTCAGTACAAAAATAATGTACTTTTAATATAATAAAAATGTACTTACCCAATAATTTGCCACATATAAATTTGCCTAATTAGGGCCACAAGAAATTGGTAGTTTCAAATTGGGCTTGAGGTTTGTATCTCAACCTGTTCTTGAAAGCCCAAATAACAATATAAAACGAATAGAAAAGCCCGCGATGCTGTCTCTGTGCGACTGTGTCGTCCTCATTCATTCCGGCTAAGGTCTCTTATCCGGTTTATCATCTTCTGTATCAGACACCTCACTCTCTCTCTCTTTCTGTGGGACATGCTGTTTCCGGCGTCTTTCCGACTACTGATTGTTTCATAGGCGGCTGCTTTGGCTTCATTGACTGCTTTAATCCGTATGATAACTATAGAGTAGTGTTGCATATGAAGAAGGGCCATATGATTCTGTAGAAGGAAAATGTCTTGCTTGTTGCCTCAATTCAAGTGCTCGCCGGACACTTTTGCCGTCAAAAGAACGCCCCACCACCACCACCACCACCAATCCGGCGTCCATATCCGTTAGTCTTTATCTCCCTCAATTATATAGAGTCGTGAGGATGAATTCTTTAACTAACTAGTTAGTTAGCATTGTTCATGTTGAATGCCAGCGTTTAATCTTGTGGGTTTGCATTTTTATTGAATTGGGGTGTCAAATGGGCTGCAATTATGTGAACTTTAAGTTGATTGCTTTAGATTCTGCTGAATAACATGGAGTGCTTGCTTCATTGGATAAAGAGTTTTACTTCTTATATCCAGCTGTGAATTTTTCCAAATTCTAAACTGACCTTATCAGTTCATACATTCTTCAAATAGCAGGCCTAATTTCTCTATTTAAGCATAAATCAGGCAGTTTTTCTTCCCCTCAATCCTTAAGATATCAGGAACATTCTACATCCAGATGTGAATTTTGCAAACTTGCAAGCTGGCCTCATCAGTTTCCATGATTCCTCAAATCTGATGCATGATTTCATTAATTAAGTCATAAATCTAGCAGTATTTTTTTTTTTCCAAATCACAAGATATAGTTGTTGCCAGTTCTGGTGCAGAATGTCAGGTGAAATATTTGGGAAGACAGACTAGATTGATGATTTTAGATCCTTTGAGAAGAAGAATATATGAACCTGAACTTTGACTAGTGGTGGGACTTGATATATTTTTTCTGAAAGAATGTACTTCCTACTACTTTGGTATATTGTCATTGGTAATGAAAATGTTTTGGAGAATTTACCTTCATCTTAATTATCACATGCAAAGGTTGACAAATCATATATTTTAAACATGCTGGAATTGTTTTTTCTGCACTCTAAATCCTGTAGGAATTAATTCGATGGGGTGCTTGTAGTTTAGTTCTCTTAGATTACTTTATTCCAAATTTTATTCATTATCAGGCACCCCTTCGTTACATTCTGTACCCAACTAGTTTGTCTTTTAAAGATATTCCTTATTTGTACTCATCAACATTACCTGGAAGTGGTAGATGCTAAGAATGACAAGTTTATAATGAAGTTCCTATACATTAGATTCGATTATTAGAGTGCCTTGAACGCTGCTTTCTATATCTGTTTATTTGGTGTTACTGAATTGCAGCTAAGGTTAGGCACCCTGTTTATTTTCGGACGCAATGCATCTTATCAACTGCATCTCCATCAGCATCAACAGCAACAGCGACTGTGCTCGACATTGAGAAGCTAGAATTACCATCTTTAGATCTTCGCTCAGATTCTATTGATGCAGATAGATCATGGAATCCACCAACATCAGCGGTGGCTACTTCTATGCTTGACATGGAGAAGTTAAGTTTACCATCTTTTGAGGATTATTCAAATTCAGTTGCTGCAGATCGACTCTGGTCGTACACTGGTGCAGTTGGCCCGCCTACAGAGGTCAGAAAGTTATATTCATATGGTACACAACTATAGAGACCTAATCTATTGGAGGATCCCAGAAGTGGTTCAGGAAATAAAAACACAATATGGAAATACACATAATTTAAACTCAGTGCACCTTAGAACTTTTCTATATGTTAGCTGTACAGTGTAATTATTTGTGTTTCCTTCTAAAATGTTCTAGCTTAGTTTTGGAATTTTTCATGGAAGTGTCGTAGTATCATGTTGCCAAGGCCCAGTTCCTAAAATTATTTCATCTTGAACTAATTCTCTGCCTAAACAACAATATCGCCTGTTATGTGAACTATATTGTCTTAGTTACTCTCACCTGATGACAAAACTAAATTATTGATGTGATGTACTTGTAGGCAAACTCTAAAACTGCTTTTCCTGCGGAAACTCTACTCACTAGTGAAGAGGCTGTTATAGCTGCAGCTGCATCTGAAGCAGTTGCTTTAGCAAAGGCTGCACTGAAGGTTGCAAAAGATGCAGCCTTGTTGGTTGGTGGTCATAATTTGTCCAAGTTAGATGATAAGTATATAGATAGAGCAGATAGTACCCTCTTTGATAGGGCTCGGTTGGTTGAACCTGGTGAAAAAGTAGATGAGTCAAAGATAAATGGAATCAGTTGTAATGGAAGTAATGTCTATGATTACCACTACACAAAATCTGATGATGCGGAGCCCACGCATGAAGAGCTGGAACTTCTACAAGCACAGCTGTCAAAGAATATAGCTGTCAGATCCAACCGTCAAAAAGAACGAAAAGCTAGAAGAGCTAATGCAGCAGAGAGGGCTGCAGCCAATGATGTGTCTGTGAAATCTGGATCTGCCCGCAGGAAAAAGCGTGCTACTTTACAAGACATAGATTACTCTGATCCGTTGCGATACTTGAGGGGAACTACCAGTACTTCTAAACTTCTTACAATATCTGAAGAGCAGCTGTTTTCAGAAGGAATACAGGTGCTTTGGGTTCTAATATTTTCTTTTGGTTACTCTTTTGCATTGCTAGCTTCTTAAGTTTGCTACTGTGTTTTCACTCTGATCAGCATTCTCATGTGATTGAACTTCACAGTGAAAGCATTATAAACTTAATGCCTATTAATTAATTAATCCTTTCATTTTCCTCCTTTTCCTTCCTTTCGGCAATTAAACCCGCCTTTGAAATTGTTTTATTGCTAAAAAGGATGACCCATAGTTAAGAATGGGTTTAATTTCTTTTCCAGCTGATATTTGCCACATAACTTTCTTGCCATCTTGGATCTAATAACTTCCTAATAAAATGATGATATACACAATTTTAGTTGCATATGAGTGGCTTTTGAATTTGGAACTTTAATTCAAGTGAATCACTAGTATAGTTTTTCTTGTCCAGCTAAAAATGTTCCTGCTACGGCTTTTTAACAAATATTTTGAAGCCAGATTCCTGTTTGCTAGAGCCACTTAAATCTTCACAAAAAAACTTGTTTGTTGATGGCTACAAAGTCTGTCATTTATTTGAACCCATAGAATGAGGTCTTTCTTAGCTAATAAAATCATATTCACCACATGTAACCGAGGTTGCTACTATTGTGCTTATATGTGCTCATCATTTCATGTTATTAATCATAACAATTTGTGTGCTGCTTCTCTACATCTGACATCATCTTTTATTCACTAAAAACTCTGTAGGACCTAAAAAAATTAGAAAGTCTTGAGGAGGAGCTTAAAGAGCGATGTGGTGGTCAGCCCACTTTTGCACAATGGGCTGCTGCGGCTGGAGTTGATCAGAAAACCCTAAGAAAGCGCTTAAACCATGGTATTCATTGCAAAGATAGAATGATCAAGAGCAACATAAGACTTGTTATATCCATAGCAAAAAATTATCAGGGAGTTGGGATGAATCTTCCAGATTTGATTCAGGTATCTATGAGGACACTATTTTCTATACCAAGATTGTAACTCTGGAAGGATTTAAACCATTGTAAATGCATCTATTGGTTACGTTACCAGAAGATTTTTTGAAAATTTTCACAGGAAGGATGTCGAGGGCTAGTTAAAAGTGCTGAGAAGTTTGATGCTTCAAAGGGGTTCAGGTTCTCCACATATGCTTACTGGTGGATTAAGCAGGCAGTTAGAAGATCTCTTTCACATCAATCCCGGACAATTCGACTGCCCGTGAGTATTCTTCTACTCTGACTTGGCATATATTTATAATGAACTTAGCAATGGGAAAAACAGTGCATTTTATATGCCTCTTTTTAATCCTTTTTGGAATGAGAACGAGAACTCTTGCATAGAGTCTCAGAGCCTATTTGAAGATGGATGACTTCAATTACATACTTTAACTGTGTTGTTTGGAGGATGGCTTCTTTAGTAAACCGATAGTAAATCAGCACTTGAGAAGGAACAGATAATGAAACACACCCACACTCGACCCCTCTCCCTCCCACTTCCCAAAACAAAAAGGAAAAGGAAAAGAACATGCAAGAAATGATGGAAATATCTCGGGGTCCTTGGACCCCTCTGTAGCACCAAAAAAGAAATGATGGAAGTATAAAAGATTAAAATTTATAGGTATATATTCCCTTAGCTTATTCTCTCATTTCATGTATTCAACCATTATTATTCTATTTGCAGTTGCACATGGTTGATGCAACATATAGAGTAAAGGAGGCAAGAAAGCAATTGTATATAGAAAATGGTAGGCATCCTGACGATGAAGAAGTAGCAGAGGCAGCAGGTTTGTCAATGAAGAGGCTCACTGCTGTGATGCTAACTCCTAAAGCTCCAAGATCTCTTGATCAGAAAATGGGAATCAATATGGATCTCAAACCTTCGGTTTGTCCTCTTATCTTTCTTCCTCACTTCATGCATGCATCTTTAGGATTGCATGTTCATGTGCCTTTTTTCGTCCTTAGGAAGTGATTGCAGACCCCGAAGCTGAAACATCTGAAGACTTTCTGATCAAGCAGCTGATGAGACAGGACCTCGAGAAGGTCTTGGACACTTTAAATCCAAGGGAGAAGCAAGTCATAAGATGGCGTTTTGGAATGGAGGATGGAAGGATGAAGACACTACAAGAGATCGGGGAATTAATGAACGTGAGCCGGGAGAGAATCCGACAGATTGAGATATGTGCGTTCCGTAAGTTGAAGAGCAAGAAAAGAACAGAACACTTTAAAAAGTACTTAACTGCTTAAATTTCCATACATCCAGAGTCTAGGTTTAGCTTCTGCTGCTTACCATCAATTGGGGTTGCATTTGTTTGCTTGAAGTCGGGCTCGTTTAACGCATTTATTCTTCTTAAATGATTCCTTTTCTACCTAGCCCTCTTTCCTTTCACAGCAGAACTGTAGCATAACACTGCAAATGGTTTGTGCATAATAGTATATTTAAGAAACTTTTGTTCAGATTTAGCTCATTCGAGTTGAATCATGTATGTTGGAACAGATGTTATGTTCCAGTAATCATGTGTTGATCTGAATATTTGGGTCACCTGTGTATAGACATAGAGACATTAAGGGTACATTTACGAAGTAGAGAAAGTTCTTATTTTCTTGGACAAAAGAAAACGAGGAATACGTTTACTAAAAAAAAAAAATTAGAGAATTAAAACGAACACAATTTATGCGTCTTGCAGTTATACTTAAGTTAGCTTCTAGAGAGAGCTAAGAAGCACAGCCAAGTTGTCATCAAAGCTAGACATGTCAACGGGGCAGGGGCTCTACCCCATTCTCCATTCCCGGCGGGAAGGGAAAAATCTCCCCATCTTTATTCTAACGGGATTATGCGAAGACGGAGAATCTTCTACCCAAATTTAATTTATAAAAATATTAAAAATTAAATTATATTTAAATAAATAATTCATATATATTCAACTTAAGTACTATTAAAATATCCGTATCCCAAGAAAATATATCCAAATGTAAGTAGATCGAATTTCTATAATATTTTTAATATTATATATACTATATACATAGTAATACGGCGCCTCGCCGTTGCTTTCTTTGATATCATTTAGAAACTTGATGTTTCTCGTCATATGGCGCGAGCAGCCATTGTCAAAGTACCATCGTTCTTCTTTACCTGAATACTTGGTTAGAAGTGACACATGACAAATATAATGGGATTTCTTTACCCAAACCTGTTTGATGAACGGAGTGATGAATTTTTGTTTATACTTTTCGATCCTCTGATCTTTGTAGTAGTAGTAGTAACACTCTGGTCGGGTGTGTCCTCGAATCATGCAATAATGACAAATGGGGTTATAAGGCTTATATGCAGGGCCAGCCCTGGGCAAGTCTGCCCAGGGCCGGCGCACAGGGCCCCCAACTTTTTGGGGGCCCCTATTTCAAAAAAAAAAAAATTAATTGATATATAGTAGTTCGTATATAATTGGAATTGTACAAGAAGTCTGCAACAAATCAAATCCTACAAATATTAACATATCATATTAGGAATCTTTTTCCTTTATGTTTACGGAATTCTATGTACTTATATATACATTATATAAATAGTATTAGGCATATCTTTTCCTCAGTTTCCTTCTGCAGTTCTGCGCCATTAGTCCATTACTCCCATTAGATAACCCTTTTCCTTCAACCTATGTATTTATATTATATATATATAGTATATAAATATTAGATTATTAGCTTGATTCCAATAACATTAAGCATTAGTCATTACCGAAATTGTTGCTTAATGCTTATTTACAAAAATCTCACAAATAAACTACCGATAGATCACATACGAGTGAGACGACAGACTCAGTTCGATAGGATTGAAGAATTCTTCTTGATCGTACAAAGTCACAAATTTTCATGTTTTTCAATTCTCTTAACAGGTAATTAAAATTATTAAATATTTCACAATTTTTGTTTATTGTTTTATTTGCCTGACTTAATAATTCTTATTTCAGAATAATATATTCAAGAATTTGTTTCTTGATTAATTATTTGTTCATAGAGTTTCTAAATAAATTTTTATTTTTTCTTTAGGGTTTTATAATTATTTCTCCTAGAAAATATTCGTCTGGGTTTGAAAAGCGTAAAAAGAAAAGAAGAATATTGAAAAGCGTAAAAAAAATTCTAATATTGAATGTGTACGTTTATTTTATTGTAATATTAGTCCTAAACTATTACTCAATGAATTGATCGAATAATATATGACTTGTTTGTCTACAATTATCTTAAAAAGATCGATATGTAATATGATTTATGTAATTATTTTATTACTAAAATAAATATGAGAAAAGTGAGAAATAATTTAATTATAATTATTATAAAAATAAATTCAACAGTCAATGTTTAACTTAATTACCATAGTAATTATTAGGGAATTATTATTAGTCAATCTATATATATAATAATAGAAGTGCCTAACAAAAGTTTTCCCCCCAAAACTGGAGGGCATTTTAGTAACAACATAATGGATATTATTTATTTATTTATTATTTTATTATTTTATTAATTATTTATATTTATTAATTTATTAATAATGTAATGCCATTATCCATATTTATTAATAATAATATTAGAAATAGAGCATATCACACCATATGGCCAAAAAGTTGTAGGAATATGCTTAACAATTAATTCGCAGTCTATGAAACCATATTTTGAATTATTTTTATTTTACGCAATTTAATTTATGAATTAAAATTACATTTGTGTTAAAAATTGAAATTAGTTGTGTGTAGTAGTTTGTTTTATGAATCTGCATTTGTGACACCCCAACCTCACACAGGCTGAGATAGATAAAACTTAACACAACAGCTGCCTATCTCAACCAACAAACATAACATAGCGGAAGCGAATTTAAAACTTAAGGGCGTCATGCCACATCTAGGTATAAACACAGCCTAGATGCACAGGCTAAACATAAGAAATGAACTAAACTGTCATATATATAAACCGAAATAAATCCTCAAGTCATAATCAAAAGTACCCAAATCACTAATCAAGAGTATAATAATATCTCAGTGGCACACAGGCCCAACAACCAAAGTCTAAACATCACAATAACTAGTCTAAGCGTCCTCATAGATAAGCATCTAACGCGCTCGCGCTCAGACTACTCCATACCTGGAAAACACGCAAAGAACCATTAGCAAAAGAATGCTAAGCAACCACCATTCACACCCGCAAGGAGATATAGATATACATAAGCTTATAAATAGGTTTACACACCCATATAGAATATAAACACCAACGAATTGTTCGATAGTTCCAAAACGGATACTCAACAACAATAAGCTGAACAAATCATAAACCAAAACTCATTCAAATAAAGCCAATGTCCAACGACGAAAGCATAAGACAAAAATGACCATAACCAAAATACCAACTGAACACAATCATAAGGAACAATCAATCATAACCGAGAACAACGAGATATCAACCGAATAAACAAAGACTCACAACCAAAGAACCGAAAGGAATTCTCAACACCCACCACCAAATCCTCACACCAACCATCATACCGAACCCAACCCCAATCAGAAGCCAGGTACACAGGGGTAAAAACCCAATCACAGGGACCGAAGTCCAATCACAGGGGTAATCAACCCAATCACGGGGGTAATGAACCCAATCACGGGGTAATGAACCCAATCACAGGGACCTAAGTCCAATCACAGGGGTAATCAACCCAATCACGGGGGTAATGAACTCAATCACAGGGGTAATGAACCCAAATACAACCAATAGTAGCACAGCTAGTTCACCCAACAAGCTCCAACGATACCAACATCACATACTCATACTCCAACCTCAGCCCAAAACAACAAACCAAAGTGTTCATCTCAACTATGAACACAAACCAACTCCCAGGTAATGAATATCAAAGAATCGATAGACCAAGAGTACAAAAAGGGAAACTAAAGACATGAATAAATCTCCAAGATAAGGTAACAAATACCCAACAAAAGGCATGAATAAATACTCCAAAGACATGGTAAAATACCCAACAAAACAATCCAACAATGATCAGAAACAAAGGAGAAGCAACAGACAACAACATCACAAAACAGTCTCTGGAAGCAGATTCCCAGAGACCTTGCGGAACCTACCAACGGAGCACGGACCTCCGCCGGCCTCCTCCGCACGTAGGGAATGGTCCCCTTCGGCGGGCCACTGCCATCCGTTCAACCAAACCGCCTTGGCCTTGCGGAACTCCCCGGCGGATTACATTGTGCCGCCGAGGACCTCCGCAAGGTCATTCCCATCCCATATTCCAGAATATCAACAACAGACACGAAATAAATGTTTCCAGAGAGCAAATCAGACCCAATTACATCAACATTTCATCAAATTAGAGGCCAAAAACATGGAAATCCAAACCATCAATGATCATACAACACTAGGCAAAAGATCAAGATGAAATCCAACAAATAGATCCAACAAAATAGGCTAAACACAAAGAATTTTCAGGATTTCCAACACCAAGAACATCATATAGATTAGGAGTGTAGAAAATAGATTTTGATGGACATAGTGGTTACCTCAAAGAGTTTTTTCCTACTCCAACAAGCCTCAAGCAAGCTCACAAAGCCCCACCTTCTTGATGATCATCTTTTACCCAAAGGACCCCAAAAGAACATTTATAAGAATATGCAAAAAGACTAACAAAACCACAAAATACAAGGTAGATTCTTAGCTAGATGCACTTACCCAATCCTAGACAAGCATAAAAGAGCAATCTTGACTTGAAAACTTGTAGGGAAATGAAGATCAATTTTTGGATGCAAGAATGGTGAAAATGGCGTGTGGAAATGAGAGAGTAGGGAGGAGAAGGAGTGAAAACCTTTAGGGGTTTTTGATCATCAAAATATATACTAAGAATACATACAATATTTAGGGTGTAAGACATTAATATGAGATGGGCTTAAGTATATATTATAATGGCTTTAGGAAATAATATATATATTCAAGACTAGCAAGTTGGGCTAATGAATTCATCCCTTACAATTAAATATAAGAATTAGAATAAGGAAGCCCATAAGATATCTTAAGAACATTATATATGTACATAATCAAGATTTGGGCTTGTAGGAATATTTAATTACAAAGATTGTAAGGATCCAAATTGAATAAAATCCCTTACAAGAATAAATTCAATTAATTGGGCTCTTGATTAGAATAATCAAATTAGGCTCAAGAATATATATATATATATATATATATATATATATATATATATATATATATATATATATATATTAAATTGAAAGAATTAGCCCAATTAAAATAATTAAATTGCCCAAGGAATTAATTAACGATCGAAAAGGCTTGAACGAATTTTCGGGGTGTTACAGCATTTGTCAATTCTCAATAATCTCAATAATAATTTGTAATTATATATTCATTTTCTGTAATTAATTAATTGAATAGATTAAGGAATTCAATTTTG
Organism: Ipomoea trifida; assembly: GCA_003576665.1. NCBI lineage: Eukaryota > Viridiplantae > Streptophyta > Magnoliopsida > Solanales > Convolvulaceae > Ipomoea > Ipomoea trifida. The sequence goes on along the minus strand of CP025652.1, from coordinate 12,892,191 downwards.
TTCCAATATTAGAGTAAAATCACTAAATACTAAGGAGTACTTTCATAATTTTTATTTCATTTTTTACTATTTACTATTGTAAGTCATCGTAGCTGTTGTTTACACTATTATTGAAAATTTCTATAATGTTTAAAAGGCAATGCTATATTATAAATAGAAATGAGTTAATTTATGCCATAATATTTACTTATTTGTACAAAAAAAACAATATTAAAATAAAGGCAAATTGCAAATTCTTAATATAATAATAATGATCGGATAATAACAGGAGTTATTATTTTTAATAAAGGCAAATTGCAATGTCATTTAAAATTAGTATTTAAATGCTTTAAATAATTGATTACACATTTACATGCACTTTCCTTTCGATCTCACATTTTACCCCTATAAATACAATGGATTGATGGCTAAATAAATCACAATTCTCCATCCATCTTTTTCCCGTTCTCCGTGAAAGGTGACTCTCTCATTCCCCACCACCCGATAAATACAATGGAAGAAATCATAATTCTTCATTTTGCATTGCATCCCTATTCTTCCCGTTCTTTGTGAAATACTATCTTGGTTTCGCTGATCTCATTCTCTTATTCCACTGCACAGTAAATACAATGGATTGGTGTTGCACCCATGAAAACGTAAGTATTTCCTTACAGTTTCAAGATTTTTTTTTTGGTTAGTGATTTCAAAAGATCATTTTAATGCCATATGCAATCTTTATACAATTGTATACACCCAACAGAAGACTAAATTATGAACTATTTATATTTCTTCCTAAGAAGCAAAGAAAAGGTATCAAGTTGAGATTAAAAATGTTAGAAATTTCCCTATTTTCCATTGTAACACCCCAATTTTCACATCTTAAATTTGATACAAAATCCCAATAATATATTGCGGACGCTTACACATCTAACCAGCAAAAACTGGGTGTTACCGCCACACCTAGAGTGAATTCTATCACCTCATTGACAAACTCCACTCTAAGTGTACATGCTAAACTTACAACATCAAAATACTACATCCAAAGTCCAACTTAATACAATGCAAGGAAGTAATTATACAACCAAAATTTCCTCCAAACAATAAAATCATCCAAATGCCTACTCCTCAAATGGACTAATCTCAACCTCACTTCCATCCTATTCATGTTCACCTGGAAAAATCATTTTAACACAAAAACGAAGGGGTGTATATCCCAAAATTAGCATAAGCTAAGTAAGTTCCATTTCACCCCGAAAAATATAGGCTTGGGTTTTTATCATTTATCTCATAATATACTTTTCCAAAATAATGTGGAGATATATTTTTCCCAAAATAACATATTTGTCAAGGAGGATTAAATACCAAGTTGGCGATACAACCCACACTAATACTCAATCAATAGGACCGCAGCCCTAGGTTCTCATATCAATAGCAAATAGAACCGCAGCCCTAAGTGCTCGTAATAATCTGGACCACAGCCCATTTTCGGCTCAGACCGGCAACAAGTATTCTTATCCTCCAAGACTAAATATATACATATAATTTCCAAAATATATAATTTCTTCATAATAAATATTTTCTTCAAAAATATATAATTTCTCAAGACATTTTTCTCCACAATAATTCATTCCATAAGAATATATCATTCTTAGTACATATAATGTACATAACACCAAAATTCCAAGCCAAGCATTTACTCAACACACGGGTTTGACCCGTAAAAATCAATTCTCGATAATTCGAGAATCATACACATATTATGCAATGCACTTGTGATCACATGGACATCATAATGCACATAATTTTGCAAAACACATAATTTTGATATCATATCATATCATATATCAATATACATATATATGGGGTAAAATAATAATTTTAGTGAACATGAAATCTTACCCTTGAAGACCGAAACTCTCCTCAACACTTAATGGGATTCTAGCCACTTGATAAGAAACTTGAGAGGCTAGATTTTCCTTCAAATCCTTTAAACATCAATAGCTAAATCCTCTCCTTTACTCAATTCTTTCACCAAAATCCCTAGGCAAAACATACCACCATAACAAGAATTTTAAGAAATCTTAACCTATAGCTAGGTTCTAGGGAAGAAAACAAAGCTTTTAACCGAATAAAAATGGAATTTTACCGAATAGATGATGATCTTGTGAAGAAATTGGCTATGAAGCTTCTTGAACTCAAGGAAGAAGATGAAGAATTTTCCTCTCCTTTTTCCTCTCTAAATTTCGGCCAAATGGGTATGGAATGAAGAAAATGGGAGATCAAGTCTCCTTTTTATAGCAACACTTTAGGGATGAAGAAACTTGGAGATCAAGCTACATTGTTTCTTATAAGGTAAGAAATAAGAAACTTGGAGATCAAGCTACATTGTTTCTTATAAGGTAAGAAATAAGAAACTTGGAGATCAAGTTTCCATTTTGATCATCTTCAAAAATATTTTAATAATAACATGTGGTGTAGAAAGTTGCCAAGTGCCACATTTTTGTGGTGGGTAAGGGAAAATATCTTCGGTTAGACTGTTCGGGATTAAAACAGATATAGTTTCGGTGGAAAATAATTTAAATAGGAAAAATTTTTAAACCAAAATTATTTTGAAAATAATCCCGTCACTAATTTGAAAAATCGGATAATTTTCCGGTATACCGCGAAATACAGTGGTACGGAGGTTCGTAATAAATTTCACTCTTACAGTTCGTCTAATTTTCGCTGAATTGGGTAGGAAGTTCACGCTTAATCGTATCATGCTTAATAATCTATTTCCTAGGGAAATTCGAACTGTATATACATCCTTAAAAATTTTTACGGTTCGTGACCGGCACGTATGATCGTAGCTTATTAATAACTATTTTCACTTACAAAAATCCTTTTGAATTATCGAGAGATCATCTCATGAATGTCATAGCCTAGAGAAATATTTTTCGAACCCTAGACTTATCGGAATAGACGAGGCGTTACAGTCTCCCCCCCTTAAAATAGTTTCGTCCCCGAAACTTCCTTCTTGTTATCCATGATTTCTAAGTAGATTACTACTCACCTTCGTTTACACACAACGAATTCTTAGTATGCCTAATCTTAGCACACAATTTGTTTAGGCACATAACAAGTAGGTTGATTCTACGCACCTAAGTTAAACAACTCTGGATAACGTTCTATCATAACGCTTTCCGATTCCCACGTAGCTTCTTCTGGGCTGTGATTCGACCATTGGACTTTGATCATTTTGACTGATTTCCTCCTTGTATCTCGGGTTTTA
>CP025652.1:12761888-12887941 GCA_003576665.1 Ipomoea trifida | reverse complement strand
TTGTGGACTATTGGTTACTATGGTGTGACTTGGTTGGGAGGTTGTTGTTGGATGTCTTTCTTTGTTGGTTCTTATGAGTTCTTTGGATTGTTCGGTTGATACCTTGTATTCTTTGAGTTGGGATGTTCCCTTTTGGATTATGTTCAGTTGGTATCTCATTTATGATTCGTTATGCATTATGCTTTCGTTATTGTTGTTGGCTTTATTGGATTGAGTCTTGGTTTGTGATTCGTTCAGTTTATCCTTGTTGAGTATCGATTTGAACTATTTGAACAGTTCATTGGTGTTTATATTCTATATGGGTGTGTAAACCTATTTACAACTTATATGTATATCTATACTTCCTTGCGGGTGTGAATGGTGGTTACTTAGCAGTCTTTTGCTAATGGTTCTTCGTGTGTTTTCCAGGTTGCCTTAAAGCCTTTGCGTGAGCGCGATAGAGATACACCCGTGTGAGGAGGCTTAGATAGTAGTTATGTTTGTAGAGTTATGCTTTGGCCTGCGTGCCACTTGAGCTGTTGTATACTTCGATTCAGTTATATGATATGACAGTTTAGTTCGTTTTATGTTTAGCCTGTGCATCTAGGCCGTGATATACCTAGATGTGGCATGACGCCCTTAGGTTTTAAATTCGCTTCCGCTATGTTTGGTTTGTCGGTTGAGATTGGCAGCTTTTATGTTAAGTCTCTAGCTATCTCAGCCTGTGTGAGGTTGGGGTGTCACAGCTTTTGCCTCTGTGATTGGACTCCGGTCCCTGTGATTGGGTTTCTACCCCTGTGATTGGACTCCGGTCCCTGTGATTGGGTTTTTACCCCTGTGATTGGACTTTGGTCCCTGTGATTGGACTTCGGTCCCTGTGATTGGGTTCTTACCCCTGTGGACTAACTGCGGTTGGGTGTTTGGTATGATGGATGGTATGGTGGTTTGGAGGTTGGAATTGGGAGTTATTCCTTGGTATTGTGTATTCGTTAGTTTCCTTTGCAATCATTCGGTTAAGTGGTATCTCAGTTGATATCTTGTTGTTCCTCGTTATGTTGTGGTTTGGTTGGTTCCTTTGTGATTATTCTATTGGAGTTATGATTCAGTTGGTATCTCGTTTATAGACTTGTTATCTTATGCATTCGTCATTGGATATTGGTATTGTTGAGAAGTCTTGGTTTATCCTTCATTCAGCGTATTGTTGTTGAGTATCCGATTTTAATACTCAACAGTTTGTTGGTGTGTATATTCTATATGGGTGTGTAAACCTATTTACAACCTTATGTATATCTATAGTTCCTTGCGGGTGTGAATGGTGGTTGCTTAGCAGTCTTTTGCTAATGGTTCCTTGTGTGTTTTCCAGGTATGCAATAAAGTCTAAGCGTGAGCGCGATAGAGATATATCCGTATGAGGAGGCTAGACTAGTTTGTTATGCTTTAGACTTATGTTTTGGCCTGTGTGCCACTATGAGATTCTATATACATTTGTTTTAGATTTCGGATCTTTTTGGGATATGTTTGAGGATTTATATATTGCTGGTTTCAGTTTTGGTTAGCCTGTGCATCTAGGCTGTGTTTATTTACCTAGATGTGGCATGATGCCCCTTAGGTTATAAATCGCTTCCGCTATGTTATGTTTTATAGTTGAGATAGGCAGCTTTTGTGTTAAGTTTTATCTATCTCAGCTTGTGAAAGGTTGGGGTGTCACACAAGATGTCATCTATGAAGGCGACAACGAATTTATCCAGGTACGGAAGGAGAATTCGATTCATCAAGTCCATAAAGGTTCCTGGGGGGCGTTAGTCACTCCAAATGGCATGACCGTGAATTCATAGTGCCCGTATCTCGTCCGAAATGCCGTTTTAGGCACATCCTCCTTCGCGACTCGCACTTGGTGATACCCTAACCGTAAGTCAATCTTCGAGAATACGCCCGCTCCTTTCAACTGATCAAATAGATCATCGATCCTGGGCAACGGGTACTTGTTCTTTACCGTGACTCGATTGAGTTCCCTATAATCGATGCACAATCTAAGACTCCCATCCTTCTTCTTAACGAACAGTACCGTTGCACCCCAAGGCGATACACTTGGCCTAATAAATCCCTTCTCCAATAATTCCGCCAATTGTGCCTTCAGCTCCTCCATCTCTTTAGGTGCCATTCGATAAGGCTCTTTCGAGATAGGTGAGGTTCCTGGTACGAGGTCGATGGTGAATTCCACTTCTCTTTCCGGCGGCATTTCCGTGAGATCGTCGGGGAATACGTCAGGGAATTCGCGTACAACTGGAATTCGATCAATCTCAAGTTCTTCTACTTCGGCATCTTGCACCAAACAGAGATACACTTCGCATCCCTGGTGCACGAACTTATTCAATTTCTACGTCGTCAACAACCTTGACTCGAGTTGCTTGCCAACTCCTCGGTAGGATATTCTCCTTCCCTTTGGTCCTCGTAGGACAACCTTTCGCTCATTACACACGATCCGAGCTTTATACTTATCCAACCAATCCATCCCAAGTACTACATCAATGCCCTCAAGTTCAAAACGAACGAGGTTTCCGGGACAGTTAAATCCCGCTATTTCTATAGCAACGTTGTCATAACTATCTCTACAGGCTACTACTACTCCCGAGGCCGTTGTGACATTTAGATCTAATCTAGCAGTAGGCCTTAACTTCAGTTTATCAGCAAACGCAGATGATATAAATGAATTGGTAGCCCGCGTATCAAATAGGACTAATCCAAGCACTGAGTTTATGGGGAATGTACCAGTTACAGCGTCGCTAGCCTGAGCCTGAGCGCTATTGACGACATAAATCCTGCATTGCTTCTCCGAGCTGCTTTCTCCCATCACTTGCTTTCCTTTGTGGTTGGGACCAAACGTGACGTTTGCTGGTTTTCCCAAATTCACTGACTGGGAGTTGGTCCTTTTATCTTCTGCCCCTGCGGGCTTCTGGCCAGCATTCCCATTAAATCTTCTCCCTTGGTTCACATTCTATAGAGGTTTTTTGGGGACTGTCTACCTGACTTTGGCACTCAAAGGACTTGTGTCCAAAGAGACCACACTTGAAGCACCTAAGCTTCATTCCTTGACAATTTTCTCCAGGATGATTCCTTCCACACCTTCAGCAAGCAGGGCGATTCCCCTGATTGATTCCTTCCCTTCCTCTTCCTCGTATTGGATTAAAGCTACCTTGGTTAGCTTTCTTGTTTCTTGACTGAAACGTCCGTGATTTATCATCAGCCTTCCTTTTACTTCGGCCGTAAACTTCCTGTTGGTCCAAGTACACCTGATAATGATCCGAGGCTCTATCGTACGCCTCTTTCAGAGTAGAGCACATGAATGGTGAAATCACCCTTCTCACATCCCAATCCAATCCTCAAACGAATCTCCGTGCCTTACTCGACTCATCAGGCACAATCTCTTGCGCGCAACGCATCAACTCCACGTAATTATCATTGTATTCCTGGATAGTTGCTCCCTTTTGCTTTAGTCGTAGGAACTCCTCGCATTTAATCCCTTTAATACGCTAAGTGTAGAATTGTTCCCTCAATTCCGCCTTGAATTCCTCCCAACCAAACGTTGGGTCTTGCAGGAGGTCAGGTCCAACTGTTGCCCACCAGTTGTCTGCGGCTTTCGTCAGGTAATAGACCGCAGAAGGTACTCGTTGATTCGTAGGACAATTCACTGCGTTAAGAAACTTGTCGAACGTTCGGATCCATTCTTCCAAAATCACCGGATCTTTTTCTCCTGCGTAATACGGTGGTTGTCGGTTTGCTATTGCTTTAGCAAAATCTACTCGTGGCTGTCCTTGGTTTTGGTTCTGACCTTGCTGAGCTAGCATAAACTCAGCCATCCGTTCCATCGCTTGGGCCATACGATCTATCGCAGTGATATTATCATCATTACTGGCAGGCGCATTTCGTCTCGGCGGCATTTTCACTGGACGATAGTTCCAAATTAATACTCGAGGTATAAAAGTTCTTACGGAATTAGCTAGTTAGGCAGTCAGGATAGTACCTACTCAAGTCCTATACGACACTTCCTAACATTCACTTTACCATACCCTCTAAGCAAGGGTTTCAATCATAGCATAATGATAATTAATGTATTACACTAGCAAGCTTACTCACAATAATCCCAAGCAATCACATGCAGGAAAACACAAGTATTAATCATACTATTCAACAACCAGAATCGTGAGATTTTGCAGAGTAGAAGTGAAATACCCCCTTCTTACGCTACCTGGCTTCCGTTCCCGCTCTGCTCCGCGGCTTATACTCATCAGGCTGTAACAACGACTTAGGTTGGTCTTAACGAACCTAAGCTGACTTTGAAACTTGGTTAACTCGAAACTAGAGCTGACTCAAAAAGAGAGCTGACTTAGGGTTCTGACTCGAAACAGGGCTCTGATACCAACTTGAATGCCGAGGTTGTTGAGATGATTGACCTGCGGGACGCTTGAATGCCGCGGCCCGAGGTTGTTGAGATGATTGACCTGCGGGAGGCTTGAATCCCGCGGCCCGAGGTTGTTGAGATGATTGACCTGCGGGAGGCTTGAATGCCGTGGCTCGAGGTTGTTGAGATGATTGACCTGCGGGAGGCTTGAATGCCGCGGCCCGAGGTTGTTGAGATGATTGACCTGCGGGAGGCTTGAATGTCGTGGCCCGAGGTTGTTGAGATGATTGACCTGCGAGAGGCTTGAATGCCGCGGCCCGAGGTTGTTGAGATGATTGACCTGCGGGAGGCTTAAATGCCGTGGCCCGAGGTTGTTGGAAGGAAGTTAAGAAAACACTCCAAAAAGGCCTCACACTTATCCAGGGGGAAACTAAGTGTATTCTAACTATGAAAATTTAGTTACTCCGTAACTATGGTGAAGAGTAAAATGTGACAAATTTCGAGCACTGAAGTGTGCTGCTGAACTCTCTCTTGAGATAAAAATGATGAAAATTCCTGGAAATGAAAAGTATTATATGTTGATTCAACTCGTATATTCTACTATACTTTCTACTGTTGATAATCTGGTTGCAGGTAGATTTTCAACTCATGGGTAAAGCTTACAGCTTTCAAGTTATTATATTTTCAAACCTTTGTTTACTTTTGAGTGACAATGGATTTCCTTACTTAGCCGTCGTGCTAAATACACTTCATTGTGTCCCTTATCAAATGTAGTCTAGCGTGGGCTCTTGCAGCCCAGGGAACTCTAGTGGCTCATCAGAGTTCATGTTCCCCATAATAGACTATGATGATTATGTACAGTACCTAGCGGGTGACGACCCGTATACTCCCAGCTTCGCTCCTGATCCTCTAGCTCCGGCTTATGTTCCTGATCCTGTTCCTGCTCCTGTTCACCCAGATGTACCAATCTGTCCTCCTACCCCCGGTAGTCCATGGTGTTTCATGGATGTTATTCAGGCGAGTCATGTGTTCTACCCCATCGAGGTCCTAGCGGGGAGTAACCCTCTTGAGTTCGTTGTTCACTACCCTTATCCGTGGGACCCTAGTCCTCCGGATTATTTTGACGAGTGGATGATGGTAAACACCCCATGTAACTTCCTGGATCACATCACCTGGTTTGAGGGCGAGTGGCACCTTGTTTGGGGAACGTATACTGGCCCAGTGTACCGCCCACTGGAGTAGGTCGTGTTTCAGGGAAGGAGTTAAGACTGACCTTTTTGTGTACATATCTTTTGTAGCCATGGTAGTTCCAAGATGGCTAGTAAGGTCAGGAATGGCCCAAACTCTTATTCTAATGGGCCTTAAGAAACTTTTGTACATATTAGTAGCTAGTATAGCTACTCTTTTGCTGATGCTATATATATATATGATGGGTAATGACGATATGAAACAGTTTCCTTGTCTTTAGCCTGTGCATCTAGAGTGAACTCTATCTGGATTTGATTGGGTTCAGTCTAGGTGTGGCGGTAACTACTCCGGATGTACGGTATAGCCGAGCCGGGGTGTTACATCCATAATCTCCAAATACACACAACCAATTCCTCCACATCACTGTACTACTCCATAATTCATAATCAACCCTATATCAACAACATCATGTACTTTACAAATCTAAAATTTCATAACCAGTGCGACTTACTCATTGTGATATCCAAGAAATGTATCAAGTGAAATGAGATCTGCATTATGCAAGCACGGAATCAAGAATTCTGCATTATGCGAGCACAAAATCAAGAAAAAATTCGCAAGAAAACATCGCCTCTGTTGTGGTGGAGAATAAATGCAGATTGATATGAATGCCCGTGATGGATGGGATTGCTTGGCGATGAGAGGGGAAGATATGAGGCATTTTGCGTTGTTGTTCATTGGAAGTGAGAATGAGAAGTGGAGGTCAGTCTCTTCTCTTCTCTTCTCCGTTTTCTCTACTTTTTCTGAATCTGTACAAAGATCAATATCTATAGCATACGTTAATATACATAATACGGGTGGGTGACACTTGTGTGAGACCGTCTCACGGATCATTGTTCGTGAGACGGGTCGGGTCGGGTCAAAGTACCATGCAAATGGCATACTTATATGTGCAAATGTCATACTTATATGCTCAAATATAACACTAATCAAGAATACAATTTTTGTTACTTATAAGAGAAAAAATAATACATTTTTCATAACAAGTAATGTTGACAAGTGCTCCTTACTTATAAGGGCAAATATAATACTTTTGAGGACAAATGTAATACTTTTAAATCGAAATTTAAAAGTATTGTATTTTCCCTAAAAAGTATTACATTTATCCTTATAAGTAACAAAAATTTTATTCATGATTAGTATTACATTTGAGCATATAAGTATGACATTTGTGCATATAAGTAGTACATTTGCATATTGACCCGACCCGTCTCATGGTGAGACGGTCTCACACAAGTTTTTGCCAATACGGGTGGGTGCATCAAAGGATTGTCTACTTAGTTAAATATTATTTCGGCCATTTGATTCACTAAAAAGAATTTATAAACTTTTGTGAAAATGAAAATTGTTTCCTGTTTCAATTAAAATAGGAAATAATATTTTAAGTACCATAATAATTTTTACGGTAATAAAGGAATTAATTACACAAATATTAGCATAATTATTAATAATTTTTATGATAATTAAGTTTTTTTGAGAATTAAGTTAATAATAATTATATGGATATTAATATAATTACAATTAAATATAGGTTGTTGAATTTTTTTCTATTAGAATTAATCATTCAGATATGGAGAGGGAGGAAAAAAAAGTAAATGCACTTGGTGAAAAATAATATACTTAGGTATAGCATTATAAGTAGAATATAAATTATTATTGACATTCTTCAATGCAATTATTATGGTAATTTTGTGGTAACCTTGATCTCTCTCCCTCTCTCCCTCCCCTCTCTCTCTCTCTATATAATTGCATAATATGTCAATATTAATATAATTGCCTAATAATTTTTCCCTTTCAAAGATATTTATTTTACAACAAAAATTTACATAAATCAATTATGGGAACAAAACAGTTTAAAAAAAATATTAAATATAGTTTGATTCCAATTTTTTTCATCTTAATGCGCTTTTAAATTATTTTCCCATTTTCTAATATTTATTTTAGTAATAATATAATTATATAAATCATATTACATATCAAATTTTTCAAGATAATTACATACAAACGTGTCATATATTATTTAATTAATTGAGTGATATTTTTTGTAACCCCTCGGTTTTTACGACAAAGTTAAGATTCGAGAATAGCGATATAAATTTTTTTTAAGCTATGACATTTAAGAGAAAACTATTCGGTGCTCGAAATAATTTTTCTCTTAAGGATTAATTATCGATGAGCTGCGAACTACGTATCGGTTACGTACCGAGGAAATTTTAAGGACGTAGATTCAAATCGAATTTTCCAGAATTGGGATTATTAAGTATCATACGATTAGGCCTGAATTTTTAATTAGTTCAAGAGAAATTCTAAATGGACTGTAAGGGATAAATTGTTACGGACTCTGAACCTAAATTTGGCGGATTATCGGAAAATTCCCAAAATTGGTGATTTGCGACGGGAATATTTTTACGATAATTTTGGTATTAGAACTTTCCCGAATTAAGTTATAATCCTCCGGACATTCATCTGATTTAAGCACAAACTGGCCAATTAAATTAATATCTTCATAAGGGATCCATGAGGTGATGACATGTGGCAAATCCAATCCTAGACTAAGATTTGGTCATTTATTGTAACATTAATGAGGTATGGAGGCTTTGTACTTGTTGCTTGTCATCCAAGAACAAAATCACTCCAAGATCACCTATCTCTCTCTCTCATTTTCGTGTAACACACTTAGGGAAGAAGAGGAAAATTATTTTAGCCTAGTCTTGCATTGTGATCTAGCTAGAAACTCCCACTCATTTTCCCAACTCAAGAGATCAAGTCTAGGTAAGACTTTAAGCTTTGATGGTTCAATCATCTCTAGAATTTAAGTGTTGATGTTTAATACAAGAAAATATTGTTGTTATGGTGACATTTTCTTTAGGATTTTTGGAGAAGAACTCCAAGGAGAACATCCTCAACTTTTACGGTTTTAAAGTCTTCTACAAAGGTAAGGATTCCCTTAAGTCGGTTCAATCGCTTGGAAATAGGCAAATGCTAGGAAAAATTGCATGTTTAGAATTTTGTTCATGAAAATTATGTGCTATGTTATAGATCTAAAAGTTGGCTCAAAAATCTTTGCTTTGATTTTTGATAAATTTGTTATGCATGTTCATAGCTATTTTATGCATGTATATGTTGTATTTATGCCCATATAGGCTTATACTTGTGAAAATATTGAAATAAAATCAAGCTAGTCTCTGGCAGTGACTTCCGTGAATTTCTGGGAAAAATCGGTAAGGTATTTTGATCCAATTTTTTTTATACATGTGGTTCTATAAGTGTAGAAGCTGCATATAAAATTTCATAATTTTTGGAGTAGTATAAGTATGGTTTTCGATTTTTTTTCCAAAACTGGTCCAGAGAGGAAAATGCTGGACAGCACACTGCCAAGGGCAAAAATGGAATTTTCTGTGTTAATTCGTGAACCTAGATGACCAAAACTTTTTATGAACATCAAGTACTATGAGTTAGGGTTCTACCATAAAAATTTCAAGTGAAAAAGAGTTCGGGAACTATTTTTACCGGCTCAATCTTTCGGACTGCGCCAAGCTGAAATTTTCTGAAAAAGAATGGTTAGAAACAATTTTGACAAATATTATTTTTGTGTATTATATTAACGTGGAAAATAACTATGTTTTGAAAATTATTATGACTCCTATACTTGATTTCCTGTGACGTGACTAATACTAACCTAAGCATGCGGGTTGAGAAAATATATTTGAGTGAGTTATTGGTAATGGAGTCGTGTGATGAATTAAAGGTGGATGTGTTTCGTACCCCACCGCGAGTTAAACGTGGATGTGTTTTGTACCCCACGTGAGAGTTGGAAAGGTGGATGTGTTGTGTACCCCACCGAGATCTAATAGTGGATGTGTTTCGTACCCCACTCGTGAATTAAAGGTGGATGTGTTTCGTACCCCACCGTGAGTTAAACGTGGATGTGTTTTGTACCCCACGTGAGAGTTGGAAAGGTGGATGTGTTGTGTACCCCACCGAGATCTAATAGTGGATGTGTTTCGTACCCCACTCGTGAATTAAAGGTGGATGTGTTTCGTACCCCACCGTGAGTTAAACGTGGATGTGTTTCGTACCCCACGTGAGAGTTGGAAAGGTGGATGTGTTGTGTACCCCACCGAGATCTAATAGTGGATGTGTTTCATACCCACTCGTGAATTAAAGGTCGTACCCCACCGTGAGTTAAACGTGGATGTGTTTCGTACCCCACGTGAGAGTTGGAAGGTGGATGTGTTGTGTACCCCACCGAGATCTAATAGTGGATGTGTTTCGTACCCCACTTATGAGTAAGGCGAGAATTGTGTACATGGGTGATGTGTGAGAGCTAACCATCGGGTGAATTAATGATTGAGTCATTTGCTCGATTTACTGAAATAAAGTGAAATTACTTGTTGCTAAAAATGTTTGCAGGATGATTGCGATTGTTGGGTAATGTTATCTTACCTTGTCCTTATTGAATAATTATTTTGAAAACCTTTGTTTATTTTCGAGTGATAATGGATATCCTTACTTAGCCGTCGCGCTAACTGCACTTCATTGTGTCATCTATTAGATGCAGTCTAGCGTGAGCTCTGAATAGGATGGAAGTCGAGGTTGAAGACTACTCTGTCCTAGAATAGACACCCTGGGAAAATCATTTCCATATGTACATATCTGGATATTGATATGGTTATTTGAGGTTGTAAGTTTAGCCTTAGCGTTTGGGTATAGGAAAGATACCTAAGCGTGGCGGTAACACCCAGTTTTCTGCCGGTTAGACGCTTCCGCAATGTATTGTAATATTAGGATTTTGTAATAAATCCCTGATGTGAAAATTGGGGTGTTACATTTTTACACTAATCATATAATCAAATAAATTTACATTTTCAAATATTAGAATTATTTATAATTTAATTATCTAAATAAAAATATATAATAATAAATAATTTTATCCGTGCATCGCACAGGTAATATACTAGTTATACTTTTATACCTTAAGGGCTTAAGTATATTCATTTTCACCATATCGCATTTAGTTTTTTCTTCTTCCTCCATATTCGAATGAATTAATTTTAATTATTATAAAAAATCAAATTTTTTAAAATTTTGAATAATATAAAGTTTTCAAAAGAAAAGTATAATTAATCTTTTTAAAAGTTTTTAAATAATTTTCAGTCAATTAGTAATATCATTTTCCATTACCAATTTACCAAATTTCTGTTTCCTTTTCCATTAGTATCTTATTATATTTTCAATCAATTAGTAAAATCAATTTTCTTCTTCATTTTTAACTTTACTATTGTCTGTGTGGGAATTACACAAAAGTTAATTTTATATTTATTAATAATATTATAGATAAGTATTCGAATTATTATTATTGGTGTAATTAATAATTAATAAATTACTTTTTTCTTATAAAATTACGCAGAATTTGTTTCCATTATAAAAAAATTCTAATATAGAGTGTGTACATTTATTTGATTGTAAGATTAGTGCTAAAGTATTACTCAATTAATTGATCAAATAATATATGACTTTCTTGTCTATAATTATCTTAAAAAGATTGATATGTAATATGACTTATGTAATTATTTTATTACTAAAATAAATATGGGAAAAGTGACAAATAATTTAATTATAGTTATTATAAAAATAAATTCAACGATCAATGTTTAGCTTAATTACCACAATAATTATTAGGAAATTATTATTAGTCAATTATACTTTTATACTTTAAGTATATTCATTTTCACCATTTCGCATTTAGTTTTTTCTTCCTCCTCCATATTCGAATGAATTAAGTTTAATGATTATAAAAAAAAAATCAATTTTTTAAGGTTTGAATAACTTAATGTTTTCAAAAGAAAAGTGTAATTAATCTATTTAAAAGTTTTTAAATAATTTTCGGTCAATTAGTAATATTCTTTTCCATTACCAATTTACCAAATTTCTGTTTCCTTTTCCATTAGTATCTTTTTATATTTTCAATCAATTAGTAAAATTAATTTTCATTTTCATTTTTATTTTTACTATTGTTTGTGCGGGAATTTCACAAAACTTAATTATATATTTATTAATAGTATTATAGATAAGTATTCGAATTATTATTATTGGTGTAATTAATAATTAATAAATTATTTTTTTCTTATAAAATTATGCAGAATTTGTTTCCATTATAAAAAAAATTCTAATATAGAATGTGTACATTTATTTGATTGTAAGATTAGTGATAAAGTATTACTCAATTAATTGATCGAATAATATATGACTTTCTTGTCTATAATTATCTTTAAAAGATCGATATGTAATATGACTTATTAATTATTTTATTACTAAAATAAATATGGGAAAAGTGAGAAATAATTTAATTATAATTATTATAAAAATAAATTCAACGATCAATGTTTAGATTAATTACCATAATAATTATTAGGCAATTATTATTAGTCAATTATACTTTTATACTTTAAGTATATTCATTTTCACCATTTCACAATTAGATTTTTCTTCCTCCTCCATATTCGAATGAATTAAGTTTAATTACTATAAAGAAAATAAATTTTTTTAAAAGTTTTAATAACTTAATGTTTTCAAAAGAAAAGTGTAATTAATCAGTTTAAAAGTTTTTAAATAATTTTCATTGAATTAGTAATATCCTTTTCCATTACCAATTTACCAAATTTATGTATCCTTCTCCATTAGTATCTTTTTATATTTTCAATCAATTAGTAAAATTAATTTTCTTTTTGATTTTTATTTTTACTATTGTTTGTGCGGGAATTTCACAAAAGTTAATTTTATATTTATTAATAGTATTATAGATAAGTATTTGAATTATTATTATTGGTGTAATTAATACTCCCTCTCTCCCATTTTACCTATCCTATTTACTATTCACTGGTCAAACCAACTCTTCATTCTTTAATTATTTTCTTTAGTAATTTTTTATTATTTTTAAATTTAATTTTTTGTGTTTAATAGTACTTTTAATGTAGTTTCTGAATATATAAATTTTATATATTAATGCTAAACTTAATAATATGAAAAATTGGATTAAAAATTACTTCAATCAAGCCTCGTTAAACGAACCAGACAACCATTTTGGGACGGAGGTAGTAATTAATAAAGAGTAAATTGTCATTTTGGTCCACTCTCTATTAGGGTATTGTTAATTGCAATCCACGACATTCAAAACTGTTAATTTCGTACCTTAATTATACAATTTTTATCAATTTTGATCCATCCGGTCAAATTACCGGCAAAAAGTGGCCAGAAAATTTTAAAAGATAAAATATTAAGGGCAATTTAGTCATTTGTTTTCCTCTTTTCTTCTTCTTCGTTTCACTTCCCTTGATGCCGCCGTCGCCACCGCACGTTCACGGAGGATGACCACTCACCGCTACTGACATAAAAAGTTTTTATTTCTCGTATTTTCTAACCTGACAGTGAATACAACTTGGAGTCCAACTCCAATTCTGAGCTTTTTTTCTATTAATTTTCCTTCTTCTTTTTTTTTTTTTGAATAAAAAGTCGTCGTCTTCCTCCGATTCTCAACTCTTCGCAGCATTTTCTTCGATCAATTGCAGTTTGGTTTTGGGCTAGGCTAGGGTCTTGTATTATATTCTTATTTAGTTTCTAGGGTTTCACTTCAGCGCTCTAATTTTGAGTCCACTGATTTCAATCACAACATATGGCTGGTCAGTGTTGTAAGATAGAAGATGGCAAGAAAGGGGATTGGATTTTTCAGCTTCCATTCGCAGAGAGTCAACATGTTTGGACACGAATTTCGATTCGGTGGATTGTAGATTCATATTCAGTGGCATGTGAAGCATTTTCTGAATATCCTTTTCCTCTTCTACGTGTTTCGCCTGAAGCTAGACGGCGGTGGCATCAAGGGAAGTGAAACGAAGAAGAAGAAAGGAGGAGAACAAATGACCAAATTGCCCTTAATATTTTATTCTTTAAAATTTTCCGATCACTTTTTGCCGGTAATTTGGCCGGATGGACCAAAATTGATAAAAATTACATAGTTAAGGTACAAAATTAATAGTTTTGAAAGTCGTGGATTGCAATTAATAAGACCCCAATAGTCAGTGGACCAAATTGGCAATTTACTCATTAATTAATAAATTACTTTTTTCTTATATTTACGCAGAATTTGTTTCCTTTATTCTCACAATTATAAAGGCTTAATTATTCTCAGAATTTGGGAAATAAAATTTTGTTACCAATTAAACTTTATTAATTTTTTACCAATTAAATAATAATATTATTTTGTGCGGGGAAGTTAAAGGAAATGATTTTACTTTTCATTAATATGATTGAAACGCGAATATAGAAACTATATTACCAATTAGTATATATTAGTTAATTTCCATTTTACATTTTTCTTACCAAATAAAATTTATTAATTATTTTATCAATAAAATATTTCCTTAATCAACTACAAAAGTTCTGGCGGAAAAATGAAATAGGGGATTTTACCTTTATATATAGTATAGATATATTTGATTTTTTTTTTTTTTTGGAAAACAACTTGATACTTTTTTTAAAGTTCATAAAAATATATTTAAGTGTAAAGAAAAAAGTCTATCTCACATATCCTTATTAGTTACATTTTTCCTCATAAGTTTTATAGTTTTTTTTTTTTTCTAAAGTATTATAGTTTTCCTAGTAATTTAAATCTTCAACCCCTAAATTTTAAATTTTAATTTAAATGTATCACATTTTTTCTTGAAGTATCACATTTCTCTTCATAAGTAACAATCAATTTATCCATTATTAATATTACATTTTTTTCCTCATAAACATTACATTTTTCCTTTTAAGTAACGATCACTCAATCAATTAATTTTTCCATATTATTAGTATTACATTTTTCTCATAAACAATTCTTCAACTCGTAAATACTACATTTTGATTTAAAAGTATTTTATTTTTCCGTAATAGTATCACACTTTTTTTCTTATAAGTATTACTGATTATCTTGAAGTAATAAAAACTTTAGCATTGATTATTATTATATTTTCTGTAATAAGTATTACAATGTATCTAGACTGGACATTTTTAGAGATAAGGATATGTAAGACGTTCCAACAAGAGAATTGAAATCACCCTAAGAAGAACTCATTAGAGTAATGTATTAAATTTTGATATTTATTAAATGATTAAATTTAAAAATTATTATTTAACCATACTTATACAAATTATTATAAAACTTTTATAGTAATGTTATAACAGCCAATCCAAACCATTAATTAGGTGAAGTCAAATAAATGAGTAGCTTTTGTGTGAGATAGTCTCACATGAGATGTAAAATATTTTTAATTAAAATTAGTATTTTCGCACGTGCGTTGCACGGAATGGATTTGTTTCAATATTTTAAAAATATTTCGATCAATATACAATTATATAAATTATAACATCTAATATTATATAGCGCATTGATGAAATTGGTTGGATCGATTATGTTTTCTAATGTTTTACTTGCTTGAATTAGAACAAATAATTGTCCAATTAGTCGTGCGATGCACGGATACATTTTTTTTTACTATATATTTAGATAATAAATATAATGATGAAATTATATAAAAAAAAATCTAATATTGGACGTGTACATTTATTTGATTATAAGATTAGTGCTAAAGTATTACTGAATTAATTGATCGAATAATATATGAATTTTTTGTCTACAATTATCTTAAAAAGATCGGTATGTAATATGACTTATGTAATTATTTTATTACTAAAATAAATATGGGAAAAATGAAAAATAATTTAATTATAATTATTATAAAAATGAATTCCATGATCAATGTTTAGCTTAATTACCGTAATAATTATTAGGCAATTATTATTAGTCAATTATAGTTTTATACCTTAAGACGGCGTAACTATATATTCATTTTCACCATATCGCATTTAGTTTTTTCTTCCTCCTCCATATTCGAATGAACTAATTTTAATTATTATAAAAAATTGAAGTTTTTTAAAGTTTGAATAATTTAAAGTTTTCAAAAGAAAAGTGTAATTAATATTTTTAAAAGTTTATAAATAATATTCAGTCAATTAGTAATATCCTTCCGTTACCAATTTACCAAATTTTTGTTTCCTTTTCCATTAGTATATTTTTATATTTTCAATCAAATAGTAAAATCAGTTTTCTTTTTCATTTTTTATTTTTACTATTGTTTGAGCGGGACTTTCACATAAGTTAATTTTATATTTATTAATAGTATTATAGATAAGTATTCGA
Source organism: Ipomoea trifida (assembly GCA_003576665.1). Lineage (NCBI taxonomy): Eukaryota > Viridiplantae > Streptophyta > Magnoliopsida > Solanales > Convolvulaceae > Ipomoea > Ipomoea trifida. Next base: position 12,872,078 of record CP025652.1, on the reverse strand, counting down.
ATTATTATTATTAGTGTAATTAATAATTAATAAATTAATTTTTTCTTATAAAATTACATAGAATTTGTTTCCTTTATTCTCGCAATTATAAAGGTTTAATTATTCTCAGAATTTGGGAAATAAAATTTTGTTACCAATTAAACTTTATTAATTTTTTCCCAATTAAATAATAATATTAGTTTGTGTGGGAAAGTTGAAGGGGATGCTTTTACTTTTCATTAATAGTATTGATACGTGAATATAGAAACTATATTACCAATTAGTATATATTAGTTAATTTCTGATCCATTTTACATTTTTCTTACCAAATAAACTTTATTAATTATTTTACCAATAAAATATTTAATTAATCAACTACAAATGTTTGGGCGGAAAAATGAAATAGGGGGATTTTACTTTTATATATAGTATAGATAGATTTGATAGTTTTGTTTTGAAAATATATTTAAGTGTAAAGAAAAAAGTCTATCTCACATATCCTTAATTATCCGTTACATTTTTCCTCATAAGTTTTATAGTTTTTTTTTTTTTTTTGCCAAAGTATTATAGTTTTCCTAGTAATTAAATCTTCAACCCCTAAATTTTAAATTTTAATTTAAATGTATCACATTTTTTCTTGAAGTATCACATTTCTCTTTGACATGATGTAGTGTGTGACACCCCAACCTTACACAGGCTGAGATAGATAAAATCTCAACACAACAGCTGCCTATCTCAACCAACAACATAACATAGCGGAAGCGAATTTAAAACTTAAGGGCGTCATGCCACATCTAGGTAGAAACACGGCCTAGATGCACAGGCTAACCATAAGAAACGAACTAAACTGTCATGCATAAATAATAAAAATCCTCAAGTCATGTTTGACAATAACCAAACACTAGTCAAGAGTATATAAAATCTCCAATGGCACACAGGCCCAAAAACCAAAGTCTAAACATCATAAAAACTAAGTCTAAGCATCCTCATAAGATAGGCTCTAACGCGCTCGCGCTCAGACTTACTCCATACCTGGAAAACACGCAAAGAACCATTAGCAAAAGACTGCTAAGCAACCACCATTCACACCCGCAAGGAGATATAGATATACATAAGCTTGTAAATAGGTTTACACACCCATGTCCATCAAAATCTATTTTTACACTCCTATTCTATATGATATTCTTGGTGTTGGAAATCCTGAAATTTCTTGGTGTTTAGCCCTATTTTTGGTTGTATTTGTTGGATTTCATCTTGATCTTTTGCCTAGTGTTGTTATGATCATTGATGGTTTGGATTTCCATATTTTTGGCCTCTAATTTGATGAAATGTTGGTGTATTTGGTCTGATTATTGCATTCTGGAAAGGGGATTTTTCGTGTCTGTGTATTGATCTGATTCTGGGAGTTGGGTTTAGCCTTGCGGAGACCTGCGGCGGAATAATGTCACCCGCCAAAGTGATCCGCAAGGTGGCAGCGGTAGGCTTGGGCGGAGGAGGTTGGCCCGTTGAGGGGGACCGTCTCCTCCTTGCGGAGGAGGTCGGCGGAGGAGTGAGCTCCGTTGGGTTGTTCCGCAAAGCTCCTGGATTTTGTTTCCAGAGAGCTGTTCTGTGTTGTTGTGGTCTGTTGTTTCCCCTTTGTTTCTGATTATTGTTGGATTGTTTTGTTGGGTATTTTACCATGTCTTTGGAGTATTTATTCATGTCGTTTGTTGGGTATTTATACCATATCTTGGAGTATTGATTCATGTCTTTGGTTTCTCTTTTTGGTACTCTTGGCTTATTAATTCCTTGAATTCATTACCTGGGAGTTGGTACGTGTTCATAGTTGAGATGAACACTTTGTTTGGTTGTTTTGGGTTGAGGTTGGAGTATGAGTATGTGGTGGTGGTTTCTTGGTATCGTTGGAGGTTGTTGGGTGGTTTGATTGTGCTACTATTGACTATTGACTTCTGACTTTGGACTTCGGTCCCTGTGATTGGGTTGATTACCCCTGTGATTGGACTTAGGTCCCTGTGATTGGACTTCGGTCCCTGTGATTGGACTACGGTCCCTGTGATTGGACTTCGGTCCCTGTGATTGGGCTCATCACCCCTGTGTACCAGATTTCTGGGTTCTGACTCTTGACTTCTGACTTCTGACTGTGGGATTGACTTGGTATGACGGTTGGTTCGAGGGTTTGGAGGTTGGAGTTGGGATTCTTTCTTGGTTTATTTGCTTGTGAGTCCTTGTGTACAATCGGTTGACATCTCGTTGTTCTTGGTTATGGTTTGTTGTTGTCTTATGCTTTCATTGTTGGATATTGGCTTTGTTTGGATTAGTCTTGGTTTATGATTCGTTCAGCTTATTGTTGTTGAGTATCTGTTTTGAACTATTGAACAGTTTGTTGGTGTTTATATTCTATNTTCGTACCCCACGTGAGAGTTGGAAGGTGGATGTGTTGTGTACCCCACCGAGATCTAATAGTGGATGTGTTTCGTACCCCACTTATGAGTAAGGCGAGAATTGTGTACATGGGTGATGTGTGAGAGCTAACCATCGGGTGAATTAATGATTGAGTCATTTGCTCGATTTACTGAAATAAAGTGAAATTACTTGTTGCTAAAAATGTTTGCAGGATGATTGCGATTGTTGGGTAATGTTATCTTACCTTGTCCTTATTGAATAATTATTTTGAAAACCTTTGTTTATTTTCGAGTGATAATGGATATCCTTACTTAGCCGTCGCGCTAACTGCACTTCATTGTGTCATCTATTAGATGCAGTCTAGCGTGAGCTCTGAATAGGATGGAAGTCGAGGTTGAAGACTACTCTGTCCTAGAATAGACACCCTGGGAAAATCATTTCCATATGTACATATCTGGATATTGATATGGTTATTTGAGGTTGTAAGTTTAGCCTTAGCGTTTGGGTATAGGAAAGATACCTAAGCGTGGCGGTAACACCCAGTTTTCTGCCGGTTAGACGCTTCCGCAATGTATTGTAATATTAGGATTTTGTAATAAATCCCTGATGTGAAAATTGGGGTGTTACATTTTTACACTAATCATATAATCAAATAAATTTACATTTTCAAATATTAGAATTATTTATATTTAATTATCTAAATAAAAATATATAATAATAAATAATTTTATCCGTGCATCGCACAGGTAATATACTAGTTATACTTTTATACCTTAAGGCTTAAGTATATTCATTTTCACCATATCGCATTTAGTTTTTTCTTCTTCCTCCATATTCGAATGAATTAATTTTAATTATTATAAAAATCAAATTTTTTAAAATTTTGAATAATATAAAGTTTTCAAAAGAAAAGTATAATTAATCTTTTTAAAAGTTTTTAAATAATTTTCAGTCAATTAGTAATATCATTTTCCATTACCAATTTACCAAATTTCTGTTTCCTTTTCCATTAGTATCTTATTATATTTTCAATCAATTAGTAAAATCAATTTTCTTCTTCATTTTTAACTTTACTATTGTCTGTGTGGGAATTACACAAAAGTTAATTTTATATTTATTAATAATATTATAGATAAGTATTCGAATTATTATTATTGGTGTAATTAATAATTAATAAATTACTTTTTTCTTATAAAATTACGCAGAATTTGTTTCCATTATAAAAAATTCTAATATAGAGTGTGTACATTTATTTGATTGTAAGATTAGTGCTAAAGTATTACTCAATTAATTGATCAAATAATATATGACTTTCTTGTCTATAATTATCTTTAAAAGATTGATATGTAATATGACTTATGTAATTATTTTATTACTAAAATAAATATGGGAAAAGTGACAAATAATTTAATTATAGTTATTATAAAAATAAATTCAACGATCAATGTTTAGCTTAATTACCACAATAATTATTAGGAAATTATTATTAGTCAATTATACTTTTATACTTTAAGTATATTCATTTCACCATTTCGCATTTAGTTTTTTCTTCCTCCTCCATATTCGAATGAATTAAGTTTAATGATTATAAAAAAAAAAATCAATTTTTTAAGGTTTGAATAACTTAATGTTTTCAAAAGAAAAGTGTAATTAATCTATTTAAAAGTTTTTAAATAATTTTCGGTCAATTAGTAATATTCTTTTCCATTACCAATTTACCAAATTTCTGTTTCCTTTTCCATTAGTATCTTTTTATATTTTCAATCAATTAGTAAAATTAATTTTCATTTTCATTTTTATTTTTACTATTGTTTGTGCGGGAATTTCACAAAACTTAATTATATATTTATTAATAGTATTATAGATAAGTATTCGAATTATTATTATTGGTGTAATTAATAATTAATAAATTATTTTTTTCTTATAAAATTATGCAGAATTTGTTTCCATTATAAAAAAAATTCTAATATAGAATGTGTACATTTATTTGATTGTAAGATTAGTGATAAAGTATTACTCAATTAATTGATCGAAAATATATGACTTTCTTGTCTATAATTATCTTTAAAAGATCGATATGTAATATGACTTATTAATTATTTTATTACTAAAATAAATATGGAAAAGTGAGAAATAATTTAATTATAATTATTATAAAAATAAATTCAACGATCAATGTTTAGATTAATTACCATAATAATTATTAGGCAATTATTATTAGTCAATTATACTTTTATACTTTAAGTATATTCATTTTCACCATTTCACAATTAGATTTTTCTTCCTCCTCCATATTCGAATGAATTAAGTTTAATTACTATAAAGAAAATAAATTTTTTAAAAGTTTTAATAACTTAATGTTTTCAAAAGAAAAGTGTAATTAATCAGTTTAAAAGTTTTTAAATAATTTTCATTGAATTAGTAATATCCTTTTCCATTACCAATTTACCAAATTTATGTATCCTTCTCCATTAGTATCTTTTTATATTTTCAATCAATTAGTAAAATTAATTTTCTTTTTGATTTTTATTTTTACTATTGTTTGTGCGGGAATTTCACAAAAGTTAATTTTATATTTATTAATAGTATTATAGATAAGTATTTGAATTATTATTATTGGTGTAATTAATACTCCCTCTCTCCATTTTACCTATCCTATTTACTATTCACTGGTCAAACCAACTCTTCATTCTTTAATTATTTTCTTTAGTAATTTTTTATTATTTTTAAATTTAATTTTTTGTGTTTAATAGTACTTTTAATGTAGTTTCTGAATATATAAATTTTATATATTAATGCTAAACTTAATAATATGAAAAATTGGATTAAAATTACTTCAATCAAGCCTCGTTAAACGAACCAGACAACCATTTTGGGACGGAGGTAGTAATTAATAAAGAGTAAATTGTCATTTTGGTCCACTCTCTATTAGGGTATTGTTAATTGCAATCCACGACATTCAAAACTGTTAATTTCGTACCTTAATTATACAATTTTTATCAATTTTGATCCATCCGGTCAAATTACCGGCAAAAAGTGGCCAGAAAATTTAAAAGATAAAATATTAAGGTTTAGTCATTTTTCCTCTTTCTCTTCTTTCTTGATTCCACCCGCCACGGGAGGATGACCACTCACCGCTACTGACATAAAAAGTTTTTATTTCTCGTATTTTCTAACCTGACAGTGAATACAACTTGGAGTCCAACTCCAATTCTGAGCTTTTTTTCTATTAATTTTCCTTCTTCTTTTTTTTTTGGAATAAAAAGTCGTCGTCTTCCTCCGATTCTCAACTCTTCGCAGCATTTTCTTCGATCAATTTGCAGTTTGGTTTTGGGCTAGGCTAGGGTCTTGTATTATATTCTTATTTAGTTTCTAGGGTTTCACTTCAGCGCTCTAATTTTGAGTCCACTGATTTCAATCACAACATATGGCTGGTCAGTGTTGTAAGATAGAAGATGGCAAGAAAGGGGATTGGATTTTTCAGCTTCCATTCGCAGAGAGTCAACATGTTTGGACACGAATTTCGATTCGGTGGATTGTAGATTCATATTCAGTGGCATGTGAAGCATTTTCTGAATATCCTTTTCCTCTTCTACGTGTTTCGCCTGAAGCTAGACGGCGATGGTGGTGGCATCAAGGGAAGTGAAACGAAGAAGAAGAAAGGAGGAGAACAAATGACCAAATTGCCCTTAATATTTTATTCTTTAAAATTTTCCGATCACTTTTTGCTGGTAATTTGGCCGGATGGACCAAAATTGATAAAAATTACATAGTTAAGTTACAAAATTAATAGTTTTGAAAGTCGTGGATTGCAATTAATAAGACCCCAATAGTCAGTGGACCAAATTGGCAATTTACTCATTAATTAATAAATTTTTTTTCTTATATTTACGCAGAATTTGTTTCCTTTATTCTCACAATTATAAAGGCTTAATTATTCTCAGAATTTGGGAAATAAAATTTTGTTACCAATTAAACTTTATTAATTTTTTACCAATTAAATAATAATATTATTTTGTGCGGGGAAGTTGAAGGAGATGATTTTACTTTTCATTAATATGATTGAAACGCGAATATAGAAACTATATTACCAATTAGTATATATTAGTTAATTTCCATTTTACATTTTTCTTACCAAATAAAATTTATTAATTATTTTAACAATAAAATATTTCCTTAATCAACTACAAAAGTTCTGGCGGAAAAATGAAATAGGGGATTTTACCTTTATATATAGTATAGATATATTTGATATTTTTTTTTTTTTTTGGAAAACAACTTGATACTTTTTTTAAAGTTCATAAAAATATATTTAAGTGTAAAGAAAAAAGTCTATCTCACATATCCTTATTAGTTACATTTTTCCTCATAAGTTTTATAGTTTTTTTTTTTTCTAAAGTATTATAGTTTTCCTAGTAATTTAAATCTTCAACCCCTAAATTTTAAATTTTAATTTAAATGTATCACATTTTTTTGAAGTATCACATTTCTCTTCATAAGTAACAATCAATTTATCCATTATTAATATTACATTTTTTTCCTCATAAACATTACATTTTTCCTTTTAAGTAACGATCACTCAATCAATTAATTTTTCCATATTATTAGTATTACATTTTTCTCATAAACAATTCTTCAACTCGTAAATACTACATTTTGATTTAAAAGTATTTTATTTTTCCGTAATAGTATCACACTTTTTTTCTTATAAGTATTACTGATTATCTTGAAGTAATAAAAACTTTAGCATTGATTATTATTATATTTTCTGTAATAAGTATTACAATGTATCTAGACTGGACATTTTTAGAGATAAGGATATGTAAGACGGTCCAACAAGAGAATTGAAATCACCCTAAGAAGAACTCATTAGAGTAATGTATTAAATTTTGATATTTATTAAATGATTAAATTTAAAAATTATTATTTAACCATACTTATACAAATTATTATAAAACTTTTATAGTAATGTTATAACAGCCAATTCAAACCATTAATTAGGTGAAGTCAAATAAATGAGTAGCTTTTGTGTGAGATAGTCTCACATGAGATGTAAAATATTTTTAATTAAAATTAGTATTTTCGCACGTGCGTTGCACGGAATGGATTTGTTTCAATATTTTAAAAATATTTCGATCAATATACAATTATATAAATTATAACATCTAATATTATATAGCGCATTGATGAAATTGGTTGGATCGATTATGTTTTCTAATGTTTTACTTGCTTGAATTAGAACAAATAATTGTCCAATTAGTCGTGCGATGCACGGATACATTTTTTTTTACTATATATTTAGATAATAAATATAATGATGAAATTATATAAAAAAAATCTAATATTGGACGTGTACATTTATTTGATTATAAGATTAGTGCTAAAGTATTACTGAATTAATTGATCGAATAATATATGAATTTTTTGTCTACAATTATCTTAAAAAGATCGGTATGTAATATGACTTATGTAATTATTTTATTACTAAAATAAATATGGGAAAAATGAAAAATAATTTAATTATAATTATTATAAAAATGAATTCAATGATCAATGTTTAGCTTAATTACCGTAATAATTATTAGGCAATTATTATTAGTCAATTATAGTTTTATACCTTAAGACGGCGTAACTATATATTCATTTTCACCATATCGCATTTAGTTTTTTCTTCCTCCTCCATATTCGAATGAACTAATTTTAATTATTATAAAAAATTGAAGTTTTTTAAAGTTTGAATAATTTAAAGTTTTCAAAGAAAAGTGTAATTAATATTTTTAAAAGTTTATAAATAATTTTCAGTCAATTAGTAATATCCTTCCGTTACCAATTTACCAAATTTTTGTTTCCTTTTCCATTAGTATATTTTTATATTTTCAATCAAATAGTAAAATCAGTTTTCTTTTACATTTTTATTTTTACTATTGTTTGAGCAGGACTTTCACATAAGTTAATTTTATATTTATTAATAGTATTATAGATAAGTATTCGAATTATTATTATTAGTGTAATTAATAATTAATAAATTAATTTTTTCTTATAAAATTACATAGAATTTGTTTCCTTTATTCTCGCAATTATAAAGGCTTAATTATTCTCAGAATTTGGGAGATAAAATTTTGTTACCAATTAAACTTTATTAATTTTTTCCCAATTAAATAATAATATTAGTTTGTGTGGGGAAGTTGAAGGGGATGCTTTTACTTTTCATTAATAGTATTGATACGTGAATATAGAAACTATATTACCAATTAGTATATATTAGTTAATTTCTGATCCATTTTACATTTTTCTTACCAAATAAACTTTATTAATTATTTTACCAATAAAATATTTAATTAATCAACTACAAAAGTTTGGGCGGAAAAATGAAATAGGGGGATTTTACTTTTATATATAGTATAGATAGATTTGATAGTTTTGTTTTGAAAATATATTTAAGTGTAAAGAAAAAAGTCTATCTCACATATCCTTAATTATCCGTTACATTTTTCCTCATAAGTTTTATAGTTTTTTTTTTTTTTTTTGCCAAAGTATTATAGTTTTCCTAGTAATTAAATCTTCAACCCCTAAATTTTAAATTTTAATTTAAATGTATCACATTTTTTCTTGAAGTATCACATTTCTCTTTGACATGATGTAGTGTGTGACACCCCAACCTTACACAGGCTGAGATAGATAAAATCTCAACACAACAGCTGCCTATCTCAACCAACAACATAACATAGCGGAAGCGAATTTAAAACTTAAAGGCGTCATGCCACATCATAAAAACTAAGTCTAAGCATCCTCATAAGATAGGCTCTAACGCGCTCGCGCTCAGACTTACTCCATACCTGGAAAACACGCAAAGAACCATTAGCAAAAGACTGCTAAGCAACCACCATTCACACCCGCAAGGAGATATAGATATACATAAGCTTGTAAATAGGTTTACACACCCATAATGAATATATTAATATTTCACTGGAGATATAGCATAGTTTTCCTTACAAAAGAATTAGTAACCAACAAATTAAATAATAGGAAAAAAATATGAAGGAAAAAGGAATGACAATCAATAATTTTTATCTGTGAATCGCACGGGTAATTGGACAATTATTTGCTCTAATTCAAGCAAAGAAAACATCAGAAAACATAATCAATCCAACCAATTTCATCAATTGCGCTATATAATATTCGATGTTATAATTTATATAATTGTATATCGATCCAAATATTCTTAAAATATTATAACAAATCTATTCCGTGCAACGCACGGGCGAAAATACTAGTTGGATTAATAATGAAGTAAGGGTGGATGGGTGAAAGACTAATAATTAGATGGTGATGATTATGGGTTAATAATGGATGATAGTTAGATGATGGTTATTGATTTGGATTGATGGTTAAGATGGTAGTTTAATGAAGTTTGTTGTTGATGATTAATTGTTAATGATGATGATTAAAAAGATGATTCTTGATTATTAATTGATACTAACTTAGATGGTGTTTAAATATTAATGATGGTGGTGGAAGTGGAAAGATGGTCCTATGGTAGTTTGATGATGAGGTGTGATTATGGATAAGATGGTGAGGAGTTGATGGAGGATGGTAATCAATTGATGATGATGTGGATTCAAGGGAGATTAATAAGTAATGATTGGACTAATTTGAAAGCATGGTGATGGTATAATGAGGAATGGGTGAATATTAATATTGGCATTAGTACTAGTATTAGTAATAGTTGATATGTGAAGTGTGATTGATTCACAGGTTCCCGTTGAAGTGGCTAGTCTTATCGTTGAGCCTTAGAGCAGATGTTTGCTTTTAGAGCTTAGCTTGAGGTAAGTTTCTATGTCCGTCAAAACTACTTTGCCCTATCTTGTTTGTTCTAATCTATGAAGTTTATAAGTTTATTATGTATTGAGAATGATTTTGTGATTCCAATCTTGAGGAGAATGATTTTGTGATTCCAATGTTGAGAAATAGTGTTTTGTGAACTGAGTGGATTGAAGATGTTTTGTGATTAAATTCTGAACTGAGTGGAAGGGTACTGGAATCTGGACTGAGTGGAAGGGTATGTAATGTTTTGTGATTAAATTCTGGATTTGTATATACTTTACAAAACAATTTATTAATCTTAGAGTCGGACTTGAACCCTAGACCTCATATTTAATAAGTTGAGTTCCTTCCAATTAAACTAGTTTGACACCTTTGTAAATATTTTGACTAAACAAACTATTATATAATTTTTCAGAGTTGTACTTTGCATATTTCTTAGTTTGATAGACTTAGTATTTATAATTGAAAATACTTTGTACTTTGAGAAATTATATTTTGTAATAGCCTACGAGCTATGAAAATATTTATGCAAACCTATTTTGAAAGAATATTACTATCTTGGAGGAATTATATAATTATGTACCTGTTTTGGAGAATATACTTATGTTATAATCTATATGGAGGTTATCTATATTTTTATTATTGGAGGTTACGAGAATCTTGGGCTGCGGTCCAGATTAATGTGAGCACTTAGGGCTGCGGTCCTATTTGCTATTGATATGAGAGCCTAGGGCTGCGGTCCTATTGGTTATTGATTGGGTGGGTAACCTGGTAGCAAAAATCCTGGGTTACTAGGGCTAGTAACTACCTTTGGGGCTTGGAATCCCCGGGGTGTGCGCACATAGGTTTCTAGTTCCTGTTTCCATTTACATTGTATAGGTGTGAAGGTTCGGTAGTGGAGGTAAGCTCCGTTCCTATCCTCCTATTGGTGATTTGAGTACCTCCATACTTATGTTTTACTTGTTGATTTAACTATAAGCTAAGAATTGTTGGATACCTCCACTTGAGCAATATTATGCTATTTTGATATTTGAGAATGACTTGAGAAAACTTATATCTCGAAATGATTATTGGTTGAGTAAACTATATGATTTGAATTCCTCCATATACATATACTATATTTTGGAAATATTTATAAGTAATGAGCTATATACATTCTTCCATACTTGAATTATACTATTTATCTATAATGAGTATTTGGAAAGATATGCTTTGAAATGATATATAGAGATGTTGAGAAGGGCTATTTTATGAATTCTCCTTACTTATGATACCTTGAGAGTGACTAGCGATGACTATAAAAATTACTATATTGCTTTAAGCATATTTAATATTATATTTGAGAAGGTGCATATCTTGCTTATCTTTGGTGTGAGTTAAATCTTTTGAAAACTACTATCTTCTCTTGGAAAATCCTTTTTAAAATACTCTTTTAAGCTTTTGGCTAAATGGTTTATGGAGTACGGTCTACTTAAGTATCAAAATTTATTTACAAAGCATATCAATTTTACAAACTATAAATGTATTTATTTTACAGGGCGGAGTAGAGCTTACTTAGCATTTCATGCTAATTTCTATTTGTTTGTGTTTTCAAACCTTAATGTTTTCAGGATCTAAAGTTGTGGCTAGTCTGAGAGCGCGGCGTAGAACTAATTACCTCTTGGAGTTGACTCTTGGTTTAATGGATTAGTTTAAAAATCCAAATTATTGTATTATAGTTGATTCGTAACTTGGATAGAAAATTGTTGTAATATGGATTGTGGTTAGAAAGCTTTGTAGCCTGTGCGTTTGGGTTAGTGAGTTGGCCCGAGCGTGGCATAATACCCCCAGTTTAGTTGTTCGATTTCGCTTCCGTATTTGAAACCTAATGAAAATCTATATGATATCTATATTTTCCTCCTTTATTCCTTTATTTATGGTCTTAGAATTTGGGGGTGTTACAGAGCTCCATGCTTAGCTTTTTCGAAGACAGTGCAATGGGTACCCGAGTCCTAGCGAAGCGGCTCACCTCATATCTATTTTCTCAATTCCTGGGATCATTTTATGTGGACAACTGACTCTAGATAAAGCTTTTTCTTACTGAAGACTATGGTTGAATATAACCCAGCGAAGTGGCTTTCCTCAATTTTTAATCTCGATGATTGGCCTTTTTGCCTTTTCAAATGTTTCTCCACGCAACCCCTCATGCCTTTTTCTTTTGGGATTAAGGGATTTTCACTCTTAAGCTCACCAATAGGCTCACCTTTTGCCCCATGCCCTACCAAAATTAGTTCAATTCCGGGTCTCGCTAAAAATTATCTTTCTCAAATTAAAAAGTGCACACTCCCACTTCGAGAGATCCTTGACTAAGGTCTTACGTAAATAAGAGGTGAACATCATGCAAGCAGGCAAGAATATAAACTTATTTGACTCTAAATACTCTCATAGGTGCGAAAAGTAACTTCCTCAAAGATATTCCAAGAATAAATTTTTTTTTGGCATCTAGTCAAAATTCTCTCTAGATAACACAAACAATAACTCACTTTCCAAATTGCAAATACACCCGTTTATCATGCCCAAGAGACCAACTTTTGACTCTAAGCAAATAAACATATTAAGCACAAAGTGCGTCCTTTCCACACTTTAAAATAAACATCGTCCTCGATGTTACCTTGGATCACAGGGTAAAGGAAAAACGGGTTTCAAAGAATATTGCAAGAAAGAATCCCTTTCCACACTTTAGAATTTGCTCTGGGATATAGGGTATACTATAACGATCCTTAATGATAAAACAACATGGTAATGCTCAAGAAAAACCATACAAAGCTATATAAACAATTTTTTCACACTTTAAATTTGAAAATGGGGCATAAAATAGAAAAAGGGATTAGAGGTTAAACCAAGTACGCATCCCTCTTTTCATACTTTAGCTTCCAAAGTCGGTCGGCCTCCGTTATCAAAGCTCTATTTCAAAAGATGATAGCAAGATATACAATAGCAATTGTGAGACTTAGGGGTGGAAATAGGCTAGGCCGAGCCGGGCTTTAGAAATTTAGGCCTGGGCCTGCTATGGAAATGTAAAGCCTGAGCCTGGGCCTGGGCCTGCATGTAGGCTTTTTTTTAGGCTCAAGCCTGAGCCTGTCGTTGGCCTGGCCTGGCCTGAAGCCTGTTTAAAAGCCTATTTAACATATAGGCTTTTAAGAAGGCTTGTAAATAGATCCTAAATAGGCTTTGAGCCTATTTAAATAGGCTTTGAGCCTATTTAAAGCCTACATTTTTAAGCCTACCTGTAAAAAATTTACAAAAAATACCTAAATTTATACTAACCATAAAAGTTCATATTTCATAATAAATTATCCAACGCCACAAGTAAAAGCTCGTAATACAATTCAACAATACAACTAATACAAATTGTGTACCACAAATCCATAATATAAAAGTCCAACGACTCAACACAACTACAGAAATACAAGTGTAACAACAACAAAAGCATAAATCCACAATACAAACAGTCAAACATAATAACAACAATGTAAACATAACAATATTCAAACATAAAATGAAACAAGTCACGGCTTAAGCATAATCTCCTGTTGTCCAGAATCCACCTACACAAACACAATGGAAAAAAATGATAATAAATAAGTAAGTTCATTACACGATAAAACTTTAAACTTTAAATAAGTAGTAATATTAAATAAGATTGTTACCTTTTCTTTTTTCTTCAGCCCATACTTGTTACGAAGCCAATCCCCACCACAAATTAGAGCTTCAATAGATTGTTCATTTAAGCTAGCACGATATTTATCAATCACCCTTCCCCCGGCACTAAATGTGCATTCAGATGCCACACTTGAAATAGGAACAGCTAGTATATCGGCAGCCATCTTTGACAAGACTTTGAACTTTAAACTATTATTTTTCCACCACCCCAAGGCACAAAAAGATGAAGAAGAACAAGTATGAATAACAAGATTTTCCTCAAGATAAGTCTCCAACTCTGATTTTGTAAGAGGAATTGAATGACTTCGGTGGATGCTAGTCAATATCTCTTGCATCCCTTTATCCATTTGCTGTACACCATGATCCACAGTGGTGCTTTCAACATTGAATTCACTATGTCCACTAGTAGAGGAAGCATCTTGACTAAACAAGTTCACATAATCAAGATATAATTCTTCTAATGCCCTTTTCACCCTTTCCACATTCTTTTCAACATCACTTTGTGTTTTATACAACCTGGGAAAAGTTATCTTAATACTATTTAACTTCATCCTTGGATCTAAAACACATGCAATAGACATTAGCAAATTACATTCCCCCCAATATTTATCAAATTTTGCTTTCATAAGAATTGCCATCTCACTCATGAACATATCAAAAGACTCAGCTGCATTATCAATAGCCTTTTTCACCCTTTGAATTTCAGCAAGATACAAGTTAGAAGTAGGGTAATCACTAAGTAAACAGCAGCAGTCGCGACTGCCGGACACAGCAGCAGCCGCAACCGCCGGAACCACCAGCAGCCGCGACCGCCGGAACCACCAGCAGCCGCGACCGCCGGAACCACCAGCAGCCGCGACAGCCGCGACCGCCGGGACCACCAGCAGCCGCGACAGCCGCGACCGCCGGACGCAGCCGCGACCGCCGGACCCAGCCGCGACTGCCGCTGGAGGAAGGTCGCTCACTCTCTGTACAGGCAAATAGCCAACAACAAAATAGTCAGTACACACTAACCTCGCTGGAGGAAGGTCGCTAGCTCTCCGGTCGCCGTTGTAGTGTCCGGTGAGGCGGTGACTCCGAGTCTCCGACGAGCACGCATGGACCGCGGACGGCCAGACGCACCGCGCACAGTCGACGACGATGACTTAGCGAATTGGGGAATGGCCGAATGGGGATGGCGGAATCGAATAGGATTTAGGATTTTAAGGTTACTTGAAACTTGAAAGAGATATATATATAGTAGGGGTTATATTATAAATATGAAAAGATAATAGTTATAAAATGAAATATATAATAAATATTAAATATATAATAAATATATAATATATATATATATATATATATATATATATATATATATATATATATATATATATATATAAACAGGCCCGGCCTGCAGGCTCGTAGGCCAGGCTTTTACAAATAGGCCTGAGCCTATTTACATTAATAGGCTTTTAAAAAGGCCTAAGCCTGGCCTTTTAACTAAACAGGCCAGGCCAGGCCAGGCCCAAACCAGGCCAGGCCATAGGCCCCTTTGTAGGGGCCTGGCCTATTCCCACCCCTAGTGAGACTATTAATTATTAAGAACTTGATAGAATATCTCATAGCAAAATAAAGAAAGCAGAAAACGCATATACTAAACTACTTAATAGATAACTACTTAATAGTAACAATTATCCAACTACACTACTGAATATAAAATTGCATACAATTAAAGAAAATAAAAATAAAAGCAATAAGCATAAAAGAAATAAGAAGTAAATGAAGAAATAAAGGCGGAATCCCACGCATAGGGAACCTAATGTTTTCATGGGACAACCACATAGTAACAATGTATCCAGGGACTTCCTTTTCAAGTGTCAAAGTGTCGTGATGATGACTACCACATCACTGGTCACCAAAAGATGGAGGATTGAACTGTCTAGCAAATTAAGCTTGAAACTCCTGAATCATGCGTGCATTTTTCTCCACTACTCTCCTCGTGCGGAGAATCTCTTCATTCTGTGCCAAGTAACGCTCCTCATGTTGTGAGCTCTGTGCGCGCATATATGCCATATGTTCCTCGTGGAGCTACCTGTGGAAGGCTTGAGTAGCCTCCCAATCCATCATGGTCGGGCCCTCGTGCGGTGCACTGGGCTCGCCTTGCTCCTGCGCTTGTGTGGCATCATCTCCCTCATCATCATCCTCATCAGAGTTACCATTAATTCCTTCATCTGGTGCATTATCTCCTCCCCATTTGAGGTACATATATAGCTTGAAACTCTCTCACGGAAAATGCAACCATGGAAGCCTCATCCTTTTCACCTGCAAGATGGTTTCCAAGACGCAAACCCTGGCACAATCTAGTCACCAAAGGACCAACAAACACGGATTGTACCTTTTGCTTCGTTTGGGTTTGCAGCCATCTCTTAACTTGAACTCCCATGTTGACATTGATTCCGTTTTCCATTCTCCACATGTAGAATAAATCTTGTCTATAGGTCTTGTTCTTGTTCGTCTTCCTTCCTAAGAGATTCACAACTAAAACCAATCTGATGGCTTTCAGATAGTTGGTGGAGATAAGTTTTGCCTTCAAGTTAGATGAGTCATATTCTTGACCGTTTGTAATTTCCCTCCAGTAGTTCATAGCGTCCCTGTCACTATCAAAATCAGTCTTGAAATTCCCAAAATAAGACATGGATACCTGAATCTCGTCATGAAAACCAAGAGCTACTCCCAGATCGTTTACTGAAATGTGATAGCGGTCGCCAAACAAAGAAAACTTAATCGACTGCCTCGCGTCATTAACTTCACGCCTAATGTCGAGCGTGGCTAAGAATTCATAAGTGATCGGCGAGTAAGTCGGGCCCCGTCATTCAAAAAATCTGCCCAACTGGGGGTGCCTCAACAATCGATTCACGTCATCCTGGCATCCAAACTCCTGCAACACGTTCTGGTCAAAGAATTTTCCCCCACTTAAATCGTTTCCCTCGGTAGACATCTACCAAGGCACGCTCAATTGCTGTTAAATTCCTTAGTTGTATGGTGCCTCAGCTCGTTCTTGGGGAACAGGTGGGACATCTGCTTTTGGTTGATAACATGGAGGTTGGACTCTCGTCCTAGGTCTACTAGATTCAGCGTGGTCATGTTTAGCCTTCTTTGCCATCTCCTTTCGTCTTCCCATCCTACAAAATTTAGAGAATTAAAAATAATGCATAAAATAATTGGTTTGTTGCAATTATCTTCCAATAAGACACTAATGATTGTAGCTAGAATTTCTTGTCAAGAATAGGAGAATTTCGAAAATAGGGGGTAGGGATTTTCGAAAATTTTGCCATAGTTTACCCTATAATTTGATAAATTTCCATCATGAAAATATTAACAATACAATTCCAATATCACACACATGCTCAATTTCAATCTAAGATAATTCAATTCAAGAGTCAAATAAGAAGTCAACTTAGAAGTCAACAATTTCAAAAAGTCAACTTCACCTTCTTCCCCAAATTCCAGAATTAGGGTTAGAAGGTGAAAATTCAATTTTAACAATGTAGCATGTGTATCATCAAATTGATGATATATAATGATTCTATAGCAAGCTTACATCTCAATTCAATCATCAATTTCATAATATAAACAAGAAATCAAGCAAACCCATTTCATTAACAATGGTGTTCATACTTAAGCTCCAAATTCAATTTCAATCCATCAATGCATTCATCAATAATGGAAGAAAACATTAAGAAATAGTTCTATGATGCTTTATAAACCAATATAAACATTCAAAGCATTCAAAACATTGCAAAGTATTGTAGGATAAAGTTTCAACACCACATTCTTCCAACTCCATAAGTAATCATGAAAATAGATAAAAGAAGATGTTTTTACCTTAGCTTGTGGTTGATGATTTTAACCTTTGGAAGATGAAAAATAATAAACTATTCTCAAACCTTGACTTGGGATGGTGTTTTGGCGTGGAGAAGAAGTTTGTGAGGTTTTGGGGGTGCAAATCTCGTGGTTCGGCCGAAGGGTTTATATCACGCCCATATGTAGCGTCCACGCCACCCACACGCGTGGTGGGGTGCGTGGATGGCTACTGGAAATCATCCATGCGTTCCACACGCGTGGTGGACGCGTCGATGTTCCAATCCGAGCTTTCCTGCGGTTTTCGGATTTTTCCTTCGTCATTTGCCCAAATTTGGCCTTCCCACTGCCTTTTCCGGTCTTTAAACCTACAAATTAGTATCCCAAAAACATTGTAGCAAGTTGAATACTAATAAAATATTAAAACAAAACGTAAACATAATCATAAAACAATTTATTAAACCTTGGCTTGCCTCCCAATCAACGCCCCAGTTTACGTCTTTGGCTAGACGCAGTGTGTTCCTCTTTGGTACTCAACCATATTCCTTTGCAGCTATTTGAAAGCATTTTGGTACCCAAGTATTCTTCCAAATCAATATCTCATTTTTCCGTTTTGGTTTCGTCTTGGTCCTAGTCTTGATCATTGCATTCACTACTTCATCCTTCTCTTCTGCTCTTTCTATTCCTTCCTTCTTGGTTTGCTCATCAAATCTCAAGGTGATTTCTCCTGAGCTTACATCTATACGAGCATGACAAGTGGCCAAGAATGGTCTACCAAGTATCAAAGAGTCACGGGGCTCATTCTCTCCCATCTTACAAACTATAAAATCGACAGGCACAAGAAATTTTCCTACTTTTACCAACACGTCTTCTGCTAAGCCTTTCGGATACCGTGCGGTTCCGTCGGCCAGGCGAAGCGTCAGCCTCGTTGGTTTTAGACTTGGTAAGTTCAACTTTTCAAAAAAACTAGAAGACATCACATTGATCGAAGCTCCGAGATCGGCTAGA
Organism: Ipomoea trifida; assembly: GCA_003576665.1. Lineage (NCBI taxonomy): Eukaryota > Viridiplantae > Streptophyta > Magnoliopsida > Solanales > Convolvulaceae > Ipomoea > Ipomoea trifida. The sequence continues at coordinate 12,853,319 of CP025652.1, read as the reverse complement.
GCATTTGAAAAATTCATGTCCTTTATAGAACACGGAATTACTAGAGCTCCTGGGTCACCCTTCTTTACTGGGTAACCCGTAGTCATGCAAGCCGATGGCTCTTTGCTCAAACAAGCATAATTATCACAATCGTCATCTTCAAACAATTTACGGCATTGCTTATCATTAAAGAATTTTCGAATAAAAGCATTGAATGTACCTTTCCTTGCCGTTTCCTTTTCCTTTGAAGTTTTGGTTTTGCTTTGCTGCAGCTCATTATTTTCAGTTTGACCACAAGAGGTGATTTTGCCTTCCTTTTTCTTCATTGAGATTCTACAAGAGGCGTTTGTTGTGTTTGATTCAAGGCTTGGACTACAAGAGGTAGTCTCTTCGGTCTTTCCTTCTTTGTTGCATTGGCATATTCCACAGATTATATCCATTCGGTCGCATCTTTCGTGCTTTTCTTCTGTTGCTTCAATAACATTAACTCTCTCATTGGGATTATTTTCTGTATTACTGGGAAGTTGTCCGTAATGTCTTTCGGACATCATCTTGAACATTTGGGATATTTGATTTTCGATTGTCTTGAGAGTGGCTTTTGATTCTTGTCTTAGAATCGAGATTTCCTGTATGATTTCTTGTGTAATCTCTTGCTTTAGATTGGCTCGATCATTCTTCAATTCTATAATTGTTCTCGTGAGTCTTTCATCCACTTCTCTTATATCGTCCCTTCTTTGTTGGGTGTAACCTAGTTGAGAGTTGTACTGAGGCCTAAACTGGGTCATTTGGCCTCCATTTCCTTGATTTTGACCATACATAAGTCTTCCTTTGTCATTTGGTCCATAGGTAGGTTTGTTTCCATAGTTGTACTGCGCTCGTGCTTGTAATCCTTCGTTGTTGTTGTTGTTCCATCCCTCACCCTGTTTCTAATTGTTGTTCTGTCTTTGATTTCCTCCATAAGCATTATAATTGGGATTCCTTTGATAATCAACCGCCTCCACATGCTCAGCCGCAGATGCTGATGTGCATATGTTAGTATCGTGCGGTCCTCTGCAGATATTGCAATATAATGCTAAGGCCATGCAAGGTCTCGGTTTTCCTTCCATCTTTTCTACCATATCTTGTAGTTTCTTGATCTCATGATTCATCGCTTCGATTTTTGCTTCGCTTGCCACGTGACTATTGATCTCGTACATGCCACCATGTTCTCCTCTTCATTCGGTCATACCAACATGAAGTATTCTTTGATATCCTTTCTATTAACTCTTCTACTTTCGGTAATGCTAAGGAGACGAAAGCACCTCTTGAATATGAGTCAAGGAACATCTTTCCTTCATCAGTCAAGCCTCCATAAAATGAGCTGATCGCGTCCCATGGATGCATTAGATCTTGCGGGCATTGTCTTTTCAGAACTTTTGTAATACCCCGAAATATTTTCTTCGAAAAAAAAAGGGGGAGGTTTAAATTTTATTTTATTCTAAAAGCATTGGCATGCTCAAGTTATGATTCATAGATATTCAGAATAATTTTTGCTAGTTAGAATAGTTGTTAATAAGCTACAGTCGTACGTACCAGTCAAGAACCGTAAGAATTTTAGGAGTTGGTGTTCGGACCCGATAGTCCTAGGAAATGGTTTATTAGACACCATATTATTATTCTTGAATTTCCTATTTAATTAATTTAGCCCATAAGCAGCGAAAATTTATTTTGATCGTACATCGCTAAATTTCGCGGTGTACCGAACCTAGCCCAATTTTAAGTTTCAGGCTGGGATAAATTTTTGGTTTCGAAAATTATTTGATTTAAATTAGTTTCTACCGAGAATTCATCTGTTTTAATCCCGATCAGTCTAGCTAAGATATTTTTCAAGATCAAACCATAGGAAAGTGACACTTGTCACAATTATTTACCACATGTGGGTGTGGACTAGTCAACCAAGTGGATTAAGATCATAAAGCCATTTTTTTCCCCTTCCTTCCTCATTTGACGAAAATTGCAAGGAGAAGAGAGAGAGAGAGATCATCTTTTTCCTCCACTAAAGCTTCACCTTCCATAGCCAAAGTTTCTTCACAAGTCTCAAGCTTTTCGGTAAAACTTTAATTTTATTCGGTAGAAAGCTTTATTTTCCTTCCTAGACCTTGAATCTAAGCTTAGTTTCTTAATATTTGTGGTTATGATATTAATTTTTCTCCTAGGGTTTTGAGTAAAAATTGGGGAAAAAGTCCAAGATTTGCGGCCTTAAGTAGGTTAAGGTCACTTGAAATTGGATAATTGATTGTTTGGTTGAAATATGGTGAGATCTAGGTGGAAATATTGTGTACATGGTTGTATGTATAGTATATATGAAATTGTATTTTGCATAATATATGGGTATAAATTGTTGTGTTGAGGAGATGTGGTAGTTAATATGCCTAAATATCTAAATTAGAGATGTTAGGTGTATTATATAATATATGTATGTACGTATAAGTATGGTATATATATATATATATATATATATATATATATATATATATATATATATATATATATATATATATATAGGGTCATGTTCAGTGTGGTCGCTCTTAACGTGTGAACAGTGCGGCCTCACCACTATGTATATAGATATACACCACTCAGTGTTAGAAAATGCACACACAAATATGCACTGTGGTGTGTTTTATGGTGTTTTTGTATATTTTCATTGTGGTGTGTTTCTTAACATTGAGTGGTGTATTTCGTAACATTGAGTGGTGTGTGACCGCACGGCCACATTTGAATAAAAATCTACATATATATACATACATATATATATATATATATACATACATATATATATATATACATATATATACATACATATATATATATATATACATACATATATATATATATATATATATATATATATATATATATATATATATATATATATGCGTGTGTGTGTGTGTGTGTGTGTGTTTGTGTGTGTGTGTGTGTGTACATACGTGTGATGTATGTATATGAAAAATCGTGTATATGTGCGTATATGGGTATAAATACATGCCTAATGAGTATATATGTATAATTAAAATAAAATGTTGTATTATGTATATATACATATATGTGACATATATGTTAACCTTGTATACCTATACGTATGAGTATTGTGGAAATTATATTATGTATATGGGTAGTATGTGAACTTTTATGTGAGTATGCCTAAATTGGGTGAGGCGTTATGTTGATTGCCTATATATATATATGAAGTACTATGTGCATATGTGATGTGATAATAGAACAATGTGGGATGGTTACACTTTATTACCCCGGTGTATGGTAATTAGTGTGCTATCAAAATGTTTTGAGAGATAAACCTTTTGGACAAAGTTAAGGGTGTTGAATGATTTCAAGTTGAAATTTGGTTTTGTGGAATATGTCCAAAAAGTAATTTTTGATTCAAGAAGGATGAGAAGGAAGGGAAAATGTTTTCAAACCCTTAGTTTCTAGTTAAGTTGAGGAGGACCTTGATTAGCCTTCGGGTGGCTTAAAGTGCCCTTGCCCAAGGTTGTTATATATAGTATGATCATTCATACGGAAGGAGCGAAGTCTATTCGCCGAGTACTATATAACTCGTTTGGATGAGGTATTCCTGCGGGGTGTGCACACTTAAAGTATAGTTACTCTAGAAAGTCCGAGTAGTTACTCAAGAGTGTTGATTAATCCTCTTTGAAAACAAGTTAGTGGAATTTCCCTATGAGGAAGCTTTTCCAGTACAGAGTGGTTATTTAAATGCGAAGTTCATAAAATCTTTTCACTACTTGCTTACATGCTTAAATGTTTAGTGATGCGTTGAGTAATGTGTTTCTTGTTAAGCAATCCCTTATCCAAAGATTTTCTATTGTTGTTCCATTCTTGATTATTATTTGCGAGAGCTATACTTGATAACCTATTTGCAGGTTAAGTGTCAATGAGGAGAATGGTAATAAAGGTTTTGTTTAAATATACCGGTTTTGCAAACCTTTATTTAATTTTGGGTGACCCATGGATCCCTTACTTAGCCGTCGCGCTAACTACACTTCAATGTGTTTTTATTTAACAGATGTCATCTAGTGTGGGCTCCTGGAGCCCGATGAGCTCAGAGAGCTCATTTGAGTTTACCTTCCCGACTATGGACTTTGATGACTACTCACAGTTTTTGATAGGCGAAGACCCCTATGTTCCTGGCTATGCTCCTCCTTCTCCTGCTCCTCCTTGTTTTGGAAGAACCTGTTTTGTGTAAATATTCTTTGAAGCCATAGTAAACTTAGTTAGCTAGTAAGTTTGTAAGTAACTTCAATCTTGGTGGTTTGGGGCCCTAGTAGTCAACTCTGGTGTATATATATATATTCGTAGCTAATCTAGCTACTTTTGTTTCCTTCTGCTGAAGTAAATATATAGTTATGTCAAGTAGAAGGTGTGTGTGTGAAGCAGTTTTCCTTTTTAGCCTGTGCATCTAGGGTGGACTCTACCGAGGTCAGACAGGGTTCAGTCTAGATGTGGCGGTAACTACTCCGGATGTACGGTATAGCCGGGCTGGGGTGTTACAACTTTAAATCTCCTCCATGCTTCTCCTAGGCTCTCCAATCTACCTTGCTTGAATTCCTGAATATATGTCTCCTAATTCTCATAGTCTTGGTGATTGGGAAAAACTCATTCATGAATTCCTTATGTAACTGTTGCCATGATCTAAAATGGTGATCATCCTGACTCTCTAACCAGCATGCTGCCTCTCCAATCACTGAAAATGGGAATAACTTGAGTCTGATAATTTCTTCGCTAACTCCTTCCTGCATGTACATCCCGCATGCTCGAATAAACCTAGTGATATGCGCATGAGGATCCTCTGAAGGTAATCCTGAATATTGGCCATTTTGAACCAGCGTGAGTATGGTCGGGTGCACATGGAAGTTGACATTCTCCATTGGTGGGACATAGATTGAATTGTGCATGTTGAAATCCGGCGTCATATAGTCTGCGATGGATCTTTGCTATTCTTGAGGTATTTCATAGTAATCATCTTCTCGTATGTGTTCTGGTGGATTCACTCTATTGACTTGTGGTGTTTTCAAAATCGGTTCATTGTGATTAACTTGTCCTTGTGGGTTTATCGGTACAGGGGGTGGGTTTGGTATAGCTGCTCCTCTTCCTTGGGGATTTCTTGTAGCGCTCGAAGAAGCCATCTCTGATTTTTGGATGCTTTTCTTCCTAGTAGCTCTGTTAATTTCCAGTATATAAGGAAATAAGCCTTGATTTCCTCTTGCTCTCGTGTGCATTCACTTGTTAAGATTTTCAACGAAGAAAATAGTCCACAATTGACTAAAAGTAGCCAATTGGGTAAGTAACAAAAACAAGTAAAATAGAAAATGAAACAAAATAAAATGGTATGGATTAACAATACTCAATTCTCACAATCATTCAATCAAATAAAAACAAAACAATTGACAACATATTGCCCTCCCCAGCAACGACGCCAATTTGACATGATGTAGTGTGTGTGTTCGGGTTAGTGGTTGAGATGTCAAATACTGTGGATGTGTAAGAATAAAACGAAGAGTCTATGACTCCCTGAGTGTCGGTCTCGAAGGAAGGACGTGGAGGTGTGTCAAGTGCTAGTGCTTTCAATTGATTGAGTCATGTGATGCATTGAGTGTGGGTTGTGGATGTGGTGAATGGAGATTTGAAGGTGTAAGTATTCATCAAGTAGTGCAAAGTGAAGATAAAACAAATATAAGAAAACAAACATAAGGAAACAAGGGATTGGATCGTGTTCGTCTACGTTGCATCCTAGTGTGTCTAAAGCAATGGATAAACGGAGCAATGATGTTGGCTATTCAAGAGTGTGTCTTCTTAGTCCTCTTCCACCTCTGTGTACTAGGGCTTCTTAAACTTAGGAGTGCCTTTTAGCAACCAAAGTCCAAAGAGACATTTTATCAAACACCTTAGCTACACACTTTCCAACTATTCCTAATGAATTCCATAGTATCCATGATTGCCACAAAGCTTCAATCTCAACTCTAATCAAAGACATGAAAGAGTCAAGATCTCAATCTCTCATTTAGATTGGCCAAATCCATACAAGATCTCATCAAAACAACAATCAAAAGACAAGAATAGGAATTCTAACAAACAAAGCAATCAACCCCAAAATAAGACATAGGATCATCACACTAGCAACATCGCTTCACAAAATCCAAACCCTAGATTAAACTAGCCACACATATCAAGAATTCAAGAGCAGTAGCTAATTCAATCTAAGAACAAGATAATAAAAATAGATTAAGATTTAATAGAGATCACCTAGTAATGAGAAATGGTTTTTTCAATCCAAGCTTCAAGTCTTTCTTTACAAGGTGAAAATTGCAAGACTAAACTATCCTAAAAACTAAGAAAATGAAAATGGAACTTTTGAAATTCAAGAAGGGAAGGAACTCTCCTGAAATTCTATCAAGGTGCCTTAAATAGTCTCCAAAATTTCGCCCTAAAAATATTTTCACGCAGTGTTCCATCCACGCCACCTACACGCGTGGTTGCTGGCATGGACGGCTACTCGAAAGCTGCCACGCCACCAACACGTGTGTAGGCCTCTTTTCGAGCCCTCTGGGCTCTTGACTTGCTCGGTTTGCTAGTTTATCTCGTTCCTTGTTCTTAGTAGCTCTCGGGACCTCTGAAATGTCTCAATTTACACCAAGGTTAGTTTTGTGTGCGGTTAATGAATTTAAAGCACAAAATCTCACAAGATTATCACTTAAAGATACTAAAAACGCTATAAAACAACCTTATTTATACTCAAATAATAGGTGTCTTGGAGCTTATCACTCTTCATACGTAACAATCAATTTATCCATTATTAATATTACATTTTTTCCTCATAAGCATTACATTTTTCCTTTTAAGTAACAATCATTCAATGAATTAATTTTTCCATATTATGAGTATTACATTTTTCTCATAAACAATTCTTCAACGCCTAAATAATACATTTTCATTTAAAAGTATTATATTTTTCCGTAATAGTATCACACTTTTTTTTCTTATAAGTATTACAGATTATCTTGAAGTAATAAAAACTTTAGCATTGATTATTATTATATTTTCTATCATAAGTATTACAATGTATCTAGACCAGACTGTTTTAGAGATAAGGATATGTAAGACGGTCCAACAAGAGAATTGAAATCACCCTAAAAAGAACTCATTGTAGTAATGTATTAAATTTTGATATTATATTAAAGGATTAACTTTAAAAATTATTATTTAACTATACTTATACAAATTATTATAGAACTTTTATAGTAATGTTATAACAGCCAATTCAAAGCTTTAATTAGGTGAAGTCAAATAAATGAGTAGCTTTTGTGTGAGATAGTCTCACATGAGATGTAAAATATTTCTAATTAAAACTAGTATTTTCGCACGTGCGTTGTACGGAATGGATTTGTTACAATATTTTAAAAGTATTTGGATCGATATACAATTATATAAATTATAACATCTAACAAGTTTTTTTTTTTTTTTAGTTTGCTATTTCATCGTGTTCCATTTTTTTTTTCTTTTCCAAGTTTGGATTGAATTTTTAGTTTTTATTAAATAATTTTCAATAAACACTTTTTAAAACATACATATACAATACAATTTAAGTTACAACTTAATTGGCCAATATTTATATAACGAATTTTAATTTTATGTCTAGTCTTTATAAATTGTTACAATTCATCTCTAAATATATCATGAGATATTTTGAAGTTGATTAGCTTAGTTAATAAATCATGCAAATAATTGCTTTGATATCACTTGTTGCTCATAAGCAAGCAAAAAGTATAGAAGTGAGAGTTGAATAAAATTTTTAAAACTTTATTTTTTAAAATAAAATATAAAGATGTTTTCTAACCGCGAAAGGCTTTAGCTTACCTTGTATAAATTTGTAGCTTTTACAAGTGTTAAGAGATAGTGAATGCGGCTTTGAGTTCAACCAAGTAGAATTTAAAGAGTATGCAATAGAGAAATTGAAACAATATTTTTATAGTAGTTCAGAAATTTCGTACTTCACTCCTTTCCTTAACAAAAGAAGGTTTCACTAGTATGATATGAATACTAGTGAAAACTTAACCTTTCACGATAGTTACAGACTAAGTCAACTTGGTTGCTTGCTAACCCCTTTTTAACATTCCTTGTAATGACTTTCTTCACTCAGTTGTGCACTCTAGCTTAACTATCTGAACATCAATATCAACAAAGATGCCATGAGAAAATATCTCTCCAACCTTTGCAAAGAATTTAGGGATTGTTGTTTTTTCTTTTGAAGACTATTGGCTAGAATCTAGATGATTATTGAAGTTTTGGAGAACTTTTATTTTTTCACTTGCAAATATATCTAAATAATCTCATATTAGCCCAAGTTTTTCCATCACTTCAAGTGACTGTCTATTTGTAGAGCTACGTGAATGAAAAAAGAATAATTTTTTCTCTTGGCCCCCTTTGAGATGTAGGTAACCAAAAACCAATATTTCCTCCTTAAATGATCTTTTGACTTCACTAGATAACTTTTTAGGTGAACGGAATGATTATTTCCTTAAAAGTATGTCTACTTTTCATCATAATATATCTTGAAGTTAGGAGTCCTCGAGAAGAGTGCCCAAAAACTCTTTTCCTTAAAAAGCATCTATAATCCTCATATTAACATTTGCTAGTAGTACTCAAATTTGTAGTACCATGATTGAGATACTATATTATTGATTCCAGTTATAGTAAGATGATAGGATGATAGAAAATATAATCTACCAGAAGACCTTAGCACTTGAATGAATTAATAATCTTCCATGCATTGAGTAAAGCTTGTAGCAAAGCTATGATTTGTTTATAAAATCTACCAAGCTAACTAGCAAGATCTACTAGAATCCTTCTGAGTGATCTGTCGGATGACATCTACTGATCTACCAATGATAAGTTCTATTGAAAAGAGACCTATTGAATCATAATATTTTGGAAAATATATGTTGAATGCAAAGCTCCATATAAAGAATACAAAGCTCCATATAAAATGTTTAGTGTTGGCCTATTTTAACCTTTATAGTATACCTATCTCAACAAAGAATACAAGAATGATTTAGAGAATCTAAAATCCTTATATTATATAAGAGTACATCATAAAAATCTATACAAGATAATTCCTAACACTTTACTTATTGTCAATCTTGTAATTAAACATCCTTTACTAATCAACTTTTACTATATTCTTGAAGCATTGTTATATTGATCCTTCAATTCATTGTTTCAACTTTAGCTATGGAAAGAGTTTTGATAGTGTACACTTTACAAAAGACATTTTGGGTGTCTTAAATACATATTGCATCATCATATCAAAATCAAAATTACACTTTATTCATAACATGTACTTGTGACATTTTTGTAATTATTTCAAACTTTGTCCATACACTATTAAAAGTTTTATAGTTTATGCATTTATTGATAACTAATAGTAGTGCACTAAACTTTGTTGGTTTCAAAGGGTTGAGTTACAAGTCTAAGAGAGGGGACGGAGGTGAATAGACTTGTATAATTTTGAAATTTCTTCATTGTTCAAATTCAAGACTTAAGATAAACTTATGCTTGAATAACTACTAGCAAAGAGTTTGCAGCACAAAACGTGAAGCTATTTCAGTTATCAAACACAATTTTGTTCTTTAATAAATTTTAGGTTTGGTTGCTTTTATACATACATACATACATATACATACATATATATATATATATATATATATATATATATATATATATATATATATATATATATATATATATATATATATATATATATATATATATAACAATAGTCAAAGACCTTGTGGTCTAGTGGCACCCGGTTTACACTCCCATGTGAAAGGGAGTGGGTTCGGTTCTTAGTGGACCAAACACTCTCCATTAGCCAAAGTCTCAACTAGATATAGTTTTTGAGCTTTGTTTCTCTCTCTCTCTCTTATCACTTGATTTTATGCTTTGAATACTTGTAAATTTTCACTTGAAAGATTTGCACCTTCCTCAGTCATGATTGAAGGTATTTATATGGTGATTTGAAATAAATCCGTTGGAGGGAGATAAATTTCAAGCGTTTTTTAACCCTTGTTTATTGATTAGTGGACAATTCAAAATGTTACACTTTGTGTCAGATTTTCTAGCCGTTGACACGTCTTTTTCCTACTTCACTTTACTTTTTTCTCTGCACATTTTGTCTAGGCTTTTAAGGAAAATCTTTTCTTAGAATAAGTGCCTAAGACTCCTTTTGTCTTATAAAATTTTGCATAAAGGTTAAAATTGTTACCCATTGCTGATTATGGCCCTGTTTGGTAAATAATCAGCCTATCAGCCAATTTTCGCTTATTTGACCACTATTAGTTGTTTGGTTAATAAGCTTTTTGTAACTCCAAAATGCTAAAATTTAAAAGGCTACTCAAAGCAGCCTTTTCAATTAGCTTTTTGAGAAAAGAAATTATACCAAATAGCTATCAGCTAACAACCAATTTATCAAACAACTTTCTACAATCAGCTAATATTATCAACAAATCATACTTTCTAACCCAAACAGCCAACCAAATCAGCCAACAACCATTTACCAAACATGGCCATATATTTAAACAGTCAAATTAAGGATGTAGGTAATCATATTACTTACTACTGCTAATAAGGAAAATAATATTTTTGGATGCCAAAACACTTAATTATGTTAGATAATATAAAATTTAATATAAACAGTAATTTTCTTATGATTATTATCTAACCATACTCATACAAATTAGTATAAAACTTTTATAGTAATGTTATAATAACCAATTTTATTTTTTTTATAACAACCAATTCAAAGCATTAATTAGGTGAAGTCGAATAAATGGGTATCTCTTGTGTGAGATCGTCTCACATGAGAGTAAAATATTTTTTAGTTAAAATTAGTATTTTGCACGGAATGAATTTGTTATAATATTTTAAGAATATTTGGATTGATATACAATTATATAAATTATAACATCGAATATTATATATCGCAATTTATGAAATTGGTTGGATAGATTACGTTTTTGGATGTTTTCTTGCTTGAATTAGAGCAAATAATTGTCCAATTACTCGTGCGATGTGCGGAAAATTTTTTTTATTATATATTTAAATAATAAAAATAAAGATGAAATTATACAAAATTCTAAAACATTGATCGTGTACATTTATTTGATTATAATATTAGTACAAAAGTATTACTCAATTTATTAAATAATATATGACTTGTTTGTCTACAATTATCTTAAAAAGATCGATATGTAATATAACTTATATAATTATATTATTATTAAAAAAATATGGAAAAAGTGAGAAATAATTTAATTGTAATTATTATAAAAATAAATCCAATGACCAATGTTTTGCTTAATTACCATAATAATTATTAGGCAATTATTATTACTCAATTACTATATACTAATATATGTGCAATTACACTTTTATACCTTAAGTATATTCATTTTCACCATATCGCATTTAGTTTTTTCTTCCTCCTCCATATTTGAATGAATTAATTTTAATTATTATAAAAAATCTTAACAACTCATGTTTCAAGTTTAAATGATTTAAAGTTTTCAAAGAAAAGTGTAATTAAATTTTTTAAGTTTTTAAATAATTTTCAGTCAATTAGTAATATCCTTTTTCTTTTCTAATTTGCCTAATTTCCGCTTCCTTTTCCATTAGGATCTTTTTATATTTTCAATCAATTAGTAAAATCAGTTTTCTTTTCCATTTTATCTTTACTATTGTTTGGTCTGAAATTTCACAAAGGATAATTTTATTTCTATTAATAATAGTATAGATAAGTATTCAAATTATTATTATTGGTGTAAATAATATTTAATAAATTATCTTTTTCTTATAAAATTACACAAAAATTTTTTGGGTCACACTTGTGTGAGACCGTCTCGCGGATCCTTATTCGTGAGACGGGTCGGGTCGGGTCAAAGCACCATGCAAATGTCATACTTATATGTACAAATCTCACACTTATATGCTCAAATATAACACTAATCAAAAATACAATTTTTCTTACTTATAAGAGAAAAAGTAATACATTTTTCATAATAAGTAATGTTGACAAGTGCCTCTCACTTATAAGGGCAAATATAATACTTTTGAGGAAATCGAAATGTAAAAGTATTGTATTTTCCCTTAAAAGTATTACATTTACCCTAATAAGTAACAAAAATTTTATTCCTGATTAGTATTACATTTGAGCATATAAGTATGGCATTTGTGCATATAAGTGTCACATTTGCATCTTGACCCGACCCGACCCGACCCGTCTCATGGTGAGACGATCTCACACAAGTTTTTGCCAATTACATTATTCTCACAATTATAATGGTTTAATTATACTCAGAACTTGGGAATAAAATTTTGTTGTCAATTAAACTTTATTATTTTTTTACCAATTAATTAATAATATTAGTATGTGCGGAAAAGTTGAAGGGGGGTTACTTTTAATTTATTAATAGTATTGATACGTGGATATAGAAACAAAATTACCTATTAATAAATATTAGTTAATTTCTATTTTACATTTCCTTACCAAATAAGCTTTATTAATTATTTGACCAATAAAAAATTTAATTAATTTACAACAAAAAGTTTGGGCGGGAAGTATTTTACTTTTATATATAGTATAGATTAATTAATAATATTAGTATGTGCGGGAAAGTTGAAGGGGGGTTACTTTTAATTTATTAATAGTATTGATACGTGGATATAGAAACAAAATTACCTATTAATAAATATTAGTTAATTTCTATTCTACATTTTCTTACCAAATAAGCTTTATTAATTATTTCACCAATAAAAAATTTAATTAATTTACTACAAAAGTTTGGACGGGAAAATGAAATAGGAGGATTTTACTTTTATATATAGTATAGATTGATACGTGGATATAGAAACAAAATTACCTATTAATAAATATTAGTTAATTTCTATTTTACATTTTCTTACCAAATAAGCTTTATTAATTATTTGACCAATAAAATATTCAATTAATTTACTACAAAAGTTTCAGTGAAAAAATGAAATAGGAGGATTTTACTTTTATATATAATATAGATTTGATACCTCTTTAAAGTTCATAAAAGTATATTTAAGTGAAAACAAAAAAAAAACAAAAAAAAACAAAAAAAAAAAAGTCTATCTCACATATCCTTATCAGTTACATTTTTCATCATAAGTATTATAGTTTTCTTCTTCATCTTTTTTTGGCAAAAGTATTATAGTTTTCCTAGTAATTAACTCTTCAACCCCTAAATTTTAAATTTTAATTTTAATGTATCAAATTTTTTCTTAAAGTATCATATTTCTCTTCATAAGTAACAATCAATTTATCCCTTATAAATATTACACTTTTTCCTCATAAGCATTACATTTTTCCTTTTAAGTAACGATCAATCAATCAATTAATTTAGCCATATTATTAGTATTACATTTTTCCCATAAACAATTCTTCAACTCCTAAATACTACGTTTTGATTTAAAAGTTTTATATTTTTTAATTTCTTAAAAGTATCACACTTTTTTTCTCATAAGTATTACAAATTATCTTGAAGTAATAAAAACTTTACTATTATATTGATCATTATTATATTTTCCATAATAAGTATTACATTGTATCTAGACCAGACAGTTTTATAGATAAGGATATGTAAGACGGTCCTACGGGAAAATTGAAATCACCCTAAAAAAAAATCATTATAGTAATGTATTAAATTTTGATATTATATTAAAAACTCACCATTTTCTAGTTTTTCCCCTTTAAAAGGGACCCTCCTCTTAAAGCAGTAATACAAAACGTGTAGGGTGAAAAACAACATGATAGGAAGGATCTTTTGTTGGAACTACTCTCTACAGAATAACTTCATTTCAAAACTCTTCAATTGCTTGATGGGCAGTGCCAAAAGCAAGGGTTGTTCAAGTGAGCCTCAGCCCATTCTGACAAAGGCTCCGCTACAAGTTGATGAGCTCCCGTTTGTCAAGGAAGAAGATAGATCTTCGGAGAGGGTGTTCAATGAGGACTCAAAGGGAGAATTTGAAAGAGAATTGGATTACAAAGAGGAAGTAGTTGAGAATGACATCTCGGAGAATGTTGATGGAGAGGATGGAAAGGGTGAAAATGAACAAGACAAGCTACTTGATGGGATTTACGTAGCTGAGGCGGTGAGGAAGAAGCAGGTTAGACTTTGTTTAATTATTAGTTTTTTTTTTTTTTTTTTTTTTTTGCTTTTAATTTTTTTTTTTTGATAAAAATTAAGAACATAGTGGGTCATTTCCATTTTTGGTACTGCTGTTATTGTGGCATTGCCAATTTTAGTCCACTTCATTAATTTTTGTCACATTGCGACCAGTCTTATTTAGTCATTGCCGCTTTTAGTCCACCGTTAAACTTTTCGTCAAATGTCCGTCCAAAACAGGGGTATTTTTGGTATTTTCATGCTTTGGTCATCTCCTTGATCCTTTACCGTGGTTTTCCTTACACATTTTCATCCCATGAAGAGGTCTAGCGAAAGCCATGGCTTTGTAATGTGGCTCACATGGCTTTCACAGCACATCTTCATTGGATGAAAATGTGTAAGGAAAAGTGGAAAACCACTGCAAAGGGTCAAGGAGATAACCAAAGAATGAAAAGACCAAAAATACCCCTATTTTGGACGGCCATTTGACGAAAATTTTAACGGTGGACTAAAATTGGCAAAGACTAAATAAGAATGGCTGCAATGTGGCAAAAATTAATAAAGTGGACTAAAATTGACAATGCCACAATAACAGTAGGACCAAAAATATAAATGACTCTAAATTTTAATTTATAAAAATAAAAAGAAAACTATTTTAAATTTAATTTTTTTATATATAAAAGTACTCATCATTTATCTGAAAAGTTACAACAATCTAGAGTAGCAATAGTTTTTATAATGAAGATAAATTGTTTTGGGATGAGGCAAAAGTGGAATAAAATTATGAGTGAAAATAAACCATTGTAATAAATAAAGTGGTATTTGTTGTGGGAAAATAGACATTGAACGTACCGTATACATTGACTTGAATGTATTGTGAAACAAATATATATGTAGTACCATTTGTGTAAGCAGAGCCTTGGATATTTATCAATTAAGAACACATGCTTTAAGGGTCTCACCTTATATTCAAGGTAAGTCCCATATAATTTTAAAACTTTAAAGCGCTCAACACGTACTTTAAAATTCTTTTGAGTTAATTACCGATTTGGTCCCCCGACTATTGGGATTTCACCACTTTGGTCCTCGACAATTTTTCTTGCCCAATTAAGTCCTCGACAATTTTTCTTGTCCAATTAAGTCCTCAACTTTGAAAAAATTAACCAATTTGGTCCTCCGTTTATTTTGGTGTTAAACAACCGTTAAATCAGGACCAAATTGGTGAAATTTAAATAGTCAAGGGACCATTTCGGTAATTAATTTTGACTGAAATGGTCCCTTGACTATAGTGAAATTACCAATTTGGTCCCGATTTAACGGATATCAAATGGTAAAATAAACGGGAGGACCAAATTGGTTAATTTTTTCAAAGTCAAGGACTTAATTGGGCAAGAAAAATTGTCGAGGACCAAAGTGGTGAAATTCCAATAGTCAAGGGACCAAATCGGTAATTAAATTCATAGACTTTTGAATGTTGATTCCATCAAAGTGCCAAAGCTGCAGGGTAGTATATCACGTAAATTTTATTTTAATATTTTTCAAATTGTCCTAAGCTGTAATTTTTGTTTTATACTTCTTTTAATTGCTCAATATTTTCAAAGGCTGGAGTTCAATCTGTTGGCCTTACTGGAGCTAAAAAGAGGAAATCAGGTCCCGTTAAAAGGTTCAAAACTGTTCCTTCCACCATCATTAATGAAATTATGGGTGATGATTTTGAGGATATGCGTAATGACATTATAGAGATTGTGAAAGTTGTATCCTTTCCAATTTATTCAACCGACGATACTGACATCCAAGGTGTTGATGAAATCATGTTATTGGTTAAAAGGTTTGTGACTCCACAACTTTCTCGTATTTTATGGTTATTTTTATTAACATCTAATATGTAGGGTATGGTCGAGTGGAAAGAACTTATCCATCCTTAACCAAACGTTAAAAGTTTAATCCTTAGTTTTAGGTATGCAACAACCTTAAAATTAACTTCAAGGCAGTTAATTGATTCACTACCATAAGATGGTGCATGAGCTCTACTGAGGGTTATGTATTTGTGGAAATTATTTTTTAATTTTTAGTTGTTAAGATATAAATACTTACTTCAATTCTATGCCTGCAGGTCTAATGGGCAGCATATAGTGGTGAACAAAAACTTCCTCAAGGAACATTACCTAAATATGGTTGGAAATTTTTTTTCATCCTCCATTATTAATTGGTTAGTTTATCATTCTAATGTTGCATTAACTCATGGAGTTGTTTTTTGTTAATTGTGCAGTTGATACATTTCTATGAGAAACTACTTTTCTCTTGAAGTAATCCTCATGATGGGATCGGGGATTGATATTGTCAAAGGGGGAACCATGCATTCTGGCTTCGATAATCCATCCTTTTTCCATATTATTGCAACTTAATTTACTTTTTGCAGTATGATGCAAGATGAACAATGTTGTAGATTTCAACAATTTGCATTTGTTTAAACTTTATGAATTTGCATTATTTGCCGCATATGCTTAAGTCTATTTTGGTCTCTTTTCTTTTTTTTTTTTTTTGGTAGTTTGCTATTTCATCGTGTTCCTTTTTTTTTCTTTTTCTTTTTTCATGTTTGGATTGAATTTTTAGTTTTTATTAAAAAAAAATTTCAATAAAGACTTTTTAAAACTTACACATACAATACAATTTAACTTACAACTTAAATTGGCCAATATTTATATATATAATGAATTTTTATGTCTAGTCTTGATAAATTGTTACAATTTTCATCTCTAAATATATCATGAGATATTTTTAAGTTGATTAGCTTAGTTGATAGATCATGCAAATAATTGCTTTGATATCACTTGTTGGTCATAAGCAAGCAAAAAGTATAGAAGTGAGAGTTCGTTGAATAAAATTTTTAAAACTTTCTTTTTTAAAATAAAATATCAAGATGTTTTCTAGCCGCGAACGGCTTTAGCTTACCTTGTATGATTTTGTAGCTTTTATTACAAGTGTTAAGGGATAGTGAATGCGCGTTTGAGTTCAAGTAGAATTTAAGAGTACGCAATAGAGAAATTGAAACAATATTTTTATAGTAGTTCAGAAATTCCATACTTCACTCCTTTCCTTAACAAAAGAAGGTTTCACTAGTATGATATGAATACTAGTGAAAACTTAACCTTTCACGATAGTTACAGACTAAGTCAACTTGGTTGTTTGCTAACCCCTTTTTAACATTCCTTGAAATGACTTTCTTCACTCAGATCAGTTGTGCATTCTAGCTTAACTATATGATGAACCTAAATATCAACAAAGATGCCATAAGAAAATATCTCCAATCTTTGCAGAGAGGTTAGGGATTGTTGATTTTTCTTTTGAAGACTATTGGTTAGAATTTAATTAGATAATTATTGAGGTTTTGGAGAACTTATATTTTTTCACTTGCAAATATATTTAAATAATCTAATATTAGCTTATTGAATCATAATCTTTTTGACATCTACCAATGGTAGATTTTATCGAAAAAGACCTATTGAATCATAATTTTTTGGAAAATATATGTTGATGAATACAAAGCTCCATATAAAAAGTTAAGTACGGCCATATTTTAACCTTTATAGTATATCTATCTCAACAAAGAATGCAATAATGTTTTAGAGAATCTAAAATCCTTATATTACATAAGATAACATCAAAAAATTCTATACAAGATAATTCTTAACACTTCAGAAAGAAATGATTTTTTCCTTAAAAGTATGTATGCTTTTCTTCATAATATATCTTGAAGTTAGGAGTCCTTGAAAATAGTGCTCAACAACTCTTATCCTTAAAAAAAAAAAGAGACATTTATATTCCTCATATTAACATTTGTGAGTAATACTCAAATTTGTAGTACCTTGATTAAGATACTATTATTGATTCCAGTTATAGTAAGATGATAGAAAATCTACCAGAAGACCTTAGCACTTGAATGAAGTAACCTTCCTTAAGTAAAGCTTGTAGCAAAGCTATGATTTGTTTATAAGATCAGCCACCAAGCTAACTAGCAAGATCTACTGGAATCCTTCTAAGTTATCTGTCGGATAACATCTACCAATGGTACATTCTATTTAAAAGAGACCTATTGAATCATAATCTTTTGGAAAATATATGTTGCATACAAAGCTCCATATAAAATTTAAGTCTTGGCCTATTTTAACCTTTATAGTATACACTAGTTTTATACGTGCATTGCGCGAATGGGTTAATGCCCAATGTTTATATTTAAATAAATGTTTGGAAGTATATCAATGCAAGATTATAGAGGAGAAGTTTATACATGGGTAATTGAATGTCGAATTTTTTATTTAAATATCTAACTCAAAGTATATGAATCCAAGATAATATAGAAAATTCATTATAATTATTACTAAAATAAATGTTTGCAACCTTGTAAAATCAATAGTCTAAATATTTGGTCTAAAACTGATAGTCTAAATAAATACTACTTTTAATTTGAATTTTTCTAAGTGGTTCTTAATTCTCTTTTGAGTAACATTGTCATTGTCTTCATCTTTACTATTTGTTCTTTTCATTTTTGTTGGTAGTGTGTTATTTGCAATTCGGATCGGATATTGTTGATAGCATAGTGCAATGAGATTATGATATAGGAGCTATGGACTTTCCTTTAGGTATTCTACTTGGGGTTCATTTAGTTCAATCATTATTGTTGAATGAGTTATTGTGGATAAAGAACTCCCTATTTTAAGAAAAAAGATTAAATAAATTAATAAAAATTTGAAAATTTCAAATATTATGTATTCCAAAGATATTAAAAGGTAGTTTCTCGCTTCAATTTACTGGGTAATGGGTTATTTGAGTACTTTCATTGTCAACAAATCCCCCAAGTAATTAATATGATTGGTTTCAAACTATTCTTTTTTATTTTTTTCATGGTATTAAAGAAATACATATGTATCATTTTTTGGTGTAACTACTAATTTATTTAATTCAATAAGAGTAAAATAGAGTGATTCCACTTCAATTTGTTGGGTTATTATTTGAGTACTCTCTTTCCCAACCAATCCCAAGTAGTTAATATAATTAGCTTCAAATAATGTATACCTTCACATGCGAACCTGCGAATAACTGAAGAGTTGCACCGCACCAAATATGAATATACGAGGTCCAGCAGGTATGTTTGGGAGCCATTACAATGCAATAAAATAGTAGTTGTTGTGCAATCTTTCCATAGTTTGCAAGTTTAGGTTGGTTCTCACATGATTAATATGATTATATATATATATATATATATATATATATATATATATGTGTGTGTGTGTGTGTGTGTGTGTGTGTAGAATTTTATTCATATGTAGCCTGCACAGTACGTGCGATTGTGTGGCCCAACATATGCCGCTGGATTGAGGTGATCTGACGGTGGATGTTATATATTAGGATTTAAGAAGTTTAATTCGCGTAAGGTAAGTGGGGCTTTATGGTAATTGTAGGTGGGGAATGTAATGTTAGGGTACAAAATGCACCGACAAACGTATTAAAACACACCATTATACGTACTAAAATGCACCAGTTCTCAAATTAAAACACATCACTTAACCACCACGCACCAAATGCAACTACTCTCGTAAAACTCACCAACATTTGTATTAAAATGTACCACTGGACAAATTAAAACACACCACTCCCCACCATACCCAAATACTCCTAGTCAATTCAAATGTACCAACAAATGTATTAAAACACACCATTTTACGTTATAAAATGCACCAATTCTCATATTAAAACACATCACTTAACCACCACACACCAAATACAACTACTCTCGTAAAATTCAGCACCATGTGTATTAAAACACACCATTCTACGTTATAATATGCACCACTTGACAAATTAAAACACACAATTCCCCACCATACCCAAATACACCTAGTCAATTCAAATGCACCAATAAACGTATTAAAACACCATTATACATTATAAAATGCATCCACTTAACCACCACATCAAATACACATACTATTGCAAATTACACCAATATTATCTTAAATATGAACCAGATTAATGTGCATTCGCGTTCCTGTGTTGGAGTCCACCTATGCGTTTTGTTCGGAACGGAGCGTTCGTTCTACGCTCGTCTAGTGTTCGTTGGTCATTGCTCGTCGATTTCAAGTCTCCGTCGTCGTCTGGTTTTGAAATTATAGTGAATTGTCAACATTATCCTTCCCGTTCGCGTAACTAAAGATCAAGCGCCTTTATTCTGTGGATTAATACGAAGCCTTAGATCATGGAATCCGATGGTGTAAATCAAGCCGCACGTAGGAGGCTGTTCACATCTGATGAGGCATATATATATATATATATATATATATATATATATATATATATATATATATATATATATATATATATATACAACTTCTGTGAATTCTTCTTTTTTAATTTTCCCCAACCATTACATTGATGAATGTCGGAGTGATCAATTTGCATGCGCTGTAAGTGCTTGTTGAATGTTCCCTACGGATATTTTATCATTGGATAGGTATAAAAAAACACTTCTCTTCTATAAGTGGCAACTAAATCTACATTGAGGTAATCTCCATTCATTATTTATTACGTTTGAATACAATGTTCATTAATTAATATGCCTTACATTTAATTTGAATACTCCATATTTATCTAACTCATTGGTGTATACATTTATTGTTTAAATCTTATAGTACTCTCACAGACTTTTGATATCATGTAATCATATTAGACTTTGAAACTGAATTATTACTGTAAAATTCAATTCGTTCATGAGATTCAAACATAAAATCTTGTTGAAAAACAAAACTTTGATCCTGCTTGTCTTACAGTGATATATATAATGTATTGCATTTTAATTAGATTGGAATATATGCTTTTACACATGCAAAACTGCTATGTAATCTAATGTGCATGAATCATTCATAAGATTCTTTGATCAGATTAGGGGAGGGAAAAAATTCAGAAGTTTTAGATTTGAAAATAGAAAGTTCTCTTTGAATTGGGACGATGAATTTTCCGTTTTCTCATTCACTCCATTCTCTTTTACTACAATTCAATTCCGCACACCAAAATTTTGTAGAATCACCATCCGAATGCATGAGAACCAAAAAAAAAAAGTAGAACACCAAAGAAAGGATATACATTGTAACACTCGTCACAATACAAAGATTTAGAACCCAACACTCGTCACTCACTTTCTATCAACCCAAAAAAAAGAGAAAAAAATCAAATCAAATCAATGAATTGCTGTAGACCTGTAGCTGTATCGTTCCTCTTTCTGTGTGGAGTAGGTAAATGTAGAAGAAAAAATATCGAAAAACTTTTAGTCTGTTGACTGCAGTAGGAAATGAAAGTCTGATCTTTGGCGGAGGAGAGGAGGTGGATCAACATCAGATAGGCTGATACCACAGAAAGATTGTGATATCTCTTCGATTGAGAATGGTATGCTGTTATTTCACAAATTAGTTAGCAAAGAGCAGTTATCTTTTGTGCAGTGATTTTTTTTTTCAAGTGTTTAGTTTACTAAGTACCTTGAATCCACATCAAGCAAGAATGTGTTATTTGGCACATTGGATGAATCTTCTACTGTTAGTACTTTCATCTTGCTAATTACCTGAAGTTTTAGACATTAAACAGTGATGTTCAGACAAATTGTATTCATTCTATCTATGTTAATCTGCAAGGACACTGCTTACCTCCTTAGATAATCCCTGAGTTCCATATTTGTCATCCCAAAACATAGTTCCAATGCGGTATATTTGCGGTATGCTCAACATCTAAAAACGAATGAACAGAGTTTAGATAGCCTTTCTTTTTTGAGTGACTTTAGTTGTAGGATTCATTGAATATATCCTCAGCTTTAGAAGAGGACTAGTGGGTGTGGGCTTAGTTGGGGGATAAGAATATTTTGAATACAATGAATCCAAGTTAAATTACCGGGCAGAGTTCAGTTGTGATTTCCTCCAACGATTTTTGAGCTTTCTGATGCGACACCTGCAATTTCGAGGCATATTCTAATAAATACACAATTTCAGTCAATTGTTGTTTGCAGGAATAATTGCTTAAAGTAACACTCACCAGAAACCCAACAGCTTGCCTGATGTGCTGAAGCTCATCCCATGATGATCCAACATACTGGATGCCAACATAGTGCTTGTGTTAGCTTGGTAGGTCCATAAAATTTTGGAGCTTACCACTCCGAAAAACTAAAAGTTGGCCTAAACATTAATTGTTAAGGAAATGCTTTTAAGTACATAAGAGGAAAAAACTTATGTAAGCCAATATCCTCAAATTGAAACTTTTCAAATAAGTTCTTCTCTCTTAAAGACACTTTTGGAATTCCAAATAGCTCCATACATTTAAAGAATTCTAACGCCTAACTTAATAAATGCATGTCCTTTATGGTAACCTTGATCATCTTTAATATAAAAAGAATTTTAATTGTCAAATACCCAAAAAACTTTCTATTTAAAAAATAACTTCTGTTGAAACTTTTTCATTAAGTTCCTCTTTAAAAGTTCTTACAAAAATAGATCAGTTTACCTGTTCTGATGCTCTAACACACCAATGCTCCAGTTCTAGCAAACCAGCCTTTAGATATTCCCCATTGCTAAATGAGCAGCACTCACGCCGAAGCAATAAGCTGTAAGTCCATTACATGTTTAGTGATAGGAAATGTTATGAAATCCCTAGACTGATGAGAGAAGAGCTTCATACCTATTGAAAAGTTGGACATTTATGTATGAGAAAACCTGGCTGAATATTTTCCTTGAGATTGTTGAAGGGACCTGTACAAGAGGACAAAACTCAAATACAGTGGAGAAACCATTTTTTCGGTTTTTGATTTTTTGTGTGGTATTGAAAAAAGCATGACAAAAAGTTCCTTACATAGTTCTCAGACAGTATGCTTAAGGTATGATCAAGGCTCTTGACAATATTCTGCCAATGTATACTGGATGCCTGTTGTTTTGCAATCATGCTTGAATGTATGCTTTTGGATGAACCTCTTAGTGGTCTTATCCTTGCAGATCTCGGTGCCTGTTAATTTTAATTTTAGCATTTAGTTTGAGATGTATGCACTCTGCATTAATGTAGACACCCTTGCTGCATAAATAGAAGTGCTTACATGGATGCACATATTTAGGAATGAACTTATTTCTTTCTTTAAACTATCACGGATCATCCCATATATTTTCTCAACACATGCAGTCAAGTGTTGCTTAAACAACAATGCTGGATATTTTGCTTCTATTCTTGACCGGGCACTTGGGTTTCCTTCCATTCCACTGTATCCACTGGAAATTCCCATGCTAGATAAAGGCGTGCGGAATCCCTGGTCATAACTCCCAAGTTGTTAATTTTTCATGTTGATGACTTGATGCAGTTAATAACTTGAAGTTAGAATCCTTTACCTGCGCCATTCTGCCAAACAATGTGGTTGGTGAGCTGCGATTGCGAGATGTGGCTTTAGTTGGCATGTTACTTGCTTTAATTGTGCTTTGTAGAAGGAACAACAGAGTTGAAGTCGTTGACAACCAATATGCTAGATCATTGATGTTATCTTGGCTCTGCAGGGTCAGATTAATCCACTGTAAAATAGGAGTCTACACTAGCATAAAACTGTGAGCATAAATAAATATAATATGTGCAGTCCAACTATTAGCTTAGGCTTTTAGTTGAGATGGAGCACATGCTTTAATTTGGTATCAGAGCCATGCAAAAGGTCATCTCTGCGTCACCCACCGCACACGTTGAGAGGGCGTGTGAGCATAAATATAATATGTGCAGTCAACTAAAAGCCTATGACCTTTTTTTGGTCACTGATGGATCATGTACTGGCTAGGTTTTTTATGCTGTATGAATTTTATTACCTCTACAGACATCCGGATAGTGTGAATAATCCTGTCAAATATGTTTGTTTTTTCTGCTTCGAAGGATCTCCACTGAAGAAGGGCTTTGTAGACAGTGCAAGCAGAAATAGGTCTGCCCTTGTCAAATTGTTTCTCTTCCATGAAACACTTTATGAGTATGTCATGGCTTTCCTGGTAAGGTAATAAAGAAGAATGATTGTAAAGTCCATTCAAATATTATCCATTAGACTTCTTGTAATATTTCAGTTCTACTACTTGCCTGCTGCCTATCTGTCAGTGATCTTTGTTTCGTTAACGAGATGGGAGGATAGGAATCCTGCAGACAGTCACACAGATTTCCTCGTTATTATAAGTAAAAACAGTAAAATCTGATAGCAGTAGCTCTCCTTCCATGGAAACTATCACTTTGAAGTTTAATGTACCTTTGTTATTTGTTGCTCCACTTTTGTCACTTGCTGCACTTCCTCTGTCTTCACATCTTCATGAACTTGGTATCCATTTTCAATTTGCTAGTAATTGAGGGACAGTGTGAGTCATATAGAAGTTTTACATTCAACACTAATCAGAAAGAAATAAATATCGGCATGTTGTTACCTTTAATGCTGAATCTGCTTGGTCGGAGTTTGCTACACGCTCTACAACTACTCTTTGAGTGCGGAGAAGCTCATTTTCTGACTCCAGATCCTTGATCTTGCTCTTTAGTCTGATTAAGAAAACATATATTTAAGTACATGTTTTGTTTTAGATACTAGAACTGAAATATTTCCTGAATTACTATTCCAATTTCTTACAATTGAAACCAAAAGGCCCCATTACATATGATCTGTGGCTTAACTTTAATGATAAAAACTGTCATAGAAGAAATACTCAAGTAGGATAAATAGGCAACCAAAATTGATTCATTGACTTAGATTAGATGCCATATGTTAATGTATTGATCACTTCTGTCCTTATAAACCGGGAGCATTTAGATTTAGGAAATGGCTTTGCCTTGTGGATGGTCAATATATTTTGGGTTCAAGGCATACTGTGGTTAAAATATAATTTTTTTAATAAACAATATGCATATTTATTTTACCATTTGGATTTGTCCAATTGTAAGTTAGGTCCCAAAGTTTTCAGATTCTGCTTTTTAGGCTAATCGTTTAGACTTCTATCTCCATTAACTTCTCCCAAGAACAATAGTGGAACTTAACTTCTTAGCTTCTAATGACTATTCTAGACTGATTCTTACACTTCCATTTCTTCAGCAAGGTCATCATTAGTTGATGCAGTTAAAGCCTGCTGGCGTAGAACCTGATTTTCTGATTCAAGGTTGGATAGATTCAGCTCCAATCTGTAAATAAACATCAAGAAGGGTTAAGCCAGGAAAACATATTTCATAATTTTGCTACTTGTATATATTTTTATATTTTCTAGTTCAAATACCTTTCAATGTTCTCTTGAAGTTGCAAAGCTTTCAGCTGTGACTCTTCAGCCTCTTTAAGTCTAGCCTGACTCTCCTTTTCAGCTTCAGACAAGCTCTTCGCAAACTCATCTACTCTCTTCCTCAGCTCTGTTATTTCATCCTGCATGTATAATATACATTATATTTATGAGCTGTGTAATATGTTAGACAAAAGTATTATGCAAGTGATTTATGCTTCCATCATGAATCTCATCGGGGGAGATATTATGAACCGGTTTTTAGTTCATTGTCTGAACCGTTGGGATATTATGATTTTGTTCTTCCAGCATTGAAATTAAAATTGGTTCAACAAAATTGCTTGAGTTTACCTCAAGTTTATTGTTTTCATTTGTCAACTGCTCCACTTTAGTGGTATCCACTACAGGTACTTCTTTTATGACAGGTGGGGCTTGTTCAATGGCTATCTTTGCTGCTTCTTTCTCATGAATAATTGCAGCTCGGGCTTCCTCTAGTTGCCCTTGCATTTCTTGTAAAGCTGTTTGCAGTTTTGCTATTTCCTGCCCCTTTGCTTCTTCAAGATCTATCTGCAATGGTTTCCGCATTTTGTTACTTCTGTGTCATACCATCATGCACACATACTTTTTTTCTTTACTAGTTTTAAAATCTCATTAGAGCATATAAAACATGAGCCAAAAAAGAAAATAAGTGAAATTGTTTCCAAGTCCTAAGAGTTTATTTAGATCTGATTCATAGTTACATTTAGGCATTAAGCTAATTGTGCTAGGACCTTGGATATATAGTTAATTCTCATAAAACATCTCAAAGCTTCATTCACGGTTAGTACTGTAGACTGCTGTTATTTGTTCTTTGTCTCATAAGTTATGTAATTCTACATACCCTCAAATTCTTTTCAAGTTCTAGTCTCCATGTTAGCTCTTCAACACGCTTTTCAAGCTTGTCCTTTGCTTCCTTAAGTGCTCCTGTTTCTCTTGCAGCCTGCAGGAGGAGAAAATATTTACAATCATGTCCTCTTGTTACATTTATTGGCATTTTTATTTTTACATTTTGAATCACCAGAATTGGCAGACAGGTTTCCAAATATTTATTTATAAAAAAAAAAAAAAAAAAAACACTTACCATGCGTAGTTTCCGGAGCTCCTTCCTTGCTAACCTGGCTCTCCAGAGACATTGAAGTGCAAGAGTTGCTTTCTTCTTCTGTTTATAGACAGATTGAGCATAGTATTTTCTCCATTTTGTCTGGGGGAAAAAGAGGTGCAAATAAAACAAATCAGTTAGACCACAAGACAATAAGGTAGTATTATATCTTCATTCTATAATAGGCCTGACACAGTAAGGAATTTAAGTTCTTAAGCTATGCATAGAAAGGAAATTTGCAGGAATAAATGCCTCAGGCTCTTGAAGTATTTCATGGCCTGACTTTTGAGTTGGCTTATGTTTTGTAATTCTATGCCAACAAGTTTTGTTTTGTCTGGTAATTTTTGCTTTCAACTCCTTATTTGTTTTCACTATGCCAGTGAGAATTGATTACCTGAATAATACAAGCAGCCTTGTTTTGTCTTCTCCACCTGTATTCATTTCTTGCTGCCATTGCTCGCATTGCAGTTTGAATAACTATAGCTGCTGCTTGTTGTTGCTTGTAACATTTTCTTGCAGCAAGAGCACGCGCATGCTTTTGTATGTGGATTGAAGCAGCTTCTCTCCTCATACATTCAAACAGCTTTCGTGCAAGTCGTGCTGTAATATAGAACTTATTTCAATATGATTGGAGAAAAATACATGTAAAGATGATCAGTTTTAGCCAAGAGTTTCTGGCGGTCTCAATGTGATCAAATAGGGGGAAAAGAAAAAGAAGTAAACATATTAGATAATAATGGTTTTGGTGAATATTTACATGAAAAATTCAGAGATGATAGGTGCTGGAAAACAGTACTTACTTTGACTTGCTATTTTCTTGTTAAATTATTTTATATACGGTTTTCCAGATAATAATTTTACCTCTCCAATGTTTCTGCAGATGAATTGTAGCTTTTCGAAGAATAATGAACTCTTTGCGTGTAAGATATGTTCGGATTTGTCTCTGAATGAGCCTTGCAGCATGGGCCAGAACTTCAGTTCTTCTAGCATCTAATTCAGCCATCTGCCCAGCTCTGAGAAACACCTTTGTTTTCCCTATCTGAAGTACATAGTGGTAAGTTCATTCTTGTCATGTTCTATGTTCATAATAGAAAGGTTATACCCTCTAGATTGAATACCTGATAGCCCTTCAAACCCATCCTCTCACAAATTGCTATGCATGCAGACTTTTCATCGCATCTGCTTCAAGACAACAACAAATTTAAGCATCTAGTTGATAAGGTTGCTCTATTTGGTGTGGGAATGTAGTAATTCAACGTAAACTTTGGATAGGGTATTCCTAGGACTAATCTCTGTCCTGAGGTTCAACAATTATGTAACACCCTTGAACAGCTAAGTTATAAAACCAAGGATTCAGAAATGTGAAACTACATACCCGTCAAGAATTTCTGGAGCTAACATACCAAATCGGTCAAGGAACTCATCAAATGTTCTTTTTGTTGGATATCCCGCACAACTAATCCTAATTGCCTCCAAGACACCCTGACACAGATACCACATAAAACCTTGTCAGTGCCAGCAAATTGTGAATAATCACAATCTTGCTGATAGGTATTTTAGGAAGCAATTCATCTTACCCCACATCTTAGCTGGTTTAAGACATTTACGTTCTCAAATATTCCTGGCTTTAGAACTGCGTTGGGCTTTACACATCTGATATAGTGTGGCTCCGTAGTGCTCAAGGTCTCCATTAAAGATTGCAATTGTTGCTATATGTAAACATTGGCGTGGAAAACTTAGGTTCTAAGAAATTTCAAAATTTTGAAAAACTTCTCTTACATTTATTTATTTTCTAATATTTTTTGATTCCACCAACCTTAAAGCGGGTACCTATGGAAGAGAACTTGGACTGCTTGGATGTTTCCTCAGGTAATGGAGGGAAGAGATTTGCTACAAAAGTGCAGAGAGAGGCAGTCAGAAGAGCTTGATGTTCTGCTATCACATAGTCCTTATTTTTGTCAAGGAAGTGGTCAGCTTGGTAAGTGACCTGGTTGATTAAAAAATTGGCATGACAAAACTGTTTGGTATTAATTGGAAATGTGGTAAAATTTGAAAGTTACATACATCACCAGCATAATGATTGATTGTGAAGTCGGTACGAGCAAGCTTTGGTTTGCTAAACCGTTTGTGTCCTCTATATGTTTGGTACATTTTTTGGGCAAAGGTCTCGTGTGTTGACTTGGGGAACATACTGCACAATAAAGAACTTTAGCTTTAGCTGTATACAAAGATGCGTCTACTCATGGATGCTTGATGAATTATAGAAAAGTTATATTAATTTTCATTTTACATAGATTATTGTTATTTAAAATGGAAGAACTGCATACCAGGCTTCATCAAGAAGAGCTATTATGCCTCCAGGTTTCTGCATATAAGACAGATAATCATAAACAAAATCTCTTACTAACTAGATTACATGTTAAAGTAACAAAATGAGTCTTAAATAAGAGTACCTTCTCAATAAGGTCCAAAACATCTTGGTTATCGACAAATTCTACATAACTCCAGTTGATTTCTTCTCTTGTGTATTCTTCTTGTTCCATCTTGAATACATGCTGTAAAATGTTCCTTCTAGTTAACAATTTCCGTTTTTTTTTTTTGGTAAGAATGAACATAGTCGTTGCTTATTGCTGAGTGTATGAAAGAATCTCATGGTACCTGATTGAAATGCTGTTGCAGCTTCTCATTTGTTAAGTTGATGCATAACTGCTCGAAACTGTCATATGGCATATGTAATAAGAAGTTTAGCCGAAAGAGAAAGCTTTACTAGTTGCAGTAGTCAAAATTCAAAATGCACCTGTTAATTTTGAAGCTCTCAAAGCCATAAATGTCAAGCACTCCAATGATGCTTTTTGCATTGGGATCTTGACCAATTGAACTGTTTATCTTGTCTACAATCCTGCCATGTTTCATGGGAGGAACACATTAAAGATGGTTTTGACTTTTGATAGTAGCACAAAATAAAAATTTACTTACCAATCAAACAATCTGGAGTATATTGTCTTTGCCAGGGCATCCCGACTCGTAGCTGCTGCAGCTGGATCTAGTGGCTTTGTAATGTTTCCATCGGGAGTTACAATTACACGTTTACAAAGTGAGTCCTTCAGTGCCTTCTCGTCGCACCTGAACACAAGTATATTAGACAGACGTGAAGATTATGGATTGAAAAGTGAGTGTATTAGGATCTCACATGAGCAGCTCTGCTACTGTCTTAAGATGATAAAGGGACTTTTCGTCCTTTAATTCTGAAGAATCAACTTCCTTCCCTTTGATGAAGTTGATATTTCCGAGATGTAGTATTGCAGCCACTACACGGAATATAGCATCCTACAGAAGTAAGGTAAGTAAGCATATTAATGCATTATTATGTGGTTTTGTGTACTTGTTTATGAACAAATTAAACCTGCTCATCCTGTCCTATTCCAACAACATCCATGGCATTTCTGGTTTCAAGATACTCTCTTGCATCATCTACATTTGCCACTTCATAGCAGCTACTTTGATTAAGATAATGGTATGTTCTTGGATCTCCAACTTTGTATCTTTTCACATCCTGTGAGAATGACCTGAACAAGCTTTACTACAGGACAAACAAATTGATCAGGACGAAAGGCTGTGAATGCAATAGCTCGATAGAATTTACCTCCGGAGGTGCTGCACAAAGCATGTAGAAACAATGGTAGTTCCTCTCTGGGTCAGAGACTTGGCAAACACGTGATCGTTCAAGAAGGTAAGTCCTAACTGCAGCCCCAGAGATCTTCGAATGTTTATCGAATTGGATCTCTACAAATTTACCAAAACGACTGGTACCCCCACTCGATCATGTAAATTTCTTGTAAAAAAAAAAAAAATTACTCAGTAATTCAGAAGGAAGATCATTTGTGTCTACCTGGAATTGTTGTTTTTGACAGTCTTGGCATTTCCAAAAGCTTCGAGCACTGGGTTGGACTGAATAAGAAGAAATATGAATTTTTAATTTGTTGCATGTTTTCAAGAGAAAAAGAGTGAACTAAACTAAGGGTAGTAGATTTTACTAACCTCCAGAACTTGTTGTTCAACTGTTCTTCCTTCTGTGCCAGATCTACCACCCATGAATGCAAGGTATCTCATTAACATTTTTGTTGTCTCTGTTTTACCTGCTCCGCTCTCTCCACTGACTAGGATGGATTGGCTCCCGTGTTCATTAATCATTGCTCTGATAAATGGAATTCATTCATTAACTTTCTGTACTATTTGAAAAGCTTTTGCATTATGTATCTGCTTTATTTATCGATGAACAACCTGAAGCAGGTATCTGCAACTGCAAAAAGATGTGGACTTAGCTCCCCGAAAGGAGCACCTTTATACTGCTCCATCATATGGATATCATAGAGATGTGGCAGCCTCCGAAAAGGGTTGACCGCAATCAGAATATTCCCAGTGTAAGTCTGTACAATTCAAAGTTTTATTATTGTATTCAGAAGTTCCAAGAAATTTTGATGACTTTGTCTAATTGCGTAAATTTCCAGACATGACTTACATATATTTCGTTGAGCGCATACCGAGAAGCAAGGTTGGATAGAACTCCAGGCTCATGGAGGTAAGCTAACTTTGTCATGTCATCAACCCCTGCTGGCGGTGCCTCTGTGTCCTTTGGGTATATACTGGAAATAGATGCAATAATCTGAAATTGATAGATATTTAGTTCTTAGTTTTGAGTGTTTGAGCCGATAGGATTGTACAGGGAGAAGTGTTTCTGAAGTAGAGGCAGAACAGTATAGGATCATACTTTTGACAGATGCCATAAGCTTTAGTGGGAAGAAACTATGACTGTTTCTTAAAACTCGATTAATGCTCTCTTCAATTATTCTATATCAGTCTTCAAACCGAGTGCATCTTTAATTTATGATCGGGGGGATTTGATACTTCTTTTGCAGTAAAATGGGGAAAGATTTGTTTGAAGTGTGTGTTAGACTAAAGAACTGTTTAAGTTTCTATAGAACACTGTTGAAATCTAATAGTCATGTGTAGCAGCAGTTAAAGACTTAAAGCATATGCAATTGTGCATAGCTACAGAGAAAATTCAGCAAAATAAGAATGGATCTTGGAATTTCATAAGAAACCGTAACATGTTTTGACATAGTGATTAGCAGAAAACAAAGTTGGCTTACTGTTTTCCCATTTGTTGTAACAATAGTAGCATCTGCACCATTAATTTCTGTGACTTCTCCATCAATCCAGGCGATTTCAGGATCCTCAACCCAAACATGGGATCCAACTATGATGTTTACTGGAGTTCCCTGAGTCATCAAAATTGGGATTAGGCAGTTGAGTTAGGAAGAAAAGTGGATTGGAATAAGAACATGATCACCATAAAACTCACCATGTTTTGTGATTGAAGAAGCTATATGATCATGGAGGCCAGAATGGGATGATGAGTCTAAATGAAAGAGAGAGTGAAGCCTTTCTAGGAAGAAGAAGGTGTGGTCTTAAAAAATGATGGTTTTGTAGAATGTAGAGATAAAAAAAGTGGGAAAGAATGTCGAGAAAAAGAATGTTTCAAAGAAGGCGAAAAGCAGAGGTGGTGGTGGTGGTGGAGGTGGAGGAGTTTACTCAAAAGAAAAAAGCAGAGCGAGCGGCCACCGGCCACCACCTCCCTCCTCCCCCACCTGCTGACTTGGCACCAGATGCTGACTTGGCACCAGATGCAGATCTCAGTCAGGTATGAAAAAATTCATGTTGCCCAGTGTGTTGTTATGTGCCTACATTGTAATAAGGGAAGATAGACAACTGTGCAATAGTCTTTTGTACTTAACTGTGTATTTTTCTGGTGCAATGGAAAAGGTGATTATGCTGTGCACTACCCATTCTACTATTGTAAATTAAAGTGTGATCCTCTTGTATTATTGTTGCCTTCAAACTTTCTCTTAGATCAATGGGTATTAAAGATGATTAGTTGTGAAATCACTGAAACAATGCCCCCACTAAGTGACTTTCTGTCCCTTGATAATTAATCATCTTAACCCCCCACCCCTTTTCTTTCCTTTTTCATTTCTTCTCAATTAATTTCTTAATCAATGGGTAAGCCTGTCTTAAATATGGATTACCTGTAATCTAAGAGGAATTGTTGGGCACTGAGATCTTGCATACAAGTAACACTGTTGATTGTCTTTATTTACAGGAATTGGGAATGAGGATTCTTGGGATAGCAGCAGTCATATTCAAAGGAGGAGTAGTAGTGGGGGGTTCAAAAAGGAGGAATGGAGGATACAAGGATTGTTTGTTGTAAAAGAGAAGCAGGGAAGGTAAAAGGTTAGCTGCCATTGGAACACCTGGAAAGCCATCACATATTGAAAGGGCCCCTCTATGTATACATTGTATCTTTAAAAACCAATGATATATGATTTTACCATGGCAAACTTCATTTCCTTTCAATAAAATTTAGTGTTTATGTGTGCAAAGACCTGTGGTCTAGTTACACCCGGTTGCATTCTCATACGAAAGGGGTGAGTTTGAGGTTTAGTGGAATCAATATTGACTCTTTGTGCTTCAGTATGTTAAAAAAGCAGTTATGAGAAAGTAGGGAAGGGGTGAGTTCGAACCTCAGTGGAATCAATATTGACTCTTTGTGTTTCAGTAGGTTGAAAAAAGTAGTTATGAACAGATACTGCATTGTAACAGAGTCGGTAGTGTTTATAGAACGTTACCTTAAATAGCGTTTCAAAATGAGCTCTTGATTTTTTTAACTTTTTTCTTTTATTAATTTACAAAAATGATACCATCTACTTTTCATTAATCAAAATCCTAATATCTTAATTTATCTTTTTATGTCTTTTTACACTTATTAGCTAATTCAATAATTAATTTTACCAAACATTTTAATTTCAATTAGTTAGTTTATTAACTACTAGCTTTTCAACTAAGCGTGCCAAATAGAATATATATAAATAACAAGTGTACTGTCCAACTGTCAATTTAGAATTTCAATTAATTAAGATAAAACATATCCTTTAATTTGATACCAACTTCAGACCGGTATGAACATATTATAATGCAGGCATATGTGACAATAAAAATGTGTTGCTTCATGAAAATAGTTGTCACAATATTCCACCAAACTTTGGCATGGTCATAGGTGGGTCATTGTGCTTGTTAATGAATTCAAATCTATTTAGTATTTGCTTGCATTTAGGGCGGTGGGAGATTGTGAGCCTCTGGAATGTCCATTCACATGGGAAAAAGTCACTATTTGCGGGCTCCCTTCTTAGCTTTCCAACCAAGCTTTCTTCATTCTTTTTATTTCTTTCTCTTTCTTTTAATATTATGGTTACTTTTAGCTAATAAAAACATTTTTATTTTATGATAATTATATTTAAAGTTTAAAAAAAAAAAAAAAAATTGACATCTTCATGCTTTGTATAAAATTTTATGTTTTGTGAAAATTATATTTAATTATGTACAGTAATTGAATTTAAATTTTTAAAATTTAATAATTATATTCAATTATAATATCCAACTAAAAAGACCACTTTGCTATGTTAGTATTAGTTTACATACAAATTATTTATAGAAGTTACACCTCAAAATCATTTTTAAACACAATGAATCAAGAGATTCACATCATATACAACTAAAAGGTTCAAATTGTTTATAAAAAGTATACTTTGGATTCAGTTGGTATCTCTGTGATTCTCTATACTACTTTGTAATATAGTCGATAGTACTAAAAAAAAAGTTCAAAATAAATTTTCAAAAATATATTTCGCATATATAAATTAAGTTCAAGTCATATAACAACCAAATAATTATCAACTCAAAATGGTCAATATTTTAACATAAAAACTTGTGTGACATTATTATACCTTAAACACATAATAGTTTTAGTGAAAATATTATATTTTTCTATGAGTTCCTAAAAAATTAGTATATGTTTTATGTGAGACAATATCATGCAATACCAATTGAAACTTTAAAGGGCATGATAATATAATTTGATATAATTGTCGCATGATACAAAATAGTGTGAATTAAATTGCCAAATTTTAATTGTTTAAACATTATAATCACAATGCATAAAGATATGAAGAAAATGGAATTGAAATTTCATGCGAAATAAATTTTAGGAAAGGGATTTAATTGTTTGGTGGAAAAGGAATTATTGGAATATATGAATTCCATTGTTTGGTTAGGTTTAGAAAGGTAAGGAATAATGAATATAAATACCAATATGCTCCTAAATAGATGAATGAATAAATAAGAAACTTTCAATAAGGGTATAATGGTTCAATCATGTTATTTTTCCCAAGCCTTGCGAAGAACCAAGTCTCACCCCTTTGCAAAGAATTCATTTTTCTCAACTTTGAGGAATTCATTTTCCAATTGAAAATGTTTTTCATTCAACCAAACAACATAAAACAACATTTTTCTCCAATTTTTTTTTTTAAAAAAAAACTTTTTTCTATGAAAAATGTTTTCTGTCCAACCAAACACAAGTTTTTATATTTATATGTCTTATTATAAATATGATATATAGACATATAGTTTCTTTTTTTTAGGAATTAATATAATTTTATTTTGATAAATGTTCTAAGAGTTAATTCTTCAAAATTTGAGTTAAGAATTTTAAAATGAGTGATATTTAATTATATTTAAATATAAATTTATAGGCATAAAAGTTAACTAGTGTAGTTCCAAGCGATACTGAGATAGATTTAATTAGTTTATTGTGATTAATAAGTAGAATTTTAAATGTGATATAAAAATTGAGACGGAAGAAATAATTGATTAATTTGGAATGCTGAATTAAAGAATATTAATCTGCATTTTTAATATTTCTTTTGTGTGGTATGGAGAAATCATTATGACAAGCAGACATGAGGCTGCTGCTCTGATTAAGATGGGCTATAGCTTTCCCATGGTGTGTGGCATAATTATTAGGTCTAAATCATATGGATTCATCAACAAAGAAATAATTAAATATTGCTGAGTATTCCCAATAAGTTGTCTATATTTATTTTCACATCTATCAATTATTGAATTTATTCTAATCATTTTATTGGTATTTTAGAGCATCTTCAATAGTTTGATTTTTGCACAAATTTTTAAGTGTCAATTAGAAAATGCGAGAGTCATACAAAGATATTAGAGACCCACCGCAAAGAATCTTGAACCTAATTAAGGACGATAGATTAGGCCGAACATGGTAGCATAGAGGTAGTGAGAGGAACTTGTAGATTTGTTCCTGAGGTTTCATCCCCTCTTTTCTGATCCAAAAAAAAAAAAAAAAGTAGAAAATGGGAGAGAGGAAAAATCAAAAAGATAAAAGTAATAAGTGAGGGACCCTCAACGCGCCCACTCGGCACTGTTGGTGCTGTTATTTTTTTCTGTTTAATTATTTGGTAGGGCTCACATTAGGAGATAAAAACTGATCCTTCTTACAATAACCCAACACTCTCTCTCCTATTCTCACTTTTACATAGGACTCCAAGCCTCAAAAACCTCTTGAAAAACCATCTAGCTCAAAAGTTCTATTGGAGAGGTTCTTAGTGAATAAAGAAAGTGAATATAAAAACGTGATAATTCGTGTTTGAATTGATACAATACAATCAATTTACTAGTATATTAATTTCTCAATTATAATTAGAGATGTCAAATAAACGAATTAGTCTAAAATCCATTAAGACTCGAGTCGTATGGGATGGGCAGGGCTAGACCAATTGCTATAGGGTCTAGTTTATACTTTATAGTATTCATATTTAGTCATCAATTGTCTGTATGCAAATGCACCATTTTTTGTGTGAATTTAGCTAAAAATCTACTAAAGAAGTAAAGAGACTAATTTTGGTTGGTTTAGGTGATAAGTGCATTAATGTTTATGTTTTTTCCTTATATCTAGACCTATTTTAAGTGATAAATGTTTTAATTTTAAGTAGTAGCTTTTTAAAATACAATTATGAGATTTGATTACCGTTCAATTAAAAATTCATTTCCTAATTAAAAATAGGTATCATTCCATCTTATTGTTAATGGATTCTCATCATAGGGTCATACATAACTAAATATCAATATTGGTAATCATTCTAATTTCACCATACTACAAAACTACTAAATATCAATATTCACAATTTTGTTATATAGATTCAAAACTTGTGTTATAATGTTGAACATAGAGTTTTGATACTGTTGAACATAGAGTTATGAAATTGTGAACATAGAGTTATAAAATTATGAATATAGAGTTATGAAATTGTAAACGTAGAGCTATTAAATTGTAAACATGAAATTATGAAATTGTGAACATGGGGTTATGAAATTATGAACATAGAGTTATGAAATTGTGAACATAGAAGGTGGACCTGGGTCCATGGCATAACAACTCGCCAGCAAAGGTATTGACTCTTTATACTTTAATACTACATTGTAACAGAGACAATAGCACTAAAAAAAAATTACAAATTACAAAGGGGAGTCTAATGGGCCTGTATTTTTGGGCTCGGACTTGGACTCTATATTATTCAGGGCCCAGCTACAGAGGAAATTGCAAGCAGGTCCACCATGTTCTGGAGGATTCCCAATTGTTTCCCGCATAATACTAATTTCTCTCTGGCCCAGCCATAAATAAGGCCAATTTTGCATATTAAAAACAAACAAAAATTCATCTGTCCCATTTCATTATTCCATGAATACACCGAATCTCTAAACATGTGATACAACGATACAACGTATAAGATAAATTCTAGTGGGAGAAATTCCCTACATTATTGTCCAAACGTATTAAAAGCATTTTTAAATAGTAATTTCAAAAAATATAATATAATATAATTAGTATTTTAGCCTTTACTTATTCATGTAATATTCTCTCACTTTAAAAAAAAATATTGCTATATCATCATATATACAGATCATTCATTTTTTTTTTAATATCACACATTTTCAATTTAAACAACAACAATAATAATACTCTTTAAAGCAATCTGGGCCCCACAAAGGTACATTTTGAAAACGTTTTCCAACAAAAAATCTTTTGAAAGCATTGCAAATCATTCCACGAGAAATGGATTCTTAAAAAAAAAAAAATTTGAATTGGCAATGATACATATATTTGCATTTCCCTTCCTTTGGAATAGCTTGACAATTTGTGTAAATTAGTTTATTAACCACTTAACACAATAATGAAACAAACTAAGCAGGCTGACACCATAAACATGTTTAGTTAATAAGTTATGAATTCACACAACATGATATCACACAATAAACATGTTTAGTTAAAAAGTTAATATAAAAATTTGTTAGAAAATAAAGTTTTTATTAAAACTAAAATTAAATCAACAAAATAGTAATAAAAAAAATTGAAAGGAAATAGTAAAATTTTTTAAAAGGTAAATAGTAAAGATTTTTTTTTTTGGTAAATTTTTTAAAAGGTAAATAGTAAAGATTTTTTTGATACATCAGATTTCTTAGCTTGCTTTGACTAATTCTAAACCCTCAGAATCCTTGCCCAAAGGCGCTGGATGAAATAAATCTTTAGTCGTCTGATCAGTCATTAGTTTCTACCCCTGCCGAAATTAAATAGTAAAGATATTTAATTCATAACATACATAATATTCATAAAATGAAAAAAAAATATTTTAAAAACTATATAGCTAATGCTAATATTAACAAGTTCTTAATGGGTTAAGAGGGCTAACCCGTTAAGACATACACAAATTTTAATGGGTTCGTAACGAATCATGTCGTTAATGACGAAGGACACATTAAGGGTAAATACTAACCAATTATTTTTGTGTCCGATTTAGTGTGTTAAGCCGGGTCATGTCACAAATTGTTAGGTCTACTTTCAAGTATATAAGTACAATTATATAGTCATTTAATTATTATGTATAGTAGATTTTAGTTTTCAATTATCGGCAATTTCATTTTTATTCTCTAAATTAAAACTAATGTGGTGTTTTTAGACCTCATGTATAAATGAGACCCATGAGATATAATGAAAAACTTATTATTTTAAGTGTCTTTATATCCCAAGATCGCCAGGGACCTTGTAGTCCAGTGGCATCAAACCCTTCCCTTTATAAGGGAGGTGGTGGGTTCAAGTCTCAGTGGGGACAATATTGACTCTTGTGCTTCAATCAGATACTGCATTCTAATAGAGTTAGTAGTATTCAAAAAATATATATATATATATATATCCAAGGATCATTTTACTATCATTGATGCGGTCTCTACACTCTAATCCAATTGCATATTACTCATTAAGAACTAAAAAAATAATAATAATAATGATAAAAAATAAAAAAAAAAATTAATGAGACACTCAAGTGGAGGTGTTAAGTTTTGTTTTTGTTTTTTTTTTTTTTTTTTTTAAACACGAAATGGCGATTTTAGTCAATCGAGAACTATTTCTACCTCCCATTTGTCACTTAATAAAGTGGTTGATTTGGTCTTTCAAGGACTAAAATCGTCAGTCCATACATAACTAACTTAGGGGTTAAAGACGGTCATGCATATAACTCAGAGACTAAGTTTGTACCACGAGTATAACTAGAAGACAAAAAGTGCAATTTTTCCTTAAGGGTCCGTTTGGAAAGAAAGAAAATGACTTCTGGAAAATGTTTTCTGGATTATGAGTCATTTTTCAGAAAACATTTTCATTTCCAGTGTTTGGTTGCGTTATAAAAAACTGTCTTGGTGTGTTTAGTTCATTTTCAAGAAAATGAGTAGAATCATATAATTAAAAATTTTGATTATTTTTTTTAGAATATAATAATATTAAATATAATTTTATTTATTAAAATTAAAAAAAGGATAAATACGTAATAATTTCTTGGTTAGGGAAAATGAATGTGGTTTGAACAGATGAACGGGAATGAGATTGATAATGCAAACCTTTGTTGTAATATTAGGATCGAAATATTGCAAGTTGCATTTCTAAAATCGAAAAAAAAAAAATCACTAGTTTCCGGCGGAAAATGAGTAAATCACTTGCGCCAAAATTTGGTGTAAGTCATTTTCCACCAAAATGCCTTTTTCCCTGTGATTGGATTTTCTTATCGCACCCAAACACTGAAAACCCGGACAGCATTTTACAGAAGTCATTTTTTGGATTTCCAAACGAACCCTAAATCTAAACACATTTTTTAACCAGTCAACTAGTACCACATATCAAAACTAATTCCCAACATTTTTTAAGAGTTCTCAAGACCTCTAGTTAAACTAAAAAAGATTCACACTATTTCTTTCGTACTACATAAGTGATATCCACTAATGACTAGGCATGACCGCAGTTCGATTTAAACCGAACCAGAACTAGAATCGTATGTATGATTCTGTTTGATTATTTTAACAAATCAGAACCCCCATATATATATATATATATATATATATATATATATATATATATATATATATATATATATATATATATATAGGGTCAGGTTCAGGTGCGGCCGTGCTCTCCCGTGCGGCCGTGCGGTTCACACCACTCAATGTTACGAAATACACCATTCAATGTTAAGAAATACACCACACAAATATGCACTGTGGTGTGTTTCTTAACATTGTGTTGTGTTTCATTGTGATGTGTTTCTTAACATTGAGTGGTGTATTTCGTAACATTGAGTGGTGTGTAACCGCACAGCCGCACCTGAATCAAAATATATATATATATATATATATATATATGCAAAAAAGGTCGCAGGTGAAACATGCAGATAAATCTCAACCTTAGATCAACTGCTCTTTAAAAAAATTCATCACATACGATTTTTAACAATGTGCACATGAAGACACAATAATGTGCTCTGAAAGGCACACCAATATGCACTGGAAGATAAAATGTTAGCACAAAGATGTGCAACAATTATTGAAAAGACTAAATTTAATATAGGATCTTCAACACAAATCATAAACCGCCATAAATAACTAACAAGCAAATCAGATTCAACTCAAATTAGTAATTAGTAATCAAGATTAACTTATCTTTTTTTAAAAGAAGTTCGCCACCTACAATATTCAACAATGTGCTCTGGAAGACGCAACAATGTGTTTTGGAAGGTCAGTATTGTGCTCTAAAAGTCTCAACAATGTGTAGTCCATGACAAAACAATGTGCTCTGAAAGGTTCAATAATGTGTTCTGGAAAGCTTAACAATGTGTACTCTAAGGCAAAACAATATGCACTTCGAAAGCACTACAATGTGCTCTGGAAGGCACAACAATATGCTTTGGATGACTCAACAATGTGCTCTGGAAGGTCAACAATGTGCACTTGAAAACACATCAGTGTGCTCTGAAAGGCACATCAGTGTGCTTTGGGAAGGCACAACGTTTTGTTTTGAAGGGTACAACATTGTGCTATGCAAGAAGAAAAAAAATGCTCTGAAAGACAAATAAAATTTAAACTTACTTACACAAAATTATCATAATACCACCACATTTTTTTAAGTAACTTCATTCTAACCCTTGATCTGGACTAGATCAATGGATGAGATTAAGCCCTATTTTTCACCTAAGGAAAGCTTTTCACTTGATCTGTTATATATAGATCATTTGGGGCGCACTCTAATGAGAACGACTGCCTAGGAGAGAAATAAGAACGATTCATAGCCATCCACGTGTTTAGATCAACAAATCATATGTAATTTTAAAAAAACGACGCGATGATATTTTCGTGCAAGTAAAATCACTTACAAGTGCACCTATTTTCACTTACAAGTGCAAGTAATTTACCTTGTTAACATTCGTGCACCTAGGTGCAACTAATTATACCAGTAGGTGCAACTAGTTATAACGTTAGGTGCACTTAGTATTGATGCTCAATGTACATTTTACTTGCACATGTAATACATTTTACATGCACTTGTGCACATATTTTCACTTACAAGTGCAAGTAATTTACCTTGTTAACATTTATGCACCTAGTTATAACTTATAACCTTAGGTGCAACTACATCTAGACACGTAGCGCACTACGAAGCGTTATCAGTTCTCTCCTGGGCGCACCGTTCTCATTTGAATGCAATTATATATATATATATATATATATATATATATATATATATATATATATATATATATATATATATATATATATACTAGTTTTTCTTATGCGCTATTAATATTTTATATTAAAATTTTAAATTTATTTTGACTTTAAGTATTTAAATTATTGTAAATAATAATAATAATAATAATAATAATAATAATAATAATAATAATAAATATTTTTATAAATTTTATATGTATATTTTAGAAAATAACTTACATATAATTTCAATATATAATGTGTATATATTATTATTATTATTATTGAAGAAAATAAGAAAATATATAGTGGATGCATGTGCATGGTAACAATAGTGGAAAACATAACGAAAGTTATAACAGTAGGGGTATGTTTGTCTAATATATTGTAAAGTACAACTTTTATAGCATAATGTACAAAAAACTTAACGGAAAACACGGACATAAATGAAGGGTACGGTATAACCTCCATTCACACTTATTATGTGTGTGTGTGTGTGTGTGTGTATATATATATATATATATATATATATATATATAAAACCTATTAAGTGAAACAATTGTCTTAGGTGAAAAATAGGGTTTAATTTAATTTGTTGATTCAGTCTAGATCTGGGGTCTAAAATGGAGATAATTTTTTTTCTTTAAATGCGGTGGCATTATGATACTTTTGTTTACATAGGTAAGTTTTTTTTTTTTTAATATCTTCAGTTGCATTTTTTCCTTCTTGCAGAGCACAATGTTATGCCTTCTAGAGCACCGCGATATGCCTTATAGTGCACATTGCTTTGCCTTACAAAGCAGATTGTTGAGCCTCCAGAGCACATTGTTGTGCCTTCCTAAGCACGTTGTTGTTTCTTCTAGAGCACATTGCCTTCGAAGTGTATATTGTTTTGCCTTAGTGTGCAATTGTGCATATTGTTGAGCCTTTCAAAGCACTTGTTGAGCTTCCCAAAGCACATTCTTGTGTCTTCCATAGCGCATTGTTGTGCCTTCGAATTGTATATTGTTTTGCCTTAGTGTGCATATTGTTCAGCCTTTTAGAGCACATTGTTGTGCCTTTCAATTTTCACTTACAAGGCCAACTATATATGGGTTGCTATGCGGTTGGCCTTTTCCTATACAGTTGGCCTTCTCCAGTGCGGTTGCTTAGGTGCGTGGTTTTCCTTTTTTAAGGTGCGTTGTTTTCCTTCTTAAGATGAATGAGTTTTATACTTAGTGCGTCAGTGTTGAAACTTAAGGTGCACAATTTTAAAATTTTAGGTGCATGGTTTGTGTTCTTAAAGTTCTTTGTTTGTGTGCTTAAGGTGCGTAGTTTGTGTATTGAAGGTGCCCGCACCATTTAAAAACTTTAGGTGTGATTTGTGTTTTTAGCTTAAGATGCGTGGTTTGTGTACTTAAGGTGCGCTATTTTAATGCTTAAGGTGCGTAACCACACAACCGCACATGATTGTTGAATATTGTGATCATTTATGATTTGTGTTGAAGATCATGTATTAAATTTACTCTTTTCAATAATTGTTTCATATTTTTTGTGCCTTACAATGCATATTTTTGCCTTCTAGTGCATATTATTATGCCTTCCAAAGTACATTGTTGTGCCTTCCGGTGCACATTGTTGTTGATCATAAGTGGCAAATTTTTTTTAAGGAAGACTTGATCTAAGGCTAAGATTCAATTGCATTTTTCACTTACGGCTTTCACCACACTAGAACCTAAGTGCGCGCGCGCGCACACACACACACACATATATATGATAGTTTTATCGGGACCAGATTCACCATAAATCGTGCATAGAAGTACAGAACGGGGGTAGGAAAATAGTAGTATTATTACCCGGGACGCTAGGCCCAAAATAGTACGTACAAAGCCCGAGATATTGGTCGAAAACTGCGGCCCAAAGAATACATAAATAATAAATACTATAGCCCTAAGGAATTAAATAGGGCCCAAAATGGCAACGCGAATAATAACTAAATATGTTACCAACATAACTCGAACCCTGGCGTGCCAGCAGGAGGAAGAAGGCTTAGACCAGAACCCTAGCGTGCCAGCAAGAGGGAGAAGGCACTTGGTGAGCTAATGGATGATTTTTAAGGGTGGGAAACACCCTATTTATACTATTGATGAAGGAAATGGACAGCTACTTTAGTGTAAAAGGAAATGGACGGCATCAGACAACCTTCAACCCAAGGGCTTGAGGTTCGAACCAACGACCTCTCGGCTACAAGTGTAACTCTCTTACCACTTGAGCTGCCTTTACGGGCTTAGTATATAAGATCTTGTGTGGCTTGGTGGTTGAGAACTTGTGTTATTATGTTCAGAATCTTGGGTTCGGCCCTTTTGGTAGTACTTACTTTATTTATTTTGCTCCAAGCTTCCTTCTTCCCTTGACAATAAAAATGGACACCCCGCTTGGGTCAATAGTTTCCCAATAAAATGGGTCCCGCGTCCTATGGCTCCATCAATATATATATATATATATATATATATATATATATATATATATATAAAAGGCCACAAACCATGTGCCCTTCATTTTTTTAGTTGTGCAAATCACAATTTGCGTTGTGCGCAAATGCATCAATGTAAAAAAAAAAAATGTTTGATTTTTACTGTCGGTTCCGGAACAGGACGAAAACCGTCCAAAGAAGGTTCTAGTTCCGGTTCTGACAATCTTGGAATCGCAAACTTGCGGTTCCTTAATTGAAACCGGACTGCAAACATGCCTAAATTCATAAGTTGAATTTTTTATTTTTGTTAGACACTAAATAAAAAGAAAACAATAAAATGTCAAATCATGCATCTTGTCCAAGTTATCAACATCTCCAAACCTGAAGACCATCCATTATATTCCATGGTTTGCCAAGCTTCTTGAGATACTCTTCAAAAATCCCATTCTTAAAGGTTGATCGCATACAAAAGATCAACATC
Organism: Ipomoea trifida; assembly: GCA_003576665.1. Taxonomy (NCBI): domain Eukaryota; kingdom Viridiplantae; phylum Streptophyta; class Magnoliopsida; order Solanales; family Convolvulaceae; genus Ipomoea; species Ipomoea trifida. The sequence goes on along the minus strand of CP025652.1, from coordinate 12,808,738 downwards.
CAAGGGTTGCGAAAATGACAATATATATAAAGAAGTTGTTGTATTTTTATAAGTGGAACGCAGCAGCCGTTAACACAAATCATATTTGTATAATATCCAGCTGATTCCGCCGTTTTTGTTTTTATTTTTATTAGGAAATCCCGAAAGCGGTTATTAGTTAATCACATCAACCGGACTTGTCCCAATCATATTCATCACCCACTCTGTGAAAGAGATTTTATGAAGATGGATCAGCCCAAATAGACAGTGAAAGACTGAGGCTGCATTCTTGGGCCCCAAATTCATACGTGCAAATTGCAAAGTGTCATATAATCAAATCTAAAAATCTTAAAATAAAAATTAAAACAAAAATAGGAGATTTCTAGCTTTAAGCTACTTGCCAAGGGCCTTGTGGTCCAGTGGCATCAAACCATTCCTTGTATACGGGAGGTGGTGGGTTTGAGCCTCAGTGGAGGCATTGTTGTTTCTTTGTGCTTCAGTAGGTTGAGAAAGTAGTTTATAACAAATATAAAAGTATAGGAAAAACATGGAGAGAATAAATATCGTTGTATTGCTTAAAAATTACTTATTCTTTTTCATATATTTTTTTTTGGGGGTGGGGTGGGGTGGGGGGGGGGTGCTATTTACTGTCTCATATTGGGATAAGTCTCAATCAAAGTTATATCTAGGTGTGTGCATTCGGTTAACCGAACCGTTTTAACTTAACCGGATTAATCGAAATTTTAAAACCTTTAACCGTTAACTGAATCAAAGTTTGTGTTACCGAATTAATTGAATCGAAATATTTTTCGGTTAATCGGTCGGTTAACCAATTCATCGAACTTTTTAAACCTAAAATATAAAATTCTAAAAATAACACCTAAGATAATAAATCCAATTAAAATAAAATACAAATCATCCATAACTTCAAATATTCAAACATCCATAACTTCAAATCTTCAATCCAATTAGTATTTAGTATATATATATATATATATATATATATATATATATATATATATATATATATATATATATATATAAATTCGGTTAACCAACCTTTCGAACCGAATTAACCGTTAACCGAAGTTTCAAGATTCCTGTAACCATTAACCGAACCGAATTTTTCGGTTCGGTTAATGGTTAACCGAAATTTTTCGGTTCAATCGGTTAACCGAAAAATTTCTGTAAATTGCACACCCCTAGTTATATCCTCATTTATGTTCATGTTTTAAGTGCTAACTATTTTGTACATTGTGTTTTTAGAGCTGTACTACACAATTTTTTTGGACAAAATACACTTACTGTTATAACTTCCGTTATCTTTTCCATTAAGAATGTGTTTGGAAACCCAAAAATTAATTTCCGAAAATCATTTTTCGGGATTCCTTTGTTTGGGAAGGCTTGGAAAATACGGTCAACGGAAAACAACTTCCGTTGACCATGGAAAATCAATACTTTTTTCTAGAAAATGACTTCCGGAAATCAATTTCCGGAGTTGGCTTCCTCCAACGCCAAGCCGACCTCACCTTCTGGAGTTGCCTGTCTGCTCGCAACGCTCATCTCCCTCGCCCTGGCTGAGAAGATAGACACCGGCGCTGGTTTCAGGCGGCCTGGTTTCGACCAGAAACCAGAGCAGTTCTGGACTGCTTTGTCCGCCGGAAACCTCTTTTTTTTTTTTAATACTTTTAAACTAAATATCACTATTTTATATATAATTATAATTTCTTTTAGAGTTAATTACCGAAATGGTCCCCCGACTATAGCGAAATTACTAACTTGGTCCTTAACTATTTTTTTTAACTAATAAAGTCCTCAACTTTGAAAATGTTAACCAATTTAGTCCTCCGTTAGGTCAGCGTCAAAAGTCTGTTTATTTTAAGGGTATTGTTGGAATTTCACAAGGTAGGTGGAAACTGTTCTCCTCTTAGTTTTGGCAGATGATTTCAGCAAGAACTACAAGGCTATTAGAGATATTAAGAGCTGGGCTTCAAGATCTCCCTTCACTAGAGATTTTTCCGGCGAGTCTAAACGATCCATGCAAGTAAGGTGGCTGGTGAGAATCGTGCTGAGAGAAGTTTGCGCGTTGGCGTGGTGGCAAGACATTTTGGTTTTACTAGCAAGAGCTTTAATTAATGATATCCGGAGCTTCATTAATGGAGATTTTGTGACGGAGCAGCAAAAGAAGCAGAGACAAGGAAGCAAAGAAGTGATATTTTCTCATCATTGAAAGCTTTTAGTGTTTATATACATCACTGAGAGTAATGAACAGAGAACCTAGCTAACTTCTAACTGCACTAACAGAGTAACAGATCAAGAAATCTATTATACTCCTAAAAGAATTGCATGAGCTCTACACAATCTGCAACTACTTGAACTTTTCTGGGGTGGTTGAATTCGCTTCTGACCAAACCAAACTCCATCGTCGCAGCTTCTATGGAAGGAAGGAATTTGTCCAAGAACTTCCGCAGCAAACCTGCCGGAGTTCTGGTCGCACTTCCGCCATAGCTCGGCACTGTTTGTTTCATTATGGTCTTGTAGGCGTCTGGATCAGTGGCAGTGGGAAATAATCGTGAAGGGGTTATCTTAGAGTGACGAAAGGATGATGATGATGAGATAGTCCCTGGTAATGTTGTCATCAAAATGAAGATGATTTTCCACCTCAAAACTGGGCTTCTAGGACTACCAAAAAGAGGTTGCAGGTTGCAGTAGCCATATTTGAAAGCTTAAGGTGTGCACGAGAGCTATACTGTTTGAACCAAATAGAGAGTCAAGAGCAACAACTTAGCCACTGTGAGATGTACTTATTCCACGAGGGGAACGATATAATTCCGAGTTGGCAAAGGAAGAAGAGAAGCAACCACGACATGAATGCTTCTGGGCACAGCAAAACTTCAACCGCAAGTGCCGCTGCGCCACTGTGAGAGAGGCGTTCGGATGGCAGTTGGAGAAGGATCTGGAGGAGAGCGATGGCTAGGTAGAGCAGCGGAAGATGCAGATGGCTTTGCAGAAGGCCAAGTTTCTTCCTCGCTCTTGCAACATGCAGCAGCCACAAGAATAGCACATCCAACCTCTAGAACCAGAAAATTTGGAATTTTGAGTTTAATTTCTGAAGTGGATACATGGGCAGCTCGAAAGCAACATGAAATTCCAAGAATACCCTTAAATTAAACAGACTTTTAACGTCAAACCTAACAAAGGACTAAATTGGTTAACATTTTCAAAGTTGAGGACTTTATTAGTTAAAAAAAATAGTCGAGGACCAAATTGGTAATTTCGCTATAGTCGGGGGACCATTTCGGTAATTAACTCTTTCTTTTATATTTAAAAAAATAATTAAAATGTAAAATTATTCAATTTTATACATTTTCTAGAAAATGAACCAAACACACAAAGACAACTTTTCAGAATGCAACCAAACACGAAAAATGAAACTATTTTTCGGAAAATGACTTATTTTCTAGAAAACATTTTCCAGAAGTCATTTTCTTGCTTTTCAAACACACCCTAACTATATCATGCACATGCATCTACCATATCTTTTCTTATATTCTTTAATGATAATAATATTTGTAGATGCCAAAAACCTTGTGGTTTAGTGGCACCTGGTTGCACCCCCCACATGGGAGGGGTGAGTTTGAGTTTCAATAGAAAAAATATTTATAAAATATAAATATTAGACATATATTTTTGTGCATCGCTCATAGAAAAGACTAGTCATTCTGAATAATAAACTCAATCCTATTATAATACAAAATAGAGTAAATTGTCACTTTGGTCCACTGACTATAGGGCATCTGTTAATTGCGGTCCACGACTTTCAAAAGTGTTAATTGAATACCTTGACTATTCAATTCTTATCAATTTTGGTCACTTCGGCCAAATTGGCAGTCAAATTTCGCCGAAAAAACTTAACTATCCAATTAATGCTTAATCTGAGTGGAAAATTCGTCTTTTTAAATGTGTCTGATTTAGCCAAAATCAGACCCGATTAGGAGAAATTTGGCCGCCAATTTGGTCAGAGTGATCAAAATTGATAAAAATTGAATAGTCAAAGTATTCAATTAACACTTTTGAAAGTCCTGGATGACAATTAATAGGACCCTTATAGTCAGTGGACCAAAATGACAATTTACTCTACAAAATATTTCCATGGGCTAGGTCTTCACGACAAATTATTGCATGGACCATGGTCTACACAGTTGTGTGGATCAAAAATAAAAAGTACATTATTTTTGTACTGAAGGTACATTATTTTTGTACTATAGGTATATTATTTGATAGTATATATAGTACAAAAATAATGTAACCTAATATAATGTACCTACAGTATAAAAATAATGTACCTTCAGTATAAAAATAATGTACTTTTTATATTTGGTCCACACAATTGTGTGGACCATGGTCTATGCAATAATGATTGGGTCCTCTGTCCTCACCACCCGGGCCCTATAACTGATTGGTCCGACCGGTTTGACTAGTGTACAATCAATTAATAAATATATTCATTTTAAACGCAAGATGAATTAATTAATTCATGTCAATCAATAAATAAAAATAATTTTATTGTCACAGATTTTGATAAAAAAAAATTTCTCTAAATACTCTTATCACTTTAAAAAATCCGTCGTACTATTTTTCTTCATCATTACGATTACAACTCCCCACTTTTTTCTCTACTTCTATAATTTCAATCTCTCTCAAAATATAATATAAAAGTAATCTTAACATTGAAAATTTATTTATTAAAACCAAAAGGCCAACTTTTATCATAAAATATCAAATCAAATCTGGCATTTTCTGATTTGCAAAGCTTGCATATATTGTAAGCCTGGCAAGGGTTGGCTTTATTTATTTATTTTTTAAAATAATAATAACAAAAAGAGAATTTGAAAGTCCATTCTTTTTCAGGATGAGAATGGTCCTAAAGGACAACAAGTTAATTATATTAATGTTGGACAGTCCATTTCTTGATATTAATATTCCCACCTAGGACAATAGTTATATCATGGACAGGAGTCCACTTTGCAAGGTGGGCTTGTGTCCATTTAGATACTGAATATTCACAATTTGAATTGCGAACATTTAGTATGTAAACTGTGAACATTCAGTATATAAATTGTGAATATTCAATATGTAAAATGTGTATTTTGAACTTGGGTCCACCGAATAATTTGCCCACCTCAGGATGCTAGTGCGAATTAATGTATAAAAGAACAAGCAATATGCTATGGTTTCAAAATCTAATTGGAGATTTGGAGGATAATTATTATAATAAGCCAACCAATTGTGCTCTCCAGCTAAGAAAATAATAAAAGGAAAAAGAAAAAGTAAAATCACAATTACTGTTGAGTATTGACATGACTTGTTTTTTATTCATTATATTGAATGGCATGGGGAGTCAAACCGATTGCTTGTCTTAGGTTCCAACATACTCATGCTCATCAAGATTGAAGTCCTTTCTTAGGTAATACAGTACTATAATCATTATATGGATGCTATTCAACATTTAGTGATTGACCTTTTTTTTAACATCTGATCTACAACAATATTAAACTCGAAACTTCATTATATACAAACTTTTGTATTTGTATCACCAAATTATAAGGAATTATGCAATGATTGAGTTTGTATAGACATGTTTATGGCCATTATTATATTTTATCTCATTTCTGATTGGATACTGTATAGATGAGAACTGAATAGTTATATTAAATCAGTTAAAAACGAATGTACATATTACAGGAATATATAGAAGAAGTTTGAAATCACAGGAAGACTAGGACAAAGAATCATAATTTAAGCTAACTCAAATACAGAGAGTCCTAATACTCCTTCCAAGCACGGGGTAATCTAGTAATTTATAGCTTGTCTCCAAGAAAAAAAAATCTTAGACCAAGTAAAGCTTTAGTAAAGATATAAGCAAGTTGATCCTTGGTTGAAATAAAGTTAACTTGAATATCTCCAGTAGCAACTATGTCCCTAATAAAGTGATAGTCAATGTCTACATATTTGGTATGAACATGGAAGATTAGATTAGCACATATATAAGTAGCACCAAGATTGTCACACCACAACTTAGGAACAATAATGTCTTGTACACCTATCTCACGCAGCAGAGAAACAATCCAGATTACCTCAACACAAACATATGCATGCTAGAGCTTTATATTCAGCCTCAGTAGAAGATCTAGCAGCACGGTTATTTGTTTCTTACAGACCCAAAACACAAGATTAGTTCCAAGAAACACAGCATAACCACTGGTAGACTTACGATCTTCAAGACAACTAGCCCAACCAGAATCAGAAAAAGCATGTAGATCATTCGAGATTGAGTTCCTTATATGCAGACCAAAAGTAATAGTCCCCTTCAGTTGTTCCCAATGTGAAACTGTAAGAGCATGCATGTGTTGACAAAGCTGATTGACTATAAAGGATAAATTAGGCTGTGTAACTGTTAGGTATTGTGAGGCCCCTGCCAGACTCCTGTACTGATTAGGATCCTCATATAAATCTGCAGTAGAGATAACATATTTCAACATAGGTATAGGAGTTGCTATGGGCTTACAATCTAACATACCAGCACGTTTTAAAATATCTATCATGTACCGATGTTGAGAAAGCAAAATACCATCATCACATTTAACTGTTTCAATTCCAAGAAAAAAATCAGTCTCTCCAAGATCCCTAATCTTGAATGTGGCGGACATTTTAGACAATAAGATATTCACTAGATTCTGATCACTCCCTATCACAAGTATATCATCAATATAAACCAACAGATAAACAAACACAGAATCTTGTGAATAGTAAAACAATAATACATCAGTCTTAGACGTCTTAAACCCAATAGACAATAAGAACATGTGTAGGCCATGCAATTAAACTAAGCTCTAAGAGCCTGTTTTAAGCCATACAAGAACGTTTCAGCAGACAAACATGATTGGGATATTGACTATCAACATATCAAGGTGGTTGACGCATGTACACAGTTTCAGACAAATTACCATTTAAGAAAGCATTATGCACATTGATAGGGAATATCCCCGGTTGTACCTTCCCTATACGTCCATGTACCCGTTTGTGTAGTCGGGTCGGGGTCAAACAATTCGGGTCAAAGTCAAAATCAACAGGTCAACGTCTAGGCCTATATAAAGGGCATTTGACCCTTTGGTTAAAGGACTTTTCCCCTCTCTCCTTCTCTCTAGAAACACCCTTAGAAACTAACCTCTCTCCTCTCTCTAAATGGTTCAAGAACAATCAGTAAAAGAGATGAATTGAGGGCCACATTTTTTATCTAGATCCTACTTTACATACAGCTTCTATACGCATTTAGTGTGTGGGAATACATGAGAGAATTAACACTATCACACATCAAGCTGTCTAATGACCCATCAAAATGATAAAGCTAAAGATAGAAGTAACCTTACAGTAGTGGGCTTTACCACTGGGCTGAATGTATCAAAGAAATCTTGTCCAAGAACCTGATTGAACTCTTTCGCTACTAATCTAGCCTTGTGTTTCTCAATTGAGCCATCATCTTTCTTTTTAATGCGAAAGACCAACTTACAACCAATAACATTCATATCTGACTAAAAGGGAATTGGGCACCAAGTCTGATTTTGCAATAGAGCATTGAATTCTTTGATCTATTGTTTCACGCCATTCAAGGTACTTAACCGCCTGCGTGTAACAAGTGGGCTTAGTGGGATAAACCTGTGCAGTCGAGACTATAGGAAGAACACAAGATCGACTCCGAGTGACCATGGCATGAGTCCGTGTAGTAGGCTTTGTGGAGCGACCACGACGACACCCACGTGGCTGTTTAGAAGCATCCATGAGTGCATGCGAGTTCGGCTGAACAGAAACAGTAGGAGCAACAGATGTTCAGGATTGTAAAATAGACTCAGCCCAGGGGCGAGGCAGTGGAACCAAGGGTGCTGCAAAACAGTTTTAGTAGCAAAGGGAAACATTGCTTCGTCAAATCGAACATGCTTGCAAACATATATCTTATTAGTACGTAAGTCCATGCACCTATACCCCCGAAAAGAGTCAGGATAACCTAAGAAGACACAAGGAGAAGACATGTATGACATTTTATGATGATTGTATGGTCTTAAATGGGGATATCAGAGACAACCAAAGACACGGAGAAAGGAATATGATGGAGGAGATTTATGCAACATGAGATGAGGACTAGAATTACTCAAGACATTGGATGAGATTCTATTGATTAAATAAGCAACAGTCTCAAAAACAAAATCCCAAAAATGAGAAGAAACAGGGGCATGAGCCATTAAAGTTAGCCCAATTTCAACAATGTGTCTCTGCTTCCTTTCAACACGACTATTTTGCTCATGAGTGTAAGCACAAGATTGCCTATGACTGATGCCCAATTGCATAAATAAAGAGTATAATTTCTTATATTCAGCCCCTAGATCATATTGAGTTGACTTTATCTTACAATGAAGAAAATGTTCAACCATAGCTCGAAATTGATCAAATATGGCATAAAGGTCAGATTTCGGTTTCATGGGAAAATACCAAGTGTATCGAGAGTGATCATTAACAAAGATAACAAAATAACGATAACCACTAGAATATAAAACATGAGTTGGACCCCAAATATCAGTGTATATTAAATTAAGATTGTCTGAACTAGTAGACTCAACTCATGTCAAAGTAAAACTCACAAATTTTCCTAATTGGCACGCAGAACATAAACGAGAATTACAACGAATAGCACGACTAGACCCACTAACCGAACAAGACTGAAGGACATGACTAAGAACACGCTGGTGAGGATGTCCTAAGCGGTCGTACTAACATAGATACACGAGAAGTAAGAAATGCGGAAGGCGACGAACTCGGAATTGTTAATGTGTAAAGGCCACCGGAACTATTGCCCTGTAGTAGAAATTCCTTGGTGGTGATATCATTCGCAACAAAAAATAAAGATGGGTGAAACTCAAAGAATACATTATTTTTAGTAGCAAAACGCTGAACAGACAATAGGGCGGTATACAGACCAGGAACATGTAATATATTAGACATTGTAAAAGACCTAAAGGGGGTAAAAAAGGAAGCATAACTAACACGACTAATAGATAAAGGCATACAATCTCTAACACAAAGAGTGTCATTACCAACATATTCCTCAGAAGTATATAAGGTAGCTATATCAGGAGTGGCATGGTTGGTCACCCCAATGTCAGGAAACCATGTGTGAGAACCAGGGGTGGCATCTGAGGGACTTCCTTGATACGCCATATGAGGTTGTGGAGAAGGATCATTAGAGTACCTACTGGAACAAGTAATGGTAGTGTGTCAAAAAATGCCGCATATTTGACACTTGGGTTGCCACCCATTTCCACGACCACCACCGCCACGCTGCTCCCTGCCGTATAACTTAATCAAAAAAGGGAAAAAGTATAGCTATTGGTCTCCAGGACCTAATTTCTAGGATTGATTTAAGTAAACGACACTACCCCTGAAGATAACAATCTTCAAACTCTTGTATGTTCTAATATAATAAACATTGTTTCAATAAGGGATATGATACAACCTTCAAGTTTGTCCTTAGAATTAACCTTATATATAATGATCTAGTGACTCTTTTGGAGCTCACGTGAGTTGAATATTGATGCTATATATTTTGTTTAATATTCTTAAACATACCCATTTAATATTTGTATAACAAACGCTTTAGACAATACTAGTGTTTTACCCGTGCGGTGCACGGAAATTTTTTTTTTTTTATTATGAACTTAAATAAAAAATTTTAAAACATACAAATATATTAAAATGTACAATATAATAATATAGTTGGATTTTTATATATTTAGTCAAGTATCTATTATCGTAGCATAAAAAATTAAAATTTTGTATGATTAATATAATCTCTATTCATGTAAATATTTATATAAATTTATAGAGAAAAAATTACATAATTAAATTGAATTATTCCTAATCTTATTTCATATATATTATAATTCTAACAATATGAATAATAACTAAGAAAATTATACTTAGAAATTAAAAAATGTAAATTTTAAATTCTGTATATGTGATTTTAAACTCTAATCAGACGAACTTTCTTATATGATTGTGTAATATAGTGTATATAAAAATAATATTTATTAATATGTATATATGCAAATTCTATAATATAATTTTTGTAATTATAATTTATATTGATATATTATAATTAAAATAATTAAATTTAGAAATTACAAAATAGAATTTTAATTCTGTATGATTAATATAATGCATAAGTATATGTATGTATGCATTTTTTCAAAATATAAATATTTATGAATACACATTTTGTTAATTTTATAATTTTATTCTTAATTATATTTTATATTTTATTAATTATAATTAAGAAAATTACATTTACAAATTAAAAGAATTTAATTTTTAAATTTATATGGATTAAAGTAGTCCCTAAATATATTACATATTTAGACAAATTTTTAAATATTTTAAAATTTTAATTAAGAGTATGAGTTTAGACATATTTTAAAATAATTTTTTAATAAGTAACTATTGTAGTAATTAACGTGTATAATTATGTCAGTAATCACAATTCTATTAAAAAATGTGTATATATTTTCATATTGTACAAAATACTATAAATATAATATATGTATACATAAATGGATAAAAATATAAATTGATAATTTTTTTATTATATAGATATTGATAAATATTATATTTTTTTCCTTGCATGAAAATACATTCTTATTTTAAAATTTTACATTGATATTTGAGTTTTGTTTCAAAATCTACTTTGGTGTTATTTTAAACTTTGAGTAACCCTTGTGTGAGACCGTCTTATGGGTCTCAATCCGTAAGACGGGTCAGATCTTTGACATCGTTAATTAAAGATTCGACCCGTCTCACGGATTGATACCATTAGACGGTCAAACACAAGTTTTTGCCTGGAAACCACTTAGTTTTGTTTCTAAATATTTTTCAACCCGTAAATGTAGCACAATCAAAACATCTCTAGATCATCATTTAATTAATAGGTCTACAATTGACTTTTTGGTTCAATTCAATATTTGTAGATCTATGATATGTTTTTAACTAATTTATTGAAAGTTTATTTCTTTTAGTTCTATTGTCTCTTATTTTTTTTTCATTTTAAATTGATAGATCTCGATATGATGCATCATTCTTAAATATGTCAATTTCAATTAATTTAATAACATTATATTTAAATGTGAGACATTTACCCAATAACATTATATTTTTTTCAAACTCCGCAAATGTAAGTTAGTTCAATTAGTTCATTTTTATGTTAGTTTTCTTCAGTTATGTTATTAACGTAAATTAATTTGTTTTGGGCTCATAATATTTAAATAATAACTACTATTTTAGATTTGTATAATTTGTATAATTTATGGTATTTTATAAAATTTGTTTACAACATTTGTACTACAAAACATTTAAATTAATACAATAATACTTATATTTGTTATTAGTAGAATGCTAAAATCATAATAATGATATATTTTACCTTTCACATTTTTATACTTTGAAAACCAACATTATTTATGTAGGAAGAAATTTATATATAGTAGTACTACTATTGTAGTTATTTTTAAAAGTTAGATGAAGTAAACAAATTGACATATAATAATTTTGTTTGGGTGAACTTTTGACATGGTCTATATATATAGCAATATAATGATGAAAAATAGAATTACAAATAACAATGAAATTTATTTTTGTTTTATTTTGCACCAAAGGTTACTTTTATGCGAATAAAACGTTTGAAAAAGAATTATTTCAATTGTCGTACGCAATTAGGTTGATTTAATATAATTATATGTTAATTTAATACATTAAAATAAAAATATCAATATAGGTGTTATTTAAAAAAATTTAATTAGAACTTTTAATGATATATTTTTTATATATAAATTTTATTTGTATATAAAAAAAAAAGCTGAACTTATGTTGAAAAAAGAATATACTAAGTATTAGTTTAGTGTACCTTAAAAGTAGACCATGATTCATGTTATAATAAATATTTAGGTAATCATTACTATAAATTAAATTAACATATATATCATTTTTGTTATTTTTTAATTAGGTAAAAAATGTTTGTAATTTCAAATTTCAAAACAGAAGTATTTTCTTAGGATGGAGGGGAAAACAACACTTCTGTTTTAATATATATTATTATGTAAATTTATGTTAAATTTTATTATATATTGCAATAGTATTGTAAAAAATCAATCTACAACATTTAAAATGTGAACCAATATTATATTGAAAATGAATATAATATAGTGATTTAATATAATTGTATGTTAATTCAACACATTAAAATAAAATATCAATATAGGTGTTATTTAAAAGTTTTTAATTAGAACTTTTTAATGATATATTTTTATATATTAATTTTATTTTTATATAAAAAATTGAGCTTAAGTTGAAAAGAATATATACGGAGTATTAGTTTAGTGTACCTTAAAAGTAGACTATGATTCATGGTATGATAAATATTTTAGGTAACCATTACTATAAATTAAATTAACATATATAGAATTTTTTAATTATTTAATTAGGCAAAAAAATAATTGTAATTTCAAATTTCAGAACAGAAGTATTTTTTTAAGATGGACGGGAAAACAATACTTCTGTTTTAATATATATATATATATATATATATATATATATATAGTAATTTGATTGTTGGATTTTTTTTGAATATTATCATGAGAGAAATTTAATTACGTACATTAACATAATATTGTAATATTTTTTTAATAGTATAATATACATCATATAGTAATTTGATTGTTGGAATTTTTTTTTGAATATTATCATGAGAGTAATTTAATTACGTACATTAACATAATATAGTAAATATTTTTGAATACTATAATATACATCATATAGTAATTTGATTGTTTACGAATATAAAATAAAAAAATACGCAAGATTAAAATATTTTGAACCATAATTGAATTGCATGGTATAATAACTATAATTTTGTTTAATAATTATTACTTTCCGTACAGGAATGGAATTGAATAAAATATTTCATTAATTTCCATGTATAATAAGGAACAGAATCATATTTTGAATATTATGTCAATTTTAACCATAAATAAGGAATGATAAGGAAGGCTAACATTTTTTATAAGGAATTATTATATAATATTATGTTGACCGATTTCAAATTTTTTGGACTAAAATGAGCGGGAACGCTAGCACTTCTGTTTTAATATATATATAGATGGGTAAAACAAAGCATAATCAGTTTAGGGTCCAATAAAAATCATACTTGGTTACTTACAAAAAAAAAAAAAAAACGAAAAAAAAAAACTTTGTACATCAAAGATACTTTTAGGATATGTTTAAAGATTATTCCAATTCTTCATTGTATGATGAGCACTTAAATGCTACTAGTAATTTAATGATATACATGTTTCATTTTAGGAATTTTTAATCCTTTAGGGATATCAGCTGCATATCCAAATTTATTATTCTGCCAGTTATGTAGCGGAAATTTAATGACGTTCATTATGAGAGAGTATATTTTGATTAATTCTAGGTTTCTACGTGAACCATTATTTGGCTACGAACTTAGTCTTATATTTACACAACCTCATCATTCTTGTTTCTCTTTTATACCCATTTGTAACCTACAGGGTTAATGGTGTATAGAGAATATATTTATCAGCGAGTTGAGCTATATATGTCTTAATTGCTCCTTTTATACATTAATTAATTAGGGCGCTACTGGCGCCAAGTTCTGGATCCAGATCGTCATATAATATGAGCAATTTAAAGGTAATTGTGTTGTCGACAACTCTAATATTTTCATAAATTTCTCTCACATATAAAAGCTTATAGTAATTTCTAAGTCAACTAGATTATAGCCATTTCCCAAAGATATTTGTATCTAGTTGTTCTGTATTCCAGTATTATAATTATTTGGTACACCTATAAATTTACTGGGTTTTCTCATCTTCTAGACGAACATAACTTCTTAACATTTTTCGAGAGTGACAAAACTCTTTACTAGATCTAGTTCTTGTAGATTCTTATCTTTCAAACTAATAGATTTCCTGCACTTGTGGCGTCTGGGAGCATTGGTATATATATATGGTCCAATTTGAGAAATGTTTATGGGACCCAATCACTCTTTTATGGAATAGATATGATTGGCAGATAGTTATTGATTATTTTATGAACTCCCATTTCAGTCTTAACTTAGTACGTGGTTTTAAAAATGAAGATCATTCCATTCTGTGAAATTTCTCGACATTCTTATTAAATTTAGACTCATATATTCCCTCTAATGCCATGAACTGATCTTCATAAAGTATGAAGTCAGTGTATCCATCGATCCTTATCATGGGCTCTAGATATTTAGACAACCGACGAAGGCATACAACCAATTTGTATTTGATAGCCTCTAGAGATATGCCATGGTGGTGTTACGGTAAAATAGACTACATACTGCAGAGTTGGAAAATGTACAATTTTAAAACCACGTATCAGGTATAAGGGGGAATAAACCATAGTGTATTCATAGATAAGGGATTATTGAAAAGTAATATAATGTCTTTGTTTGTGAAAGATATATGCTTACATGCATAAAATAACAAAAAAAAAAAGTAATGTATGAAAAGGTTGAAACATTCATGCTTGGTCTCCATAATCCTCAAGCTTCTCGCCCAATAAGTCATCATTCAAATTGAGTAGGGCATTTGTTTCAGGCAATGTAGCTTGAGATGATTCGTTTGTCTTTTGGTCATTATTTTGGTGTATCATCTTTTGGTAGGCTTCGACAAAATGTTTTGGAGTGCGACACGTACGGGACCAATGTCCTTTACACCCACACTTATAGCAGACTTGTGACTGGACAAAGTTATGATGTGATGTATTTTGTTGTCCTCGATGAGCTTGATTTTCGGTTGCCTATTCTGGGTTTGGGAATCATCGTTATTAGCTCCACTTCTACCACCTCGCTTTGGGCCCCTACTGCGGCTTCTCCCTCGCCCTAGACATCACCCCCTCCGATTGTTGCTCGATTGCGCAACATTGTGTACTTCAGGTATAGGTGCAGCGCCGATTGGGCGTGCATTTTGATTACGCATCAATAATTGGTTGTGCTTTTCAGTGACCAGTAATGCCGAGATCAGCTCTGATTCCTCTGAATGCTTAGAATAGTTTTTGGCCTTGTATGGCTACTGGAGTACAAGATTATTAAGCATTAAATTTGCAAGGTTTTTTCTATGAAGTCTATATATGAAATTTCCTGCTTACAGAGCTTGAGCTGAGATACGGCCTTGTGTAAAGTCGAATTATTTTCTAAACTTGATGTTGTAAATCTAAAGCCTAATTTTATAATTCGCATAATAGCAATAGCAATAGCAATAGCAGTAATAGTAATAGTAATAGTAATAGTAATAGTAATAGTAATAATAATAATAATAATAATAATAATAAATAATGTAGTATGCAAATGTAAACATAATAGGCATATGAACTCAAATAAGGTGCAATGGAAAAATCACCTTACTAGCAACAGAAAAACTAGACAGTTAGTTTTTGCTAATTGCTTAGAACTTAAAAGTTGGATGTAATTTGTAAGTTCTAAGTTGTAATTTGTATTCTGTAAGTTCTAAGTTGTAAATAAGTAGTTAAGCTTAGAACTTAGAAGTTAATTAGATGAGGCTGAAAGTTTATAGCCTATTAACCTTTATAGTTTTGGGCTTTTTTGCAGTGTTTTTAAAATGAGCAAATACCAATTTTAGTCCCACGACTATTAGCAAAATGACAAGTTTGGTCCACATGTTTCATTTCTACCAATTTTGGTCCCACGACTATTATTTTAGTGCCAAAATTCATCGCGCCGGTCACCCATCCGTTTAAAACGTGCCGAAATCTAAAATTTTTGAAGGTATTTTCGTCCTTTTCAACTCAATATCCCAATTTGAGCATGAATAAAGAGATTTAAGCCCTAAGATTCACAATTCTCCTCCTCAAATTAAGGTAAAATGATGAGGAAAACTGCGAATTTTGATCGATTTTAGGACTTAAATCCATTTATTCATACTCAAATTAAGATATTAAGTTGAAAATGATGAAAATACGCTTAACAATTTTAGATTTTTGCACGTTTTAAACGGATGGGTGACCGTCGCGATAAATTTTGGCACTAAAACAATAGTCGTGGATGAAAATTGGTACTAAAACAATAGTCGTGGGACCAAAATTGGTAGAAATGAAACATGTGGACCAAAATTGTCATTTTGCTAATAGTCGTGGGACCAAAATTGGTATTTGCTCTTTTTAAAATTGTAAATAAGTAGTTAAGTAGTATTTTCTAATTCAGTTTTTATTTTTTAGTAACTTTGCAATGAAAAAAATTGTATAAATTTTATTTTAATATTAGTTTATTTATATCCGTTAAAACCCAATATCTGATTTTATTTATCCGTACTCTGAATTAGAATATCCGGTAGGTTTAAGTGTACAAAAAATGACGGATCGAATGACCATAACTCAGTCCGAATCCCGATCGAATGCGCGGATGGGATATCCGATCCATCCGTATCGATCTGATGCTCACCCCTAAATCCCTAGTGGTGGATGAGTATGTGTATATTTGTATGGTTGGTGAATAATAAGTTGATTTACCAATATATATATATATATATATATATATATATATATATATATATATATATATGAAAATTGGAATTTAATTTTAGAAAAAATTAATTCCAATAACAGCTTGGTTGAAACCAAGTTTCGAATAGGATTTTTCAAAATTCGAGATTTAAACCCAACGAAAAAAACGAGAGAAACCAATTCGTCACCTCCCGACTTTAGTGTTAGCATTAACACCTAAAATAAATCATGTAACCCCTCTGCCGAAGTACACGAGTGACCCCCTGCGTGAGAGAGAACCTCTATGCTATACAATTCAACCACCTTCTAAAAGACTCTTGTATATATAGTGGTGCAAATCCACTTCCCAAACCAATGTGGGACAAGTACGGTTTAATTTACAAAGCCTTTCTATCTTCCTTTCCCACTCAAATGGGTCTATTTTGAGAATAAATTTCTCATATATTCACTATACGTTTTGAGTGTACAGTATATCAATTTCTTCATCTCACTACGAAGAGTGTGAATGGACTTTGACCCTAACTCAAATCAGAACTGAACTCTACATATATTTGTACCACAAAATAGTCACTTAAATGTTATTTTTAAGCTAAAATTAAAATTCCAACATTAAGTAGTGAAATAAAACATTGATGACTCCCAAAACAAATATAAGGTGTATCATCTTTGGTATATGTGCTAGAATAATAAGTGCATGTTTTGTCCTCAAGGTAAAATAATTGACAATTCGTGATTCTTTTTTTTTTTTTTTTAAAATCAAACTCTTTTAAAGTAGTAAAAAAAAAATTGAAAGAATTTTTTTATATTGAATTAATTAATTCATAATAATTTAATTTTACATTAGCTAGAATTCAGTTTGCTATAAAATATTAGGGGAAAAAGAAAAGAACTTGGAATGGAAAGAAAAAGAATAATAGTAATGGACACAAGGAGAGGAGGTTGGAAGCAGTACCAGTTGTTTATTATTATAATAAATAAAATTAAATGAAGTTGCATAATATAGTTGCGTGTCCACGTACTAATTTAAACTGCTGAAAGACCAAACAACGTAGTGGACTAGTGGCATTGAATTCAGTTCTCAGCTGTTTTTTATCATGTCCACAACAAACAAAATTTGTTGCTCCCAGGATTCTTATATTCTTCTCCTAAAAGTTGAATTCTCGCCCCAATCTGACATAACATTTGAGAAGATATAAATCACGATAACCTCAAAACTCAGCAAACATGGTCAAATGTCAGTGCCCAGGCCACAAGGGATTTATCAATTTTGAACATAATCTGTCCACTTTGAACATAATTCCCACACTTCCGCTGCCGAGTTTTAAACCATGGTATCTTCTCTCAAATACTGCATACTGAACCAATAATTTAAGTCCGTGCAAGCTGGATTTCTATACTCTTACTCGATATGATTGTAGATGAGTAAATCATAGTGACTCAATAGTCCATTAGATGGGAGAACTATTGTCTAGTGCTCACAAAGAGTCATTCTTGTTGAGAATCTGTAGGAAAATGTCGTAGTACAGAACTGTGTTAATTTAGGTTGGCTCAAAATAACATAAGACCTGGAAAGGAATAGGTCTGTGTCGTGTACGAAACACTACCGATGGGTAACACAGACTACTACGTTTAACCGGCACAATTAAAGCGTAGTTGGAACTTGACTAACTTTGCTTGGATGAAAAGGCAGTAGAGAAAAAGAGGAGAAGCAGAATGAGCTCTGGGAAAGGCAGCGGTAAATATAGTCTCAAATATAATCGGAAAGGCGGTATATATAGCCTCAAATATAACCGCCTAACCCAACGAAATTAACAAATGATATTCTGGCCAAGTAATTTAATCTGGACAAAGGCGGTATATATAGTCTCAAATTTAACCGCCTAACCCAACGAAATTAACAAAAGATATTCTGGCCAAGTAATTTAATCTCGGTATATATAGTCTCTAATATAACTGCCTAACCCAATAAAAGATATTCTGGCTAAGTAATTTAATCTTGACGAAATAATAACATCACACCTCGCCCACGCGCAAACCAGACGCCGACAACATCAACGCGCGCATGAGGTTCTCCTTTACTTTCCCTCAAAAATATTTCAAACTTTCCTAAAAAGGTTGTTATTTAAAAAGTAGCTTGGGCGAAAGACCCATTTGAAAGTAATGTAGAACCACTAAACTCTTGAATACCACACTATTGAAATATGTATGTTTTTTTTTTTTTTTTTGAAACAGAAATATGTATGTTTCTCCAACACATAATAGGCTAAAATTTTCTCATATTACAACTATCAGGACTCATCATGTGTTATTGTCTTTTCTTTTCTTTTTTAAAAAATCATGTGTTATTGTCTGTTATTTACTAATTTACCACTCAGAAACCATTCAACTTAATTATCTGTGAGAACTTGTTTTTCAACTTAATTAATGATTTTCAACCGCACTTGGAGTTGATGGATGTTTGAATTCAATTTGAGTGTACGTCCTCTTTGTATTATATATTATATATATAATCCATAATGGAACACTCACGTACTCAATTCACTCTTGGGAGAGAGGTGGTCCAAGTCCACAATTCTATTTTAGCTCACACTACATGATGCATACAAATTCATATTAATCTAAAAATTTATTTCATGGATTATTATTGTGTTAAAAAAGATGTGCGACAAAAATATAAAATTAGAAAGTAACTTATTCACCGCTACTCAAAATTAAAGATTAGTTAAGTAAGTCGTCGATAGTGTCAAGTCAGGAACCCTAACTTAGGGGTGTATTCAATCACGACTTTCATGAACTTTTAAATACTTTTAAAGTGATGGATTTTAATTGACTTTTGTAGAGTTTTTGTAAACTTTTCTAGATACTTTTAAACTTTTATAAACTTTGTAAGAGTTTATAAATATCCATAGAACAAACATTTATAGAGTTTTAAAAACTTTTTCATATTAAAAAGTTTACAAAAGTCATTAAAACTCTAAATTGAATACACCCTCACAAACATTCCATAACTTCTATTAATATATTATCTATAAATTAACTTTATTCTTACCTTTACTCTTTTCTTGATGAGTATCTCTCATTTATAATTACTATAAAATAAATAAAGAATCTCTTAAAAATTCAACTTAATACAATAAATAAATATATATATAATATATATATATATATATATATATATATATATATATATATATATATATAAAATTAATTAATAAACATACAATTATATAAAATTATAAACATATTAATTAAATAAAATTTAAAATTATAAATTAAAAAATTTGCTGCAACCAGCAGCAACTTGCTGCTGGTTGCAGCAAATATTTTTGCTGCACAGCAGCAATCTATTGCTGCTTGCTGCTGTTCGCAGCAGATTCTTGCTGCGATCGCAGCAATTCTTTTGTTGTGATGGCAATAAAAAATTTGTTTGAACATTAAAAAAAAATTACGAAAGATTTGAAACGTACCGTAAAATTGATGGAAAATTTGCCTAGTTTAGATAAAGGAAAAAAAGTTTGCAGAGAATATTGAAAAGTTTGGGGTTGGAGGGTTGGATTTCATCTATTTATATTAATGAAGAGAAAGTCGATAGAAATCCTATTCTGACAGAGTTTGTGAAAGTCAGTAACTTTTTGAATACCAGTAGACTTTTAATAACTCTATAAAAGTCTGAATCGAATACCTGTATACTTTTAAAGAGTTTTGAAAAGTTTTAATTGAATACAGGTAGACTTTTAAAGAGTTTATAAAAGTCTTAATTGAATACCACCAAACTTTTAAAGTTGATAAAAGTATTTAAAAGTTCATGAAAGTCGTGATTGAATACACCCCCCTTAAACTTTCTTAGATTGATAAAGGGGCTTATATGTAGCATCATTAAATTTGCTCGATTAAAAATTACATAGAAAAATAAATTGTCTACTAACTAATTAAATGATGATCATCTTAACATATCAAAGTTCGATCAGGTTTAATTTGCAGGTTTTTGAGAAACCTCAAAGAGTATAACATCTCAACTTCTGGTTTATTTTGTATATACTATATTTTTGTTAGATTCCTTGAACATTATTTGGTTTATTTTTTGTGTAGACTTTTAGTGTAATTTGTCTGTCTCAGTCCTTTGTATCTAACAAAAACCCATTTCACACACATATAAAGAAAAAGACTTGAAATATATAGAGAGGCATTTTTGTTAATTCACACAATTTTCTCATATTCTCAACCCAGTTAATATAACTCAAATGCCGCTTTTTCATTTTTAAGGGGAAGCACAGCCGAAAATGGCGTAAAAAATAACTCAAATTAGTTTTTTTTTTTTTTTTTTTATAGTATTGACTCTATTATATGGTAATATTTGTCATATACTTTCTCTATCCTCAAAGAGTCAAAACCCTACTACTGGGGTTTGATCCTGTGACCGTCTCTAAGAAAGCCACAAGGTTGTCATCTGAGCTGCATACAATCTCTGATTAGTTTTTTTTTTTTTTGCACAAAGAGTCAATTTCGCAAAGAGTCAATTTCGAGATCTCCACCACTGAGACTCGAACTCATGACCTCCCATCTGAGGGTGGTCACTACATGCCAATTGAGCACAAGGTGCTTGGCAATCTCTGATTAGTTTAAATGTGAAACACTTTTAAAGTTTCTATTCACACTAAAATGGAAGGCAAATTATTGCATGGACCATGGTCCACACAGCTGCGTGGACCAAAAATAAAAAGTACATTATTTTTATACTGAAGATACATTATTTTTGTACTGTAGGTACATTATTTTTATACTGTAGGTACATTATTTTAGGGTACATTATTTTTATACTAAAGGTACAATATAAAAATAATGTACCTACAGTATAAAAATAATGTACCTTCAGTACAAAAATAATGTACTTTTTATTTTTGGTCCACACAGCTGTGTGGACCATGGTCCATGCAATAATGATTAAAAATGGAAACAAAAAGCTTCATGTTGAACATAAACTGTAGAGTTAATTTCATTGTTGGTCATAGATTTATAGATGACAGTTCACTTTTGATCTTTTTTTTTTTTTCAAAATATCCCCTTTGGTTCTAATATTATTGTGACATGACTATTTTCTATTATTTGTCATCAAAATCGTTGAAATGATGTTAAATACAAAGACATTTCGATCTTTTTTTTATACAAAGTGAGTTGAAAAAAGAAAATCTAAGACCAAAATTGAAATTAAAATAAATTTTTTTTACGGAATTCTATTTTATTTTATTTTTAAAAAACATAATTGAAAACCTAAATTCTTTTGTATTTTACGAAAATTAAATAATTTTGCCGAGGAAGGACCAAAAATGATAATGTCATAATAATACTAAGACGAAAAGGCCGGATGGATATTTTGAAAAAAAAAAAAAAAAAAAAAAGAGAGAGACTAAAAGAAATTGTAATTTATAAATTTAAGACAAAAAGTAAAATTAACTCTAAATTGTATATGAGGTTTGATTTGTATTTTCATAGATGACTTCTTGATAACATGGTTACGATTGTTAGCGATGGATATTTGATTTTGGTCACACTTGTGTGAGACCGTCTCACGGATCCTTATTCGTGACACGGGTCGGGTCAACGCACCATGTAAATGTCATACTTATATGTGCAAATCTCACACTTATATGCTCAAATATAACACTAATAAAAAATACAATTTTTGTTACTTATAAGAGAAAAAGTAATACATTTTTCATAATAAGTAATGTTGACAAGTGACTCTCACTTATAATAATACTTTTGAGAAAAAATGTAATACTCTTAAATCGAAATGTAAAAGTATTGTATTTTCCTTTAAAAGTATTACATTTACCGTAATAAGTAACAAAAATTTTATTCCTGATTAGTATTACATTTGAGCATATAAGTATGACATTTGTGCATATAAGTGTTACATTTGCATCTTGACCCGACCCAACCCGACCCGTCTCATGGTGAGACGGTATCACACAAGTTTTTGCCTTTGATTTTTTTTTTTTTTTTTTTTTTTACAATTTATTTACTCCAATCAGATATAAAATTAAAACCTTAATACATACAGGAAATTTTTAATGTTAAACTTCTTATAAACATAATTAAGATTCAAGATTTTAAATTATATCTCAACACCACTCACCACTAACCACTCACCCCAAACATAATTTAACAAAAAAAAAAAAAAAAAAAAGAAGAAGAAGAAGAGACAAGATTGACAAAATTTTAAAAATGAAGGTTGGGTTATTGGTGCAATTCCACTGAAATTTTATCCGAATCTTCTCCGAAGGATCAACCTTTCTCTTTAGGTCAATTAAAAAATTGGATTATTTTAGGTCAACTTTGCTAAAATATGGTCCTGCATGGTTCCCATCTCATAGGGCGATAGGACCTAACTAATCAAGCTAGCATCCACTATCAATAAGTGGCCCATTCATGTGGGTTGAACTAATTTATGTAATTTGTATTAAATTATATTAGAATGTGAAAAATCAGTTTAGTAGATCCATAATTGTTATCCCATAAACCATATTATGAAACCTGATTGCAAATTTATGTTTCTATAGTTAACATATTTTGTATTTATAATTAACAATATTTGTATCTCTAAACAAATTGAAGTCACATAATTAATATGGTAATTACAGACACATAACATGACAATTACACACACATAAATTATTAACTGCTAGTATAGAATATGTTAACGACACACATAAGATGCTGGTTGTCTGCAGTTAACATATTTTGTACCTGCATTTAACCGTTTATGTGTTTGTAGTTATATATTATATGTCTGTAATTACAATGTGACGTGTTTTCAATTTATTATTTACATGTACATAAACCGTTAATTGTAGGTACAAAATGTGT
The DNA here is from genome assembly GCA_003576665.1 of Ipomoea trifida. Classification (NCBI taxonomy): domain Eukaryota; kingdom Viridiplantae; phylum Streptophyta; class Magnoliopsida; order Solanales; family Convolvulaceae; genus Ipomoea; species Ipomoea trifida. The sequence continues at coordinate 12,785,227 of CP025652.1, read as the reverse complement.
CAACCGCAGATACAAATTTTGAAGGTTATTTTTGGACTAAGGTCCACAATACAAAGTACACCATGGTTCATGATATAATTTTCCGTAAATCCATTTTAAATACATTGAATAAGCTTTTAAAAAAATTATTTAAGTACTATTGTTGGATTCTCTCTTGATTTTACTTCTTTACGTGCCAATATGTGCTTAGTTCCTTTTATATTTAATTAATAAGTAAATTCTTTTCAACGCTGAATGAGTTGATCAATTCACAGTAGCTAATGAATAAAAAGAATTTTAATATCATGTCAAGAGGTAAAGATTATGAGATAAAATCAAAAGGGAAAAATGACATTATTTAAATAAGGAAAACACCTTAAAGAAAAAATCAACTTGTTTAATTAGTATTTAATTTCCTATTTAAGTCTAAATTTAAAAAGTTGTATAAATTAGTTCAATTCACTTTTTTTTTTTTTAATTTTTTGCATAAAATAATAAAGGCCCCTATCTATAAGCTAGGTTGGGCATATGTGGGTAGCATCGGAGTCAAATTTAGATCACATAATTGGTTAGGTGCACAAACTTGGGGTACTATTTGTTGCGTGATATCATGTAGTCATAATTCAATCTTGTAAGGATATGTTCTCACCCATGTGTGCATGCTACAAATAAAACATTAAGCCCCCCCCCCTCTTTTGTCCAAGTCCACAAATGACAACCAACATTAATTGCACTGCCTTTCATCAATTTCAACTCCTCAATTTCCTTTGTAATGTATGAACACACATTGAAATTAAAACCCCACTCAGAATGTAGGACACATGTTGTTTATACTATACACACACACAAAATTATTATTCGTGCCATCAAATTGATATTTAGAAACCTTATATGATTAAGGTTTTAAATTTAAAAAAAAAAATGTAAAATAAGCTTCATAAGTTGAATGAGTAGTACAATTGAGCTATATAATTTTTTTAAAAAGAAATTAATGAAACACATAAACCATTTAAAAAGTATACTTAAGTTACAACTGAGGCTAACATCATCCCTACAAGTATAAGACATGTAAGGTGATGTGACATTTTTTTTCTTTTGAAAATCTTTTGGCATCCACATAGCTTGTAAACTTTTACAAAGTAAAAACTTGCCAAACTGTACAAAAGGTTATCGCATGCAGCCTTTTGTACTATTTTTTTTTTTTAAAGTAGTAGTAATAGTTGTTGTTATTGTTGTTATTATTATTATTATTATTTTTATTATTGTTGTTGTTGTTGTTGTTTGTGAAAGTGAATTAAAATTGTAAAGATGTAATTAGAGCTGTCAAAACAGGCTCAACCCGTCGGGTTGGGCCCGTTTACCCGTGCTTTTGGACGGGTTGGGTCGATGAAACCCCAACCCGTCCCGTATTGGGCCCGGCCCGTATAACCCGAGTGGGAACACGGGCTATACGGGTTGGCCCGTGGGTTGACGGGTCAACCCGTATAGCCCGTGTTCCCACCCCCCACCCGCACCCCAACTCTCCCCCACCCTCAAATATATCATGTAAATGTGGTATTGTATTAATATTTTAAAATATTATTGCTAACAGGGTTTGAACCCATGCCCTTTCACATAAATTACCACTATTTAAACCAACTATGCAAAGGACCTTTGTTGAACATTTTTATATACAGTTGTATTTATTTAGATCATTCAAGCATTATATATAATTTATTTATATTAAATTTATTACAAGTATTAATTAATACATTTCATTGTATCTTTATATTAATATTAATATATAATATATAATTAATTTATTTATTTATATTAAATTTATTATTAGTATTAATGAATGCAATTTATTGTATCTTTATATAAATATTAATATAAAATTTATTAATTTATTTATATTAAATTTATTACTAATATTAATTAATACAATTAATTGTATCTTTATATAAATATTAATATAAAATTTTTTATAAAATTAAACTGTAATTATATATATGTCCGCATGTATGTGTATTGTGTATATAATATGTATATATATAAACATACATGGCATTTGTTCAAAAGGTTTGATGTGGTTGGTTGGAAATGGTCTTAATTCTTAACTAAGAGGTGAGGGGTTCAAATCCTAACTTATACAAAATAAAACAATTTTAATAATATTCATTCAAAAACACTAAAAAAAAATAAGTAAATAAATTAACGGGCTGATGGGCTGGCCCGGCCTACACAGGTTGGGTTGGCCAAATCCCAACCCATGGGAAAACGGGCCGGCCCGTTTTCCGGCCAACCCGAGACGGGCCAGCCCGTATGTGGGCTGGGCTGGCCCGTTTTGACAGCTCTAGATGTAATTGAAACAATGAATTAATTGCAAATATGATGATATTTTTATAATTTTTAAGGTTTTTTTTAAAAAAAAAATATTTATCCAATATTAATAATTTCATTTATTTATTTATTATGTAATTGAATTGTTTTAAAGAAATAATATATTAATTGTAAGTGTACAAATGATACACATTTGGACCACCTTTAATTGGCTTAATTATTAGTAAAAAACATAGGTTTTTTTATTAGGTGGTTTTGTCAGTTCGCTGGAACATTTCTAGAGCAGCGCCAGCGAGCAGTCCAGTGGACGGGATTTATTCAAATCAGTTTTCAGTCATCATGATCCTCACTTTACTCTGATCTAATCCTATGACTGATCCTTGTTTGGAGTGGTTTTCAGCTGCAAACATTAAGGGAAGGTTGTTTAATGGCTTGGCTATAAATATAGCTCTATTACATGGGATTCATTACGCCATTTACTATTCTAAATCCCACTCTCATTATTCACTCGAATCAGATTCTATAACGAGGATTTCATATTGGTTTCTCTACAGTTATTCACTTGTTCTTATTCTGGTGGTTTGAAGATTCAGCCGTGTTGGTGAATCATGATGTACTGCACAGTGTCAGCTCCAAGATGAGGAAGGCTTAGCTAGGAGTTTGTTTTTGTAACCATTAGTGTAGGATGGTTGTTGTTAGACTCCTTGTAACCCTTGTGATCATCTAGTGAATTGGGCTGACGTGAAGTGCCCCGCAGATGTAGGAGTGGAGCTCCGAACTACGTGATCAATTCTGGTGTCTGGTTCCTTTATATCGCTTTATTTTCTTGTTGTTTATTTATCTGTTTTTTATAGTCTATTTCTTTCAGATAAATATTTCCTTTAAAATAAAGTTGGAACTTTTAGCTAAATTGTACATTCAAGACCCACAATACAATTTCAATTGGTATCAGAGCCCGGGGACTTAAGTTATTAGTCTAACCGATCTGGCTGCAAAATTGTGTTTCTTGAACTTACAATTGCACAGTGATTTATTGTTTTGGCTATACGGTATTTTGTTTATCTCACTGTGTGTCAAGTACTCTAGAATGGACAAGTACAGACCTCCTCCAGCACTAACATGGAGTGACGATGAAGCTGACCCAGAAGCTGAACCTCTAGCACTAACATGGAGTGACGAAGAAGCTGACCCAGAAGCTGAAGAAGAAACTTCTGGCAACTTCGTTGCGGTCACGGCCAGGATTACAACTGATCCAGAAGATGAAGATGAAGAGTTAGCTGATTCGGGAGGATGTGACTACAATTCGGCAGAAGATCTTGAAGCCCCTGCTTTTTCTTATGAAACCGAGTATAAAAAGTTGTATTCAAAATAGGAATGTTTACTTAAGGCAAATCGTAACTTGTGTAGTCAAGTAGGGATATCAGAAAAAGCCATCAATGTATACAAAGATCAAATAAGTGAAAGAGATCTACAACTCAAAGCAGCTTCTGAACGAGAAGCCAAGCTGAACCAGGATGTGGTCAAGCTTACACAGGAATTAAGTTCATTCAAGAAGCAAATCCAGATGATGGACACCACATCAACACTTGATGAAATTCTTGACACAGGTCGGCAATCAACTACCAAATATGGTCTTGGCTTCACCGGAGACAAAAACAATGGGCAAACTATCTTTGTCAAAGCCACTGGACCAGCTCCAGAATATACTCCAGAACCTAGTACATCAAGACAAATGAGTTCAGCAAGACACCGTCACAAAATGGTAATGAAGTATAAACGTATATCTAAACCTTATAATCCTATTTGTCATTATTGCAAGATTCGAGGACACACCAGACCAGAGTGTTACTACTTCTACAAAGATCAGAGGGTCGAAAAGTACAAATAGAAGTTTATCACTCCTTTCATCAAACAGGTCTGGGTAAGGAAGTCTGATTACATATGTCATGTGTCTCTCCTAACAAAATCTTCAGGTAGAGAAGAAAGGTGGTATTTTGATAGCGGGTGTTCTCTCCATATGACGGGAAACATCAACTTCCTGAACGACATTAAAGAAAGTAAATGTGATGTAATGTTTGGCGATGGAGTTAAAGGGAAAATCACTAGAGTTGGTACGCTAAATGTTGCAGGATTACCTAAACTCAAAAGGGTGCTACTTGTCAACGGGTTACATGCAAACCTCATCAGCATAAGCCAACTCTGCAACCAAAATTGGACTGTTAACTTCACAAAAGATAGCTGCAACGTCCTAAACAACCAAAAACAATGCATCATGGAAGGTAAGCGCTCTTCTGATAATGCATATATTCTAACTAATGATGTTATGTGTTACAGGTCCAGTATGAATGAAGCTGAACTATGGCATCAAAAGTTAAGGCACCTGAATTATCGTTCCCTTGACAAGCTAATCAAAACTCAAGCAGTTATCGGTCTACCAAACCTAAAAACTGACTCGGAAGGAATCTGCGGTGCATGTCAGGCTGGAAAGGAAACGAGAACATCTCATCAAGCTCTAAAGAAAATCAACACCAAACACTGCTTGGAGCTGATCCACATGGATCTCATGGGTCCCGCTCAAATAGAAAGTATTGGAAGTAAGAGGTATATTCTAGTATGCGTTGATGATTACTCACGATTTTCTTGGGTAACATTTCTTAGGGAAAAATCTGAAACCTTCAAAGCCTTCAAAGCTCTAGCTCTCAAGCTTCAGAAAACAAAAAATGAACCTATTGTCAGAATCCGGAGTGATCACGAACGTGAATTCGACAACAGTTCATTTGATGAATTCTGCAACAAGTATGGGATAATTCATGAATATTCAGCACCGAAAACACAGAATGAAGTGGTGGAATGTAAGAATCGTACCATCTAGGAGATGGGAAGAGTTCTACTAAATGCAAAATCTATACCACGAAAATTTTGGGCCGAGGCTGTACATACCTCCTGTCACATTATCAACAGAGTCTATCTTCGACCCGGCACAAGTCACACTCCATATGAGATTTAGAATGGTAAGAAACCGAATCTTAAATACTTTCACATATTTGGTTCACGATGTTTTATTTTGAAGGATAGAACTCCCACGGCAAAATTTGAACTGAAAAGCGACGAAGGTATATTTCTCGGGTACTCATACAACAACCGTGCCTATCGTGTTTACAACAAAGTTACAAAGACAATCATGGAATCATCAAATGTCGTGGTGGATGATCAACCCGATGATGTATTTGAAATACCACGATTCAGACTGGATTACTCATCAAATACTCCAGAAACTCCTACAAATAATCAAGAACCTTCAGAAGATAGTCCAAAGTCTTCAACAAATAATCCAGAATCTCCAACAAATAATTTTAAATCTCCTCCGAGTACATCAGACTCGTTGCCAAGTGGGCCAGGTTTTCCAGGCGCAACATCAGAATCGTCCACACCTGATCCAGGAACAATTCAGATCTATAATCCAGCCTCTGGACTAGATGCACTGACACGCACTCAAAAGAATCATCCAGTACAGAACATCATTGGAGATCCAAACTCTAGAGTTCGGACTAGGGGAAAGAAACGTGATTATAGTGAACTTGCTGAGTTCGCATGCTACACCTCAAAAATCGAACCAAAAAATGTGAAGGAAGCTCTAACCGATGAACACTGGATCAAAGCTATACAGGAAACACTCGGAAAAGCTGAAAGAAAAAAAAAACTCCTCAAGGGTATTGGTACCTTCTACTCCTTATTCTTTAGTTGGTATTTTCTCAATACCTGTGTCTAGATTTTTTTTTTTTACTTTTGTCGTCTGCTTTGTATGCTTTCTAAATGTGCCTAAGTTGTTTTTTTCTTGATTCTATATGTTTTTTTTTCTCTGGTCTGTGCTCGCTTTATCTGTTTCTGAACTTGTTTTGCTTGTTTTGCTTCATTTGCTTGTATCCGTGCCAAAATGAATTTATGTGTTTCTCTGAATTGGTGTCTGAATCTGATTTTAATATTCTTTTTGTGACTTTGTGTTACCTGTTTGGTCCGGTCATGACCGTATGTGACTTTGCGTGTGTGGTTTCTGTGATATCCGTTATAATTTTGTGCCTAAATTTGCTTTATCTGATCGTTTTTAAGGGTTTATGTGCTAATCTTCCTGCCTTGTTTGACCCTATTTAATTTTGTTTGCTTTTGTGGCTATAAGTCTTTTGATTAATTGCTGAATTGCCTTCTAGTTCTGGGTTTCTCGTTTCTATCTTTCTTATGCAGGTTCCTGTTACAACTTCCAGGAAACTAGCGCTAAGATATTATGATGATATTATGAAATAGTCTCGACGTATACAAATTGAGGGGGAGCATGGTTATCTACTTATCATATTCTCCAGTGCTCATATCTTTGGATTATCATATTATTTTGGATTCTCCAGTGCTCATATCTTCAGATTGTCATATTATTTTGGATTCTCCAATGCTCATATCTTCGGAGTATCATATTATTTGGTTAATCATCCGGATTATCATATTTTGGATCCTCATGTCATTTGAATTATTAACTTATCTGGTCTACTCTACTAATTGATGGATTCTCTTGTTGATGAATGCGATTGACTATTTTATTTTTATCCACGTGGTGAATATGGAGATTCTCAGTGATGCATGGATAAGATATGGATAGTTTGGGGAATTGGTTGTGACTACAAATCTTCTGGGCACTCCGTCAGCGTCCAGTCCTAACACTAGATGATCACCTTTGGCAATTTTTTTGTCAAAAAGGGGGAGTAAATGTTAAGGGGGAGCTAAGGCGAGCTGTTTCTGGTATGGTGTTTTTGGAATTCTTTGAAATATTTTTTTGATATTGTATGGTATGGTTGATGGATATCTGGTTTTGGTACGTACTTGGGTTTTTCTATGTCTATTATATTTGTCTCATTCTCAGAGTGGATTATCTTTGAAGTATGGAATATATGAGTTAAATGGGTATATCTGAATCAGTTGATGTGACCGTCAGAATCTTTTTTGAGTATCTATACTATCAGTTATTGGTATGGTCTGTCTGATCCTGTTTGAATTGAGAATAATATCTCTTGAAGATCTTTGGAAGCCTATGTCAGGTTCATCTAATACGTTATGCTTTTTCTAGTTTTGCTTCATAGGCTATTCATGTAAACAAATATACTTGAAGGCCTATTTTAATGAAATTTGGTTACATATTCCTTTGCCTCAAAAGTATATTTGTAGTTCAGGTTTTTGACAAATAATTGCCAAAGGGGGAGATTGTAAGTGTATAAATGATACACATTTGGACCACCTCTAATTGGCTTAATTATTAGTAAAAAACATAGGTTTTTTTATTAGGTGGTTTTGTCAGTTCGCTGGAACAGTTCTGGAGCAGCGCCAGCGAGCAGTCCAGTGGACGGGATTTATTCAAATCAGTTTTCAGTCATCATGATCCTCACTTTACTCTGATCTAATCCTATGACTGATCCTTGTTTGGAGTGGTTTTCAGCTGCAAACATTAAGGGAAGGTTGTTTAATGGCTTGGCTATAAATATAGCTCTATTACATGGGATTCATTACGCCATTTACTATTCTAAATCCCACTCTCATTATTCACTCGAATCAGATTCTATAACGAGGATTTCATATTGGTTTCTCTACAGTTCTTCACTTGTTCTTATTCTGGTGGCTTGAAGATTCAGCCGTGTTGGTGAATCATGATGTACTGCACAGTGTCAGCTCCAAGATGAGGAAGGCTTAGCTAGGAGTTTGTTTTTGTAACCATTAGTGTAGGATGGTTGTTGTTAGACTCCTTGTAACCCTTGTGATCATCTAGTGAATTGGGCTGACGTGAAGTGCCCCGCAGATGTAGGAGTGGAGCTCCGAACTGCGTGATCAATTCTGGTGTCTGGTTCCTTTTTATCGCTTTATTTTCTTGTTGTTTATTTATCTATTTTTTTATAGTCTATTTCTTTCAGATAAATATTTCCTTTAAAATAAAGTTGAAACTTTTAGCTAAATTGTACATTCAAGACCCACAATACAATTTCATTAATAAACCATCAAATTGTTTTATGTAATTGAATTGTTTTCAAAATTATGCAAGGGTTCGTAATAGACCAACAAACCAGCCATTAACTATAAGAAGACTTGATCGAAGAGATACAAAATCGATTTGGTGGACACGAAATGAATACTTAAATGTATTTGAATATTTATGTTATTTATGTAAGTGAATTTGTAACTTCTTTAATTTGAATGATTTCAATGTCTTCTAATTTATACTTTTGGTTATGTTTAATGATTTCAATTACTTCAAATGTGTAATGTTTAATTAAGTTTTAGTTTTACAATTTGAATTGTTGCATAACACAAATTGTTTTTTTCAAATTTTTACATAGTATAATTTTAGGCCGAGTATTTTTGACCCGTAGCCGTGCCTAGCTAGTCCTTGGCAATTTGCTCCGCGTGGGCCCATATGTACTCCATGGCATGCAACTTGACGTCCCGCTTGAACTCAACCAACCCCATGTATGTAGGCAGTTAAGACCTTTCTTATTGAGATGAAGTTTGAATCTAAGACCTTTCTTATTGAAATTGATGGTTAAGTTAAAAGTTAACGGAATATTTCGTTTCCGTTACTAAGTTTATACTAACGGAATATAGGTTATTTAATGGAAGAAAATAATATAATAAAGGGTAAAGAAGGAAATAATAAAAATACTAAAATCAAATAATATGAACCATTCATTTTATCAAATAATTTGACGGACATTTTTTAGTTCCCATTATAGGCCTAACTTTATTGGCTCTTATTGTTATAGTAGATTTGTATTTATTTATTTATAGTAGTAGATATTTACTTCAAACATTACTTAGATTTTTTTTATAATAAATTAATTTTTTTAAAATAATTCATGATAAGATTAAATAATTTATAATAAAATAAAGACAATTAGATTTTAATTTATGAGAAAATAATTCCAAATGAAAATTTAAGTCGTGTGTACCACACACTCTTCTTGAAACCGATTCGTTGCCTCCCGAGAGGTGCTAGGAGCATTGCAGCATCAGTCTCCAAAGATAAAATGGATTACAATATTTGAGCACTTAAATATAATACTTTCAACAAAACTTAAACAACAAATGAGCACTTCGTAATTTTAATCATCTTAGCATTCTCCCCAATGTAGGTTTTTATAGGAGCAAATGAAATTTATTAGCACTAATGAAATTTCACAAATAAATTTGTAACCCCCACAAAAAAAAAAAAAAAAAAACTAAGGTTACAATGTTTACAACCGTTACTGATGGGTAAATATGCACCAATGATAGTGTAAATTAGATTGGGGTCATGACTACGTTACGAATATGTATTACAAGTGGTGTAATGTTAAAATGTAGTGAATATGACAACTGAGGGAGGACCCTCTTATTTATACTAAGGAAGTCAGTTATACATTTAATGCTCATATGCAAGTGGCTTGACGTGGCATGCTCTCGTTGGTCTAGCCAATCAGTCACTTTACAGCTATGCGTAGACTGATTATCCTAGGTGACAGAGTCCTCCTACTCAGACGTCGTTAGCCACCCTTCCTGCAAGCACAAGTGGGTCTTCTTTTGCTTGCGATGTACGCTAAGCTCTCCATCTTGCAAAGCGGGTCACATAGCAGACCGACTGGGTGACACTCTGCCCGTTAACTTCATGGGTAATCTTAGAGCGTCTTTACTCATCACTAGGCTTTTCAATATAATCTTCAACATGAGCGACGCAATTAGCTGTAAACGGCTGGGATCTGGTTGACCGGGTGGTTCTGGATGACAAACCGAGGGGCACTTTGTTAGACGACCTAACGAGTAGTCTTAGTGTGTATTTACCCATCAATGAGTATGAAGCATTTCCCTTCTTTAAAATAAAGAGTAATACAAGTTAATGGCTTATACAATTCATATCTTTATCTTCTTTTCTTTTCTGAGTAGATCTCTATCTCTTTTTAGTTTAGAAAATATAACATTTTTATTTACAACTTTTGCAATATATGTGGCTGAGATCAATACAAATTGATCTAATCCAAGTGCACTGTGAATAGCATTTATAACCCTATTGTTTGCTGATGATCTTTTCTTTTTGTCTGTTGTCCACTAGCTAAGGGGTTTTTTCTTTTTCTTTTTTTTCGTTCTCGACGGTCATCATAGGTGTAGTCTAAACATTTTCAATGACATCCCAACATTTTTCATCCAAAAATTTGATAAAGGCTTTCATCATGACCTTCCAATAAGCATAATTGCATACTCCTTTCAACAAGGGTGGTCGTGAAATTGAGACACTTTCTTCCATTCTGCAAAACACACTCGAGTGTCCCTAGGATCTCGCTATCAAATTAATCGAATGAATATTATTTAAACTAAATTAAATAAAATAAAAATTTAAAAATAAAAATAGTTTAAAAAAAGCTTTGTTTTTATTTTTAAATATTTTTATTTTTAAATTTTTAAATAGTTATTTAATTTAATTTAAATAATATTTCTAATTCCAATACTTTTTTTTTAATCCTAATTCCAATAACTAATCTTTTGTGTAATTAAATTTCTTAGCCAACATTTATATTTATGCAAGTGCAAGATGTGAGACCTGGCAGAAATTGCGGATTTTGAGCAGTACCTACCTGTCTTGGTTTTTTGGAGGACGAATGGTTCAAAATTCGATCTAATTTAATGGAAGAACTAGAGTCTCACGAGATGGAATATACCAATATGTTCGGACCTCAAGAATGGTATAACATCTATAACTCTTTGAATTTTTTTGAATTAGATTGGTGTGCACCAGTTGAGCACTAGATGACTATGTCGGAGATGAGTGTACTAATTGCTTCCAGATACAATTTGATACTACATGTTTTGAGTATGACTGGCAGTACGACATATTTACCGCTCCGATCTAGCCCACCACCTTGGTACAAGCATGTAGCAATTGCCCTTGGTTACGTTAATAATGATCATTATGTTAAGGTAACATTGACAGGAGGGTACCCAATGCCTACTATTGCTCCACAATGAGCTTATTTTATATATGATTGTGCAGAGCATGGATTACTCCATATGTGAATCGGATCAATAGTTACAATGAATATGTACGCTCTAGTTGTACTCATGAGAATGTTATATTGGATTGAAATAGAATGGAATTTTCTTTTTATATTTTATTGTGATGTTAATGTGTTTTTACTGTTTTTAGCGATTCAAAATTAATTTATTATATTATATATTATTATAATAAGATAAAATAATGCATACAAAAAATTTGAGTTATAAAGAATATTAGAAATACCAAAAAAGAAATTTATCATGAAAATTTATTAAACGTTAGATACTACAGAAAATAATTAAAAATTATTATACTATCACAATTTGAAATAATAAAAAATAATAAATATTTTAAATAAATAATTAAAAATATTATAAATAATATTATTATATTATCTCAATTAGAAATATAAATAAATAATAAATAATAAATAATAAAGATTTTAAGGAATAGAAGATATAATGTTTGACTAACTTTAATAATAGTGGTGCAAATGACAAATTCTATTTACACTACCTATAAAGCTATTAAACCTATTAAATAGTAGTATAAATAAAATTTAGGGTGATACAAATAGAATTGCCCTTTATTCATTTGACTTGATAGTAATACAATGAAAGTAGCGCAAAATTTCCCAAACAAGGGCAATCATAATCAATAAAAAGGCGCAATTATTTCTTTAGTTTTTTCTTCAAATTATTTAATTTTGAAAAAAAAAAAAAAAAGAGCGTATGAAGAGGAGAAGAAGAGTAAACACATCGCAGGTCCACAAACTCCATAGTAAGCAGAGTGTGACCAAAAAGACAAAGAAACGCAGCTGTTAAATGGAGAAGATGGAAAGCAAACCGACACCACTTCTACCCCCCACCCCCACCCCCACCCCACCCCTACCGCCCAACACTTCGCGCCTCTCTGCATTCCCTTTCTTTCCTATTCTACCTCTTCACGAGGAGCGTCGGCAGACTATCTTGGAATTTTCTGCTCTTTTTTGTTTCCACTCCTCCCTCTTCACTTCTTCATATTCTTTGCATTCTTTCTTTCTTTTTTCTCTTTTTTTTTTGAATAATAATAATCAGCAGAGCTGAAAGTTGAGACCTTTGAGGTTCCAAGAGAAAAAAAAAAGGAGGGAACTATGAATTTCAATGTGGAAATGGGCGCCTTTTTGGTTTTGCTATTCTTGATTTCGCTTTCTGGTGCTGTCAGAAAGGAGAGCATGGTTACTCAAAAGCTTGAGGTGCAGAAACACTTGAATCGTTTGAACAAGCCTGCTGTCAAGTCCATAAAGGTTTCCCCTTTCCTTTCTCTTTGCCTATCTATCTTTCTCTGTCGATGTATATATGCATGTAGTTATGGTGGTTTTTCTTTTTCCTTGTTTTTGTTTGGCCCCAAATAACAGAGCCCAGATGGTGATATTATTGATTGTGTTCATGTATCTCACCAACCAGCTTTTCAACATCCTTCTTTCAAGAACCATACAATTCAGGTATTCTATCAAGCCCCTCAGAAAAGAACAAGAAAAATTCTTTTGTTTTCAAAATTTTTATAAAGGGTTTTTGTTTGTGGTAGATGAGGCCAAATTATCATCCAGAAGGGCTGTTTAAGGATGGAAAGTTCTCCTCCACATTGAAGTCTGGGGGTGATGGGTCAAACCCAATTCCTCAGCTTTGGCATTTGAGTGGGAAGTGCCCAGAAGGAACTATTCCTATTAGAAGGACAAAAGAAGAAGACCTTTTGAGAGCCAGCACTATAAAGAGCTATGGAAAGAAGCATCTTAAAAGTGTTCCTAAACCCAGGTCTGCTGAGCCTGACTTGATTTCTCAAAATGGTCATCAGGTACTTCATTCCACCTTATTATATCCAAATCAAAATTGACTAGAATGAAAGGGATAGAAGTGAAATTGGTGGCTGGTACTACCCTCTTTGAATTTCTTGAAATTAATTTTTTCCTCTTGGGCTTTTGTTTTCTTGGAGTTCTTAGCATGCAATAGCCTATGTTGAAGGAGGGCAATACTATGGTGCAAAAGCCACAATCAACGTTTGGGAGCCTAAAATCCAGCAATCTAATGAGTTCAGTTTGTCTCAGCTTTGGATTCTGGGAGGTGATTTCAATTCAGATCTCAACAGCATTGAAGCTGGTTGGCAGGTAGTTCCTTCCTCCTTTCTTTTCTGGTGACGAGGGAAACCCGTAGCTATTATTGAGGCTGTGCGCGGAGTAAACCCCGCCTTGGTGACTAGCCGGCAAAGAACCACAAGGAGGTAATCCAGCTTAGGTACCGAGGGTATGCCCCGCCTTGTGGCTATAGCTGGCAAAAGACCACAAGGAGGTAAACCAGCCCTAGGTACCGAGCGTGTGTCCTGCCTTGTGACCACGCTGGCAAAGGATCACAAGTAGGTAAACTAGCCTAAATTGCTCATAGCTGACTGATTCAAATCAAGAGGACTGGGATTTGGATTCATGACCTTGTGGTTACAAGTTTATATCCTGATGGCCCGGGTTACCCCTCCTTCCTCCTTTCTTTTATTTTCAATGAGATAAAGAAAGTAAAACTCAGATTTATTTATTGTCCGTAACTGTACATTACCCCCACTTTTACTACTAAAAAAGAATGATTAGCCAATAAATTAACTCCCAAGTCCTCATTTAGATCTTTTCAAGCTATACCCCAGGAATGGCAAGTGCTTTCCAATAATTCAAATGTGATACTGATTTTAGTCCGTGACTTGCAGAGAAGCATTATTGTACTGCTGTCATGTGTAAAAAAAGTCATGCTATAGTTGCATTTAGAGCTGCTAGTGGGATAAACTTTTATAGCTAATTGTACGTTTTCAATCCTCTAGGCTCTATCGTTTAACAATCTCTTGTTTAATGAACAGGTTAGCCCAGATTTGTATGGTGATCACAACACAAGACTCTTCACCTATTGGACTGTATGTTTACACTTTTTCTTCTTCTTCTTCTTCATTAAGCTAGCAATACATACAATAATACAAGTTTTGATTTTCACAAATATTGACAGAGTGATGCCTATCAAGCCACGGGGTGCTACAACCTGCTATGCTCAGGCTTTATTCAAATCAATAATGATATAGCCATGGGGGCCACCATCTTCCCCCTTTCCAGCTATCAAGGTTCCCAATATGATATCAGCATTCTTGTCTGGAAGGTAATTTCTTAAGTTTTTTTTTTTTTTTTTTCATTAAACTATGAATCTTGGACTCTTTTGTTGACAGAACTGTTATGCTCCACACTTCACAAACTATTATATCCTTATAATTTGGGTGTAACTGAATAATAATAATAATAAAAACATTATTGGAAACAAAGGGAATCTCTGACATGTGTTCTTGATTGTATGCTCATCTTTTTCTTTGTCTTTATGCTTGTAGTAATTTTTGCCATTTGTTTCATAAGCATCAATATAATACGATTTAACCTAGTATGATACATTAATAAATTGTGGGTTCAATGGTTCATGGCCGGTTTAATTTTACAGGACCAGAAAGAGGGTAATTGGTGGATGCAATTTGGGAATAACTATGTTTTGGGTTACTGGCCTGGATTTTTGTTTTCGAACCTACAAGACAGTGCTTCCATGGTTGAGTGGGGCGGGGAGGTGGTGAACTCGGAGAACGATGGGATGCACACTACCACGCAAATGGGCAGCGGCCACTTCCCCGGTGAAGGGTTTGGCAAGTCTAGTTATTTCAGAAACATACAGGTGGTTGATGGGTCTAATAACTTGAGGCCTCCCCAAGACCTCGGTATTTACACCGAGGACGACAACTGCTACACTGTGCAGCTCGGAAACAATGGTGACTGGGGAAATTACTTTTACTATGGAGGTCCTGGCAGAAACGAGAAATGCCCATGACCATTGGAGTGCTTATTTCATTCCTCTGCTTTAATGGTTGGTTTACGCCTCGTAAAAACCTTTCTTTTAGGGCTAGATTAGTGTAGAAAGATGTGAATCGTCGTGTTTTTTTTTTTTTGGTTAGTTTTATGGTTGCATGGGAAGTTTTTGCCTTTGTTGTAAATGTCTCCCAAGAAACAATTGTAGGAGACAGAATATGGTGGTCAGGTTTCTCCAAGTTGAAACAATCACCTTTTTATTTGGTATGAAATTATAATGCTTTTCTGGCATCAATCTGATCTGCTAGCTTTTGTAGATTCCTGGTGGTGTTAACTGTTCAGTTCCCTGATGATAAATCTATGTATAGGGAAAGGCAAGTTGCTTTACACTCAACTTGCCTTTTCATCATCACATATAATTAGGCCATCCAAGATTCTTGTATTCTCTGGACTAGTGGCTTAGAATTGCAGCTAATTGTTTTGAGGAAAAAGGGGATTCTCTCCATCCACAGATAGAATTCAGATAAACATGCACTTTTCCATCTTCATTTGATCATTTCAGAAAGTTAGGGATCCAGGCTAATCAAAAGCACATGAATGCATCATGCATAGTGGGAGGATATGTGTTGGGTGTCAGTCGAGTTCAGCTCTGCTCGATTTGAGATGCCGTTGTGACTTATTATGGAGGGATGTAGTTAAATAGTTAATATTCACCTAGTTATCGATTTTAAGAAAGATATGATAAGAGCATCTACATCAATAGATAATTAGGAGTTTTTGGAATAGTATCTACTGAGGTGGAAGGGAGAGAAATGGAGAAAGAATGAAATGGGATCAGCCTGGAACAATCCATTTTTTGGAACAGTAAAGCTGTACCGCATTTCCCTCGCGCCCATTCACGCCACCCGCGTCAGGCGCAACTAATGAGTGCACGCGCCTGCTGAGCGCAGGCTGACATTCTTTTTAACCAAATAACTAAAGAACTCCGACATAATGAAAAGTAAGCATAATGCATCTCCATACCTCTTTTTTTTTTTTTTTTTTTTTTCCAAGTTTCATCATGATATGATTCAATGACCACTGCAGCATGTCTCTGCCATTGCATGAGGTTCCAGGCCAGATTCCAGCATACATAACAGTCGTAGGGTCTGCTTTCTCAGACCATACAGTGTCATAGTTGTAAAGAGTTAATAATTATGATCCAATGATATGTTCAAATTTAGTACGTGATAAACTAATAATTTGATCATATTTTAGTCATTGGCCACTATCTCTCCATAAATTGCTTTTGTTACAGAATTATTTTTAACTCTATAGGAACTCTTTTCAATGGATTTAGACAATTTATTAAGGATTTAGGTGTTTAAAATCGTGTCTTAATTTGAATTGGCTGCTAGAATAAAATCAGTGATTGATTCCGCTGTTGACAAATTAACAATATACCTTTAAACCCTTAAATTTCACTAAGGCCAGACAAAATTAGCAATGAAAAATTAAATCAAATTGTTAGTCTAAGAAATAAATTTGAAAATATCCCTCCGACCATGCATCATGCATGCTGGAAAATGAAATAATGGAAATCGGTTCTAAGTCGAACACTGTAGCATCTGACTTGATTACTCTTGGAGATTATATTGGAGGTCAAATCAATACATAAATAAACAATGGTTTTATAAAATACTAGTGTAGCTCCGGCTTATACTTCAGTAATAATTTATATTATTTTTTATTAAATCTTACAACATTATTACATTCATCATAATTAATTTATTGCATTTAAAATTAATATCTAATCTAAATCTAAAAACATAATAAGTGTGAATGAAGGTTATATCCTTCATTTATGTCCGTTTTTTCCGTTAAGTTTTTTTTTTTTTTTTTTTTTTAGACGTTATGCTATAAAAGTTGTACTTTACAATATTTCTAAAAACATAATAAGTGTGAATGAATGTTATACCCTTCATTTATGTCCGTTTTTTCCGTTAAGTTTTTTATACGTTATGTTATAAAAGTTGTACTTTACAATATTTTGGACAAACATACCCCTATCGTTATAGCTTTCGTTATCTTTTCCATTATTGTTACCATGCACATGCATCCACCATATATTTTTTTCTTCTTCAATAATAATAATATATACACATTATATATTGGAGTTATATGTTAATTATTTCCTAAAATATAAATATAAAATCTATAAAAATGTTTTACATTATTAATTAATATTATTATTTACAATAATTTAAATATCTAGAATCTAAATAAATTTAAAATTTTAATATAAAATATTAATATTGGGCAACTACTTTTTTGCGCATCGCGCATAAAAAAATACATACTAGTTAATATTTGATACATATAATGTCTACTAATTAATTCATATTTGATCATGTTTTACCCCAGGTTTAACATTCAATTTGTGCTTATACTTGATTATTATGTTTAAAAGGTTTTTCATTTGCTTTATTTGATTACACAAAAATGATTGATTTTTGCATGTGTTTTGGAAGGAAATTTAGTTAAGCGGATTATTGGAGGACAAAAGGAAGAGCACAAGATGGACCAAAATCAAGATTCAATCGGTACAAGGTGCATATGACCGTATGGAGCGCGTACTAGTCATCCAGAATGCAAGGATTTTAAGAAGGAATTGAAAATACTACTTGAACTTCCAAGTTATACTCCTTCATATTTTAGTGTTATATTAGGCTTAGATTTAAGTTGTTTAACATTTTGGTAGCTTATAATTAATCTTGGATTTCATCATTTCACTTCCATTTGAATATATAAGTTATATATATCCTTCAGTTGCAATACATTGGGAATAGCATAAGGGGGGATTTTTGCATATCTAGGGTTATTTGATCGAGATTATAAAGGATTTGTACTTGTACCTTGTTAATGTTTGATTCACAACATTCATTAGTATGTTTTTAGAAAATTTTGGCTACAATTTGAGTTGCATCAAAATTCCAAACCACTCCTTGCATAATCCCTATTACCTACTATAAAATTAGGGGAAATAGGGTGGGGGTGGGGGATGCTTTTTGTACTTGATGAACTTTGAATTGATACATCACGAGAGTGAAACATTTCCTAGTCCTAGCTAATTCTTGTTTAGATGATCACGAGAGGACTTTTAAACTAAAATTCCTATGTGAATCACTTCAATCCCTTGGTGAGTTGATTCTCCTCCAATCCTTAGGTCATGTTTGCATCTAGATTATTGTGCTTGCTAACTTGAGTCATATTTTCTTTATTTAGTGTTATCCCTTATTTATATGTATTTGTTCTATCTTGCTTGTTATTGCTTAGCTTGTTATTCTTAGTTTCTTGTTGATTTCTTAATGCTAGTGCTTAGTTACTAGTTATTACACTGAGAGGGGGCACGCCACAAATGCTCATGGTATAATCTCTATAGTGTGTTATATGTAGAGGAACTCATAACACTGAGAATTGTTATCTATTGGCTCCCAACTACCAATATCAAGTCCAATTCAAGAGCCTCCTTAACAAGAGAATCCAAAAGAATTTGAACCAATTGATAAAGAGGTTGAATTAAAGTTTATGTTAGTGAAATTTATTACTCAAATCTCCTCTCAACTCAGTGTACTTGGCTTCTCAAGTGAATAAGCTACAATGTTGTTTGAACAAATATGATAGCTCAAGTGCAAAGTTTGACAACTCAAGATCCATTTCAATATTTATTTTTCAATGAAGATTTTATTCAAGACACACCTTTGCCCTATAAAAATATAGAAGGTGAAGAGATTGTTGAGATGAGTGAAGTGATGGAAAAGTGCCTTGAAATTGAAGGGTTGGATGAAAATGATGATGACAAGCTTGAGACACAAATTTTTGAGAAGTAATGAAGTTGTGGTCAAGTGGCATGTAGTGACTCTTCCAAATGAGAGGTTATAAGATTGAGCCTCAAGTATGGATGAATATATATATACTACAATGTAATAGAGTCAGTAGTACTAAAAAAAAACACATGCCTTCAATGAAAAACAATCCCTTTAGTGAAGACTTTAGATAAATTTTAAATCCAAGAGGCATTGAAATAATTTTAGATATGATAAATTATTAAATATAATTATGGTAACATTTAATTAAAATCTAAATGAAATCAAACTTTTTTTGAAATAACCAAACTCAATTAATCAAGTGAGAAATACAATGAGTGAGAACACCAAACGAACTATGAAGATCAGTATATGAACGAGCAGCCCGAGCTAGAGTATTAGCACACACATTCACTGATCTATTGATATATCTAATGGCAAAAGCCTGAAAAAAAAAAAAAGAACAAATAGAAAGACTATCTCTAATCATCGTACTGGCATATGATAAATCTTGAGTAGAGTCATTGAAGTTAAGAAAAACTTGTTGGCAGTAGGTTAGAATGCATATTTTCTGCCACTATTCACTCTTTAGCCAAGAAAGAACCTCCTTAATGGTAAGAGCTTCGACAAGATGGGCTTCATTGACGGGTCTCAACGGGCCGGAGATAGCAACTAGGAACAAACTAGTATGAGTGCGGATTACTACACCAAAAGAAGCATAATTTTCTATGATCGATGCATCAACTTCGCAATATACCTAACTTGCATCTATGTTGTGAGTTCTTTGGACAGTCTGGAGGGGGATGCAAGAAATATTAGCCTTCTGATCTGAAGATCACACCAACACTGCCCATCCTTGATGCAGTTGATCACAGATATTATATTCTGATTGCATTTACATCCCATGGCTTGTTGTTCCAAACATAATCATTCATGTTCTTCCAAACAATCCATAAAATGGCAATAATATTCATCAGCTGATCCAAAAACTTGGGATAGCCAACTTTCAAAACTAATCTTAGAGATGTGCGAAGGAAGTGTAGTATCATCCCAAAGTGGTTTAGAATAATCACAAACCAAATTAAACCTGGACTCCACTTCTTCGTGACAGAGGGGACACTCAAGAGGAATTTCAACTCTTCCCTACATGAGGACGGTTCTAACAGGTAGAATGTTACGAGCACAACGCTATATGAAATTCTTGATTATATTTTCGGAGGAATTTTGAGCCTCCATAGCTGGTTCCAAGACTTGAAATTGCATTTGTTAGGTTGCATTGCTTCTTAAGACAGCTTTCTGTACCCATTATGTACTAAATATATATAATCCCTTTAGATCCTTCATCCAATAAATCGATAGAGGTGATTCATAGACACATGTATTTGCATTATTATATGTCTCACATCCTGAGAGTTGAAATACTCATTGATTAGCTGAATGTTCCGTTCCAGTCACTTGTGGCAGGATCAATGAGCTCCGCAACTATGTCAAAAACCTATTAATCTACAATATTCGTGATAACATAAGGATTAGTAGTGTCGGGCAACCAAGGATGATTAAAGATGTTAGTAGAATTTCCATCCCCGATACGAATACTACATCCGATCCACTAGATAGGAGATCTTGGCCATTCTTGGGCAGCTAAAATGGAGCACCAACAATAGCTAGGATTGGATCCAATCACAGCTTGTAGAAAGTTTCCTTTGGGAAAATAACGAGCTTTGAATAGTTTAGAGACAAGGGAATCCAGAGAATTAGTAAGGAACCTCCATCCCTGTTTAGCTAATTCTCGGGGATGGAAAAAAGAACTTGGTAAGTTTTCCTTTAACTACAATTCTATAGCGAATAGTAGTAACACACGTCATAATAGCTTGAATCCATCGAACGTCGAATCCAAACTTAAGCATGATCATCTTAAGAAAGATCCACTCCATTATATTATATCATAGGCTTTCACCATGTCTAATTTCAAGACATCGATCCCAACCTACTTTACCAGGTTGATTATGGTTCAAATAATGGAGAACTTCAAATGCAATAAGGATATTGTCTGTGATGAGCCTATTTGGTATTTGGTATGAAGGCACTTTGGATAGTAGAGATGATGTTTCCCAACAAAGCTTTCATTCTAGTAGCTAACAGTTTGGCTAAGATTTTATAAGCTACATTACATAATGCAATATGGCGGAGATCTCCAACAGTTTCGGGATAATTAACTTTAATTTAGGGCCCAAGGTGATATTTGCATCATTAAAGCTTATGGGGAAACAGTTCGTACATATACATTGAAGGATGAAAGTAGAGATATCATTACCAATTTCGAGCCAAAGAAGCCTGGGTTAAAACCATCAGGACCCGGAGATTTCTCGGCTTTCATACTGAACACTGCCTCCCTATATTAATTTCTATAGCTGCAAACTCCTCAGATACTCTCCTAGCCATGCCATCAAATTGACGGCCTATAGTAGGCTTGCTGGAGCAAAAAATACTTTCAATTGAATCATTCAAGTCACTGTTCTCGACCCAAATACCTTCACTGTTCTTGAGCTTAGAAATTGAGTTCTTCTTACGCCTCTTTGAAGCATAATTGTGAAAATATTGAGTGTTTAGATCACCATTAGCTAGCCAAAATTGTTTTGCGCTTTGACTCTAAAAGATTTCTTGCTAATAGAGGAGTTTCTTAAGTCGAGTATCAAGCATAAACATGAGTTCATTATGCTCTTCCTCTCCAACAATACTAGCCAAAGCCATCTAAGCTTTAATCCTGTCATCAATATCTCTACTAATTTTCTTGTCCAAATTACCACCCCACTTCAAATGAAATCAAACTTATTTCTTATATTACTCCAATATATATAATGCCTACATACATTATTACCATTGAAGAATATAACAAAAGATATTGTGTACGCTCTTCTCCCTTTCTTCTTCTTCAATTCTCACTGTCTTCATCTACCATTGTTCTTCTCAATTTCTTCTTCTCACTAACCTTGGCCTGGCAACTGCTCCAACACTCACCCGAACTGCAGGATACCGCGCCCCAGAAATCACAGACGCGAAGAGTGAAGTGTTTGATATAGAGCTTCTGAAGAGATTGATGAGTTGTACGTGCTGCTAGAATGCAAGAGCAGTTACCAAAATTGGCAGATGTAGTGAAGGTAACTACTGGAAATTAAACATCCACACCAGCTTTAACACTTCCCAAATAAAAATAAATTTGATACTAAATAAAAAGTCATGCACCTAATTAGAAAAAAGAAATAGTCAATGATTAATTAAATGTGTTCCAATTATGATAATCAGGGACCAAAAATAATATTTACCCTTACCCTTTTTTTAATATATAAATTTATCAACTTCAGTATTGAGTGCATTTTTAACAATATATTGTATAATTACAACAAATTTTTAAAAAATACAATAATATTTTTGTAAATATTATCAACTTTAAAATACATTTTTTTTAACAATATAAAGTACATCATTTCTAATAAAATACAATGATATTTTTGTAAATATT
The DNA here is from genome assembly GCA_003576665.1 of Ipomoea trifida. NCBI lineage: Eukaryota > Viridiplantae > Streptophyta > Magnoliopsida > Solanales > Convolvulaceae > Ipomoea > Ipomoea trifida. The sequence continues at coordinate 12,762,659 of CP025652.1, read as the reverse complement.
ATCAACTTTAAAATACATTTTTTAACAATATAAAGTACATCATTTCTAATATTATGGAGTGTACTTTTAGCAATATAACATAACATTTCTTAATCGATAATCCTACAAACTTCGCAAAGTTCATTTTGGTTTAATTTATTTGATATTTTAATTTGATTTTATGTATAGTTTAGGAGTTCACTGTTTAGAATTTAATATTTATAATTTAAAGTTTAAACTTTTTGTTTTGATATTTTTAAAAGTTATCTAAAAATACAAGGTCTAATCGATAATCCTACAAACTTCGCAAAGTTCATTTTGGTTTAATTTATTTGATATTTTGTTTTTATGTATAGTTTAGGAGTTCACTGTTTAGAATTTAATATTTATAATTTAAAGTTTAAACTTTTTATTTTGATATTTTTAAAAGTTATCTAAAAATACAAGGTCTATTATTAAAAGGTACACCTACAGTTTTAAAAATTATTGTGTAAAATTAGCAATAATGCTACAATATTGTTTTTAAAATTTTAATATGATCAATACAATTTAAAACTGAAATTAATTCTTTATTTTCTCTAAGAACATAGGAACTCTCTATATTTTATGGATTAATATTTGATGCACCGCCGGTGTATGAATGCTATACACCGGCGGTGAAGGAAAGAATGCCACATCATTAAAAAATAAAGTCAATAGAAATCGAGTCCTTTTTTGCAAAATATCTAAGATTTGTATTTTATTAGGAAACTCTTTTATTTCTAAGCATCAAAATATATTACTTTCCTAAAC
>CP025652.1:12745522-12760784 GCA_003576665.1 Ipomoea trifida | reverse complement strand
TACAAATCTTAGGTATTTTGTAAAAAAAGACCTGATTAATATTGACTTTGTTTCTAATGATGTGGCATTCTCTCCTTCACCGCCGGTGTATAGCATTTATACACCGGCGGTGCATCAAATATTAATCCATATTTTATATAAATATAAAATAAGGTTGTGAAGAGAGAAAAATGTGGGGAAAAAAAAACAATAATGGTGAATAGTGTATCAAATCTAATAATGAAATAAAATATTATTATGGCTTAAAAAAATAAAATAAAAGATAATTATTAGATTTGATTTCAATGAAATAAAAGATTTCTTTAAAAAAATAAAATGAAATAAAAGATTACCCGGCATCGCTGAATTATACACTAGTTTAGATACTTAAAGAGTGTGCAGTAATATAAATTTATTAGAGTTAATTCTAGACATGATCCTCCAATTATTTTGATTTTTTAAAATTGGTCCCTGATTTTTAATTTGTATAATTTTTAATTTGGATAATTTGGATAATTTAGGTCTCTTGATTTTCAAATTCTTTTCAATATTGGTCATTTCGTCAAATTTTGGTTAAGTTGAGGTCAAATAAAATGGTAAAATTGTCCGTTCACCTATTTAGTGTATTATTACTCGTATTTCTCCTGTCGTATACTCTGTATATATAAATATAATTTCAATCGAAGTTTCAATCGAAGGCATATAATGTCATATGAACCTGATTATATTCAGGTATATATATAGCGTATAAAACAGAAATACGAGTCATTATACAGGTAATTGGACAATATTACCCCTTCATTTGATATCAAATTAACCAAAATTTGACGAAAAGATCAAAATTGGAAAGCATTTTAAAGTTTTTATTTAACACGCTTATGTGAACCGTGGTGAATTTGAAGTTTTGCCTGAAAGAACTAACAAGCTAAGCTAGGTGCCACCCTCTATATATTTTGAGTTTGTGTGTATCTATCAGAGCTCATCAGGATTTGCAGGGGGATCTTGATATTCGGTTGACAGTGTCTCCTTCAACTTCTGGGTGGCCTTGCCCACCGTCTCTCCGGCCAACTTCGCCGCGGATTTCGCAGAATCTTCAATGGTTGCTTTGCTCTTGTCCACGCTCTTCACCACCGCGTCTTTTACCTTCTCCCCTGTTCCTTCTTCCATAGCTTTGGGCGCGTCCTCAGTTCCGTGCCGGAAATCGAGATTGGGAGGGGATGAGAAGAAGAATGCGCGGCCTTGTTGGATTAAGGAATCCAGTTTGGTCCAGTAGGCTGAGGTATCTGGAAACGTGGTAGGCAGAGAGAACAATGCCATGGCCGTCTCTACAATGGGGTGACGCCTTTTCCTCACGGCTTCCATTCCCTCGGCCTCTCCTCCGCCGGCTACGGACTGAGAGAAGAAGATAATAGTAAGCAAAGCTATGATCTTGATGAGTTTGTTTTCTATCATCTGATCTGTGTTTTTTGGACTTGAGAAGCCAAGAGGTTGATATTAAAGACCGTTTTATGATGAAGTCTAGAATGAGTCATCAGGCAGCGTTGGATTTAAGGTTTTGGTTTGGGGGCACGTTGCCCCACAGTTGAAGCACACGTGCCACACTTGGCCAGCGCTTCCTACGTCTCATAGATTGGCTTGGGGGTACGTACGGTGTCCAACTATTAATTTGAGTTAATTATCGAAATGATCAATTAACTACACTGAAATTATTAATTTAGATATTGATTAATTTGTTTATTTATTATTATTATTTTTTTTTTGAATACAACTGACCCTATTACATTGTAGTATCTGTTCATCTATACTTTTCTCAACCTGTTGAAACACAAAGAGTCAATTTCAAGATCTCTTCCATTGAGACTCGAACTCATGACCTCCCATCTGAGGGTGACCACTACATGCCAATTGATAATTTCTCGATATAGTAAATAGACTATTTTAGTAATTAACTCTTCGATTTAATAAGAGATAAAATAAACAAATACTAATTTTGGTCCCATGACTATTAGCAAAATGACAAATTTAGTCCACATGTTTAATTTCTACCAATTTTGATCCCACGACTATTATTTTAGTACCAATTTTTGTCCCACGACTATTGTTTTAATGCCAAAATTCATCACGTCAGGTCACCCATCCGTTTAAAACGTGCCGAAATCTAAAATTTTTAAATGTATTTTCGTCATTTTCAACTCAATATCTTAATTTGAGCATTAATAATGAGATTTAGACCCTAAGATCGATCACAATTCAAAGTTATCCTCCTCAAATTAAGGTAAAATATGGAGAAAAACTGCGAATTTTGATCTATCTTAGGACTTAAATCCATTTATTCATGCTCAAATTGAGATATTAAGTTGAAAATGACGAAAATACCCTTAACAATTTTAGATTTTTGCACGTTTTAAATAAATGGGTGACCGGCGTGATAAATTTTGGCACTAAAACAATAGTCGTGGATGAAAATTGGTACTAAAACAATAGGGACCAAAATTGGTAGAAATTAAACATGTGAACCAAAATTGTATTTTGCTAATAGTCGTGGGGCCAAAATTGGTATTTGCTCGAGATAAAATAGTGCATGTGATGACCGAAATAGCCCTTGGCTATAGAGTAAACAAATGTCTGACAGCTAAAAAAACAAATGAAGAAATTAGTTAATATATTTACCACTGAGGGACTTAATTAGACAAAAAATAGTTAATGATCAAATTGGTAATTTCACCATAGTCAAATGACCATTTCGATAATTAACTCTATTGTATCCATTTTCTGTTAATAATCAAAATAATTAAAAATCTAATATAATTATAATTATGTTGATTGAAATTTAACCAAAAGTTTTTAAAATTTTATAATTAATAACTGATAAAAAATTCATTTTTGCAAATTAATTTCTATGCTTAAATACCTATTAAATTCTTAGTAATGTAGTAGCCATGACTAATTGAAAATTTGAGATAATAAAAAATTTTGTAACTTCATAATTGATAATTGGTTAAAAAAAATAAAATTAATTGATTCAATTAGCAATCATGGGATACTCGGTTGAGTTTAATTTTTTACTCACCCCTACTTAGAGCATTTAATAAGTTATCCTTTTTTTTTTTTTTTTTTCTTGACTATATTTTTCTTTGTAAATAAAATATACTAAAATCTAATACAATACTTGATAAGTTTACCCATTATTTTAAATTCATCACATATTCTAGTTAGAGTTTTTAGCACTTGCCTCTGATTCACCATTCACTTTGCGTATTTATCTTATATCAATTGTTACTTAAAAAAATGATAAAGAATAGATAATAATTTGACTTAAATAGTATTGACGATGATTCTATAAATCTAGTTGGGTGAAGATGCATGGTTAGCTGTTATTGCTATTTGACTAGAGAACGGTAGCCTATGTTAGAAAAAACAGCAAAAGAATATCTTAAGTAATTATTTTGTAGTATAAATATTAGTAGAGTTTATTTTTAATTTGAGTCAGGTCAAAGTAAAATAGGGGGTGTATTCAATCATAACTTTTATAGACTTTTAAAGAATTTTATCAACTTTAATTTAAAAGTTTGGCAGTATTCAATTTAGACTTTTAACGACTCTTTAAAAGTCTACCGGTATTGGATCTAAACTTTTCAAAACTCTTTAAAAGTATGCTGGTATTCGATTCAAACTTTTATAAAGTATTTAAAAGTCTACTGGTATTCAAAATGTTATTGACTTTCATATACTCTGTCAGAATAGGATTTCGGTAGACTTTTTCTTCATTAATATAAATAGATGAAATTAACCCTCCAACCCCAAACTTTTCAAGATTCTCTACAAACTTTTTCTCCTCTATTTAAACTAGACAAATTTTTCATTAATTGTGTCTCAAACTTTGCTACGAAAAATTATTTGTTAATATTGACTGCAATTTTTTTTTTTGCTGCGAGGGATTGCTACGAACAGCAAAAAAAAAAAAAAATGATGTTCGCAGCGCTGCGAACAGCATTAATTTGCTGTCGCAACCAGCAGCAAGTTGCTGCTGGTTGCAAGATTTAGTAAAAAATCATATTTTAAAATTTTATTTAATTAATATAATTTTAAATAATTTTATATTCATTAATTATTAATATATGTATTTATATAAGAAAAATAAAAATATATTCAATGCATTCAAAAATATATTAATTAAAATTAAATTAATTTAAAAATATTTTTGTAGTTGCTGTTGGTTGTATTTTTTTTTTTTTTTTTACAATGCGCTAATTTATTTATGATCTATAGAAATATATTTTTGTAAGAAAATTATAAATAATATATTAATAGAAGTTATGAAATGTTTGTAAGGGTGTATTCAATTTAGAGTTTTAATGACTTTTGTAGAATTTTTAATATGAAAAAGTTTTTAAAAGTTTATAAATGTTTGTTGTACGGATATTTATAAACTTTTATAAAGTTGATGAAAGTTTAAAAGATTATAGGAAAGTGTACAAGAACTCTACAAAAGTCAATTAAAATCCATCACTTTAAAACTCTTTGAAAATCTTTAAAAGTCTTGATTGAATACACCCCCTTAGAATGAGAAGTCACTATTATAGAATTGTGTAACATAGATTTTTTATAATGCAATTGCAAATCAAATACTAGTAATTTTAAGAATCAATGTTTGTAACCACAATTTTTTTTTAAAAAAACAAAAGCGAACTTATATTAATTAAGCAATATCAGAAACAAGAACATCAAGCTAGGAGAAAAGGAGGAGGGGATGAATCCCATTGCTTTAGGGTCAGAGAAGAGTAAAGGATCCCTTGTTAAGGGATGGGCTGCTTCATTCACGAACAATTTAGCAAATACAAAACTAACACTACAAAAGCTATTAGCTAGAACCCTGAGATCATTTAAGACCAGGTCAAAAAGAGCTACAAGAGCCGCTATTTTTTATTCCTTCAAAAACAAGTAATGCATCGAACTCAATCGATCTGCACACTGTCAACGTTGATGGACTTGAGCCATTTGAGTGGTTCAAGGCTTTACTCTTCTCTGCTCCAGATAATCTTGTCCTCGTGGTTCTCAATGGGCAGCAGATCAGAATACTGAGGATTTTTATCCTGTCCTCTTCACCAAAGATATTATTCAGAAGCTCTTCGTCTTAGTCGGGTCTGTCAGTGTGCATGAGAGCTGAAACAGTTTCGTCTCTAAATTGAATGGGCATGTCAGTCTGAATGAAGGGTTGGTCTGGATCAGGGAGCCAGGGGTTAGTCCAGATGTTGATCATAGAGCCATTGCCAACCATCCAGCAACTGTTTTTTTTTAATAACACTCTGTGCTGCGCTATACAAATGATGGATTACCACCAAGTCTTTCATCAAGGAAGGAGCCATTCTTGAAATACACCTCGCTTTTAGTGTCTTTGATACTAGAGAGTTCGGGTCATCAATCAGCACAGGGCCGGTTTTTTGATTTACGGGGCCCTGTGCTAATAACTAAGTGAGGCCCTATCAAAGTATAAATAAACTGTGAATTGAAGAAAAATTGTAAAGAGAAAAATGTAAAAAATTTAATTTTGGGCCAATATAATCACAAATACATATATTAACTATTAGGCCAGAGTTGGACTCGGGGCCCCCAAAATTTTGGGGCCCTGTGCGGTCGCACATGTTGCACGCCCTAAAATCCGGCCCTGAATCAGCATCCAAACCCCCTTCCCAAGTATAGCTACGTTGAAATCACTTATTCTCCGAAACCCAAACCACTTGCAGATTTTGGTAAGCAGATATCCATGATTTAGGTAAAATGTATATATATATATATATAAAATCTGAAAGGTGGTCGGAACTCGTCAAATCCAACCAATTAAAAAAACAACGGTCATAACATTTCCGACCACCTTTCTAGTGGTCTGAATTTCCGACCACCATTTGAGAGTGGTTAGGAATAGTGTCCACATCCCAGACTATCCAGTAGGGTGGTCAATAATTTAGAAAAAAAAAAATTAATTTATCAAAGTGGACGGAAAATGTCATTTTTTGAACAGTGGTGTAATATAAACCCTAGTCCATTGTATAAGAATTGTATCCCAATGCAAGAAATGACAAAAGCATACTTCATTGCTAATTTAAGCAGAAAATAAAGGTGCGATTTGGTACACTGACCAATGCTTAATTACATAATAGGTGTACGTTTCTTTGGTACATGAATACACAACCCAAACATTATTGTAACTAGAGTATCTAAACTCTGATTGTAATCCAGCAGAGCAGATCAGAACTTGAGCAATCTAGATCTGCAATGGCAATAAGGCATCATTCAACTTTGCCGATCGAGCCTTATTGGATGGGGATGGGCTATGCCAAGAGTGGTTCTGCTAAAGGCTTCTTATGGGAGGTTTGCAGTTGTTTCATGGTGAATGAAACTATGACACCAAGGAGTGCAGCTATTCCTGGGATGAAGCCCAAAGAAAATCGCGTCACAGAGAAACAAGCGTGAGCTGGATTGCACGGCACAGGATCAGCATCTGCACAGATATTTAATTCTACTGTCAATATGATTTTGCAGCAATACAGTACAGGAGGTAGACTTGAGCACAGAATTGAAGAAGAAGAAGCTTACCCTCAAATGATTCTAGGAAATACAGAGCCACCCCACATAGTACTTTGTCAATGAAACCCATTGATCCATAAACGAAAGCCGAACCGTCCAGATGTTTGTCCACAAGAGCACTCTCCATGCCTATTGAAGTTACCTGTCATGATGAAATACAATGGCTTCATTACTACATCTGTTAGTTCGGTGAAGAGCTAAGTTCAGTACCAGGTGGGTCGCTATACTAGGTGATTATATTGTTAGGTAGAGGCCTGAGGGGCTAACTTTAGCACCTGTCTCTTGGTATAAAGAAGGAAATAAAGTGACGCCCTTTGCTATGAGTAGGGAAGAAAATAGTTCAGGCCCCTACATAGGACCTATTGTCTTGCCTAATTTGAGCCTAACCTAGCCTGGCCTTTGTAGTTATGTATTTTTTTGTATTATTGTATATTTGTATTAGCATAGGTATACACCAAAGACCTTGTGGTCTAGTGGTATCCGGTGTCCAGGTTAACACTCCCACATGGATGATGGGAGTGGATTCTTCGAGCCTCAGTGGAAGTAGCTATGAACAATAGCTATGAACAGATACTACATTGTAACAGAGTTAGTAGTACTCAAAAAAAAAAAAAAAGTATTAGCATAGGTATATCTTTAAAATTTTTTTACACATATATAGGCCTTGTTTAAGGCTAACATGTAGGCCGCGCCGCCGTCTTAAATTAAACTCAAAACCAATTTAAGACTTTGAACATTTCTAATGACCTACATATTAAATATGCTTTTAAAAAGGTCTCAGACTAGGCCAGATCAATTAAAGGCACAGGCTTGAATCTAACAAAAAGCTTACATACAAGTTCAGACGTAAATCTCTAAAGCTCGACTTGGCCTGGCCTACTTTCATCCCTCGCTATTAGCTATAGTTTCTAAAATAGTGACAAGCGGTTTGACTTCCTCAATTTATATTGCAAGATGAAACCTTATATGTATATATCTGCCTTGATAGCTAGGGAATATATATATACACAGATTCCATTATTCCATACCATCATTAAGGCATTTGCAATGCCAATGAGTACTGATAAGGCATACATAAAAGCATTCATGTTTATTGGTAGCAGCATCACTGTTGCACCACATAATAACCAGAGGATGCCACCCCCAGCGAAAAAGATCTTTAACCTTTTGCCGCTCCACTCCAGTTCCTATATACAATCACAATAATGGTTCATCTGCACTGAGAAAAATAAGCTACAAAATTATATATAAATTACAGATTTCATAGCAAACCTGCAGCAGCACAGAGGTAATGAAGCTGCATAAATAGATGATAGCAGGAACCTATTCACATGATCGAATTGCTTTCGCGAGTTAATAAACGATCAATTGGGGGCATTCATTAAACACTACCTAAAAAACAAAAAGAGGTACCAGTGATTTTGCAGATTGGTTCATACGCAGATCATTGATTACGTACACAGCAAGAAATGTCTGAGCCACCAGCCACCAGCCACCAAAACATACAAGCAGATCAGATCAGATCCAAAGAAACCAGCAAGACTTAAATAATAAGAGAAATGTACCTACCTGAGATACATTGGTAACAACTCTGGTGAATACATAAATACTAGCAACTTGGTAATACAAGACTTTCTTCAACCAATAAGTCCAGGGGGTATTGGAGCCATTCTTTTCGTGACCATCATCCTTTTTCCTGAAAAATTTCACATCTTCAATTCTGCCCACAATTTAAAATCCATGGCACACAGACACACAGTATAGTATTTGCCAAATCAGAGGAAAACTATGGATCTGCAAGATCAGAAATCTTAATTAAGATATGTGACAAATTAAACAAACCTTGGCTCTTTAATCCCGAGATGAAAGATGATTACAAAGACACCGCCAATGAAAATCGATATAAATGCCATCCAGCGGTACTGCACATACAATGGTTTAATTACTATAGATTATAAAGACAGCCAACTAAATTGTTATTAGCTAGTATAGATTTCAGTCTGCAATTTAATTAGCATATATACCTACCTGAGCTTTAATGTCTTCTGCATTGTTAGTGAACACAAAGAAAGTGACTGCATACAACATGAGGCTTGCAACCTTTAATTTATTATTAACGATTTGTCAAAGAGAATGGGAAAATGATTAGTCTGCAATGCCTCAGCTCGATTGCAAAGTACAAAGAGTAAAAGGTGTTAATTAACCATTGTAAATGCGTTGCGACAGCTAACGCATGCTATTCTGCTTGATTCATTCAGAGTAATGCAGTTCACCATCGACCTACAACACGATACACAATTGTGCGTGTTTAGTTAATGTAATGATGCATACTTTTCATGGACCTCACAATGCAAATAGATAGATAGGTTAAGAAGATCAAAGCAGGTTTGGGGGTTACATACATGTGTGATATTTGAGTACAAGACCATCCACTGCAGAAGACTACTGCAGATATGCAATACCCAACTGTTTGCACAGTAGGTGAATCTGATCCCAAAATTTTGCAAGGGATACAAGGGCTGCCGAAAAGCGAAATAAATGAAACACCAACCATTATGCACCCTGCACCATGCCATATCTTGAAGTGCCCAAACCTGTCAATCTGTTAATTGGACAAATATAGAAGTGTTAGGATTAAGCTAAGCGCTTACCATTTTGAGAGCGAGGGGGCTGGATTTGACCCTTTATCGGCCTCGGCCTAACAATCCCCTCCAACACCAGTTTTAACTAGCTCTTATAAAACTTATTAGGATTAGGGATGACAATGTGTCCCGTCCCCGAATAATCATTATAATTAAGAATTATAAAAATTTGTATAATATATATGACACTGGCAGTGTCATTACTGTTTTATATATATATATATATATATATATATATATATATATATATAAATTTTTAAAAATTAAATTCATAGTTTTTAAAATTAAAATTACACTAATTTAAGATGTTGACTAAGAATTAATCCGGGACGGGAATTTTCCGTCCCCGCCTAATTCCCCGTGAGGACGGGGATGTGGACTATTTTTCATTCTCCGCCAGGGGCGGGGTCGGGATTTCGGGGACGGGGACGGGGAGTATGTCCGGTTGCTATCCCTAAATTTTAGGATCAACCGTTCATCACTATACAAAAAATTATTATAACTAGTAGCATAAGCACAACGCTATTTTCTTATACTGCGTCACACATTTTTGAGAATAGGGTATTGGACTTGGCCCTTTACTGGCCTTCCTCCAACAAACCCCTAGTCACATGGTGCTGGACTTGACCCTTATTAACCTCCGCCCAAGAGAAAGTCATCGGAAACTTCTCCATTTCCTAGCTAGAAAAATGATTTAGGTATGACAAGGAAATATACCAGTTCACCAGCAATTATTGTTGTAAATGCATCAGCAAACTGACCCACAAGTGTGACAATTGCTGCACTACTGCACAAATTTTTTTTTATTTTTTTCAACTATTCAGAACGAAGTAAATCAAAAGCAAAACGAGTAGTTCAGTTGGATACATTATTGCATCTAATTACTGCAACATACCTTGGGGACAATCCAATATCAGTCAAATAGAGCAAGAGATATGTATACCAGCAGCACTGTGTAATGTCATTGAGCATGTGGCCTACTCCATATGTGAACACAGAACACCTTCCTAGGGGCTTTTCCTCCTCCTCCTCCTCCCTATTATCTCTGTCCATTATCCTCCTACACACTGCCCTGTTTGGTAAATAATCAGCCTATCAACCAATTTTAGCTTATTTGACCACTATTAGTTGTTTGGTTAATAAGCTTTTTGTAATTCCAAAATGCTAAAATTCAAAAGGCTACTCAAAGCAGTCTTTTCAATTAGCTTTTTGAGAAAAGCTAACAGCTAATCTATCAAATAACTTTCTACAATCAGCTAATGTTATCAACAAATCATACCTTCTAAGTTCTAACCCAAAGAGTCAATCCAATCAGCTAACAATCATTTACCAAACAGGGCCTCTGTATGTATGTGTATCAACTCTCAGATTGCCGGCCTCTCAACTCTCAAGATTAAACAACCTTGAATGGTTAACCTTGTCAGCTGCTTCAACTACTAAGACCTGCTATGAAAATTTCAAAATAATAACATAACATAGAAAAAGAGTTAATACAGGTTGGGTTCTCTGAGTATAGTGACACCGTCACTTTTAGTTCTAAACTTTTAATTTAACCCTCCGTGATCCTTCAGTTAGTTTTAGTAAGGGCAAAATTAGGACGATAGTTAAAATTTTGAAAACTAAACGATCATGAGTGGTTAATTTGAAAGATTATAGATGGTCTCATTTGATTATGTTACTATATATATATATATATAAAAGGAAATTAAAACGAACATGAATCCCACACCTTATTGTATGCCCGGGCAGAAAACAATTTCTCACTCTGAAACTTTGGCTGTCTCTTGGTGCTATGCATAGTTGTAGACTTGAAGAAGCGAGGATGCTGCTTTAAAATAAATGAACACTGGCCGTGGATTGCTACTTCACGTTGAACAGTCCGGCCGAGTAATATATTGCTGGATATAATTCAATGGGCCCGCCCGAGATCATTGGTCATAGCGGAACAGGGCAAATTAATTACTGTGTGGACCTTTGTACCGAATGTAAATTTTTTTTTGTTACTATTGATTCTATTACGATGCAGTATCTGTTCATAACTACTTTCTCAATCTACTGAAGCACAAAAAATCAATAATCGTCTCCACTAAAGGTGGAACCCATATCTCTTATATTGGAGTACAACTTAGTGTCACTAGACCACAAGGTCTTAACGAATGTACATTATTTAATAGTATATATAAAATAATGTACTTTCAGGATCTAAATAATGTATTTTCAAATAATGTACTTTACATACAAAAATAATGTAGTTTTAGTATATTAAAAATGTACTTTTTATTTATGGTTCACCCAGCTATGTAGACCATGGTCCGTGTAATAATGACTGGCGGCACAGTTTCAAGTTAGTTATAAGTATTCTAATCCGTATTATATTACTAGTTACCACACGTGCATTGCGCGAATAGTCCAATGTGTATTTTTAAATTAGTGTTTCAGAATTTGTCAAAATATCACTCGGTATCTTGGTGTGTATCAATTCAAGATTATCAAATTTTTCATAAAAGTAAATATTTCAAAAAATACATAACTATGACTTATGGCAAAAATGTTAGATTAACTGGGTTCAATAACAGTTTCAGAGGGAAGCACACTCAATGGATAGTACCCTAAACATAGTTTTTGCAACACAAAATTTTATTAATTGGCATGATCCATGCTTCCTCTTGTTGTTATTTCCACCAGAAATGAATTCTTGATTTGATCTAGTCTCTTTGTTTGCTTCACTACAATTTTAGTACCTTGGAGTAGTGCACATTCAAAAACAAAACCAAATCCTCCTTCCCCAAAAAGACAATGATAATAACATAGTTTCTCATTTGTGTTGAATATATATTGTAAATTAGGTATACCGTTTCATCAATGTCCAATGCGTGATTTTAATTAATTGACCAAATTTCATGTTAAATTCTATATTTTATATTTTTTTGAAAACAACCATCGAGACGAACTATTATTGTGAAATCAAATTATGAATACAATGAGGGATATCTGCATCCCACATCTCCCAACCAATATACGAGCAAGAAGCTCTGGCCAGAGAGTTAGCAATCACTTTGGCTGTTATATTGTAGATTTTTTTAATACACTATAACATATTTGATATGGTAAATACAATCCATATACTGTAATGTATTGGGAATTGGGTCAGACCGAATCTTAATTCGCCCACGGTCTGCTAATCGGTTTGGGTGCGATAGTGGGTATGAGGTTCTCGAGTGTGAGTTTAGCTTCTAGAAATAGGCAAAAGTCTCTTCTCTCCGTAATAAATGCGGTATTTATAGTGGAGAAGAAATGGACAAATTTTGGCCATACGGCATAGAGGGCACGTGGAACCCATGCACATGCCTTGCTCCTGGCCGAAAGGGATCCTTACATGTGTCCCCACATACCTAGTTTCACTTAAAAGTGCACCTAGTTTCACTTATAAGTGCACCTATTTTCGCTTACAAGTGCTAGTAATTTACCTTGTTAATATTCATGCACCTATTTTCGCAAATATTTTTCCACTTACAAATGCAAGTAAATTTACCTTGTTAATATTCATGCACCTGGTGCAACCTAGGTGCACCTAATTATAACATTAGGTGCACCTAGTTATAACATTAGGTGCACTTAGTATTGATGCTCAGTGTACAATTCACTTGCACCTGTAATACATTTTACTTGCATCTGCAATACATTTTACTTGCATCTGCAATACATTTTACATGCACTTGTGCAAGTAATTTACTTTGTTAAAATTCATGCACCTGGGTGCAACCTATGTGCACCTAGTTATAACATTAGGTGCACCTACTTATAACATTAGGTGCACTTAGTATTGATGCTCATTGTACAATTTACTTGCACTTGTAATACATTTTACTTGCACGTGTGCACCTATTTGCACTTACAGGTGCAAGTAATTTACCTTGTTAACATTTATGCATGTGGGTGCACCTATGTGCACCTAGTTATAACATTGCGTGCACCTAGTTATAACGTTATGTGCAACTACATTTCGAACACGTGGCGCGTTGTAATTTATCCGCAGTTCTCTCCTAGGCGGCCAGTACGCACCAGAACGCGATCCTATGTATATATATATATATATATATATATATATATATATATATATATATATACACATATATATATGTATATATATACACATATATATAACATATATATATGTATATATATACACATATATATATGTATGTATATACATATATACACCAGAACGCGTGTATATATGTATATATATACACATATATATATGTATGTATATACATATATACACCAGAACGCGTGTATATATGTATATACATACATATACATATATGTATATACATACATATGTATATATATACATATATATATACACCAGAACGCGATCCTATGTATATATGTATAAATATATATATATATATGTATATATATACATATGTATATATATATATGTATATACATACATATACATATATGTATATACATACATATGTATATATATACATATATATATACATATGTATATATATACATACATACATATATACATACATACATATATATATGTATATATATATATATATATGTATATATATATGTGTGTGTGTGTGTGTGTGTGTGTATAGCTCCCGTGTACTTGGTGTTCGGGCTGCCTGTTGCCTCATGCTAGCACCACACCTTTTTTTGGACGCTTAGCTGCGTACCTTACTTCACGTGCCCATGTGAGGGTGTACGGACGAATGGGGTTGTGCCCCAATACTGTACAGGATTCGCAAAGAACATGCGCTTGATGTAAAGATAAAGTAATCCTTTATTCAAATAGGTACGAATGTACAATTTGATATTACCTCACGAGTTTATTTCTTTTTCTTCGTTGCTCTAACCCGAATCACAAGAAGAACCGCGTCAAGTGATATATGTTCAAGAGGTGATTAACATAGTGTCCTTGAGTTGTTTCTAGCTTATAAGTGCCATCTCAAATGATGGCTGCCACTTTGTAGGGCACCTTCTAGTTTTGAGCTAATTTGCCCCCCTGTTGGGGTTTGCTAGCTTCCCTCCAACGGAGTAGAATATCACCTACTTGGAAATTTCTTGGACAAACTTTGGCTTCATAATAGCGTTTCGTTATCCTCTAGTATTCAACTATATTCCTCCGGGCATGTTCTCTCCGTTTTTCAAGTAAATCCAGTGCAATCCTCAAATTCTCCTTGTTTTGGTCGGGCCCATATTGTAATCCCAACTCGATGGCGTACTTGTTTTGACTGGTAGCCTGACCTTGCAGTCGTAAGTGAGGGTGAAAGGGGTTTCATTAGTTGTCCTCAACGGTGTAGTCCTATAAGCCCATAAGAGTAAAGGCAATTCTTCATACCATTGATCTTGTCGCTTCCACCTTCTTTTTTAATACCGTCAAGTATAATTCGGTTTGTGTTTTCCACTTGTCCATTTGCCTGTGTATATGCCATAGTTACCTTCGTATGTTCTACTCCAAAGTAGGCGTAAAACCGGTCAAATTCTGGGTTATCAAATTGCTTGCCATTGTTTGACACAATCTGCAATGGTAATTCGAACCTCGTGAATATATTCTTCCAAACAAATTTGCGACATTGTTGCTCAGTGATGGAGGCTAGTGTAACACCCCGGTTCGGCTATGCCGTATCTCCGGAGTAGTTACCGCCACACCTAGACTGAACCCAATCAAATCCAGAAAGAGTCCACTCTAGATGCACAGGCTAAAGAAGGAAAATTGTTTCACACAGCGCTGAGAGCTCATCTAAGTTGCGTTTCCAGTGTTGGACTATGATGACTATGTGCAGATCCTGCTTGATGATGACTACTGCCTCTCCTGCTCCGCTCATTCCGCAGTACACTGTTTAGAATAACTCCTTCCTTTTTGTTGTGTGAATATCTTTTGTAGCCTAGTATGGCTAACAGGTTGTGGACAACTTAAACTTTCATGTCTTTGGACCCGATGGGGCGATCCTTGTGTATATAGTAGTAGCTAACTTAGCTACCTTCCTTTCTTCCGCTGCAATATCTACGTAAAGCTTTTGTCAAGTAGAAAG
>CP025652.1:12688918-12743520 GCA_003576665.1 Ipomoea trifida | reverse complement strand
ATAATAAATCCTTAAACGAAAAATTATTTCGAGCATCGAATAGTCTTCTCTTAAATTTCATAGCTTAAAAAAAATTTATATCTATATTCTCGAACCTTAACTTTGTCGGAAAAACCGAGGGGTTACAGCTAGAGGTTCCGCTTCCACCCACTTGGTGAAATAGTCAACTGCCACTATTTGAATTTTGGGCCGCCCAATACTTTTGGGAAAGGTCCTAGTAGATCGATGCACCATCTTATGAACGGGATCGTTGACGTCACTGAGGTGTAGTATGAGGCGGGCTTGCAGGGCAAGATTGTGAATTGCTAGAAAGTAAGGCAACGTCTCACATGTTCTGAGCAATCAGCTTTAATCCAAGGCTAGTAGTATCCTTACAGGAGCACTTTACGGGTAAGTGTCTCAGCGCCCTGGTGGGCGACAGAAGTGCCCTCATAAATTTCTAGCATCACCTTTTCGGACTCGGTTTTTGTGAGACACCACAATAATAGCCCTCCAAAAGATATCTTAAATAGCTTACCACCCAACATCTGATATGTCGGGGCCATCACTAATACTTTTTAGACTTGAGTCGGATCATTTGGGATGACCCCTCTAGTTTTATACATGATAATCTCATGCATCCATTCGTCCTGTGCCGGGAAAATGGCCAGCACCTCCTCCTTCTCGATACTCGGGTAGTCTACCTCTATGATATGAGCAATCCATGATATATACTCTAGGTGTTCATCGATTCCCTACATCAATCTGGATAGGAGATCAACCTCCCCATTTTTTGCCTTACTACTTCTTGGTACTATCTCATCCTATTTTCCCGGATTTCAAACTAATCGTTGACCTATCCTACTACCAACCCGGAATCAAATCTGATTTTCAGGCAACGTGCTGGTAAAGTCTTTGCAAGTTTTAGCCCACCAATCAATATTCTGCTTCATTGTTAGACATTTGGAAGCAGAATACACAATATATTTTGAAACCTTTGGGTGATATCAAGACAATACCACCCCCGCACCCCTTCTTGCTAGAAGCTCCATTCGTAAACATCTCCCAATCCTGTGAAGGTATTCCTTGTCCTTCTTTCTTCCCTCCTGGCCCTTTTTTACTGTACATTCTACTATTAAATCGGCAAGGGGTTGTCCTTTAATGGTCGTTCGGGGTCTATATTCGAGATTTTACTGGGTTAACTCTACAACCCATTTCACCATTTGCCCAAACAACACAGGGTTTCTCAGAACGACTTGAGGGGTTGGTCTGTTAAGACCACTACGTGGTGAGCTTGGAAATAATACACCAACTTTTGGACTGTGCGTGCCAATGCGTATACTATTTTCTCTAGGGGGTATATCTACAACTCGGCGTCATGTAGGGCTCTACTCACGTAATAGATACGTTTTTGCATATTGGCCTCTTCCCGCAATAGGACCGAACTCACTGCGGCTGGGGCTGTCCCTAAATAGAGGTACATGATTTCCCCTTTCTCTAGTTTCGACAAGACAGGTGCAGAAGCCATGTAAGCCTTAAAATGATCGAACACTTCCTGGCATTTGGCATTCCATGTGAAGCCCTCCCTTCTTTTCATGACCTCAAAGAAAGGCAATGACCTTTCTGCCAACTAGGACATGAAACGACTTAAAGTTGCCAACCGGTTGTTCAACCTCTATATATCTTTTACTGACGTTGGGGGTTGCATGTTTAGGATATTCTAGGCCTTTTCGGGGTTGACTTCTACCCCCGTATGAGTCACTATGAAGCCTAAGAATTTACCTCCAGTTACTGCAAACACACACTTTTTCGGATTTAGGTGTAGGTTGTGCCAATCCATGGTTTCGAAGCATCGTGTTAGGCACTCTGGGTGGGTTTCGACTTTCTTACTTTTGACAAGCATGTTGTCTACGTATGCATCCATTATATTCCCCAATAGATCTTTGAAGACTTCCGCAACCATTTGAGTGAAATTAGCTTGGTGAGAGTATTTTTGCGGTGAAGTGGGTAGATGCGGTAAAACGAGGAAAAGAGAATTTCTCGAGTGTCGTGTTCTCAAGGAAGGTAAATTGGAGTTGAATAACGTGTTGGCATTTGGGAGGTTAAGATGCAAGAATTGCGTGAATGGCCGAGATTGAAAAGGTCATTGATCAAAGGGGCACTAAAACGAAATAAGGTAAACTATGAAAGGGAAATGGGGATTGTGACTCTTGACTAGCACATGTGGTTGACACTACCAATGTGTTTGCAAACAACTTAATTCGGACTCGACTAGGAAGTTCTTGGCACGTCACCAAGTGGCGTCACACTCGGACTCCCACATCCTCAGTCGGTTAGGGCATTTCATCGAACACCTTGTCTTCCACTCCTCCCGGGCCTCATCCTCCCGGATAGAGGGCGGGGATGTGGATGAGTTGCACTCATGAGAGGCCGATTAGTGAACAGGTTTGAAATTGCATAACATATTACAAGAGAGAGAGAGTCCTTTTAGCAAAGCCTAACAAGGACTCTCCTATTCTACAGGCTATAGAACAAGACTAAGTTATAGCCACTAGAATTAATATTACTCCCTCCGTCCCATTTTACCTGTCATATTTACTATTCATTGGTCAAACCAACTGTTTCTTCATTGCTTATTTTCTTTAGTAATTTTTTATTATTTTTAAATTTAATTTTTTGTGTTTAATAGTACTTTTGATGTAGTTTCTAAATATATAAATTTTATATATTAATACTAAACTTAATATTATGAAAAATTGGATTAAAAATAACTTCAGTCAAGCCTCGTTAAACGAACCAGACAACCAAAATGGGACGGAGGGAGTATATAATATGAAATAACAAATAAATAATAACAACCAATTACAATATAATTCACACACCCCCTCAAGCACAAGGTTGGATTTCAACAACATTGAGCTTGCGTCGTAGAGCCTGAAAGCGCGGTGCTGGAAGTGGTTTGGTGATGATGTCCGCGAGCTGGTCTTGTGTGGAGACAAAATTGACTGTGAATGCTCCTGATGCTACTTTGTCCCGAATGAAATGAAAGTCAATCTCCACGTGCTTAGTTCTAGCATGGAATACCGAGTTGGCCGCAAGGTAAGTGGCGCCAAGATTATCACACCACAAGCGACCTGGTTGACCGGAGTCTAGTCCTAACTCTCGATGTAGAGAGGCCACCCATGTAACCTCTGCAGAAACATCGGCTAGCCCTTTGTACTCAGCTTTTGTAGAAGAACGTGCCACGGTGCGTTGCTTGCGAGAGAGCCAGGAAATAAGGTTGTCCCGAAAGAAGACTGTATAACCGCTAGTAGATTTTCGGTCGACGGGGCAACCAGCCCAGTCGGAGTTGGAGTAAGCATGCAACTCCGTAGACGAGGAAGGGGATAACTGGAGACCATAATTTTGAGTGCCCTTGACATACCGCAACACCCGCTTCAAGAGACCCTAGTGATCCGTAGTGGGGGAATGCATAAATTGACATAGCCTGTTGATAGAGAAGGAGAAATCGGGACGTGTGATTGTGAGGTATTGTAGAGCTCCTACAATGCGACTGTATTGTGTAGGATTGTCAAACGGTTCAAGCGAGGGTGCGACTGGTTGGGCTGTAGCAGCTGGAGTGGCTAGAGCTTTGCAATCTACCATCCCAACGCAAGTAAGAATGTCCTTCATATATCGGCGCTGTGATAACAGAAACCCATGCTTGTCAGAGATAGTTTCAATGCCAAGAAAAAAACTAGGTACGCCCAAGTCCCTGATTTTAAAGGTTCCGGAGAGTCGTTTAAGAAGCACATCTATTAACGAACAATTATTACCTAACATGATAATGTCGTCGACGTAGACCAATAGATAGACCCTAGAGGTACCTACTGTATAATATAAGAGGGAGACATCAGTCTTCGAAGCAGAAAACCCCGTAGAAGACAAGAACTCATGTAGTCGCTTGAACCACGCACGTGGCGTCTGTTTTAGACCGTAAAGGGAGCGTTGCAGGTGCCAAACATGACTTGGGTGCACGGGATCCTCGTAGCCGGGTGGTTGTTTCATATACACTATTTCGGATAAGTGGCCATTCAAAAAGGCGTTGTGAACATCCAGCTGACGCAGAGTCTAGTTGATTGAAACAACGAGGGAAAACAACAACCTGACTGTAGTCGGTTTTACCACTGGACTGAAGGTGTCGAAGAAATCCTCCCCGGCCACTTGATTGAAGCCTTTTGCAACTAGGCGGGCTTTGTGTTGTTCCACTGATCCATCAGCCTTCCTCTTGGTTTTAAAGACCCACTTGCAGCCGATAACGTTCAATTTCGGAGTCGGTGGTACAAACTTCCAGGTGTTATTGTGTATTAACGCATTAAACTCTTGGTCCATGGCATCACGTCATTGCGGATGACCAACCGCTTGAGAGTAACAGGTCGGCTCAATTGTGGTGTTAAGGGCATAAAACTGTTCACCAGTACCTCGAGTTTTGCAACGGGTTCGCATAGCATGCCTGTTAGTTTGAGTTTGATATGTTGCCGTCTAAGTCTGACCCGGATCTGCTTGTACCTTAGTAGAAGTAGTCGGGGCCTGAATAGCCAATGGTGTCAGTTCTTGAGCCAAGGGTAATGATGTATATGTCATGTCGGGCGCAGCGTGAGCTATTACTGGACCTACTCCCCTTGGTGAGGCATTAGGCTCCTGAGATGAATCAACCTGGAAAGCAGAGGTAAAGGGAAAAACAGATTCCCTGACGGCAGATATAGACAGTCCCAGTTTTCAAGTCCATGCAGCGATATCCCCTAAAAGAAACTGGGTAACCTAAGAAAACGCAGGGGGCAGAGCGGTATTCAATTTTATGCGGGTTATAGGGCTACAGATGAGGAAAGCATTGGTAACCGAATACACGAAAGAACGTATATGTAGGCTAAGTTTGGAAGAGGCGAAAGTGTGTACTTTGAAAGTTTATGGCAGAGGAGGGAAGGCAATTAATTAAGTATGTGGCTGTTTCAAAGGCATAGTCTCAATATATTTGTGGTGTGGAACTATTTGCTAATAGAGCAAGTCCGATTTTGACAATATGTATATTCCGGCGCTCGACTCGGCCATTTTGTTCGTGAGTATATGCGCATGACTGCCTATGAAAAATACCGAGAGTTTCAAACATTTTGTGAAGTCAGAGGTATTCACCCCCTAAGTCGGACTGGATGGCTTTGATAGAACGCGAAAACCATCGTTCTACCATTACCCGAAAATAATCAAATATTTTATAAATGTCTGATTTTAGCCGTAATAGATAAAACCAGCAGTACTGGGAAAAATCATCTATAATTACTACAAAATAGCGTGACCTAGAGGTTAAAATGACTTGTGACGGACCCTAGATGTCCGTGTACAATAAATCTAAGACATTTTTGCTATTATTTGTAACCCTATCTAAAGGAAAACGTGCCGATTTTTCAAGTTGGCACGATGTACAAATGTTGTGATTTTTCAAATTATTAGTAGTAACAGGACAATTCTGGAGGACTCGATTTAAAACTTGACCATGAGGATACCTAAGTCGCTGGTGCCAGATGACTGATGAGGCTCGAGCAGAGATAAACACAGAATGAAACCGGAGGATTGACAATTTGTATAGACCGCCTACCATTGACCCTTTAAGAAGTATCGCCTGAGTGTTTCAGTCCTTCACAAGAAAACAATTGTTATGAAATTAAAAAAAAACATTGTTTTCATTCGTGAAATTAAAAACAGAAAGAAGAGGCAGTGATAGTTTAGGGACATGTAGGATGTTTGACATAGTTAATTGTTTTGAATGTGATGGAATAACTGCATGGCCGATTCGTGAGACTCCCAAACCTGCACCATTGCCGACATTCAGCACGTCACCACCAGTATAGACGTCAGATTAAGTCATCATAGTTTCATTCGGAGTCGCGTGAGAGGAAGCCCCCGTGTCGGGGTACCAGGCATCGGAGATCACAGGGGTTGAGTCACCGCCGACAGCAACATTTGCTCGGGGCGTCGGACGATTGTCATATCGCTTGTAGCAATGAACCGCTGTGTGGCCGTGGGACCTGCAAATTTGACAACGTGGAGATCCACTACCGTCGCGACTCCGGCTGGAATTGCCTCTGCCCTGCCAGTGTCGTCCACGACCATTTATAGATTGCCGCTCGCCGAAATCAGAATTTCGTCTGCCTCGGGCTGCATATAAGGCCATCGGGCTCTACGGTTGAGCTAATGGTTCCGCCGCGGTGAAATCGTCGGAATTGATGAATTCCTGGTTCTGCAAATGATCGGCGAGCTGCGCCAAGGAGACTGTTGCGGTGAAAACTGTGAGCGCGCTTGCCATCGACCGGTATTCCGGGCGCAGATCGCGGAGGGCATACAGTATCTGTATGTCGAGAGAGAGAGGCCGGCCGGCAAGGGAGAGTGCCTCTACAATCATCTGCGCTTTTCCAAGGTACTCGGTCGGCGTCGCGTCGCCTTAGCGTAGCGTCAGAAATTGGCCAAGGAGGCTTAAACACCTAGAAAGTGATGATGAAGCAAGAGCTGTGTT
This sequence comes from Ipomoea trifida, assembly GCA_003576665.1. NCBI lineage: Eukaryota > Viridiplantae > Streptophyta > Magnoliopsida > Solanales > Convolvulaceae > Ipomoea > Ipomoea trifida. Next base: position 12,736,997 of record CP025652.1, on the reverse strand, counting down.
GATGGTGTCCCAAACCTCCCTGGCGGTATTCCAGCCGACGGCGAGGTACATGACCTCGTCGGTGAGCGACGAGATCAGCAAGGACAAGATCAATTGATTTTGTTGGATCCAAACTTGATACGCGGGGTTGGGTAGTGGTGCCATGGTGGTGTTGCCGACGCAGAGGACGCGCCTGGTGGGGGAGAAGGGGAGACGGTCGCTGGAGGACACGGATGCGAGTCGTCGAGGAAGCCGAGCAGGCCTTCATCGCGTAGGAAAGGGACCAATTGCGTTCGCCAATGGAGATAGTTACGTGTCGTTAGCTTCACCGAAACAAAGTGGTGAGCCGCCGTGAGTGAGATGGGCGTCACCGGCGGTGGAATAACTAAGACGGTCAGTGCACCATCGGAAGGTGGTGTGGTCATGATTGGCGATCGGAAAAGAGAGGTTGCGTTAAGGTTGATCGGGTATTGAGGGGATAACGCCTACCTTACGCAACTGATACCAGATTAGTGAACGGGTTTTAAATTGCATAACAGATTACAGGAGAGAGAGAGAGAGTCCTTTTAACAAAGCCTAACAAGGACTCTCATATTCTACAGGCTATAGAACAATACTAAGTTATACCAATTACAATATAATTCAAAAGGTCGCTATCGCGCACACACTCACTTTCACAGGGTTTGCTACCTAATGTGGCCACACTTAGGCACATAGCATATCAAACATCAACCACACAAGTATTGGAATCCAAGTTCATCAAGCTTACAACTTTTAAGAAATATCTCAACAAATCAACCACACAACTAGCTTTGGGGCTACCAATTCCTAATCTAACCAAAGCTAACATCATTCAAAGCAAAAGAAATAAACAAGAAGTAACAAAGAAAGATTAAAAGGAAAAAACAATGAAATTAACTAAAGCAAAAGTAGAGAAAAGTTACCACATGGATCTAAGATATCCTATTACATCTTCACTCTCATCTATCTAGCTAAATCTACCATGGGAGAACCAGTCTAAGCTAAGGAAATGGGGGATTTCCCCTCAAAGGGGAGAAAGCAAATGAAATCAGATATGGAAATTAGGCCTCCCCCTTAATGGCCCGAGCCATGTTGCATCCACGCATGGATGGAGGCATGGATGCATACTGGAATTGATCCATGCTACCTCCACGCGTGGATGAAACGTGATTTCATCATGCCCGGTTGCTTCTTTGTTTGTTGCTTCTTTTCGGCCTCAGATCATGTTCTATCCTGTGGAAATGACTTCGAAACATACTAAAAAATATAGAGTTTGCAATTTTGATCGCATTAGAGTCTTTTACGCATGAATTGATTACAAAAGGGCGATAAAACTACGCAATAATGTCGTCTGACCGACCCTGATCTCGACTATTCTAGGCGTTTATCATAGCTCCTGAATTCTTTAAGCCAAAAGCCATTACTCGGTAGTAGCACACCCCATCGGGAGTTACAAAGGCAGTATTCTCCTCATCTTCCCTCTGCCATGAAAATTTGGTGATACCTCTTAAAAGCGTCCATAAAGCTTAATAACTCACACCCAGCTGTTTCGTCTGCCAATTATTCAATTCACGGCAGCGGGAACGGGTCTTGAGGGTAGGCTTTATTCAGGTCTGTATAGTCTATGCACATTTCCCAAGTCGAGAGTTTCGAGGCCAGGACCACATTAGCTAGCCACCCAGGGTACATGGCCTCTCGTATATGGCCGACGGATAATAGTGTCTACACTTCTTTCTTCACAAATGCCCTTTGTTCAACAGACAAATGTCGACGTTTCTGCTTAACGGGCCTATATGTGGGATCGATCGCTAACGAGTGCGTAATTATCGATCAGCTTACCCCTGGCATGTCCTCTTGTCCCCATGCGAACACCTTTGCATATTTCTGTAGGACTTATATAATCTTTCCGAGCTTTCGTGCTCACTTTTCCATGCAAAGTGAAATTGTTAATAAATAGAAATTCTATTCGAAAGAAATGTCATCTTATTAAAATAACAGGGGTTCGGTAAAGGTGAAAATTGCTTGCGAGCCCTTTTCCTATCCTTACTTTTTGACTCGGATAAGAGAGATCCAATGTTATTTCCTCCAACTCTACAGCGGGTTCCGGGCCTTTCCTCTGTTGATCCTTTCCTATTTCATTTTCCACAATGTGGATGGGCAGCTATTCCTCTTCCACTTTTTTACACGCTTTCTTGTAGCACTCCTGGGCTAGGTGTTGGTCTCCCCGTACTGTTCATATCCCACTGGGTGTGTAGAATTTTAAACACAAATGCTTCATTGGAAAAATCCCCCAACATTGACCAAACCCGGTCTCCCTAAGATGATGTTGTGGACACACAAGATTCGTACTACCACAAAGTCTATCTACACTTCTCGAGCATTTTGGGGGGGGGGGGTGGTATCTAACTCTACCAGTAGCTGGATTGGCCCTTTGGTTTCGATGATATCCCTTGTGAACCCGTCAAGAGGGGTTTTAACTAGTTAGAGTTGATCCTGGGCGAACCCCTATTTCATGAACACACCGTAGTGCATAACGTTCACACTACTTACGGTGTCTACTAGGACTCGTTTCACCAAGGTCCCATTGATTCCCATCGAGATAACCATGGCCTCCTTGAAGGCGGGCTTCCTGCCTAAGAGATCACTATATGAGAAAACAATATCTTCCTTTTGTGATCTCTTCAGGATGGGTGTTTCCTCTACGGACCCCACATATCTATCCTCATCATTTGTCGATGACCACCTACTAAAGATCACGTTTATCACTGGACGCTTGTTCTTGCCATTAATTTCTCTTGCACGTTTCTCTTTTGGGGTATTCGTGTTGTCAGGGCGCTCATTTGATTCTCTCTTCCATACGTTCCTAAAATGCATCCGATTCCAGTTGATGAAATTCCTTAGTTGTCCAGATTGAATAAGGGATTCTATCTCCTTTCTCCAAGCCTGACATTCGTCTGTACCATGCCCGTATTAATGATGGAATCGATAGTGTCATCCCTTGTCTTATATTGGGACATCTCGGGTAGAGGTTTCAGGGATTTTTACCATCTGACATTCCTTAGCATAAGCGAGTATTTCACTAGGCCGTGCGTGAGGGGACTCGTAGGCGATGCCCATGGAGGGGGACAGGGCGCCCATAGAAGGCGAGCCCTATGTGTGACCGAGTTTGGTGTAGTGGTTTCAATTATGGCTTTCCCTTTTCCCGTATAAGTCTTATCTGCTTGAGAATTGGTTTCTTTCCTGAGTAATTGACCCGATTCCTCTAAGCGAGGTTTCTTGGTAGGGTTTTCATCTTCAAACCCTTCAACTCGATTTGCCTCTTCTACATTTGCATACATGTCTACTTTCGACATAAGGGTGGCGTATGTACTTTGGGCTTTGCGTCTCAAACTTTTATAAAAATCCCCCGCCCTTAATGCATCAATAAACATGACAATGGCAAACTTGTCATCTACATTAGCTTCCTCCGCTCGCCAGCAGGTGAAGAAATCTATTAAAGACTCCCCCACACCTTGCTTGATAGTGGTAAGATGTGTAAAATGATTTCAATTTCTCTTCCCCCTCACAAAATGCGCGATGAAATTTACGACCAAATCATGGAATGAATCAACGGTGCTCCCATTGAGGTTAGTAAACCAACGATGGGCTTGTCCCACTAGAGTAGAGAAGAAAGCCATGCACATTAACGCTTCTGATGACCCCATTAGCATCATAGTGGCCTGGTAGGTCATCACATGTTCTTGCGGGTCACTAGATCCGTCGAATCGCTTGATACTTAACAGCTTGAAGTTATAAGGAACTGACTCTCTCATAATCCTTCGGATAAAGGGTGGGGTGACTGTGACTTTTGGCATCTTAGGGAGACTACCCCTTTCTTTCCACTGGAATAATTATGCGATCTTAGCGTTTACCTCTTTTGCCCATTTCTCGGGAAGACCCCCTCTTACCCGGGGATGAGCCGTGTTTCTATTTCCCACCTACCGGGGTGCAGTACGTGTTCTCGCCCTCCCTTTCGCAAGCTGGCTGAAGGAAAATTGTTGGGGTTTTGATTTCCCGTGACCCACTCAAACTCTTGGTCCTGGAGGGCTGAAGGCACCCGCCGAGCACCCTTACTTGGTTCAACCTGGGGATTTGCGCTTGATTTCCCAGGAAATCGAGTGAGCCCCTGCCCCGCCCAAAATATTAGCCCCTCCCTGCCCTATAGAGGTTCAAAGAAGATTCTTCTCGATATCTGGTCATTCCAGTGTACTTAGGTTTAAACGAAGGGATTCGTAAAGCTAGGAACGTAGACTTGTCGTAACGTTCCCCACAAATGGCGTCAATGATGGTTTTATTAGGACCCTGGCAGGGTTGTCGAAGCCCTACAAAATTAATACTGGCTCACTCCACTAATTTGTAGTAGTGGCAAGACCAGGTCGAATCCCAAGAGAACTAATGAGGATCGTTTCTTAAATTAAAAGAACTTAGAGTGGGAGAAATAATTTGAAATAAGTAAATAAAGTAAACTATAATCGTAAACAAGTTCAGGTATGATGATATTTGATTCAAGGAAAAAGAAATATTAAAGATGTGACTTAGATCATTGGCTCTTACAAATAAATTGTTAATTCAAGTACATAGCCAAAGACTAATTAAGATAGCTATAACTAGCCTTTAATCTCCCTAAATTAACTGATTCAAATTAAGCATTCAAACCAATAATTGTTATTGAATAAACTGGGGACGATAGCGTTCCATATTCACTCAATAACATCATTACACTTAAATGGAAAATAACTAAGCCTAAATCACATATTGAGATAGCTGCAACCTGCAACTTAGTCTTCCTGTCCTTTATATACTAATCACAGTAATATAATTAATACAGGCTACAGAGTCTAATCGTTTATAACAATTACGGATCATAAACTAATAGATAGCAATAGGAAAATAATAATAAACTAAGTTGTCAATTTAATTCATTATCAGTCTTCCTGGAAAATTAACTTTAAAAGAACAGGAAATACATGAATTCAACAAATTAATTGAAATAGAACCTCCCTAAATTCACAACTGAAATTTCAATTCCTTGAATCAAAATAAATAAAATCTAGCCAGACATGGAGAAAAACTATTCTAAAGTTCTAAGAATATGAAAGGAATAATCTGCCAAAATACATCAGAATAGCTCTCCTTTTATAGGGTTCTGAACCAACAATTTTCCCTAAAATTATTGCTCTTACCAAATCAAAGGCTGATTTCTCTCACAATTTCAACCTCAAATTCAAAAGCTTGGTTGATTTTTGATCTTCCCGCGAACGAAAATCGGTCGAAGTCGACGTCCAAAGTTGCTCGCGCCTTCTTTTTCGTTGCTGATCGTAATTCGCAAACCCGCGGCTGTTGTACGTAAACAAAACAAAAAAACTAAAATAAATAAAAGTAAAATAAAGTAACGTAGCAAAGCAAATTAAAGTCAAACAATCAAAGTGTAATTAGGATTATTAAATAAGTGGGACCCACTAAACTAATTTATTAAAATCAATTTAACTATAAGCTTAATTCTACTTAAATTTAATTAACTAAGTACTCTAATCCTAATATAACTAAATATACTAAATATAATTAAATATAAAATATAAATAATAAAATTAACTTATAAAATCTTATTTAAACCATGGTATAAAATATGCTCATCATAATTCCCCCACACTAAAACTATGCTTGCCCTCAAGCATATCCTCATCCTTCAAACATAGACTTTTCCAACTCTTTCCAAGCCACCTAGAAATATCTCAAAAGTTATTATATATTTAAGTGCAAGAGGTGAAACACACTCAAGAGAACAAGCATGGTTTATTGATAACACTTGAAAATAAATAAATAAAATGACTCACTAGTTTTATCAAAAGGAAATGAACAAGACTTAACACCTCACAAAGATTCAAAATTCACTCATTGCACTCATAGTGTCTAAGGTATAGTGTATCAAACTCTCAAATCAAAACATAGCAAGTAATCCCATAGGCTTGCAAGTAAATCAAATCTCCACCACTAGCAAACATGAGTTAAACCATGAATCAAAGGGTCTTTCATTAAAGGTTGTAACTTGGCTAGGGTAAAGGGATATGGTAAAAGGAATTTTTAGGCTTAACAAGTTGAAGGAACCACATAAGCATCTACACAAAATTTCACCTTAAGAAAAATTACAAAGCCATAAACATATTTTCATTCCTCCATCACCTTCACATTTCATTTTCATGCTTTTTTTTTTTTTTCACTCTCTTCATCTTTCATACCTTTTTTCCCTTGTCACATATATATTGCATTTCTTTTGTTGCCTTCATAAGACTTTATTCAAACTCTTTCTTTTGTTTCTTAACACTTTCTTTCCTCAATTCTTTTCATTTTTCTTTTTCCATATTTCTCAACTTCATTTTTCATAGAAAAACAATGCTTCACATAAAAAGAACCATCACTTGGATAAATTAATTCAACTCCCAATATAAGCTACACTTTTCAGTTCCCAATTGTAACTTGAACTCACAGTAACACTTTATTGACAATAAGAACAAGCAAAACTTTGTGCAAATAGACTAATATGATTCCTTCAATTCAAGGGTTCAAAATTTATTGGGGGAAAATAATCAAAGAAAAGGGAAAAATAGCTTGTAATGTGGCAATTAAAAGGAAAGAAAGGCTAAAAGCTCAAAGTGGCTCACTAGGTGTTAAAATGCAAGGTAGGCTTTTTGGCTAAAAGTGGCTCAACCTAGGTGCCCTTTTCATCTCCATGTTCTAACTCACTTGAATGTGGTCTCAAAATGCATTTAAGAGCAAGTTCTAGCATATACAAGTCATGCTTGATATCACACAACAAAGAAAATTGAGCAAAGTGTTGCTCTTTAGGCTCAAAAGCTCACCAAAAGGGTCAAATTGCATCAAGTCTTGCACATTTTCATTCAATAAAACTAATAAGGATTTGAAAATATATTTTTTGTAGAAAAGAGAAAAAAAATAAAATAGAATAAAATAAAATCATGCTTTCTTTTCTCATGTGTTAAAACTCTAAACCAAAAATATATCCCAACTTAAGACATATCCCTAAATAACAAGAAAGTAACCCAAACAAGTCATCATCAGTGTGCAACACTCTCCCCCACACTTAATTCATGCATTGTTCTCAATGTATGCACACATAAAAACTTCACATATTCATAAAGAAATTGAGCATATTTTAAGAAAACTTATTCGAAAAGAAATAAAAACAAATAGAGAAAAGAAAAAAAAATGAATTATTGAATTGGGTTGCCTCCCAAGAGCGCATTTGTTTAATGTCGTTATGCCCGACGCAACCCTGTATGTGTCTTTTTCAATCACAAATACTCCGGGAGGGCTAAATCAACATCTTCCAAACTCAAAATTGTCATTCCCTCATGAAAAGGCTTCAACCTGTGACCATTAACCTTAAAAACTTTTCCTGTATCAATGCTTTTAATCTCTATTGCACCATAAGGAAAAACGTTAGAAACAACAAAAGGTCCAATCCAACGAGTACGTAACTTACCAGGCATAAGTTTCAAACGAGAATTGTATAATAAAACTTTTTGTCCTACCTCAAAGCTTTTTCTCAAAATCATGTTGTCATGGAACTTCTTGGTTTTCTCTTTGTATAACCTGGAATTTTCATATGCATCTAACCTCAACTCTTCCAATTCTTGCAACTGCAATTTCCTTTCTTCACCAGCCTTATTCATATCCATATTACAACGTTGTACTGCCCAGTAGGCTTTATGTGCAATCTCTACGGGCAAATGACAAGGTTTTCCAAAAACCAACCGATAAGGAGACATCCCAATCGGAGTTTTGTAAGCTGTCCGATAGGCCCATAGAGCATCATCTAACCGTAAGCTCCAATCTTTCCTACCTGTGTTCACAGTTTTTTCCAAAATAGACTTTACCTCCCTATTGGACACTTCAGCTTGCCCATTGGTTTGGGGATGATACACTGTAGCTGTTCTGTGATGCACACCATACTTCTTGAACAATGCTTCAATTGTTTTATTGCAAAAATGACTCCCTTGATCACTTATAACAGCACGCGGAACTCCAAATCTGTTAAAGATGTTAGATTTCATAAAACCTGCAACCACTGAAGAATCATCAGTTTTGGTGGCCTTTGCTTCCACCCATTTCGACACATAATCAACAGCTAACAAAATATAATGAAAGCCACAAGAAGATGGAAAAGGTCCCATGAAATCAATACCCCACACATAAAATATTTCCACAATTAGAATAGGAATCTGAGGCATTTCATTCCTATGAGATAATGAACCAGTCTTTTGACATTTTTCACAAGTCTTACAACACAAATATGCATCTTTAAATAAATTCTCCCAATACAAACCACTATCCAACACTTTTCTTGCAGTTCGCTTAGGACTAAAATGACCACCACATGCATAATTATGACAAAAAGCTAAAACTGACTGTTGTTCATTTTCAGGCACACATCGTCTTATTACTTGATCAGCACAAAATTTCCACATATATGGCTCATCCCAAACATAATATTTAGATTCACTTCTTATCTTTTCTTTCTTAGACTTACTAAGGTAATCAGGTAAAACTCCAGTGACTAAGTAATTAACAAGATCAGCATACCAAGGAACCATACCTGACATCTGGAATAATTGTTCATCAGGAAAATTTTCAGAAATAGGAAGTGTATCTTCATCTCTTACCATTCTACTTAGATGATCCGCCACTGGATTTTCAGCTCCCTTTCGATCCTTTATTGTCAAATCAAATTCCTGAAGTAATAAAATCCATCTTATTAGCCTAGGCTTAGATTCTTTTTTTTTCCCAAAAGATATTTCAATGCTGCATGGTCAGAAAAAACTATGACTTTAGAACCAAGCAAATAAGATCTAAATTTATCTAAAGCAAAAATAACAGCTAAAAGTTCTTTCTCAGTTGTGGAGTAACTGCACTGTGCAACATTCAATGTTCTTGAAGCATAGTATATGACATGGCTTTGCTTCCCAACTCTTTGGCCCAAAACAGCTCCAACTGCATAGTTGCTGGCATCGCACATAATCTCAAAGGGTAGTTCCCAGTTTGGGGGTTGAATAATAGGCGCACTTGTCAGCAATGCCTTAAGCTTGTCAAAAGCTTCTTGACATTCTTTCCCAAACTCAAAAGTAACCTCCTTTTGCAACAGCTTAGACAAAGGGACAGCAATCCTTGAGAAGTCCTTAATAAACCTGCGATAAAATCCTGCATGTCCAAGAAAAGAACGAACTTCCCTAACATTTGTAGGGTAAGGTAAGTTCACAATCAAATCCACTTTAGCTTTATCAACTTCTATCCCCTTAGCTGAAATTACATGCCCTAACACAATTCCTTGACTAACCATAAAATGACATTTTTCATAATTCAAAACCAAATTAGCATCAATACATCTTTTCAAAACTTTAGACAAATTATTTAAACAAACTTCAAATGAATCTCCATAAACAGTAAAGTCATCCATAAACACTTCTATGCAACTTTCAATAAATTCAGAAAAAATACTCATCATGCATCTTTGGAATATTCCTGGTGCATTACATAAGCCAAACGGCATCCACCGGAACGCGAATGTTCCAAATGGACAAGTAAAATTAGTCTTTTCTTGGTCTTCTTGAGCAATGGCTATTTGATAGTAACCTGAAAATCCATCCAAAAAGCAAAAACAAGATTTCCCAGCCAATCTTTCTAACATTTGATCAACAAAAGGTAATGGAAAATGATCTTTTCTTGTAGCTAAGTTCAACTTTCTAAAATCTATGCACATTCTCCAACCATTCTGTATTCTCATTGGTACCAATTCATTCTTTTGATTTTTTACCACAGTTATACCAGTTTTCTTTGGCACTACATGCACTGGACTTACCCATTCACTATCAGAAATTGGATAGATTATACCTGCATCTAAGAGTTTAAGAACCTTTTTAAATACCACCTCCTTCAATGTTGGGTTGAGTCTTCTCTGTGGCTCCCTTATTGGCCTGACATCTTCTTCTAAATGGATTCTATGCATACAAACAGCTGGGCTTATACCTTTTATATCAGCTAAAGTCCATCCCATTGCAGTTTTGTGTTCTTTCAGCATTGTAACCAGCTTGTCTTCTTGTTCATGGGACAACTTATTTGAGATAATAACATGTAATGTCTCTCCCTCACCTAAGTATACATACTTGAGGTGATCAGGAAGAGTTTTCAACTCTAAAGTTGGAGCCCGCAACACAGATGGCAACATTTTCTCATGATTTAAAGTAAAATCAGTATTTGAAAAATCAACATTTGAAAAATTTAAACCAGTTATTACAGCTGATAAAACTTCACAAGAAGAATCAACAAACTCATCTAAATCAAATTCAACTTCTAAATCAATCAAGGGTGTGTTTGGAAAGCAGGAAAATGACTTCTGGAAAACGTTTTCTGGAAAATGAGTCATTTTCCAGAAAATAAGTTCATTTCTAGTGTTTGAATGTAATTTGGAAAACTGTCTTTGTGTGTTTGGTTCGTTTTCTGGAAAATGAGTATAATTATATAATTATATATATTTATTATTTTATTTAAAATATTAAATATTTATAATAATATTAAAAATAATATTTTTAAATTAAAAAAAAAAAACCACCCCCTTTTCCGGCGGAAACCAGATCTGGTTTCCGCCGGACCAGAGCCTGGTTTCTCGCTGCGGGAAACCAGAACTGCTTTGGTTTCTCTCTGCGGGAAACCAGAGCAGCTCTGGTTTCCCGCAGAGAGAAACCAGAGCTGGTTTCCCGCAGCGAGAAACCAGAGCTGGTTTCCCGCAGCGGGAAACCAGAGTTGGTTTATCGAAGCGAGAAACCCTTCTCGCAGCGAGAAACCAGCCTGAGCTGGTTTCTCGCCGGACCAGAGCTCGCTGGACCAGAGCACTGGTTTCCGGCGAGAAACCATATCAGCTCTGGTTTCTCGCCTCGTTTCCGGCGGACGGAAATATGTCTTCTTCTTTGAAACGAAAGGCGGAAAATGACTTCCGCCCAATTTGGGCGGAAGTCATTTTCCGCCATTTTGAGGTCATTTTCCCCAGTCAACGGAAATCAATTTCCGTTGACTGGGTTTTCCATGTGCAACCAAACATGGGAAGCCCGGAAAATGATTTTCGGAAATCATTTTCCGGGTTTCCAAACACACCCCAAATTTTCAACAAAAACATCTTCAAAAACATCTTGCACTACTGAATCAATTACATCGACATGATAAAGAGAATGATAATCATCAGGGTACTTCATTGCATCAGAAATATTAAATTTAGCAATTTCTCCATTAAACTCAACAGAAAGAATACCCTTATCAACATCTATCTTTGTTTTTGCAGTTTTCATAAATGGTCTACCTAACAGAATTGGAGTTGATTGATCTATTGCATCATCATTCATTTTCAAAACATAGAAATCAACAGGAAAAACCAGCCCATTAACTTGCACTAAAACATCCTCTACAACTCCAATTGGGTACACACAAGAACGATCAGCTAATTGAACAACTACACTAGTTTCTTGCAAAGAATTCATGTTTAAAGATTGATAAATAGAAAATGGCATGACATTTATTGATGCTCCTAAATCTAACATGGCACGCATAATCTTTTTATTACCAATTATACAGGGTAGGGTGAACATACCTGGATCCTTGCACTTTCTAGGAAGATCATTGCTTATCATGGCTGAAACATTCTTACCCAATATGATTTTCTCCTTGCTCTTCAACTTCCTCTTATTGGTACAAAGTTCTTTTAGAAACTTTGCATACTTGGGAATTTGCTTTATGGCTTCTAGCAAGGGGATGTTGATTTCCACCTTTCTAAAGGTTTCCAGAATTCGATTTTCATGTTCTTCTTCTTTTGATTTTGCTAACCTTGAAGGAAAAGGGGGTAGAGATGAATTATATTGACCAACAGAAGATTCAGAACTTACCTTAGAATTTTCATTGGCTATAGACTCATTTTCCTCCTTTGATTTTTCTTCTTTTTCCTCTTCCACTGGTAATGAGGATTCTGGCTGAAGTTGCTTCCCACTTCTCAATGTGATTGCACTCACATTTTCCTTGGGGTTCACCTCCGTTTGTGATGGTAATTTCCTTGAAGCTTGAGCTTCCAACTTGCTAACAGAAGTGGCTAATTGAGAAATTTGATTGCCCAATTGTTGAATCCCTGCCCTTGTTTCTTGTTGAAACTGTTGAGTGTTATTAGCAAGTGCTTTAACAATTTCATCTAAAGACATACCAGAATTTGAAGCTTGGGGTTGAGATTGTTGAGGCGCTTGGAATTGTCTGAAATTCTGATTCTGAAACCTTGGTTGCACCCCTTGATTCCCATAACTCAAGTTTGGATGATCTCTCCATCCGGGATTATACTGGTTTGAAAATGGATCATATTTTCGATTAGGTTGACCAGAGAATCCTCCAATTGCATTCAACTCTTGACTCGGATTTTGCAATGTCGGGCACATATATGTGGGATGTCCGACAAATGAACATATTCCACATGCTCCTGTGGATTGCATTTGCCCTACAGCCATTTGACGCACAAGAGTAGTTAAATCTGAAATTTTATTTTCAAGTTGAGAAGAACTTACCTCATTAACTCTACGGATTGACCCATCCGCTCGTGTCCCATATTGTTGAGAGTTTTCTGCCATTGTTGATATTAGTTGTCTAGCATCCGTGGGTGTCTTGTCAACCAATGAACCACCGCTGGCTGCATCCACCATACTTCTATCCATAGGTAACAACCCTTCATAGAAATATTGGATTAGGTGTTGTTCTGAGATTTGATGGTGTGGACAGCTAGAACACAACCCTTTGAATCTTTCCCAATACTCAAACAATGTTTCCCCTGTACATTGCCTTATCCCATATATTTCCTTCCTTATATTAGTCGCCTTAGATGCAGGAAAGAATTTTTCTAGAAATAACTTTTTCACATCATTCCACGTAGTAACTGACTCAGGGGGAATATTATAGAGCCAATCTTTTGCTTTATCTTTTAATGAAAATGGAAAAGCTCTAAGGGTTATGTGCTCATCAGTCACCCCACGTGGCTTCATACCTGCACAAACAACTTGAAACTCTTTCAAGTGTTTATGTGGGTCTTTACCAGCCAAACCTCGAAAAATAGGGAGTAAATGAATCAAACCAGATTTTAAAGCAAAATCAACCTCAAGATTCGGTACTGTTATACATAGAGGTTGTTGGTTTAGATCCGGTGTAGCTAACTCCCTAAGTGTTCTATTGTTTTGTTCAGCCATTTTACTTACAACCTCCTCGTTTATTGGATCACAGGTTGAATTTACTTCTTCAGAGCTCGATGAGCTATTTCTTTGCTTTGTTTCCTTCCTTAGTTGCTTTGCAAGTTTCTCAATTTCAGGAATGTATTGTAATTCTCCTGAATGAGAAGAACGAGTCATGCAACACTAAGGATAACAAAAGCAATGAAAATTAATAATTTAAGAAACAATTTTTAGTTCCCCGGCAACGGCGCCAAATTTTGGCAGGGTTGTCGAAGCCCTACAAAATTAATACTGGCTCACTCCACTAATTTGTAGTAGTGGCAAGACCAGGTCGAATCCCAAGAGAACTAATGAGGATCGTTTCTTAAATTAAAAGAACTTAGAGTGGGAGAAATAATTTGAAATAAGTAAATAAAGTAAACTATAATCGTAAACAAGTTCAGGTATGATGATATTTGATTCAAGGAAAAAGAAATATTAAAGATGTGACTTAGATCATTGGCTCTTACAAATAAATTGTTAATTCAAGTACATAGCCAAAGACTAATTAAGATAGCTATAACTAGCCTTTAATCTCCCTAAATTAACTGATTCAAATTAAGCATTCAAACCAATAATTGTTATTGAATAAACTGGGGACGATAGCGTTCCATATTCACTCAATAACATCATTACACTTAAATGGAAAATAACTAAGCCTAAATCACATATTGAGATAGCTGCAACCTGCAACTTAGTCTTCCTGTCCTTTATATACTAATCACAGTAATATAATTAATACAGGCTACAGAGTCTAATCGTTTATAACAATTACGGATCATAAACTAATAGATAGCAATAGGAAAACAATAATAAACGAAGTTGTCAATTTAATTCATTATCAGTCTTCCTGGAAAATTAACTTTAAAAGAACAGGAAATACATGAATTCAACAAATTAATTGAAATAGAACCTCCCTAAATTCACAATTGAAATTTCAATTCCTTGAATCAAAATAAATAAAATCTAGCCAGACATGGAGAAAAACTATTCTAAAGTTCTAAGAATATGAAAGGAATAATCTGTCAAAATAAATCAAAATAGCTCTCCTTTTATAGGGTTCTGAACCAACAATTTTCCCTAAAATTATTGCTCTTACCAAATCAAAGACTGATTTCTCTCACAATTTCAACCTTAAATTCAAAAGCTTGGTTGATTTTTGATCTTCCCGCGAACGAAAATCGGTCGAAGTCGACGTCCAAAGCTGCTCGCGCCTTCTTTTTCGTTGGTGATCGTAATTCGCAAACCCGCGGCTGTTGTACGTAAACAGAACAAAAAAACTAAAATAAATAAAAGTAAAATAAAGTAACGTAGCAAAGCAAATTAAAGTCAAACAATCAAAGTGTAATTAGGATTATTAAATAAGTGGGACCCACTAAACTAATTTATTAAAATCAATTTAACTATAAGCTTAATTCTACTTAAATTTAATTAACTAAGTACTCTAATCCTAATATAACTAAATATACTAAATATAATTAAATATAAAATATAAATAATAAAATTAACTTATAAAATCTTATTTAAACCATGGTATAAAATATGCTCATTAGACCCAGTCCACCATAAATCGGGTATAATAAGATCGAACGAAATAGGAAAATAACAATATTATTAATAAGGGCATGATGCCCAATAGAATGCATACAAAGCCCAAAAACAGCGGCCCAATGGCCTAGGATGGCGATCCGAAAATGAAGAGGCTAAATAAATAATATATTAGGAAAAATAGACTAATAAATAATCTATAAGGAACAAAAGACTAATAAATACTCCGTAATATAATAACTACCCTAACGGAGAATTGACTATTGTCCCTTCGGCGAGAGAGATAAGACCCAGACCATCCAACTAGAGAAGTCACCATCTCTTGATTGATGTCTTGAATGGACTACAACCTGGCCTTTTATATTGCTTGAAGACCCCTCCGAACCAACCACGTGTATGGTCACCCACGCACACACACCTCCTCCAACCACGTGTCCATGAGCCGTGCGCACTCTCCCCTTCACGTCTGTACCGCCAAGGCACGTACTCCCTACCCGTGCCCAGCCACCAAGCCATGTGCCTAGTCGCCATAGCACGCGCATGGTACGTACCCAGTCACCATAGCACACCCCATGGCATGTACCCGGCTGCCATAGTACGTATCCAGCCGCCATAATATGTACCCCTCTTAATCATACGCGACCACTGTGCCATGCACGCACATGACCACCTGTCATGCACCAACGCCCGTCACCCCCTTGCCATGCACTCACCATGCATCCACGTCTATGTCACCATGCCATACACCCATGCTCGTCGCCCCCTCGATGGGTCGGGTGAGCGCCCTGCGCTTCGTTTGCCTCTACCTCATACTCCCAGTGGGCTGGCCTAATCTCATATATTCCCATCATTACATGTGTAAAATTAAATCATATACTACCAACATAAAAACATGAAAGTAATTTCTTTAATTATATATATATAAAAAACTAAATTGGATACTATGAATACTATGAGGATAAACATAATAAATTAAAATAAAATTTATATGATACCAGATAAATAATTAAAATTTTCTTTCTTGATTATACAAAAAAAATCATATATATAGAAATATAATTAAAACCATATATCATATTAATTTTTTTTTTGTTATTTATGTGCATCGCATAAAATTAATTTATTTGGTATAAAATTAAAATTATATTATCGTTATCACTGTAGTTCTGGTAGTATATGATATAGTTTTTGTATGATTTAAGGAAAAATTGTATACCAAAGTGGAGGACGATTTTTTGAAAAAAAAAAACAGAAAATTGGAGAGGTAGAAAAAGGAAAAATGAAAAAGTTGTTCACTAAATTTATTCTTCCAAATGCCTATTCCATCTCCATCCTAAGGATTTTGGAGAACGCTTCTCCAAATGGAGAAATGGAAATACACGGATGAACATTATACAAATGAATTATTATTATTATTGTTGTTATTATTATTACTATTATTATTATTATTATTATTATTATTATTAAATTCTTATTATTATTGATGTTGTTGTTGTTATTGTTATTGTTATTATTATTATTATTATTATTATTATTATTATTATTATTATTATTATTATTATTATTATTATTATTATTATTATTATTATTATTTCTTTTTCTGTTTTCCTTTTTCCTCCTCCTCACAAAGATTTGTTGTTGTTGTTGTTGTTAATAATAATAATAATAATAATAATAATAATAATAATATTATTATTATTATTATTATTATTATTATTATTATTATTGTAATTATTGTTATTGTTGATGTTATTATTATTATTATCTTTGTTGTAGAAATGTACAAATGCTATATGAGTTGATTGTATTTAATACAATAAAAAACTTAGAGAAATGAAAAACTAGAGAAATGGAGAAGAAGAAAACTTAGTGAACGACCTCGTACAATTCTGATTCTTCCTTTGTTATATTAATATTTTAATGAAGTTTTTAACTTGTAAGTTCATTGAATTATAATTGAACTTAAAATAATTAATTTATTAATATTAACATTAATATTAATATTCTAGTGTTATGAGTTGAATTCTTGCTGGCCGCATTTTAAATACTTTTGTATTGGCATATTATTAATAAGCTATTTGTTGGCAGCCACATCATTGACTGAGGCTAACCAAAATTTTAAGGTTCAAATTGAAAGTTTATAATAATTTTAAAAAATAGGAATTTTTTTTTATTTGAAAACAAAAATAGGAATTTTTAATTGTGGCTAATCGAAAATTCAATGGCTCAAAATTTAAGGTTCGGGGTAAAAAAAATTAATTCGATAACAAATCAAATGTTATAAAACCTTATTTATGGACATTATTATAGTATTGATGAATTGATTTGTAACAGCTACCATTTTGTATCATATATATATTGATAGGGATAAAATCCCGATCTATTTTTACTGACCTCCCGGTCTGCTTCCTACTCCAAGAGGTGTATTCTGAGTTCGCCGTTCGCCCGGAACCGTCTTTGTCCTGGTCTCTGCAGACTACTTAGAGTAACATCCTGACCTACTTCAGTCCCTTAGCGGGGTACGAACCTTAGCCTACCCGAGGTTAACACCTGGTTGACGAGGGATTGGACCGTTGCGCGGACCGGTGCATGCTCAACACACGTAACGCATGCCGCAAGGCCGGAACACTTCCCAGACCACCTATAAAAGGCGCATTTAATGCAGGCGAAAGGACTTTTGGTTGTTTTCATCTCTAGAATAGTCAAAGAGACCGGGAACCTCTGACCCACTGTCACGTAGACCAGTTTCGTATAGGGTATCTCTACTTGTACCCGATTTGGTATATATAGAAGAGTATTTCCACCGTACATCTGTATTTTACTATATCATTTTGGCGCCGTCCGTGGGGATCGAACCCACGACCACGTGGTTTGCTTCTCGGTCTCCAACCATGTACCCTTACATGGACTATTTCGCCGCTGCCAATCAAGAGCAAGAGGTACCATCCGACTTAAGATCTCGGCTCAATTCCCGAGACGAGCCGAACAACATGGGCGGGGCACCAAACCCCAACTCGGTCAACCTCATTTACCAACCCCAGGCGTTCCCTATCCCTGTTGGGCCGGTTCCTTACCAGTACCTGGCATACCCGGTGGACCCGAATATGTAGTGGTGGCCAAATTCTTCACTGCGCTTCTACGCACAGACTTTCGTTCCGCCCTATCCTTTCCAACTGCCAGTTCAGCCGCAGGTACCCCAACCTGACACCACGGCGGCCGGGGGCGCTGTGACAGCCCAACCAGGGCTACGAAGATCACACTCCGAACGACGATCGGCCTCGTCCCGTCTGCACGAGCCGATCCCGACGCGCTGCCCGGCCCTCTCCCGGTTAAGTGGGTCAGGAGCCCCACGCCCCCGCGATCGAGAAGAGCCGCCGAGGGCGAGCGCGTTTGATCGGTTGGACTTACCGATTAGCGACGACGATTCTAGTGAGGCGAGCTCTACCAACTCCCGCTTACACCGTCCTCGCGACCATACTCAGCAATCCGGCCTCTCCCGCAGAGTACTTGACCAAGTGCGCGCCGAGTTCAACAAGTGGAAGCAGGAGCAGGGTGATGGAAAGTCGACTGACAGAGCGGGAAATCTACTACGGACACCCTTCACTCAAGACATCATGAGTCAGCCCTACCCTATCGACTTGCGTGTCCCCGGAGATAAAGAGTACGCGGGTAGGTCGGATCCTGAGCAGCATGTTAACTCGTACTACGGCAACATGCTCATGATGGGGGTGTCAGAAGCCGTCATGTGCCGAGCCTTTTGCTCCACTTTGGCTGGCAGGGCCACGGAATGGTTCCGAACGTTGGAACTGGAGTCCATCTCCGACTTCAGAGAGTTAGCCCGAAGGTTCGTCCAACGATTTGCTATGTCTAAAACCGTGAAGAAACATTTCTCTCACCTCGAGAACGCTAAACAATTGGAGGGCGAGCCGCTCTCCGTCTTCATCGAGCGATGGAAAATCGCGATGACCGAGATTGAGCCGGTCGATGATGTAACCACCACGAACCTGTTGTTGTCCTCTCTGCGAGCGGGAAACCTGTACCAGGACCTCATCCTTAGGCTGCCGCTCTGTTATGAAGACGCCATGCGCAAGGTGGTCGATCACGCCAATACCACCGAGGCGAACTCGGCTAGAGGATGATGTAGACGGGAGGACCGTGAAGAGACCAAAACGAGAGAGATCGACGCCCGAATAACCAGAGACAGAAGGATCGTGATGGAAACCCGATCTACACCCCGTTGACGAGACCGATGGCAGAAGTCCTACAATACGCCCAAGGATGTCATATGATCCAGCTGCCCACTCCATCTAAGGATGGCCTGGCGAAGGACAAGTACTGCGCGTACCATCGGAACCGTGGGCACGACACCGAAGAGTGCCACGTGTTGAAAGGCTTGATAGAGGATTTGCTGCAAACTGGTGAGCTGGCCTAGTTCGCTGAGAAGAAGAAGAAGAAAGACCGACGAGGGTGGAAGAAGTACTTCAAGAAAGACAATGATACTGACCAGGACCGAGAGCCTCCCCCAACCGGTTCTTAGAAAAGTTATTCAGGTCATCTTTGGAGAACCGGAGGGCGGTGACACCGCTAGAGATCATCGTAACTGGGCTCGGGACTTACATGTCGGCCTGGTCGAAGAAGCTAACCCTGAGAAAAGGCCGAAGTTGGAGCCTATAGTATTCACAGACCGGGATTTACCGAGCACTATTGACTGCGCGACCGAGGCTTTGGTCGTAACCATTGACATCAACGGAGTGGATGTCCAGAGGGTCATGGTAGACACCAGATCGAGCGTCAACGTCATGTACCTGGAGGTCTTTCGGAAACTTTAGATTGACTGGTCCGAGCTGACCCCTGTCAGGACTCCGCTTTCCGGGTTCACAAGGGCCCTGGTGCACCCGGAGGGAACTGTGCGCCTTCCAGTGGAGGTTGGGACCGTCCAGAAGGTACTCCTAGTAGTAATGGAGTTTGTCGTCGTCGACTTAGTTTGCGTCCACAACGTAATACTGGGGAGGCCCGGGATTTCGCAGCTCGGGGCAATTATTTCCATGCCGCACCTATGCATGAAGTTCGAGACTCTGCAAGGCGTAGGCACGGTCCGAGGCGACCCCAGTCGGCCAGACGCTGCTATGTCAAGGCGGTTTAAAAGTAGGATGCCAGCACCTCCAGAGTGAACACCATTACCAAGAGGAAGGACGATGACCAAGTCAAGTAGCCCGAGCCATCGGAGGAAGTCGAAGCTATTGCTCTATCCAATTCCCGACCCGATCGAATCGTGAAGATCGACACGGCGCTGACTGTAGACTTCAGGATGGCGATCGTAAACGTCCTCCGGGAGTACTCCGATATTTTTGCTTGGGGCCCGAAGACATGCCAGGGATTGACCGCCAAACCATTTGTCACCGACTAGCAGTCCGGCCAGGGTCGAGGCCGGTAAAACAAAAGCAGAGGCATCTGTCGACCGACCGGCGCGAGTTTGTCCGGAGCGAAAACACGACTTTAGCCGCCGCCGGGCACATTCAGGAAGTCCATTATCCCGAGTGGCTGGCGAATGTGGTCTTGGTCTCCAAGCCACCGGCCTGGAGAATGTGAGTGGATTACACTAATCTGAACAAGGCTTGTCATTTGGACCTGTTCCCTTTCCCCAGCATTCATCAGATGGTGGATGAGACAGCCGGAGCCGAGCTATTAAGCTTCTTGGACGTGTTTAAAGGCTACTACTATATTATGATGGCCGAGGAGGATGAAGCGAAGACAGCATTCATTACCCCATATGGGCTGTATTGTTACCGAGTGATGCCGTTCGGCCTGCGGAACGTGGGAGCTACCTACCAGCGAATGGTGAACTCATTGTTCGGGAGCCTGATCGGTAAGACAATGGAGGCTTACATTGATGATATGCTGGTGAAGAGCGCGGACATGCACGACCATGTGGCAGACTTACAGCAGAGCTTTGAGATCATGAGGCGACACCGATTGAGACTCAACCCGGCTAAGTGTACCTTCGCCGTCCAGACCGGAAAATTCCTGGGATTTATGATGACAAGAAGAGGGATAGAACCCAACCCTGCAAAATTAAAGGCGATCGTCGACATGAGACAATCGACCACAGTCCGAGAGGTCCAGCAGCTGACCGGCCGGCTGGCTCTCCGAGTGGTCCAGCAGCTGACGAGCACACCCGTTCTTCCAGACTTTAAAGAAGACGTCCACTTTCGCATGGACGGAGGAATGTCAGAAGGCCTTTGAGAGCTTAAAAGAGTACCTCGCTTCGCCGATAGTGTTGTCCCGACCAGAGCCCGGCGAAGAGTTGCAAGCCTACCTTTCAGCGTCGGATCGGGCAGTCAGCACGATACTTTGTAGAACGGATGCCGATGGTGTGCAACGCCCGGTCTACTACATCAGCCATGCACTTCAATGGCCGGAGTTATGGTACTCCCGGTTGGAAAAGGTAGTCTTCACCCTATGTACGGCCGCGAAGAAACTCACTCCTTATTTCCAGGGTCGGGTCATTCGGGTGTTAACAGATCAACCGATGGGCGCCATTCTCCAGACAACGACGTCATCCGGTCGGCTAATCAAGTGGACGATGATGCTGACCCAGGTCACCGTTGAATACACACCCCGGCTGGCCATCAAGGGGCAAGCTCTGGCCGATTTTGTAGTTGAGTGTTCGGCAAGGAATCTCACGGTGGAAAACGATCGCGGGACTAACCCAACCGAGTGGGAGATAGCGACGGACGGGTCGAGCTGCAAAACAGGGGCAGGCGCTGGAGTGGTGTTGACAAGCCCGGAAGGGTTCAAGGTCTACTATGCCGTATCTCTCCGCTTCTCGCCGACGAACAACGAGGCTGAGTATGAAGCGTTCATCGCAGGCTTACGCAATGTCGGGTCTATGGGAGCATATCCCAGTCTATTATTACCGACCTCCCGGTCTGCTTCCTACTCCAAGAGGTGTATTCTAAGTTCGCCCGAAACCGTCTTTGTCCCGGTCTCTACAGACCGGTCAGAGTAACATCCCGACCTGCTTCAGTCCCTTAGCGGGGTACGAACTTTAGCCTACCCGAGGTTAACACCTGGTTGCCATGGGATTGGACCGTTGCGCGAACCGGTGCATGCTCAACACTCGTAACGCATGCCGCAAGGTCGGAACACTTCCCGAGACCACCTATAAAAGGCGCATTTAATGCAGGCGAAAGGACTTTTGGTTGTTTTCATCTCTAGAATAGTCAAAGAGACCGGGAACCTCTAACCCACTGTCACGTAGACCGGTTTCATATAGGGTATCTCTACTTGTACCCGATTTGGTATTTATACAAGAGTATTTCCACCGTACATCTGTATTTTACTATATCATATATTATTGTAAAAGGAACTAATAAGATGTTGATTCTATTTTCTCTTATCTCTATTGTCTCTACTTTCATTATTTTCTTGCTAGCAAAACAACGGTTAGGAACTAATGACCAACGGGCATCAAATTTTTCAGATTATTGTATGGCCATGGGGATTAAGGTGGAACATTCATGAGCCAAATCATAAGGTTGAATGCCCAATTCTCTGATTAGCCTATTAAGAACGTAAGAATTGATAATGCTGGTGAGTTCACCTCATTAGTTTTTCATATTATTGTATGGTCATGGGATTAAGGTGGAACATCCTTTACCATATGTCCACACTCATAATGGTTTAGCTAAATCCCTTATCAAAAGAATTAAGCTAATAGCTAAACCATTATTGCAACGGTCCAGTTTACCAGTTACTTGTTAGGGACACGCAATATTGCATGTTGTAGATCTAATACAACTCCGATTAACTGCATATCATGATTATTCCCCTCTACAACTTGTACGTGGTAATGAGCCACACATTTCTCATTTGCGTGTCTTTGGTTGTTTGGTTTACGTACATATACCAGCTCCACATCGTACTTTGATGGGCCCGCAGCGTCGGTTAGGTATTTATGTTGGGTATGAATCCCCTTCTATCATTAAATACCTTGAGCCCATGACAGCAGATCAATTTACTACACGGTTTGCTGACTGCATTTTTTATGAAGATCATTTTCCGGCATTAGGGGAGAGAAAAACCCAGCTTTGAACAAATGTCAAGAAATTTCATGAGATGAAATAGATCTTCAATATCTTGACCCACGTACTAATCAAAATGAACTTGAAGTTCAAAAAAAAAGTTTGCAAAAACTAGCAAATAATCTGTCAGATGTGTTTAATAACTATAAAGGAGTACCTAGGTCCTATATTCCTGCCTAAAATGTTCCATCAAGAATAATTGTCCCCAAAGGACAAAATACTAACACCGACATTACCCAACTCTAGAAGCGTGGAAGACCAGTTGGTGCAAAATACTTAATTCGCAGAAAATTAAAAACAATAAACAATCACAGTTACTCGAAAATAGTCTTGAAGACGGAAAACCCAGTGTAAATGCACGTGCTACAAATAAATCTAACACTAGGAATACAGAACACCTTCACCAAGATATAATAGCCAATGAAAAAGAATATTGGTTGATATAAATATAGAAACGGGCATAAACTTTATAGAAACAGGCAAAAATAACAATAGAAATATAACAGTCGTCGACGACTAATTCACGTCTACAATTGCTCTTCACATTTCTTTCAATAATCTGGATCCAGAACAAAAAACTATAGCAGAGTGCTGGAAGCACTCTGATTGGTTAAAATGGAAAGAAGCAATTGAGGCTTAGCTCAACTCGCTAAATAAAAGAAAAGTGTTTAGTCCTCATTTGCTTACCCCTAAAGGTGAGATCCTTATAGGATCCAAATGGCTATTTGTACGAAAGAGGTATGAACAGAATGACGTGTTCAAATATAAATCGAGACTTGTAGCTTAGGGTTCTTACAGAGACTCGAAATAGATTTTGAACAAACTTACTCTCTTGTCTTAGATGTCACATCGTTCCATTATCTAATATCGCTGTCAGTAAAAATGAATCTAGAAATATAGTTAATAGATGTTGTGACCGCATATTTATATGGGTCACTAGACACTGACATATATATGAAAGTACCCGAGGGCATCCAAAATCCTTTATGTAAAGGAAAAACAAATCAAAAGTTGTCCAGTGTAAAATTACAAAAGTTATTATATGGCTTAAAACAATCAGGAAGAATGTGGTTTTATAGATTGAGTGAATTCCTCTCAAAACAATGATATGAGAATAAAGATATTAGTCCCAGTATCTTCACTAAGAAATCATTCGATAGATTTTATATTATATCCATCTATGTAGATGATATAAACATTATTGGGACATGCAATGATGTTAAGGGGGCATGTTTGTGTTTAAAGGAGGAATTCGAAATGAAAGACTTGGGGAAAATCAAGTTCTGTCTCGGCCTGTAGATCGAGCATTTCCATGAAAGAATATTCATACATCAATCCAAATACACCGAAAAATTATTGGAGAAATTCTACATGGATAAGTCTCATCCACTTAGTACTCCAATGGTAGTTTGATCACTTGAATTTGATAAGGACGCATACAGACCTAAAGAGGATAATGAGGATATTCTAGGACAAGAAGTCCCTTACTTAAGTGCCATAGGAGCAGTTTTATATTTTGCAAACTGAACCAGATCGGATATTGCATTTTCAGTAAATATGCTAGCTCGATTTAGTGCAGCTCCAACCATAAGGCATTGGAATGGTATAAAGCATATCCTTAGATATTTGCAAGACACAAAGGATCTTGGGTTTCTATTCAAAAGATACCAAGACACCACATTATTGTGATATTCGGATGCTGGTTATATGTCTGATCCACATAATGCTAGATCCCAGACCGAATATGTATTCCTTTGTGAAGGTACTGCTATCTCATGGAAATCAGTTAAACAAACACTAGTACCTACCTCGTCAAACCACTCTGAAATCATTGCTTTATACGAGACCTCAAACGAATGTATATGGTTGAGGTCACTAATATATAATATTCAAGACTCGTGTGGAATAATGAGTATTGAAAAAACCCCCACTATCTTGTATGAGGACAACGCAACATGTGTTTCACAAATGAGTAATAGATATGTTAAAGGTAATCTCACTAAACCTATTGCACCAAAGTTCTTTTATCCACATGAGCTCTAGAAGAGTGGTGAAATACATGCTCAAAAGATTCAATCTAGAGAAAATCTAGTAGATTTATTCACTAAGTCCTTACCTACATATACTTTTGAGAAATATGTTCATAAAATTAGTATGCGTAGGTTAGATGGTTGTTGTCTTCAGGGGAGCAACAATATCTCGGTGCACATAAATTATCGGTCCAGATGACCAACAACTCTTGTAAATTCTAAAGATTAAACCTAGAAGGATATGGTTGTACTCTTTTTTCCTTAACTAAGTTGTTTTTTTCCCTAGATTTTTCTTAGTGTAAGGTTTTTAATGAGGAAACTAATGCAACACATGATTATCCATATATCATGTACTCTTTTCTCGACTAGGTTTTACCCACAAGATTTTTCTACCGAGTTTTTAACGAGGCATGATTATGGCAAAATAATGTCCAAGTGAGAGCGTTATAAAACCTTATTTATGGACATTACTATGGTATTGATGAATTGATTTGTAACAGGATTGTATTTATTGCATGATTTCACTAGTACAAAATAGAGAATAGAATTATGACTTTAGACTACCCTTCCTCAAACAAGGGTAGTGTATAGTCAAAAAAAAAAGGGCGGTGGCATATTTGTAAATAAATGAACAAGAAACAGCTACCCTTTCAAAAACAAGGGCAGCGGATAAAAAGGCGGGTGGAATTTCCGCTGCCCTTTCTACGAGAAAGGGTAGCGGATATATTTATTACTTTATGTATCCACTACCCTTTCTAAAAGAAAAGGTAGCTGAAATAATTTGAATTAAAAAAGAAAAAAAAATCAAAATTAAAAACAAAAAGAAAAACAAAATTAAAAAACACGGGATCCTCAGATCTGAAACAAACACGGGATCGGACGACAACAACAGATCTCAAACCTACACACGCGACTCACAGCGCCGGCTGTCGCCTCCCACGCCGTTCACCTCCCACGCCGGTCGTCGCCTCCCACGCCCGTCGCCTCCCTCGCTGTCGCCTCCCTCAGCCTCCACGCACGACGCCAGCGCCTCCCAAGCTACTGCCGCTGCCTACCCCAAGCTAATTAAGGACGCCGGCGCCTACATCAGCCACCCAAGACGCCGCCGCTGTTCCTCAATCGCCGGCGACATAGGTCTCCTCCTCAACCGCGCCGCCGCTGCTTCGTCCACCGCCGCCGCTGCCGCCGATTTGGATCCATCAACGCCACAGGTTTTTTTTTTTTTTTTTTTTTTGTTAAAATTAGTTCTTATAATTATCATTTAATATATATTATATTTGTTAATTTTTATAATTTTTCTTTCGAATTTTTAGTTATTTATTGTTATTTTGTTGTTATATCCTAATATGTGTACAAATATGAATTTAATTGTTATTTTTGTTGGGATTATATAGTAATGTGTGCATATATGGCATATTATATGAATAATAATATGAGTAAAAGTATGCATTTTAGTTATGAATTTTGATTGTTATTATTTAATTTTGAATATTGGCATTTTAATTATTGAGATGGGTGCCATTGTTGAAGTTGTGGTAGGTGTGTTTAGAGTTGTGTGGGTAGTAGGATGACAAACAACACTCTACCTCTCAAATTACTCTAAATTAAAGTTAAAGTTACTTGCGGTTAGTTCTAATATGTAATAATGTAATTGAGTTTGTTTAAGTTTGATAGCTCATAATATATTATATATGGATGTGTATATATATGTATTATATATTGTTAATTAATTATTTAAATTTTAATTTACTATTTTTTTTTTCTTTTCTCTCTAAACATTTTAGCACCATTCAGTTTGTACACACCTTATGGCATTGGTCAGTTCTCTGTCTTCTGTTACAATGTTTCTAGTGACTCTGATTAATGCTCCTCCTCCCCTCTCTTTTCTCAGTGTCTGTTCACCTTGTTAGCTTGATCAATTTTCTGTCTATATGTGCAATGTTTTAAGTGAACCTTCATTAATGCACTTCCATTCCCCTTTCCTTTCCAAGTGTGTTTGTTCTGGTTTTTAGTGATTCAGTCACATGGTTTAGACAGTTTACAATGGAACTAAATCTTGAAATAGTATCTATAATAATTTATGTTGAGTTCGCTCTGTTCATAATTCTTATGCTCTAAATTGTTTTTTTAAAAAGATATAAAGTGATAAAAGACTGAAATTTGATTTGACACTATCCAATTTGTTATCTTGCAGGACTCTTGGCGTGAGTTGGCAAATGCATTTGCTAATGAAAGAACTCTTTTCTCACTATATGCTTCTTATCAGGTAAATAACCTCAAGGTTTTGTTTTAGTTGGTTAAGGGAGTAATGATTAGGGTAGAGGTGCATTCTGAGTCTTCTTCCAATTTTTTAAAGAAGAAACAACATCATGAGTTACTCTGTTTTAGTGTACCATTTTGAAGGGCTGAAGAGACTCCCCTCTCTCACCCATGCTCACCGAGTCTGTCTATCCTTCCTTTCTTGTCTCCTATTTTGCACGGGGATTATATTTCTCCAAATTACTAGCCTTGCACTGAACAATGTTTTCTCCCAGTGGAAACTACAATGCTATTTTGTTTTAATGACAGCGTTCACTTGCTCAGACACTGGTTCTTTCAGCTACTGGTATGAGAGATTCAGAGATGTCATATCTTCTTTCAGCAAGAAGATTTTAAGATTAGCCGGTCTTCAGTGTTGGCATTGTTTATCATATGGCCGATTTCAAGTGAGTTCTGTGATGTGTAATCATTTATTTTTAGAACTTTGCTTTTCATATTCTTAACATCTTTAGTTTTCTTTGTTTGAATGTAGATGGAACTCTGTATGAATCCAGACCTGATTAAGAAATGGAAAAAGATTGCTAAAAGAGCCAAGGAGGCAGCTAAAAGGGGAGAACCTTTTGATCCCTCAAACATGCTGGAAGCAAAATTCTTGAGGAACCTGATTGAGGAGTTTCTTCAGGTTTCAATTAATGGATTCACTTATGTTAATCTTCTTCAATTCTCTTAGTCTTCTATATATATATATATGTGTGTGCGAGTGCGTATATATATATATATATTTTCTTATGCTTCTTCCCATCCAATATCAGGTGCTTGATTCTGAGGTTTTCCCTAGCATGGAGCACAGTGAGACAGAGGATAGATTTATTGATGCAAGTGATTTTGCAGCTGTTCATGATGCTTGTGTCTTATATTGTGAAAGGTTTATGGAGTTCCTCATTGATCTTCTGAGCCAACTGCCAACAAGAAGGTATTCTTGTGATCGTTGAATGATTTTTAAATGCCTATAATATGATATAAATTTATAGCAGGCATTCTTAGTCAGTATTGTTGATTTGGTTTAAACTGAGCTCTCTCATTCTTATATCTATCTTTTTCTGATTCCTCTTTATGCACAGATATATAAGGCCTCTTGTTGCTGATGTCGCTGTTGTTGCTAAATGTCATTTAAGTGCCCTCTATAAGCATGAGAAAGGAAAACTCTTTGCACAGCTTGTTGACTTGCTTCAATTTTATGAGACATTTGAGATTGATGACCATCTAGGGAGGCAAATGACTGATGATGAGGTCCTTCTGGCTCATTATGATCTCTTTCAGTCATTCCAGCTTTTTGCATTCAATAAGATTCCTAAGGTCATTTTTGCTTTATATTTATTTGGCATGCTGCTATTTGTTTATAATTTTAGATTATCTTGTTTGAGATATCTAGATGCATCTTAACTAGCATTTTCTTTTTCTTGGCAGTTGCGGGAGCTTGCTCTAGCCAATATAGGTGCAATCAACAGGCGTGCTGATCTCTCAAAGAAACTCTCAGTGCTTTGTCCTGAGGAATTGAGAGATTTGGTTTGTCAAAAGGTGTGTGAAGTTGTTGAATAACTATTATCATTTAGGTTAACTTATTGAAAATGTGGTTATTGCTTTATTCAGGGATAACATGAATGTTGCTTACTACTGAATATATCTCTTTTTTTCTGGATGCAGCTTAAACTGATATCAAAAGATGATCCATGGTCGGAAAGGGTTGATTTCTTGATTGAAGTCATGGTCTCATTTTTTGAGAGACAACAATCTCAGAAGGAGACAACACTGGTTCTATATTAATGTAGAAATCATTGGTTACTTTTGGTGATTTGCTTACGCTCAAAAAACGTATATGTGTTGGACCCATTGGCTTGTGATCGCATATTTGTAGTGTCCACAACAACCGGGAGGTGTTGAGTGCGGATATTATGTGATGCGATACATGTTTGATATTGTGACAAAATACTCAACTCTTGATAATTTAGATGGGGTAAGTGAATTTAAATAGAACTATTTATAGTTCAATTATATTTTATTAATTAACATATTTAATAATTTGATTAATTAAATTATTTTGTAGGTATTTGAAATCAATTCGTACTCTACCAACGAAATTGAAGAGATTTGAGAATATTGGGCAAAATACTTATTGGAAGAGTGCTTGTAACTTGTTTTTAGATTAAGTATTATCTTTTGTTTATAACTTATTATTGTGTTGAAAGTATTTGCTTGGATTATTTTATGAGATTATTATATTGCATTGCATGTGTTAAAAGTAGTGTATGTGATATTTTATGTTGATGGTTACTATTGTGTTTAAAATATTGAGTTGATGGTTAATTTATGAGTATAATTTTGTTCAGGATTTTTAAAATAATTTGAAAATTTTAAAAATAATAATTTAATTTTAAAAATAAAATAAATAATCCGCTACCCTTCCTAGGAAAGAAGGGTAGCGGAATAAAAAAAAAAACAAAAAAAGAATCCGCTACCCTTCTGCGGATAGAAGGGTAGCGGATAGGCTGTCTACAAAGGGTAGCGGAAACCCGGAGGCTATCAGCGACCCTGGCATCCGCTACCCTTCTAGAAGGGTAGCGGAAAGCCCTTTACAAGGGTAGCGGATGCCCAAATCTGTACTAGTGTTTGTAGCATATATATATATATATATATATATATATATATATATATATATATATATATATATATATATATATATATATATCATTGTAAAAGGAAGTAATTAATAAGATGCTGATTTTATTTTCTTCTATCTCTCTTGTCTCTACTTTCAATATTTTCTTGCTTTTAGCTTATACTCCAAAATTGCTAGCAACATAACGGTTAGGAGCTAATGGCCAACGGGCATCAAACACGGACATCAAACTTTCAACATGAACTACTTAAGTCAATCAATTAATTCAATGATCCATTGACCTGAAACTAATTATTGTAAGAATAATGTTAGATGCTCATGTAGAAACCATTTATTTTTTTGCCACTGCCAAATTTGTAATAAATTGAAATTTGAAATAGATAAAGAAAAGATGAAAATACTATCCATACAAATATAATCACCTCACAAAGAAACAAAAATTGTTTGATTTTTTAAAAGAGCAATTCCCTCGGGGGGAGCTTGAATGCTCCATATAACTTTAAACTATAAACTTACGTATCTTAAACTTTAAATTTACACAAAATTATTATAACACTAGTACAGATTTGGGCATCCGCTACCCTTGTAAAGGGCTTTCCGCTACCCTTCTAGAAGGGTAGCGGATGCCAGGGTCGCTGATAGCCTCCGGGTTTCCGCTACCCTTCTACAAAGGGTAGCGGATGACAGCCTATCCGCTACCCTTCTATCCGCAGAAGGGTAGCGGATTCTTTTTTTGTTTTTTTTTTTATTCCGCTACCCTTCTTTCCTAGGAAGGGTAGCGGATTATTTATTTTATTTTTAAAATTAAATTATTATTTTTAAAATTTTCAAATTATTTTAAAAATCCTGAACAAAATTATACTCATAAATTAACCATCAACTCAATATTTTAAACACAATAGTAACCATCAACATAAAATATCACATACACTACTTTTAACACATGCAATGCAATATAATAATCTCATAAAATAATCCAAGCAAATACTTTCAACACAATAATAAGTTATAAACAAAAGATAATACTTAATCTAAAAACAAGTTACAAGCACTCTTCCAATAAGTATTTTGCCCAATATTCTCAAATCTCTTCAATTTCGTTGGTAGAGTACGAATTGATTTCAAATACCTACAAAATAATTTAATTAATCAAATTATTAAATATGTTAATTAATAAAATATAATTGAACTATAAATAGTTCTATTTAAATTCACTTACCCCATCTAAATTATCAAGAGTTGAGTATTTTGTCACAATATCAAACATGTATCGCATCACATAATATCCGCACTCAACACCTCCCGGTTGTTGTGGACACTACAAATATGCGATCACAAGCCAATGGGTCCAACACATATACGTTTTTTGAGCGTAAGCAAATCACCAAAAGTAACCAATGATTTCTACATTAATATAGAACCAGTGTTGTCTCCTTCTGAGATTGTTGTCTCTCAAAAAATGAGACCATGACTTCAATCAAGAAATCAACCCTTTCCGACCATGGATCATCTTTTGATATCAGTTTAAGCTGCATCCAGAAAAAAAGAGATATATTCAGTAGTAAGCAACATTCATGTTATCCCTGAATAAAGCAATAACCACATTTTCAATAAGTTAACCTAAATGATAATAGTTATTCAACAACTTCACACACCTTTTGACAAACCAAATCTCTCAATTCCTCAGGACAAAGCACTGAGAGTTTCTTTGAGAGATCAGCACGCCTGTTGATTGCACCTATATTGGCTAGAGCAAGCTCCCGCAACTGCCAAGAAAAAGAAAATGCTAGTTAAGATGCATCTAGATATCTCAAACAAGATAATCTAAAATTATAAACAAATAGCAGCATGCCAAATAAATATAAAGCAAAAATGACCTTAGGAATCTTATTGAATGCAAAAAGCTGGAATGACTGAAAGAGATCATAATGAGCCAGAAGGACCTCATCATCAGTCATTTGCCTCCCTAGATGGTCATCAATCTCAAATGTCTCATAAAATTGAAGCAAGTCAACAAGCTGTGCAAAGAGTTTTCCTTTCTCATGCTTATAGAGGGCACTTAAATGACATTTAGCAACAACAGCGACATCAGCAACAAGAGGCCTTATATATCTGTGCATAAAGAGGAATCAGAAAAAGATAGATATAAGAATGAGAGAGCTCAGTTTAAACCAAATCAACAATACTGACTAAGAATGCCTGCTATAAATTTATATCATATTATAGGCATTTAAAAATCATTCAACGATCACAAGAATACCTTCTTGTTGGCAGTTGGCTCAGAAGATCAATGAGGAACTCCATAAACCTTTCACAATATAAGACACAAGCATCATGAACAGCTGCAAAATCACTTGCATCAATAAATCTATCCTCTGTCTCACTGTGCTCCATGCTAGGGAAAACCTCAGAATCAAGCACCTGATATTGGATGGGAAGAAGCATAAGAAAATATATATATATATATACGCACTCGCACACACATATATATATATATAGAAGACTAAGAGAATTGAAGAAGATTAACATAAGTGAATCCATTAATTGAAACCTGAAGAAACTCCTCAATCAGGTTCCTCAAGAATTTTGCTTCCAGCATGTTTGAGGGATCAAAAGGTTCTCCCCTTTTAGCTGCCTCCTTGGCTCTTTTAGCAATCTTTTTCCATTTCTTAATCAGGTCTGGATTCATACAGAGTTCCATCTACATTCAAACAAAGAAAACTAAAGATGTTAAGAATATGAAAAGCAAAGTTCTAAAAATAAATGATTACACATCACAGAACTCACTTGAAATCGGCCATATGATAAACAATGCCAACACTGAAGACCGGCTAATCTTAAAATCTTCTTGCTGAAAGAAGATATGACATCTCTGAATCTCTCATACCAGTAGCTGAAAGAACCAGTGTCTGAGCAAGTGAACGCTGTCATTAAAACAAAATAGCATTGTAGTTTCCACTGGGAGAAAACATTGTTCAGTGCAAGGCTAGTAATTTGGAGAAATATAATCCCCGTGCAAAATAGGAGACAAGAAAGGAAGGATAGACAGACTCGGTGAGCATGGGTGAGAGAGGGGAGTCTCTTCAGCCCTTCAAAATGGTACACTAAAACAGAGTAACTCATGATGTTGTTTCTTCTTTAAAAAATTGGAAGAAGACTCAGAATGCACCTCTACCCTAATCATTACTCCCTTAACCAACTAAAACAAAACCTTGAGGTTATTTACCTGATAAGAAGCATATAGTGAGAAAAGAGTTCTTTCATTAGCAAATGCATTTGCCAACTCACGCCAAGAGTCCTGCAAGATAACAAATTGGATAGTGTCAAATCAAATTTCAGTCTTTTATCACTTTATATCTTTTTAAAAAAACAATTTAGAGCATAAGAATTATGAACAGAGCGAACTCAACATAAATTATTATAGATACTATTTCAAGATTTAGTTCCATTGTAAACTGTCTAAACCATGTGACTGAATCACTAAAAACCAGAACAAACACACTTGGAAAGGAAAGGGGAATGGAAGTGCATTAATGAAGGTTCACTTAAAACATTGCACATATAGACAGAAAATTGATCAAGCTAACAAGGTGAACAGACACTGAGAAAAGAGAGGGGAGGAGGAGCATTAATCAGAGTCACTAGAAACATTGTAACAGAAGACAGAGAACTGACCAATGCCATAAGGTGTGTACAAACTGAATGGTGCTAAAATGTTTAGAGAGAAAAGAAAAAAAAAATAGTAAATTAAAATTTAAATAATTAATTAACAATATATAATACATATATATACACATCCATATATAATATATTATGAGCTATCAAACTTAAACAAACTCAATTACATTATTACATATTAGAACTAACCGCAAGTAACTTTAACTTTAATTTAGAGTAATTTGAGAGGTAGAGTGTTGTTTGTCATCCTACTACCCACACAACTCTAAACACACCTACCACAACTTCAACAATGGCACCCATCTCAATAATTAAAATGCCAATATTCAAAATTAAATAATAACAATCAAAATTCATAACTAAAATGCATACTTTTACTCATATTATTATTCATATAATATGCCATATATGCACACATTACTATATAATCCCAACAAAAATAACAATTAAATTCATATTTGTACACATATTAGGATATAACAACAAAAATAACAATAAATAACTAAAAATTCGAAAGAAAAATTATAAAAATTAACAAATATAATATATATTAAATGATAATTATAAGAACTAATTTTAACAAAAAAAAAAAAAAAAAAAAACCTGTGGCGTTGATGGATCCAAATCGGCGGCAGCGGCGGCGGTGGACGAAGCAGCGGCGGCGCGGTTGAGGAGGAGACCTATGTCGCCGGCGATTGAGGAACAGCGGCGGCGTCTTGGGTGGCTGATGTAGGCGCCGGCGTCCTTAATTAGCTTGGGGTAGGCAGCGGCAGTAGCTTGGGAGGCGCTGGCGTCGTGCGTGGGAGGCTGAGGGAGGCGACAGCGAGGGAGGCGACGGGCGTGGGAGGCGACGACCGGCGTGGGAGGTGAACGGCGTGGGAGGCGACAGCCGGCGCTGTGAGTCGCGTGTGTAGGTTTGAGATCTGTTGTTGTCGTCCGATCCCGTGTTTGTTTCAGATCTGAGGATCCCGTGTTTTTTAATTTTGTTTTTCTTTTTGTTTTTAATTTTGATTTTTTTTTCTTTTTTAATTCAAATTATTTCAGCTACCTTTTCTTTTAGAAAGGGTAGTGGATACATAAAGTAATAAATATATCCGCTACCCTTTCTCGTAGAAAGGGCAGCGGAAATTCCACCCGCCTTTTTATCCGCTGCCCTTGTTTTTGAAAGGGTAGCTGTTTCTTGTTCATTTATTTACAAATATGCCACCGCCCTTTTTTTTTTGACTATACACTACCCTTGTTTGAGGAAGGGTAGTCTAAAGTCATAATTCTATTCTCTATTTTGTACTAGTGTAATGTCATCGTATTTTTTTTTATAAAAAGTTTCTTTATTCTGAGCATTGATTTTGGCTAAATCAATGGCTAAGATTTCACCTTATTTTTTTACCTAAAAACTCCTTTGCATTTAATCTCTAGTCTATATATATAGAAACGGACAAAGAACATTATAATAAATTGATCAATATAACTGAAAATATAGTCCTCAATTAAACAAAATAATATTATATTCTCACAATCTAAAACAAATATATAAAGTAATCTTACATTTTCAAAATTTTTCATTACCTATCATCGTACATTTTTAAAATTTTACATTACCTGTATCGTGAATCAAACGCGGTCTTATTGTAATAGAACTTAATCATGAGCCTTTAAAATTGGCAGTTAGTATATCTCACGTGGAATCTTATCGTCTAATATGAATTGATAATGTCCTACTAATTGCCAAAATATTATCTTGTCAGATACCAATTTAATTTTTATAAGAAATTCCTTTAAACGGAGTGACGACGAAGACAATAATGTTACCCATAATGCAGAAATGTATTATGTGAAAGAAACGTGGGATGATGCCACTGTCACTCTAATTCTAGTATGCGGTAATTTTATTTTTTCTAAATATTTTTATATATGTTGAATTTATTTACTTATATTATATTGGAAAATGTTACTTGTAGTCATTAAATTATTTTATAATAATGAATTTAATTCCTTAATTATTTTCATAGCCACTTTTCACCCTTAATTATTATCTTGGTGCTTTTTTTTTTTTTTTTTTTTTTTTTTTTTTTTTTTTTTTTTTTTTTTTTTTTTTTTTTTTTTTTTTTTTTTTTTTTTTACTTATGATGGGATAGGATGGATAATATATTATGTCCGGACCACATGGACCAGCCCAAGGGAGTAACTAGATCAAGAAGGTCTAAGAAGGATATCCAATACAGAGCTACCGAAAAGTTTGATAAGGATTGGAGTTAGTATCTGTAATATTAGTAAGATTAGAGCTTATTATTTATAACGTAACAAGGATTCCCAATATGAGACAGTCCATGACTCTTATTCCTTGTAGGGCTCTAGGCCCAAAATATGTATAAATAGACCCTCCAAACATGGAGAAGTGGCTGTCAATTCTGAGCAATACAATAACTATATTCTCTCCATATATATTTTCTCTATATTTCCTATATTCTCGTTATCTTAGCGGTGGTGTTGGCCTAACTACCGTTGAGTACCCAAAAATCATAAAACCAACATTGGCGCCATCCATGGGGATTGATACGAAAAGCTTCGTACTTTCCTCTAAACTTTAGAAAACATGGTGATGACACCATAAAATACGTAGATTGATCAACCGGTTAGGGAATTGCAAGAAACTCTAAACCAACCCCCTTCTCATGTTCGGTCCAATCAGCCAGCTCTCTCATAGGAAGCCGACTCAAGGAACCCTCGAGATGGGGAATGAACTCATTCGAATACACACCCACCGGTCATTGGCGTTCCACTGACCCAGCGGGTCGAGCTCCCACTCGAAATAGTGGAACTTGCTAAACAGCTCCTTGAAGTCCTGTAGTGTATAGTAGTCGTACAACAAGGGGTGAGTTTCCACTGGACCTCTCTTGAGCCAACCCATCAACTCGAACAGTCCATGGAAGCCCAACTAGGAGATACCATGGAGCGATCTCAGTTCATGATCGCCTGGAGCCCCCAAATCCACAGCCCCACGACCTGAAGGAGGAAACTTGGTAGCGAAAAAAAACCCACGATGAAAAGTCAGACTCAACCCCCGGCGACGAGATGAAGTCGCCCAAATAGCTACCCCTCATGCAAAGAAGACTCCAAGCAAGGGAACCACAAAGAGAAGGAATTCCGCAGGATACGGCAGAAAGCTATGGCAAAACCCCAGATCTTGATCGGGAGAACCGAGACCAAAAGGTAGTAGAACTCCCTAGGGAAATAAGTGACCTCCAAACGAAAATCGAAGGAGGAACCGACCGACTAATCCCTACTGTCCACTAGTCCGTTCACTTTAGAGATACAAGACTATTGTGCGCCTAGGGACGTTAAATGCCCAGCGATGCCCACATACGACGGAACGGAAGATCCCAGTGATCACCAAATTGGTTTTCAAGAAAAAATGATGGTAATAGGAGCAGATGACCCAATGTACTACCGAGTCTTTTTCTCAACACTCGAAGGAGTCGCGCAATGATGGTTTTATCATTACCGCCACGATCTATTGATTGCTTTGAGACTTTAGGTGAACGATTCCTAACATATTTCGTGGGGAACATGAAAACCAAAAGGCATTTCATGACTCTGACCGCCATACAACAAGAAGAAGCTGAGACCCTAAAAGAATTCTTGGGAGGATGGTAAAAGAAAGTACAAATGGTGGAGGATCTGCATGACCTGACAGCCTTAACACTCTTCATGGAGGCTCTAAGATCTGGAGACCTATTCGCCACCCTGCGAAGGGATACTCCCAAGACATATGCCCAAGCTATCCAGCGAGCTAACAAATATGCTGAGATGGAAGAAGCTTTACAACAAAAGCAAAAGTGGGAAGCAAAGCGACCCCGTGATGAGGCAAGAATGCATTTAATGGACCGACCGTAAAAAAGAGAAAGCATACCAAGTACCCACAGAAAACCAACCAGCCCCCGTCATGAAGTGGCCCCATACCTAGGACCCATCAAGTGTATGAGATACAACCACCCCGCCCCACATCTACAGGGAACCTGCCGCCGCCACCTCCCATGCAATTCGGTGACCAAACACATCGTGCCTAACCATCTGATAGGGGGACCTAAATATTGTCATTATCACAAGCGTTTGGGAGACAGCACCGAGGAATACATCACTCCGCAAAGAGAAATCGAAGACATCATCCAAAGAGGGCGACTGGCTGCTCGTCCCAAGCAATGGCTAAGGCAACCCGGGCAACCAAGCTGGGACCCCATCTCTATTGATTGAGGAACAGAGCCCTCGCTAGAAGGTCCCAATAGGCGAGACAATGAGTGTGAAGAACAGGAAGAACGGAACTGGAACGATAAGCCCGTAATCCACTAGAGACGATATAAAAAGCTCGAATGAGTGCATCTGTAATTCAAGACGACACAAGTGATTTTACTTATAGTTAGAAAGAAAAATTCATAAAGTTAGTTGTCATGTATTTTCGACAATTATAGTACGATAATAAAATTATTAGTTCGAGTTATTAGTTAGCCACTCTCGCACCTTTTATGAACATAGTTCAAACAATTTGCACTCAAACGCTTATAAGGTAATTGTGACACCCCGTAATAATTTATTCCGACATTTATTCCTGTAATTATTTTCAAAAGGAAATTATTCTTCTTATAAAGCTTAAATCTTTCAATTGAGAATAATTCCTAATCATATTTTTGTCTTAAGCCCAATTCCTAATCATTATCAATTTTTTTAGCCTAAATGACCCATTATATACTTCAAGAGATTATTGAACAACCTTTAGTGTGATAAGTCAATGGTACTTATCCATATAAAATGTGTTAAAGACATTTTTCTAAAAATAGACTAACTGGTGTATAAAATTTCTTTCAAGGAAAAGGAAATACTCGATCTGCAGGTCGAAATAATACCTGGTTTTCGAAGTTCATTATTTCCAAAAATTCATTTTTAGAACATGAGCTAATTTCATTAAGCTCTTTATGATGCTTATAACATCAACATAGGTTGAGATAATAAATAAATAATTCGATTAGTAGCCCCATAATAAGTACCTAATGGTACATATTCATTTATAAATTCTCCTACTTCCGGAGGAAATTTACTTTAATTGCTTTGCAAATTCAAATTAAATAAAGCCTTTGTAT
Organism: Ipomoea trifida; assembly: GCA_003576665.1. Classification (NCBI taxonomy): domain Eukaryota; kingdom Viridiplantae; phylum Streptophyta; class Magnoliopsida; order Solanales; family Convolvulaceae; genus Ipomoea; species Ipomoea trifida. The sequence goes on along the minus strand of CP025652.1, from coordinate 12,698,252 downwards.
TTCAACAACAAACATGTTGTGATATTTATTTTGAGAATTATAAATTCATAAAGGATTTTTAAATAAACACATTATTGTCTAATGACCCATAATTTTAAGGTCATGACATGAATAAGCTGCATATCAAAATTTATTATTATTCTGCAAAATATGTAGCGGAACTTTTAATGATATTCATCATGGGAAACTATATCAGATTCTGGGTCTCTGTGTGAACCCTTGGGCCACAGACTCGCTTTTATATCACACCACCTTATCATTTTTGTTTCTCTTTCAAACAAACACTAGTGAGTTGTGCTATATATATATATATATATATATATATATATATATATATATATATATATATATATATATATATATATATATATATGCCTTAATTTCTAATTTTATAGGTTAGTTAATCTAGGCGCTTCATAGCTTTGGATCCAGATTGTCATATAATATGAGCAATTTGAAGGCGATTTTGTTGTCGAAAACTTATAACATTTTCATAAATTTCTCCCATATATATATATATATATATATATATATATATATATATATATAATTTCATGGTAATTTTATAAGTCAACCAGATTATAGCCATTTCCCAAGAATGTTTATATCTGGTTGTTCCGCATCCCAGTATTATGATTATTTTACTGGGTTGTTTCGTCTTCTGGACGATTGTTTTAAAAATATGATTTTTAAATATTTTTCAAGAGTGACAAAAATTCTTTACTAGATCTAGTTATTGTGGATTCTTATTTTTCTATACCAATGAATCTCACACACTTTTAGCGTCAATAAATATATATGGTCCAATTTTGGGGAATTTGTATGTGACCTAGTCACTCTTTGTATAAAGGGAAAAGGGTCAAATAAGCCCCTAAACTTTAAACCAAAAGTCAATTAGGCCCCTAAACTTTTTAAAGGTGCAATTGAACCCCCAAACATGTCATTTCTGAACTTCCAGTTCAGCCTAATTGGTACGTGCTTTTAATTTTTGAAGATCATTTCACTCCATAAAATTTCGCGGCATTCCATTTCAATTTGATCATATCTCCCCCTAATGTAGTGAACCGATCTTCATGCAGTCAGTATATCTACTGTGTCTCTTTGAGGGGCATCATTTGAGACAACAGATGAAGGTTTATAGATTGGACTGCGGTCATAAGAATAGAAATGCAGATTTGGGAAATGTTTGTTTGAAAAACAACGTATTATATGTAAGAGTGAATAAGGATATGCAGTGTGACGAAATTTTTTTAGAACTTAAAGAAGTAGTACAAATACTGCGTTTCCCCAACAAGTATCTGACACATTGGAGTTTTGAAAAATAATGGTTTACCAATAATTTGAACTCGATTAATTATCTAAACCTTTTTGGTGTTGGTCATAAGGTACTTGATGTTCTGCCTTAATGCTCAATGTCATATAGTAATCGTCGAAAAACTGACGAAGTTAATATGATAATCAGGGAATTTGGCATTATCCATAAGGTACTAGATCATATCCGTCTTTTTAAATCGTGAGTAGCATATGTCTACTCAATGGATGAAGGATATTTAATCGAAGTAGGTTATGATAAGGTATTCCAATTTACGAACATTTCTGATTTTTTTATGAAAACCAACTGACTTAATGTCTTTGAAATTGATGGAGTAAAAGTGATGTTCTATCGGAGCTCACAAAGGAAACCTTATCAATAATGGTAGTTAGAGGTTTGGATATAAAGAGCATTCAAAAGGGAACATAAGGGAAAGTAGGTCATTAATAGAATATGACCAATAAGAGCATTTGCTTCAAGCAATGCAAATTAATTAGATTCAACAATGTGCTATTCATTTATGTTTCAGCAAAATGCTTCGAGATGTGGCACGCACGTGATCAGTGCCTTTTATACCCACACTTGAAGCATACTTGTTTATCGTCCAGAGTTATGATTTAATAAATGTGGTTGTCCTCGACAAGTTGGATCATTTTACTTTTTAGTCTAGTTTCGAAAGTTATTGTTATTGCCACCTCAGCCTTACCTCTTCCCCATCTTCTTCCTCAGCCCTTCTTGGTGTTAAACAATTAAGCGACATTGTGTGCTTCGAGCACTGGTGCAGAGCCAGCTGGGCATGCATTATAGGTTTGCATCAACAGGTGGTTGTGCTTATACAGTTATGGGAGGAGGGTGGTGCGGAAAAAAAAAAAAGACAAGGTCTTGGCATTCAAATCCGTGCCAGAGACTTTATGCTAACACAACTTTAGTTGGATCCCAATTGTGCATATAGCTGATTTAGAATTAGACATTTGACTTAAATTTTCAAAAGATCAAGGTAAGGCAGTTAAATTGTGATTTTATAAAGGACCATTAATACGTACTAGTCAAAATTATCCATTAAGGATTTCTATAAAGAATAGATGTTCTTTACAGAAAGGTATCTTTGTTTCAGGTTATGGTTCATATGGTGGCGAGATAATTTTTTTTTAGGGCTTTTAGCTTTCAAGGCCTCATTGCTCGTGGACATCTAAGTAATTGCGCCGATTGAAACCAAGCTCGGTGAATTCACACTTGGTGATAGTAGCTAAGATCTAGATTTTCTAAAAAAATCTATATACACTAAGATTGGCTAAAAACGAGGGTCCACTTCTAAAGAATAATTTATAATTCGCATAATAATAAAACTATATATTATGCTAATTGAATATAATATGCATATGAACTCATATAAAGCAAAATAATTTACAATAATAGCAATTAAATATATGAGCATGCCTAGATTTAAGGCTAGCTAGTCTAAATACTTTAAATAAATAAATAAACGTATGCCCAAATAAAAAATGATGGAAGATGATTTTAAGAAATTGGGTTAATCTAAAAATTGGAAAAATAAGCTCAAAACTTCAATTAAATGGGTCCAAAATTCAAAGCAAGCTTTAATGCTTTAAACAAACCAAAGAGGAATAAAAAATAATTCATTAGATTTATAATCCCAAATTAAATGAGCCTAAAATTTAATGTAAGCCATTAATACTTTAAAAAATAGGCTCAAATTAATTTGGTTGGGCGAATTGGGCCATGCAAGGCCCAACTAAATAATCCATCTCTTTAGTTTAAACAATTGAGCACAAATAATAAAAGCTCAAACCCACTCCCGTTTTTTTAATGGCCCAGGTTTGGCAGAATTAGGCTAGACCCGACCCAAACCCATAATCAACATACGAACACCAATTTAATAAACCTAGCTGCCACATATCAACATATACAAACGCAACCACTGGGAGCGAAAGTTCGGCCAGAGCCAGCACCAATCGCACATCACCGTCACCCATCACCGCTATCCCTCTGCCTACTGCCAGAGCGTCTTGCCTTCGGTTTCTGTCAGAACGATCGTGAGCTGATGAGTAAAATGGTGGTAGTAAAAAGAGGGTGTAAATGTCGTTCCCCTTTTATGCAATAATCACAAACCTAGCATCAAGATTAGCAATAACACCCTAATCCAAACCCAAAAGCGAACTACTCACGCATCATAATCGTAAACAAAGGAAAGCAATAAAGATTAACCATAAACATTGCAAGGAATCCGAAAAGAGAAGTAATAAGGAAGAAGAAGGTTTTACTAACAATGAAGAATAAATCCAACTCCAATATGAGATTCCAAACTTGAAATCAAAGGAATGTATGTAAAACTAGGCTAAACTATGCTAGGGAAATCTGAAGAGAAGAGGAAAATTAACCTAAAACTAACTAGGGGTCGAAACCACCTAAAGTTGCAGAAAAATCGTAACTTAAATAAGAGGTACTGCAGGCCTCACTACCATGGGCCTGGCCGTGAGGTCTACGAGTTTTTCCAAATCTTGTTCTTGTTTCCTTTCCTTCTTTAGGTAATTTCCTTTGCTTCCAAAATCATTCCTTTGCTACTCGTTTTAGGCAGTTACACCTGTAGACACCAAATATATAAAAGAGTATCAATATCCTGTTAAGAATTAGGCAATTACTATCGAAAGCAACTAAAATAGGGAGTGAATCAAAGAAATCAACTCCCCCACACTAGAACTTTTGCTTGTCCTGAAACAATTACTAAGGATAATTCACCTTCCAAGTAATGAAACTAATCACACTTCCTCCCTGCACAACCAAGCAAACCACCAACCAACTCATGACAACCTAACCTGCTTCAAGAATCATCTTAGTATCACCAGTGAGTTCCCCTCTCAGGCCAATAATCGCGAACCAAAATTAAGGTAGATTAGGACCCTGTATGCACAAGTACTCAGTTGAGATTATGCAGAACTTGGCTTAAGATGAGATCCCATAGACTTGTCCTTCATACTCCCAATAGATCAACTCTAGAACTGTATGCTAAGATCAAGTAGGTCTTTATTCGGCTTGTAATGGGGCTAATGGTGAGTGGCTAAACAAAGAAGGGGTATGCAAAATAAACAAAAGGAGAGAATTTCACACATATTCACAACTAAATTTAGAAGAGACACTTACAACTATGGATAATGGAGCAAACTACAATTGAAAACACAAGAACATTCTAAAACAGTGAGGTTGGACACAACTTATCTAGCTAAGTAAACCACTTGCACTTTTATTCATCTCTTTTTCCTCTTTTCTTTCACAAACTTGTTCTTCACTTTCTTTTTCTTTTTCAAACATTTTTCAAACAAAACTTTTTTTTTCTTTTTTTTTTTTCCTTTTCTACCAACCAAACAACTTTCTCTTCTTTAATACAAAATAACCAACCAACCAACTAATTCATTTCACCAACCCCACAATAAGACAAAGATATCAAGAGAAGTTTTGATGTGAACCTGGTTGGCTCGATCTTCTCTTCACACTCTAATTTAAAGAATATTTTAAAATGGTTTATTAGGCTTGGTGTGATCAATTTGTAGGTTTAATTTAGGTCGGGTAAAGGGTTGTTTTTGGGTTTTTAATGTATAGCGGTTTGTCACGTTCGGTTGTAGAACGATAAAAACCAAGGATGACGCCACAAGGCTGGTAATTTCTTTGATAAGTCAGGTTTGCCATGATCAACTCATGACTGAACTCATCCCGAGTTCTAGAAAACATTCAGTTTTCTAACTAAAAAATTCATCTCAAATCTATATATCATTTAGCATGTAATAACCTTAAATAGCCATTAACAAGTTGATTACAACCACATGAACGAGATAATTATTAAACATAGGATAAACTAATTCTAACCAACAGAGTAAGATAAATATGAAAATTAATATAATTCTAACAAACTAAATATAAAATAATTTTAAGATAATCTTCCTAATTAATTAATAAAACTAATTATTCTAAAATATTCCAATAGCCAATTATTGATTCCCGTGCCGACAACAAGTTCTAACAAAAATAAGCTCCAAAAGAAGATCTAATTCTAAACTAAAGAACAAATGCTATGATGCTGTGAGTTTTAGTGTGAGTGAATGTGGTATGGGAGGTGTTAAAACGAAGAGTCAAGACTCCCCGAGTGTCGTGTCTCTCAAGGATGACAAATTGGAATGAATGTGTGTTGGCATTTAGGAGGTTGAAAAGGAAGAGTTACGGGAATAGTTAAGACTAGGATTCATTTTGTAAGCAAATGACGTGGAATTGACTAGGGAGTTCATGGCACTTCACCAAGTGGCGTCACACTTGGACTCCCACATCCTCATTCGGTTGGGGCATTTCATCGAACACCTTGTCTACTACTCCTCTCAGACCTCTTCCTTTCGGACTAAGGGCGGAGATGTGGGTGAGTTGGACTCGTGAGTGGCCACTATCGCGCACACACTCACTTTCACTGGGTTTGCTACCTAATGTGGCCACACTTAGGCACAAAGCTTAAAGAACATCAACCACACAAGTTTATCATCCAACAATCAAAACGCTCACATACTTCAAGCAAAGTTAGATCAAATCAACCACATAGTTTAGCTTCGGGGCCACCAATCCCCTTTCTACTCTAAGCTATCATTAAATAAAGAAACAAGAAGAAGAAATTAAAGTTTCAAAGTAAGCAAGCATTAAATCAAAACATTGAAGAGAAGAGTACCACCCATGGTGAATGGCTCATTTACATCTTGTTCTTGAAACTTCAATCCTTTTATCTTGATCTTGGATCTACTCTAATAGAAAGAAAGTTTTCTCCCAAGATGGGAGAAAATCCTAAGAAATTTCAGATCTAAACTATTCTATGGCTCCCCTCCTTTAGGTTTTGGGAAAAAGGGGTTTAAATAGGTGACCAAAAGCCAAAATTCCCTCGTGGCCAGACCACGCACGTCACCACGCGTGGTGGAGGGCGTGGACGGCTACTGGAAATGTTCCACGCCCCTCCACACGCATGTTAGGCTGCGTGGGAAGTTCCTGCTTCGCGGCTTCATTTGTCTTTTGATTTGTTTTAACTTCAAATCCCTTTTTGATCTGTAAAAATACTTCAAAACTTTTCCTACAATGAATGTTAGAAGATTTTGATCACATCCGAGCTAAAAATGCATGAGATTGTTATAAACGGTTGGCAAAACTTTATATTTTATCCTATTTTGGGCCCTTAATATGTACTATTCTTTGTGCTTATCATGCTACATTCTCTCTAAGGGTGGATGGAAACATATGGCTAAAGGCTAAGGATTAAATAACATGGTTAAAACAAGAAAAACAATAACATTGAACGGGTTAAGTGCTTAGCACTTATTAAACAAAAACAAGGCTCAATGGGACAACTAGGGAAAACAAATTTAAACAAGGGTAGGTTTAAAGGCTTTGGCTAACAACAATGGCCTAAATCACTTCAAAGCATGCAAATCCTAGACTTCACTATGAGAGCACTGAGACAAGCTATGACAAATCAAATATCACTGGAATTCCACATAAGCCTTCACTAGCAACGCATAACATACAGGATCAAAGAATTAAGTTAGAGGTTAATCTAGCTATTGACAAGAGACTGGATTAATCAAATGCTCAACCTTAAATCATCAAAGACAAGCCAGGTTGCACAAATACCACCAAATCAAACCACCAACCAACAAGAGGGAAGTGGTCACAACTTCAAAACAAGGAAAATAGACTACCTATAGTTACGCACACTGAGTCCTTCAAGCAAAGTTCAACAAAAAATTTATTTTCAAAGCCAAAATAGAACCCCCCCCCCCCCACACACACACACACTAAAACCTGGACAACGTCCTTGATGGACAAACAGTTAAGCATAATAGAGGGCATTCAAAGAATAAAATCAATAATGAAGCACAACTTCTATAAACAATAGAGAGAGAAATCAAAAGAATTAGAAAACCAAACCTTAATTCTTGATGCAATGAAGAAAAAAAAAAGAGAAGAAGAAGCTTTAGAACCAGAGGAAGAACGACAATGGTGCACACAACGGAGTGGGGAAAAAGATGTGGGAGAATGGGAGATTAGGGATGAAATTGGGGAAAACAGGATTTTTTTTTTTTAAATGCTCATGGCCTCTTTCACGGCCGTGAGCCTGGCCGTGAGGGAAGCACCTCAAAATGAGAAAATGCATTGTAAATTCCATTAAAACTCACGGCCTCCCTCACGACCGTGAGGGTGGCTCTTTGTTTTGCAATTTCACTATTTTCACGCGAATCACCTGTGTCCTCTTGCAAACTATACCAAGGCAACTCCAAAGCACTCCAAAACTTAACGACATCATAAACACACAATTTCAAACCATCCCCCACACTCTTTGAAGCAAAATAAATCAATCTTCACTCAGACATTCCCCAATCTAAAATCTAACTAAAGCAAATAAAGTAAATGCAATAAAATAAAATGCAAGAAATTAAAGGATAACATGGGGTGCTTCCCATGAAGCGCTAAGTTTAACGTCGCTAGCTCGACTCAACCTCTCAAGATCAACCATCATTGGATTGGAGAAAGAACATCCCATCTTTCCTAGCAAATTTCTCTTCAAGATAGTGCCTCACATGGTGGTCATCAACAAATTCCTTTACGCACAAGTTCACCACTTTAAAGCTCGAACATTGTTTCTTCATGAACTCAAAATTAAAGCATACTCTTTCATCAAATCCATTCTTATTTTCCCCTTGATTTTCCTTTTCTTGAGCAAGTAGAGAGAACCTTGGGTCTTCTTTATGCACTAAAATGAAGTAAAAATCCTTAGACATAAAGATTGGCCAATAGGGGCCTCCAAATTCAAAAACATTGACACCTCTCGGTTCCTAAGTTAGTCTAAAGTTCTCACCCAAGGGAGTGCCATCCAATGAAGGGCATGCCTCGTTTGTGCCACCAATTTCATCAACTATATTATTCTTGAGCATTTCTTCACTTAGATCAACATCGAGTTTCTCTTTAGCACCATTCCCTTGCAACTGTATACTTTCTCCCCAACTTGGTGTCTCCATCTCAATGCACTCATCATGAGCCTCATCATCTTTATCTTCAAGGTCCTCACCTATCTCCTCATTTGCTTCACCCACATGGCCTTCATTTGGCAATAATAACTCTTGTAGAACCTCTCCATTGGAAGACACTTCTTAAATGGGTTCTTGAGTCGCCAGAACTTTTTCTTGAGCCTTTAGATCATCCAATTGAGCTTGTAACATGTTTACTTGAATGATTATGTTATTCATCATGGACATCATTTCCTCATTAATAGGTTGGCTTGCTTGTGGAGGTTCTTAATAGAATGGCTCTTGAGGTTTCCATTGATTATGCCGTTGTAGTATAGTGGTGAGTATTCTCGCCTGTCACGCGGGTAACCCGGGTTCGCTCCCCGACAACGGCGCCAAAATTGTGATGAGTAAAATGGTGGTAGTAAAAAGAGGGTGTGAATGTCGTTCCGCTGAGGATTGAGACTATGGCACGTACTTGTATGATATGTAAAATTCTAGGCACTAAAGTCTTGGAATTCGCTAGAATCCAAGCAAACTAAGAGTGAGGAATAGAAATAAAAGGATGAAAATTAAACAAAGGATGAACTATATGATAAACACTTGGTCTCATGGGATATCCATCATCCTCAATATCATCATCGGGTACAATAGTAACTCCCCAACGCCTAGCCAACGCCAAAGTCTCCTAATCTATCCCATAGCTCCCCACACTTGGTGAATGGTAGTAGTGGTCATGTGGGGGTTGAGTTCCTTGGGGGTGTGGTGTGTAATGAATCGTCGTGGGGTATGAAATTTGAGAGTAATCTTGTGGTGAGAAAGAATGTTGAGGTGGATTGTAATTATGTGAATATTGGGAGTATTGGTTATATGACGCAAATTGGGGATTTTCGTACTGTTGAGGATCGTAGTAATTATTTGGAGGTGGGGCTTGAATTGCAGAAGGACTAATGGATGGGGCATTATAGTATCCTTGTTA
>CP025652.1:12681418-12683918 GCA_003576665.1 Ipomoea trifida | reverse complement strand
ACATGGATCAAATATAAGTGCATAAATAGATCTAGGTTAGCAGTTCAAGAACAAAAATTTCTGGAAATATATGCGGTGACGTCATCATGAAAGATATGTTTAAGATCATCAAATACCTCTCTATAGTTCACTTCACGATTATTGAAATGTACTCGCTAACTCACCTATTTCCAAGGATAACTGCTACAGTTTCTTCTTTTTCTGACTTGGTGTTGAAAATGAAATCTTAAATATTCAAAGGGTTGATATGCTTAACAATTAAGTTGGTGTGGTGTAGTGGTTATCACGTTAGTCTTACACACTAAAGGTCCCTAGTACAATTCTAGACTTTAACTTGTATCTTGTAGTTTAAATGTCATTATTTAATCACCATAGAACTTATATATGATGATGAACTTTTGGCAAATAAATTGGTGTTTATAACATATAACGATGCGCGAAAACTTATGCCCAATATTACAATATTAATAAATAAAAATAACTAAAATGTATAATTCAAATTATATATACACAAATAATATATGTATTTTATACACACATATATGATTTTACCATTCATAGAAATTTAATTAAAATATAATCAACCATTAAATAAAAATTAATAATTATAATAAAATGACAATTAAAGAATAGGAAAAAGATATGATAGATATAGGTATAGGGTAATAATGATGGAGTTGAAACTAACGGTGTTATAACGGTGTAAGGATAGTTTTGTATAACAAGAATGTAGTAGGGACAACTTTGTCTAATAATATTGAAGTGTACAAGATTTAAAGTAAAATGTACACATTTATTAGCATCCAAAAAGAGGGACATAAATCAAGGATATAACCTTGATTAAGACTTATTATGTTTTTAGATTTTAGATACACACATTATATAAATTGGTTTCACATTATATTAAATTTCACATACACACATTAAATTATATAACATATATAATATACACAACACGTTATTATTTATGTGTCATGCAAAATCATCATGAAAATATGCATAATCTAAGATATAATCGTTAAATAAATGCTCTTTTATTATTCCGGTTCCACATGGATCAAATATAAGTCCATAAATAGATCTAGGTTAGCAATTGAAGAACACAAATTTCTGGATATAAGCGGTGATGACATCCTGGAGGATATGTTTAAAATCATCAAATGCCTCTCTGTAGTTGACTTCACGTTAAATTATATAATATACACAACACGTTATTATTTATGTGTCATGCAAAATCCTCATGAAAATATGCATAATCTAAGATATAATTGTTAAATAAATGCTCGCTTATTTTTTCGGTTCCACATGCATCAAATATAAGTCCGTAAATTGATCTAGGTTAGTAGTTCAAGAAAAAAATTTCGGGAAATATATGCGGTGATGTCATCATGGAAGATATGTTTAAGATCATCAAATACCTCTCTGTAGTTCACTTCACGATTACTGAAATTTACTCGCCTATTTCCATGGATAACCTCTACAATTTAATTTTCCGACTTGGTGTTGAAAATGAAATGTTAAAGATTCCCAGGATTGATATTTTTCACAAGTTGGTGTGGTGTAGTGGTTATCACGTTAGTCATACACACTAAAGGTCCCTAGTTCAATCCTGGGCATCAACATTCTTCTTGTAGTTTAAATGTCATCATCTAATCACTTCAGAACTTATTAATGATGATGAATTTTTGACAAATAATTGGGTGTGTTTATAACATATATACACACATTATATAAATTGGTTTCACATACACACATTAAATTATATAATATACACAACACGTTATTATTTATGTGTCATGCAAAATCCTCATGAAAATATGCATAATCTAAGATATAATTGTTAAATAAATGCTCGTTTATTTTTTCGGTTCCACATGCATCAAATATAAGTCCGTAAATTGATCTAGGTTAGTAGTTCAAGAAAAAAATTTAGGGAAATATATGCGGTGATGTCATCATGGAAGATATGTTTAAGATCATCAAATACCTCTCTGTAGTTCACTTCACGATTACTGAAATTTACTCGCCTATTTCAATGGATAACCTCTACAATTTAATTTTCCGACTTGGTGTTGAAAATGAAATGTTAAAGATTCCCAGGATTGATATTTTTCACAAGTTGGTGTGGTGTAGTGGTTATCACGTTAGTCTTACACACTAAAGGTTCCCAGTTCAATCCTGGACATCAACATTTATCTTGTAGTTTAAATGTCATCATCTAATCACTTCAGAACTTATTAATGATAATGAATTTTTGACAAATAATTGGGTGTGTTTATAACATATATACACACATTATATAAATTGGTTTCACATACACACATTAAATTATATAATATACACAACACGTTATTATTTATGTGTCATGCAAAATCCTCATGAAAATATGCATAATCTAAGATATAATTGTTAAATAAATGCTCGCATATTTTTTCGGTTCCACATGCATCAAATATAAGTCCGTAAATTGATCTAGGTTAGTAGTTCAAGAAAAAAATTT
>CP025652.1:12402524-12675384 GCA_003576665.1 Ipomoea trifida | reverse complement strand
AATATATGCGGTGACGTCATCATGGAAGATATGTTTAAGATCATCAAATACCTCTCTGTAGTTCACTTCACGATTATTGAAATTTACTCGCCTATTTCCATGGATAACCTCTACAATTTAATTTTCCGACTTGGTGTTGAAAATGAAATGTTAAATCACTACTACAGAAAACACCTTTAACGTCGGTTTTTTAGCACTTTTAACGTCGGTTAAAAATCGACGTTGATCTGGCCGACGTTGTATATAAATGATACGGCGTCGGTTGTAAAAACCGACGCCGTATGTATTTTTTTTATTTTTTAAAATAAGAAACGACGTCGGTTTTTTAGAAAAACCGACGTCGTTTATTTAAAAAAAAATAAGAAACGACGTCGGTTTTTTAACAAAACCGATGTCGTTTATTTAAAAAATTAAAAAAAAAAAAAGAAATGACGTCGGTTTTCGACGTTGTTTATTTTTAAAAAAATTAAAAAAAATAAGAAACGACGTCGGTTTTAATAAAAAAACCGACGTCGTTTATTAAAAAAAATTTTAAAAATAATAAACGACGTCGGTTAATATGAAATAATCGACGTCGTTTATTATTTTTTTATTTTTAAATTTTAAAATTATTTTACGAATCTACCTAAAACCTATACAGTATATTTCCAATTCACACATAAGTTTCAGAACCTGTGTAACAAATTAACGTTTATAATTCACTATTGATCAAACTAATAAAGTTCTCAATTAATCAAAGCTAATAAACATCACAACTTATCAAACTAATAAAGTATACTACAATAACTAATAAAACATTGAATATTGAACATAAATCTCACAATTCAATAACACTAATAAACAACAAGTATTTAACAAAAATCCCAGAATTCATCAAGCTAAAGAAGTAATCTATCAATCCATTCATCAACTAAATATTGGCACCATATGTCTCTAACTTCATCAATTTCTTTTTGATTGTATGGCAATCTTCCTTGTCTCTCCAAAAGCTATAAAGTTTAAAAGAGAATAAAAAGAATTAATAACTTAGTATTTTAAAAAATATGAAGGAGATCGAAAGATATTTTATTAAAGTACTTGCCTTATTCATTCCCTTGCATGTTCCCAATGAAATGATTTCCAAAATGAATTTCATCACATAATATCCGCATTCGGTACCTCCTCTTTGTATGGCACACTACATTTGAAATAATTAATATAATTAAGATTTTATTATTAAAAAACAATAAGATATATGTACTTACCGAACATGTAATCCATTTTACTTGACGACTTGCTTTCTTTCCACCTATTATGCTTGTTGTCTTCAAAGACCTATTAATATAAGACATAAAATATACATAAATGTTTGACATCACTATATTAATAATAAGTATTAATTATATTTATAAATTTACATACGTTTCAACTATATCTTTAATCTCATCATGTGGCGGATTACCAGTGGAATCAAACCAATAGATTTCATATAATTTAGGACAAATAGCCATCAACATCCAATGCCCCCTACAAATAAGAATTTTATTAGTTTATAGTATATTATATATAAGGTATTGTATTTTAAAACATAATCAAATGCTTACTCGAAATTATATGGGCCTAAATAGCAATCTTTCATCTCACCATATCCCATGGTTTCACTTATATACTGTATCCTCTCATTTGTAGTCACCAGTTTCGGTTGAATCCAACTTGGATCTAAAAATCCATACTTGGTTTGTGATTGAAAACCATACTGTTTATAAATACCCCTGCTCACAATCAAAAGCAATCATATAAACTACTAATAATTATGTTAAATAAAATTAAAACTATTTTGATCAAATAATACTAAAAACATATTACCTTATAAAAAACTGAATAACAGAAATATCTAAGGTATCCATATTCAATAAGCGCATGATTTCCAAACTCTCAAGTTGTAATTCATAATCAATTTTACCCACAACACCACGAGGCATTTGCGTCACCACATTGTGTTCAAGACTACAAGCAATCTTGTATGCCTTTAAGCATGTTCTACTCAGAGAATCCGGATCAGCTAAAGTCAATGCATGATGATGAGATTTCACAACTGATTCAAAAGTCGATTTGGTCTTTCCTTTTAACTGTCCATTTTAATATAAATAACAATTATTATTTTTAAAAAAATCAATTGTATACTTTTTTAAATACAAATACATTTATAGCGTACATACCTTATCAGCTTGAGTACATAACTCTGTCAGCTTCTTTGGCCAAATAATAAACTGTTGAAATGCAGAACCTACAAGCTGAACTTCACTGGTGGGGAATGGTACCTTTGCACGTGGATCAATGACTTTGTCTATGCTCACCTTCACTTGATCTACATTTAGTGTAACCCCATGAACTTGTCCACCACTGTAGGCTATCCCAGATGCTACTGGACGTCTAGTGGGATCTTCCAAGTACAATTGGCATCGTGCCCCTAACTGCATTAATTAATGAAGAGTCATGGAAAATATATTTTAATAAAGAATAATAATAATAAGATTAATTATAAAAAATTACTTACCGCCGGTAAATCAGCAAAAGGGTCTGGGGAACTAGCTTTATGACTGTCATTTTGTGGTGAAACATGCTCACATATGGCATCATCCTGCCTTGATTGTGCAGCTTGATGAAGAGGAGTCTGCATAGTACTGAATTGTTGCATCATTTTAGACATCCGTGCTTCTAATTGTGCTTCTAATTGTTCTTGAAGTCGTGCTTGTAATTGCTCTTGAAGTCGAGCTTCTAATCGTTCTTGAACTCGTGCTTCTAATCGTTCTTCAACTCGTACTTCAAATCGTTCTTCAAATCGAGCTTCTAGCCGGTGGACTTTTCAAACTTACTTTCCCAGCAACATTCTCTCTTGTTTTGAAACGAGATGCCCCACATATTGGACATGCATGCAAATCTTTGTAATCATTCCTAAACAATATGTAATCGTTAGGGCAAACATGTATCTTTTTATATCCCATACCCATAGGACACAAAATCTTCTTGGCATCATATGTACTCTTCGGCAGTTCATTATCATCAGGAAGCATTCCCTTTAATATCTCAAGTAACGTAGTAAAGCTCTTGTCACTCCACCCATTCCCAGCTTTCAAGTTGAATAATTTTAATACAGCAGATAATCGGGTATATTTACTACAACCCGGCCATAAAGGTAATTTTGAATCCTTCAATAATTCATCCAACTCGTTTGACCGATTGATGAACTCCTCTCCAACATCGCAAAACATTTCATCTAATTGATCTTCAGACTCATCATCTTCATTTTCTTTGTTGTCAACATACATGTTAGATGTTGTAGCCACATTGCTTTCACCATGCCATATCCATTTTGTATAAGATGGATTAATCCCATGACAGATTAGATCATCATATACGTCTTTCACACATAACCTTTTCTGATTACAACACTTCTTACAAGGACAGAGGAGCCTTTCATTACTACCCGGAAGGTTATTCTTTGCAAAGTTAATAAAATTTTTAACTCCATTATCGTATTCTTGACTAATTCGAGAAGCATTCATCCAACTTTTATCCATCACAAGCCAATCTAAAATAATATTAATCCTAATTAAACATAAACATAAATATACGAACAAAGCATAAATAAACATAGACCACGGTGTGGCTAATCACCGGATGCAATATAAAAGCCAAAGCATAAATAAACATAGACCACGGTGTAGCTAATCACCGGATGCAGAATATAAAGCCAAAGCATAAATAAACATAGACCACGATGTGACTAATCACCGAATGCAATATATAAAGCCAAAGCATAAATAAACATAGACCACGGTGCGGCTAATCACCGGATGCAATATATAAAGCCAAAGCATAAATAAACATATACCACGGTGTGGCTAATCACCGGATGCAGAATATAAAGCCAAATCGTAAATTAAAATAGGAAAAAGTCTTACCTCACCACAGCGTTATCCACGTCCGTAAACAAACCCCGAATCTAACTAATTACCTACAAGTTTTATTCGTAAATTAATATAATTCGAAATTATAAATAATTCCTAAAAATACATAATAATTTATTAAAATTCTATGAATTTATAAGGCCTAAAATACATAATAGTTTCTAAAATTCGAAATATATTATAAATAATTCCTAAAAATACATAATAATTTCTTAAAATTCGAAATTATGAATTTATAGGGCCTAAAATACATAATAGTTCCTAAAATTCGAAATATATTATAAATAATTCCTAAAAATAAATAATAATTTTTTAAAATTTGAAATTATGAATTTATAGGGCCTAAAGTACATAATATTTTCTAAAATTCGAAATATATTATAAATAATTCCTAAAAATACATAATAATTTCTTAAAATTCGAAATTATGAATTTATAGGGCCTAAAATACATAATAGTTCCTAAAATTCGAAATATATTATAAATAATTCCTAAAAATACATAATAATTTATTAAAATTCGAAATTATAACTTTATAGGCTCAAAAATATATAATAATTCCTAAAATTCGAAATATATTATAAATAATTCCTAAAAATACATAATAATTTATTAAAATTCGAAATTATAACTTTATAGGCTCAAAAATATATAATAATTCCTAAAATTCGAAATATATTATAAATAAATCCTAAAAATACATAATAATTTATTACAATTCGAAATTATGAATTTATAGGCTCAAAAATATATAATAATTCCTAAAATTCGTAATATATTAACAAATAATTTGAAATTTGAAATATATTAAAAAAATTAATTTTTACCGGTGGGAGGCGGCTTCGGCGTCCGGTGTGCGGTGGCGGAGCGGTGGCGGCACGCTGTCGCGAACGGCGGAGGGCCGAGGCTGAGGGTGGCGGCACGCTGTCGCGAATGGCGGAGGGCCGAGGCCGAGGCCGTGTGCTGTCGCGATTGGCGGAGGGCCGAGGCCGAGGGCGGTCCAGGGTCGCGGTGGCGGTGGCGGAGTGCGGAGGGCCGAGGGCGGTGGCTATCGCGGATGGCGGTGGCTGTCGCGGAGGGCGTCGCTGTTCCAGATCTGTTCTTCGCGGAGGGTGTCGCTGGTGGAGTGAAATATTTCTTTGTGTTCCAGATCTGTTCTTCGCGTAATCTGGTGGGCTTTTAATAAAAGCCCTACGGCGTCGGTTTTCTGAACAACCGACGCCGTAGCCCATTTATTTCATTTTTTTTTAAATCTGAAAACAATTTATTAATTACATTAAAAAGATAATAATAAAAATACGACGTCGGTTCACTCACGAACCGACGTCGTACTAATTTTTAATTTTAATTTACGGCGTCAGTTATGCTCAGAACCGACGCCGTAATTTATATTTTAAAAAAAATAAAAACTTAAATATTAAAAACCAAACCGACGTCGTTTTAATTTCGGAAATTTTTTAAAACCCAATGACGTCGGTTTTATACTATAACCGACGTCGTATCCCTTTGAAGTCGGTTTGTTTAAAAACCGACGTTGTTTATGCGACGTTAAATGTGTTTTCTGTAGTAGTGAATATTCCTAAGATATATATGTTTAACAAGTTGGTGTGGTGTAGTGGTTATCACATTAGTCTTACACACTAAAGGTCCACAGTTCAATCCTGGGCATCAACATTATTTATCTTGTAGTTTAAACATTATCATCTAACCACTTTAGAACTTATTAATGATGATGAATTTTTGGCAAATAATTGGGTGTTTATAACATATATACACACATTATATAAATTGGATTCACATTATATTAAATTTCACATACACACATTAAATTATATAACATATCTAATATACACAACGCGTTATTATTTATGTGTCATGCAAAATCATAATGAAAATATGTCATGCAAAATCCTCATGAAAATATGCATAATCTAAGATATAATTGTTAAATAAATGCTCGCTTATTTTTCGGTTCCACATGCATCAAATATAAGTCCGTAAATTGATCTAGGTTAGCAGTTCAAGAACAAAAATTTCTGGGAATATATGCGGTGAGTCATCATGGAAGATATGTTTAAGATCATCAAATACCTCTCTGTAGTTCACTTCACGATTACTGAAATTTACTCGCCTATTTCCATGGATAACCTCTACAATTTAATTTTCCGACTTGGTGTTGAAAATGAAATGTTAAAGATTCCCAGGATTGATATGTTTACAAGTTGGTGTGGTGTAGTGGTTATCACATTAGTCTTACACACTAAAGGTCCCCAGTTCAATCCTGGGCATCAACATTTATCTTGTAGTTTAAATGTCATCATCTACTCACTTCAGAACTTATTAATGATGATGAATTTTTGACAAATAATTGGGTGTGTTTATAACATATATACACACATTATATAAATTGGTTTTCACATACACACATTAAATTATATAACATATCTAATATCACAACACGTTATTATTTATGTGTCATGCAAAATCTCATGAAAATATGCATAATCTAAGATATAATGTTAAATAAATGCTCTTATTATTTTCGGTTCCACATGATCAAATATAAGTCCGTAAATGATCTAGGTTAGAGTTAAGAAACAAAATTTTGGAATATATGCGGTGATGCATCATGAAGGATATGTTTAAGATCATCAAATCCTCTCTGTAGTTACTTCACGATTATGAAATTTACTCGCCTATTTCCATGGATAACCTCTACAATTTAATTTTCCGACTGGTGTTGAAAATGAAATGTTAAAGATTCCCAGGATTGATATGTTTCACAAGTTGGTGTGGTGTAGTGGTTATCACGTTAGTCTTACACACTAAAGGTCCCCAGTTCAATCCTGGGCATCAACATTTATCTTGTAGTTTAAATGTCATCATCTAATCACTTCAGAACTTATTAATGATGATGAATTTTTGACAAATAATTGGGTGTGTTTATAACATATATACACACATTATATAAATTGGTTTCACATACACACATTAAATTATATAATATACACAACACGTTATTATTTATGTGTCATGCAAAATCCTCATGAAAATATGCATAATCTAAGATATAATTGTTAAATAAATGCTCGCTTATTTTTTCGGTTCCACATGCATCAAATATAAGTCCGTAAATTGATCTAGGTTAGTAGTTCAAGAAAAAAATTTCGGGAAATATATGCGGTGATGTCATCATGGAAGATATGTTTAAGATCATCAAATACCTCTCTGTAGTTCACTTCACGATTATGAAATTTACTCGCCTATTTCCATGGATAACCTCTACAATTTAATTTTCCGACTTGGTGTTGAAAATGAATGTTAAAATTCCAGGATTGATATGTTTACAAGTTAGTGTGGTGTAGTGGTTATGACATTAGTCTCCCACACTAAAGGTCCACAGTTCAATCCTTGGCATCAACATATATTATTTATCTTGTAGTTTAAACATTATCATCTATCCACTTCAGAACTTATTAATGATGATGAATTTTTTGCAAATAATTGGGTGTTTATAACATATATACACACATTATATAAATTGGTTTCACATTATATTAAATTTCACATACACACATTAAATTATATAACATATCTAATATACACAACGCGTTATTATTTATGTGTCATGCAAAATCATCATGAAAATATGCATAATCTAAGATATAATCGTTAAATAAATGCTCTTATTATTTCGGTTCCACATGGATCAAATATAAGTCCATAAATAGATCTAGGTTAGCAGTTGAAGAACACAAATTTTCTGATATATGCGGTGATGACATCTGAAGGATATGTTTAAGATCATAAATGCCTCTCTGTAGTTGACTTCACGATTATTGAAATATACTCGCCTATTTCCATGGATAACCTCTACAATTTCATTTTCGACTCGGTGTTGAAAATGAAATGTTAAAGATTCCCAGGATTGATATGTTTCACAAGTTGGTGTGGTGTAGTGGTTATCACGTTAGTCTTACACACTAAAGGTCCCCAGTTCAATCCTGGGCATCAACATTTATCTTGTAGTTTAAATGTCATCATCTAATCACTTCAGAACTTATTAATGATGATGAATTTTTGACAAATAATTGGGTGTGTTTATAACATATATACACACATTATATAAATTGGTTTCACATACACACATTAAATTATATAATATACACAACACGTTATTATTTATGTGTCATGCAAAATCATCATGAAAATATGCATAATCTAAGATATAATGTTAAATAAATGCTCTTATTTTTTCGGTTCCACATGATCAAATATAAGTCCGTAAATTGATCTAGGTTAGCAGTTAAGAACAAAAATTTCTGGATATATGCGGTGAGTCATCTGAAGATATGTTTAAGATCATCAAATGCTCTCTGTAGTTACTTCACGATTATTGAAATTACTCGCCTATTTCCATGGATAACCTCTACAATTTATTTTTGACTCGGTGTTGAAAATGAAATGTTAAAATTCCAGGATTGATATTTTAACAAGTTGGTGTGGTGTAGTGGTTATGACATTAGTCTTCCACACTAAAGGTCCACAGTTCAATCCTTGGCATCAACATATATTATTTATCTTGTAGTTTAAACGTTATCATCTAATCACTTCAGAACTTATTAATGATGATGAATTTTTGGCAAATAATTGGGTGTTTATAACATATATACACACATTATATAAATTGGTTTCACATACACACATTAAATTATATAATATATATACACAACACGTTATTATTTATGTTCATGCAAAATCATCATGAAAATATGCATAATCTAAGATATAATCGTTAAATAAATGCTCTTTTATTTTGGTTCCACATGGATCAAATATAGTCCGTAAATAGATCTAGGTTAGCAGTTAAGAACACAAATTTCTGGATATATGCGGTATGACATCCTGAAGGATATGTTTAAGATCATCAAATGCCTCTCTGTAGTTACTTCACGATTATTGAAATATACTCGCCTATTTCCATGGATAACCTCTACAATTTATTTTTCGACTCGGTGTTGAAAATGAAATGTTAAAGATTCCCAGGATTGATATGTTTCACAAGTTGGTGTGGTGTAGTGGTTATCACGTTAGTCTTACACACTAAAGGTCCCAGTTCAATCCTGGGCATCAACATTTATCTTGTAGTTTAAATGTCATCATCTAATCACTTCAGAACTTATTAATGATGATGAATTTTTGACAAATAATTGGGTGTGTTTATAACATATATACACACATTATATAAATTGGTTTCACATACACACATTAAATTATATAATATACACAACACGTTATTATTTATGTGTCATGCAAAATCCTCATGAAAATATGCATAATCTAAGATATAATTGTTAAATAAATGCTCGCTTATTTTTTCGGTTCCACATGCATCAAATATAAGTCCGTAAATTGATCTAGGTTAGCAGTTCAAGAAAAAAAATTTCTGGGAATATATGCGGTGACGTCATCATGGAAGATATGTTTAAGATCATAAAATATCTCTCTGTAGTTCACTTCAAGATTATTGAAATTTACTCGCCTATTTCCATGGATAACCTCTACAATTTAATTTTCTGACTTGGTGTTGAAAATGCAATGTTAAATATTCCTAAGATTGATATATTTAAATAATTGGTGTGGTGTAGTGGTTATCACATTAGTCTTACACACTAAAGGTCCACAGTTTAATCCTGGGCATCAACATTATTTATCTTGTAGTTTAAACATTATCATCTACCCACTTCAGAACTTATTAATGATGATCAATTTTTTGGCAAATAATTGGGTGTTTATAACATATATACACACATTATATAAATTGGTTTCACATTATATTAAATTTCACATACACACATTAAATTATATAACATATCTAATATACACAACACGTTATTATTTATGTGTCATGCAAAATCATAATGAAAATATGCATAATCTAAGATATAATCGTTAAATAAATGATCTTTTATTATTTCGGTTCCACATGGATCAAATATAGGTCCATAAATAGATCTAGGTTAGCAGTTGAAGAACACAAATTTTCTGGATATATGCGGTCATGACATCCTGAAGGATATGTTTAAGATCATCAAATGCCTCTCTGTAGTTGACTTCACGATTATTGAAATATACTCGCCTATTTCCATGGATAACCTCTACAATTTCATTTTTCGACTCGGTGTTGAAAATGAAATGTTAAAGATTCCCAGGATTGATATGTTTCACAAGTTGGTGTGGTGTAGTGGTTATCACGTTAGTCTTACACACTAAAGGTCCCCAGTTCAATCCTGGGCATCAACATTTATCTTGTAGTTTAAATGTCATCATCTAATTACTTCAGAACTTATTAATGATGATAAATTTTTGACAAATAATTGGGTGTGTTTATAACATATATACACAGATTATATAAATTGGTTTCACATACACACATTAAATTATATAATATACACAACACGTTATTATTTATGTGTCATGCAAAATCCTCATTAAATATGCATAATCTAAGATATAATTGTTAAATAAATGCTCGCTTATTTTTTCGGTTCCACATGCATCAAATATAAGTCCGTAAATTGATCTAGGTTAGCAGTTCAAGAACAAAAATTTCTGGGAATATATGCCGTGACGTCATCATGGAAGATATGTTTAAGATCATAAAATATCTCTCTGTAGTTCACTTCAAGATTATTGAAATTTACTCGCCTATTTCCATGGATAACCTCTATAATTTAATTTTCTGACTTGGTGTTGAAAATGCAATGTTAAATATTCCTAAGATTGATATATTTAACAAATTGGTCTGGTGTAGTGGTTATCACATTAGTCTTACACACTAAAGGTCCACAGTTTAATCCTGGGCATCAACATTATTTATCTTGTAGTTTAAACATTATCATCTAACCACTTCAGAACTTATTAATGATGATGAATTTTTTGGCAAATAATTGGGTGTTTATAACATATATACACACATTATATAAATTGGTTTCACATTATATTAAATTTCACATACACACATTAAATTATATAACATATCTAATATACACAACACGTTATTATTTATGTCTCATGCAAAATCATCATGAAAATATGCATAATCTAAGATATAATCGTTAAATAAATGCTCTTTTATTATTTCGGTTCCATATGGATCAAATATAAGTCCATAAATAGATCTAGGTTAGTAGTTGAAGAACACAAATTTCTGGATATATGCGGTGATGACATCCTGAAGGATATGTTTAAGATCATCAAATGCCTCTCTGTAGTTGACTTCACGATTATTGAAATATAGTAGCCTATTTCCATGGATAACCTCTGATCTACAATTTCATTTTTCGACTCGGTGTTGAAAATGAAATGTTAATAATTCCCAGGATTGATATGTCTCATAAGTTGGTGTGGTGTAGTGGTTATCACATTAGTCTTACACACTAAAGGTTCCGTAGTTCAATCCTGGGTATAAACATTTATATTGTAGTTTAAATGTCATCATCTAATCACTTCATAACTTATTAATGATTATGAATTTTTGACAAATAATTGGGTGTGTTTATAACATATATACACACATTATATAAATTGGTTTCACATACACACATTAAATTATATAATATACACAACACGTTATTATTTATGTGTCATGCAAAATCCTCATGAAAATATGCATAATCTAAGATATAATTGTTAAATAAATGCTCGCTTATTTTTTCGGTTCCGCATGCATCAAATATAAGTCCGTAAATTGATCTAGGTTAGTAGTTCAAGAAAAAAATTTCGGGAAATATATGCGCTGATGTCATCATGGAAGATATGTTTAAGATCATCAAATACCTCTCTGTAGTTCACTTCACGATAATTGAAATTTACTCGCCTATTTCCATGGATAACCTCTACAATTTAATTTTCCGACTTTGTGTTGAAAATGAAATGTTAAATATTCCTAAGATTGAAATGTTTAACAAGTTAGTGTGGTGTTGTGGTTATCACGTTTGTCTTACACACTAAAGGTCCCCAGTTCAATCCTGGGCATCAACATTTATCTTGTAGTTTAAATGTCATCATCTAATCACTTCAGAACTTATTAATGATGATGAAATTTTGACAAATAATTGGGTGTTTATAACATATATACACACATTATATAAATTGCAACACGTTAGTATTTATGTGTCATGCAAAATCCTCATGAAAATATGCATAATCTAATATATAATTGTTAAATAAATGCTCGCTTATTTTTTCGGTTCCACATGCATCAAATATATGTCCGTAAATTGATCTAGGTTAACAGTTCAAGAATAAAAATTTCTGGGAATATATGCGGTGGCGTCATCATGGAAGATATGTTTAAGATCATCAAATACCTCTCTGTAGTTCACTTCACGATTATTGAAATTTACTCGCCTATTTCCATGGATAACCTCTACAATTTAATTTTCCGACTTGGTGTTGAAAATGAAATGTTAAATATTCCTAAGATTGAAATGTTTAACAAGTTAGTGTGGTGTAGTGGTTTTGACATTAGTCTTACACACTAAAGGTTCACATTTCAATCCTTGGCATCAACATTATTTATCTTGTAGTTTAAACATTATCATCTAACCACTTCAGAACTTATTAATGATGATGAATTTTTTTTGCAAATAATTGGGTGTTTATAACATATATATACACACTTTATATAAATTGGTTTCACATTATATTAAATTTCACATACACACATTAAATTATATAACATATCTAATATACACAATGTGAGTTATGTTATATTTAGTAACAGTTTATTATTTGTTATTATATGTTATGTTATTAGTGGCTGTAACTTAGTCTATTTGTCTAGCCTACAGTATAGGAGAGTCATCAGTAGCTTGTACTATAAGGACTCCTTCTCTCTCTTGTAATTGTTAATGAATTCAAAATCCATTCACTAATCTGGTATCAGTTGCGATAGGTAACCGGTTCTCTATCCACCAAATTCGAACGTCTCTTCTTTTTCGGTTTTTCGATTCCCGAATCCGATCGGCTCTCCGATTTCGATTCATGGCTTCCGCTCCCACCGACGGTACCATCACCATCGCTGCCGACCAACCACCTGTACCACCACCTTCCCTCACCGCCGCGCATCATTATGTGTCGGTTAAACTAACCACCCGCAATTACCTCCATTGGCGAACGCAGCTGGTGTCGTTTCTCCGCGGGCAAGGACTCCTCGGCTTCCTCGACGGATCCAACCCCTGTCCGGCGACGCTACCTGCTCCGCTAACACAGCCACCGACGCCGCCTACACCCAACCCAGCCTACCCGATTTGGATTCAACAAGACCAATCGGTTCTGTCGCTATTGATCTCGTCACTCACCGACGAGGTCATGTACCTCGCCGTCGGCAGGGATACCGCCCGGGAGGTCTGGGACTCCATCTCCGCCGCTCTAGCATCGTCGTCGCGCTCCCGGTGCCTGAGCTTGCTCGGTCAGTTCCAAAATCTACGGCAGGGTTCTCTTTCTCCGACTGAATTCCTTGGCCGTGCGCAGATGATAGTGGAAGCACTCTCCCTCGCCGGCAGGCCGCTGTCGACCGACGAACAGCTCCTGTATGCGCTCCGTGGCCTCCGCCCGGAGTACCGCTCAATGGCGAGTGCCTTGATAGTCTCTGCCGAAACGGTCACGTTGGCGCAGCTTGCGGATCACCTTCAAAACCAAGAATTCATCAACTCCGATGAATTACCGGCTTCGGATGGCTCTGTTCAGTCGCACGGCTCTGTCGCGCTCTTTGCTGGGCGTGGTCGCTCATCGTCAGACGCTGCCGGCAGACACCCTGGAAATGGCCGTGGAGGTGGCGGTCGAAACTGGCGAGGTAGAGGAGGCAACGGCCGAGGTCGCGGAGGTAATTCTCCCCGTTGCCAAATCTGCAGATCACATGGTCATTCGGCCATCAACTGCTTCAAGCGGTACGATCGACCGTCTCCGCAAGCCAACGTTGCTGTTGATGGTGAGAATACTGCATCCGTGTCCGATGCGTGGTTTCCAGATACGGGCGCCTCGTCTCACGCCACACCGAACGACGCCATGATGAACAGCTCCGAAATGTACACGGGTGGTGATGTGTTAAAGGTCAGAAATGGCGCAGGTTTGACAGTCTCCCGAATCGGCCATGCAGTTATTCCATCCGAGTCAAAAAGTTTAACCATGTCAAACATACTATATGTCCCAAAATTGTCTTTACCGTTGCTTTCTGTGTTTAAATTTACTAACGAAAACAATGTTTATTTCGAGTTTCATAACGACTATTTTCTTGTGAAGGATTGCAACACCCGGGAAATTCTTCTTAGAGGGTCAACGATTGGTGGTCTGTACAAGCTGTCAGTGCCCCGGTCTCATTTTGCGTTTGTTTTGGCTAGAGCCTCCTCAAGCATTTGGCATCAACGGCTCGGTCATCCCCACAAACAAGTCTTGAATCGTATTTTAAAATATTGTCATGTTAGTGTCAATAACTTAAATAGTCAAAATATTTGTACACCGTGCCAACTTGGAAAATCGGCTCGGTTTTCTTTAGACAGGGTCAATAATAATAGTCAAAATGTCTTAGACTTAGTTTACACGGACATTTGGGGTCCGTCTCCGGTCATTTCGTCTACTGGTTTTAGATATTTTGTACTCTTTGTCGATGATTTTTCGCGGTATTGCTGGTTTTATCCCTCACGGCTAAAATCAAACGTTTATAAAATTTTTGATTCCTTTCGGGTTATGGTGGAACGACGGTTTTCCCGTTCTATCAAATCCATACAGTCTGACTTAGGGGGTGAATACCTCCGTCTTCATAAAACCTTTGAACAACTTGGTATAATTCATAGACAGTCGTGCGCCTATACTCACGAACAAAATGGCCGCGTCGAACGCCGCCACAGACACATTGTTGAAACAGGACTAGCCCTACTAGCAAACAGTTCCACACCACATTTATATTGGGGTGAAGTGCCATCCCGCACCATGAACTCAAACCGATTCTTCATGCCGCACCCTAATCTTTCATAAGTGCTGTTTCGATGCATAAACCATAAATTTTTGTTCGCTTAGAACTTTTTGCAGGTTTCTTATGGGTTACCGGTAATATATGGTGACATGGAATTCTTATTTTTTTTTTCATATTTTTCTTGGGCCTCTCGATTTGGAGCAAAAATATTCCGGCTCCAGCGAGGGCATAATTGCCAGACACTATTCAAGGAGCTATGCTTCAGATACCCAATCCTAAAAATCAAATGGGCATCTCTCTCTCCCCTCGCTGGAAAAATGATCAAACTTACAAGCTTTGCGTTTACGCTCCCTGCGACTCTCATCGGGTTCACAGATTCGTAAAAGATGTTTGGGAGGGCGCCGAAGAAGAGCGATAACACCAAGTATTATGAGATCTTGGGAGTTTCCAAGAACGCGTAAATCCGCCATCAAGAACCACCCCGATAAGGGTGGCGATCCCGAGAAGTTTAAAAAGCTTGGTCAAGCTTATGAGGTTCTGAGTAGCTTGGTCAAGCTTATGAGGTTCTGAGTGGCCCAGAGAAGTTGTTAAGCCAGATCAATTCAAGGCTATAAATGACGAAGGAATGCCCATGTATCAAAGGCCATTCATGAGAAGAAAGTTGTACATTCATTTCACAGTTGATTTTGCAGAGTCATTATCCCATAACAGGAATCACTGAGATGGAACTTGATGAGTGCGAGGAAACCACCTTGCATGATGTCAACATCGAAGAAAAGATGCGTAGGAAGCAACAACAACAAGCACAGGAAGCATACGAGGAAGACGATGATATGCATGGCGGGGCACAGAGAGTACAATGTGCCCAACAGTGAGGTCTGAAACAAGGTGGCGACAACTCATGGAGGTTTTAGGGGTGACCTTTCCTTATCATAACTAGGATTTATAGATTGATAGTTAATTCCTGAATGGGTTTCTGAATTTTTGTGAGTAATGCAAGACCTGGTTATAAATATTAAACTTCATGCATGGTTTACTTGAAAAAAAATGGGCATCTCTGAGAAGTTATTGACGGAGAAGAAACCTCATCATCATCCTCGTCGTGATCGGTCACGAATGGATGACTCAATAGCTAAGCTTGCAGGCCGAACTATCAAACTCTAGCTACGCTACCATCATCACCAAGCATGACCAGAATTATATTAAGAAAGAAAAAGCTGTCAGTACCATATTTCTTCTTTCTTAATTTCTTGCTGCCTTTTTTTTCCTTGCTTGCTTTTAGCTTTTTGGTTACTTTCGGCTTTTCATTAGCTTTTTGGTTACCAGGTATTGTTGAAGGGTTACCCTTACTTTAAAAAACTTCTTGAAAAGGAAGGTGGTGGTAGTATGTATGTAGGGGGGTGGGGATCGGCGTCGGCAGTGGGTTACGTTGGGTGTTTGAGAGTGTTCTTGACCCAATCACAATACTCCAAACTTTTATAGATACATCAACCACTCCAGACCATCCATCGGAGGAAAGCTCTGCAATTCCTTCTGGAGCTTTAGTTTCTGTGGTGGTCGGAGACCGGAGAAGGGAATCAACAATGCCCAGAAGCTTAGAGCCATACCAAGCCGCCTTCAACAGCACATTATTTTCAGGCACAGACTCTTGCTTGGCGGACGAATTATTTGTCAGGTTCTTTGCATCACATCGCACTGTGGACAATAGCTTTGCCGGAAATTGAAACGGTAGTGATCGGAATGGAGGTTCGTCGTGGTAGCAGCAAAAGATGGAAGAGTTGCCAGGAGAGAGGGAGGGCAGTCAGCACTCAAATTGACTTTAAAAAAATGTCCACATCAGCACATTACCGGTGCCACCTCATCACGTAACCGGATAACCTGCAAAAAGTTCTAAGCGAACAAAAATTTATGGTTTGTGCATCGAAACAGCACTTATGAAAGATTAGGGTGCGGCATGAAAAATCGGTTTGAGTTCATGGTGCGGGATGGCACTTCACCCTTTATATTGGGACTATGCCTTTGAAACAGCTACCCACTTAATCAACTGTTTACCTTCCTCTGCCATTAACTTTGAAAGCCCACATTTTCGCCTTTTCCAGACTAATCCCACCTACACTTTCTTTCGTGTCTTCGGGTGTCAATGCTTTCCTTACCTCCGGCCCTATAATCACCATAAAATTGAATACCGTACAACCTCGTGTGTCTTCTTAGGTTACCCGGTTTCATTTAAGGGTTATCGCTGCATGGACCTAAACTCTGGGACTGTTTATATCTGCCGTCATGTCAGATTTAACGAAGCTGTTTTCCCCTTTGACTCCTCTTTTCAGGTGAATTCCACTGCGGGGAGTAATATTGTTCCATGGGGCTCTTTTCCAGCTGCTTTGCCCGTTAGTACAAACACAGAACCATCTAATGTGCCTATAGCCCCGGACCCACCTCACCTGGCTATTCAAGCTCCAGCTTCTACCGAGTCTCAACCTGCTCCGACTCAGACTCAGACTACTCAATCAGATGGTCATGCTATGCGGACACGTAGGAAAACTCGTGGTACAGGGGAGCAATTCTATGCGTTAAACTCCACAGTTGAGCCCTCGTGTTATTCACAAGCAGTTGGTCACGCCCATTGGCGTGATGCCATGGACCAGGAATTCAACGTTTTATTACATAATAACACCTGGAAACTTGTACCTCCTAAACCGAGCATGAATGTGATTGGCTGCAAATGGGTCTTCCGGACAAAACGTAAAGCTGATGGTTCTGTAGAAAGGCACACAGCTCGTCTAGTGGCCAAGGGCTTCAATCAGGTAGCAGGTGAGGACTTCTTCGACACCTTCAGCCCAATAGTCAAACCAACAACGGTTCGCCTATTGTTTTCACTAGCGGTGTCGAACAACTGGACTCTACGCCAACTAGATGTCCACAATGCTTTTCTCAACGGGCATTTAACTGAGACGGTCTACATGAAGCAACCGCCAAGCTACGAGGATCCAGTTCACCCGAGTCATGTTTCTCATTTACAACGCTCTCTTTATGGCCTTAATTAGGCACCACGGGCGTGGTTCAAGCGGTTATATGATTTCTTATGCTCTACAGGTTTTGTGGCATCCAAAACCGATGTCTCTCTGTTCTATCACACAGCTGGTGCATCCAAGGTTTATTTACTGGTTTATGTTGACGACATAATAATGTTGGGTAATGATGATCTTCTGATTAACAACCTACTAGCTCGGCTCTCTGGCACTTTCAAGATTAGGGACTTAGGCTCTCCGAGTTTCTTCCTGGGTATTGAGACGATAGCTGACTCGCAAGGGCTGATACTCTCCCAACGTCGGTATATGAAAGATATTCTCTCCCGAGCCGGGATGTTAGAGTGCAAAGCACTAGCTACTCCAGCTGCTACCACACAGCCTGTCACTCCTACAGATGAAGTTTTTGATAATCCTACTCAGTATCGTTGCATTGTTGGAGCTCTTCAGTATCTTACTATCACTAGACCAGACTTGTCTTATGCAGTAAACAGGCTCTGTCAGTTCATGCACGCTCCAACTTCCGAGCACTGGTCTCTCCTTAAACGAGTTCGATCTCCGTTATGTGAAAGGCACTCAGTTGTTTGGTCTCCGGTTATCTCCGTCTCCGTCCTCGGACTTGCATGCTTTGTGACACCCCAACCTCACACAGGCTGAGATAGCTAAAACTTAACATAAAAGCTGCCAATCTNTACACACTAAAGGTCCCCAGTTTAATCCTTGGCATCAACATTTATCTTGTAGTTTAAATGGTTATCATTTAATCCCTCCAGAATTTATTAATGATGATGAATTTTTGACAAATAATTGGGTGTTTATAACATATATACACACATTATATAAATTGGTTTCACATTATATTAAATTTCACATACACACATTAAATTATATAACATATCTAATATGCACAACACGTTATTATTTATGTGTCATGCAAAATCATCATGAAAATATGCATAATCTAAGATATAATCGTTAAATAAATACTCTTTTATTATTTCGGTTCCACATGGATCAAATATAAGTCCATAAATAGATCTAGGTTAGCAGTTGAAGAACACAAATTTCTGGATATATGC
Organism: Ipomoea trifida; assembly: GCA_003576665.1. Taxonomy (NCBI): domain Eukaryota; kingdom Viridiplantae; phylum Streptophyta; class Magnoliopsida; order Solanales; family Convolvulaceae; genus Ipomoea; species Ipomoea trifida. The sequence goes on along the minus strand of CP025652.1, from coordinate 12,656,354 downwards.
GGTGATGACATCCTGAAGGATATGTTTAAGATCATCAAATGCCTCTCTATAGTTGACTTCACGGTTATTGAAATGTACTCGCATATTTCCATGAATAATCTCTGCAATTTCTTTTTCTGACTCGGTGTTGAAAATGAAATGTTAAAGATTCCCAGGGTTGATATGTTTAACAAGTTGGTGTGCTGTAGTGGTTATCATGTTAGTCTTACACACTAAAGGTCCCCCAGTTTAATAATCCTGGGCATTAATATTTATTTTGTAGTTTAAATGTCATCTACTACAGAACTTATTAACATATCTAATATACACAATTTATCTTGTAGTTTAAATGTCATCATCTAATCACTACAGAACTTATTAATGACGATGAATTTTTGGCAAATAATTCTAATATATACACAACACGTTATTATTTGTGTGTCATACAAAATTCTCATGAAAATATGCATAATCTAATATATTATTGTGAAATAAATGCTCGCTTATTTTTTGAGCTCCACATGGATAAGTGCGTAAATAGATCTAGGTTTGCAGTTGAAGAACACAAATTTCTAGATATATGCGGTGACGTATCCTGAAGGATATGTTTAAGATCATCAAATGTCGGCCTCTCTGTAGTTGACATCACGATTATTTAAATATACTCGCCTATTTCCATGGATTACCTCTACAATTTATTTTTCTGACTCGGTGTTGAAAATGAAATGTTAAAGATTCCAAGGATTGATATGTTTAACAAGTTGGTGTGGTGTAGTGGTTATCACCTTTAGTTTTACACACTAAATGTCTGTAGTTCAATCCTGGGCATCAACAATTACTACAGAACTTATTAACATATCTAATAATCACTACTAACTTATTAACATATCTAATATACACAACACGTTATTATTTATGTGTCATGCAAAATCCTCATGAAATTCTTCGGTGTCATCATCTAATCACTACAGAACTATTCTTCGGTGTCATCATCTAATCACTATAGAACTTAACTATTCTTCGGTGTCATCATCTAATCACTATAGAACTTATTAACATATCTAATATACACAACACAGGTGCATCATCTAATCACTACAGAACTTATTAACATATCTAATATACACAACACATTATTATTTATGTGTCATGCAAAATCCTCATGAAATTCTTCGGTTCCACATGGATCAAATACAAGTGCGTAAAAAGATCTAGTTTAGCAGTTCAAGAACACAAATTTCATTTCTGGATATATGCGGTGATGTCATCCTAAAGGATATGTTTAAGATCATCAAATGCCTCTCTGTAGTTGACTTCACGATTATTGAAATGTACTCCCCTATTTTCATGGATAACCTCTAAAATTTCTTTTTCTGACTCGGTGTTGAAAATGAAATGTTAAAATTCCTGGGGTCGATATGTAATTCATTGCCTGACAGTAGTAACGCTTTGCACCCGGACATATCTTGTAATCCAATAGTTTCAAGTATACTAGACATTGTATGGATGCCTAACCAATGAAACATTGTACGTTATAAAACAATTGTTGCGTTAAATGTAATAAGAGAATGTATCATACAAAAATTACCAACACTACATGTCCAAACATTTCTTGCGGGGCTCTAGAGCATCCACCAACCTAAAAGAACACACAGAGGGCACACCCAAACATCCCGATGAGACACATGGCTCACCCAATAGCGCATTTGCCTATATCCAGCTAGTACTGTCAAAGAGGGCCGAAACTCGCGGGCTGGTCCGCACCCGCCCAGCGGTGAGACTGGTTAGAACTATAAAAAAGATAACCCACGAATGAGCAGGCCTAACCCGCGACCCGCGAACCCGTCCTATTATATATATATATATATATATATATATATATATATATATATATATATATATATATATATATATATATATATATATATATATATATTCACAGTACAATGTGAATATATATATATATCAAAAAAAAATTTAAAAAATTAAAAAAGAAGAAGGAAAGCCTGCGGGACCTGCCAACCCGCGTGTGGCGAGTTAGGGTTGCATGAACCCTAGCCCGCGAACCTAATGAGCTGGCCCGCAATAGCCCGTCAAAAATTAGGTCCGTAATAAAGCGGGCCAGCCTGCTTTGACAGTACTACACCGAGCCCCCTACCCCATTTGACCTATCCCCCTCCCACCTTTGCACTCTTTACCCCTGATTTTGTGACTTTCTTGTCTAAATCCCGAAAGTTTCCACATTTTTCGCTCCATTTTACCAACTTTTTCACTCCAACTTCGTAAACTCTCCTCCTCCCCCCACTTTGTACTATATTTTTTTCCCTTTCTTTTCTTAACCCCAAACTTCCCATCCTTCCTTTCCAGACCCCTAAACTTTCTTGCCTTTATTGTTGATATATACCTCAAAACTTTTCGTACTACATGTCAAGACCCTTCCTTAGCTCCTTCGGCCCAACCAACACCCCCACTTTGACTCCTTAGTCCCAACATATGCTCTCTTTTTTTTCTTTTTCTTTTTTTTTTTTAGAAAACAAATATATGCTCTTCTTCTACCTCGGACTCCAATCACTTTTTTGGAACATACACATATCCAATTCCTCTATTGATATCTATTGTTGATAATAAATTAAATATTTCTTAAAAAGTTATTTACGAATTTTATTACTTATACGTATGTAATCGAATCGAGTGACAGATATCAAGTAATTTAAGCAATATGATGGAAAACTTTGTGATATAACGTAATTAAATGCATTAATTAACTGAGAGATTTTACCAAACTAAAAGAGTATATTAAGTAAACGAGACAAAATGAAACACAAGAGGGGACAGAATTTATTACACACAAAATAAATTAAACTTTATGACTAGGATCATACAGGAACCTAACATATCTCGAACAAGACTCGAAATTTCTGGAAATTAAAGGTTTTATATTGTGTAAGTCGATAGTAAGATAATTAATCCAGAAAGTGGAAGAATAGTTTCCAAAGCCAACCATGTTCTTCCAATGCAACGAAGACCGCCACTCTTTTGTGGCGCACTTGCAGGACCGCCTTCTACAGTTCCAAATAACAATCATCATCATCATATCCAAGAACACCCAAGTGACAGCCAGGAAAGCTTAGGTTAAAATTCACATGATCAATTGGTTATGGATTCAATTCAAGGTGTGGTAGATGTACCTGAAGGGATGGGAGTATCAGCAGGGCTACTTGCATGACCAAATTGATAGAAAACTTGAGCATCCGGTGACTTGGGAGGCAAGTGGAGCAGAGCTGCACCCATTATCACAACTCAAATTCAATCTAATTCCTTTCATAATTTAATGGTAATTGATGGAATACATTAGGCCGAGTGACCCGAATTAATTAAATCGATAAATAAAGGATAATAAATAGTGACAAGATGTTAGTGCAATAGACAAAGCTTTTTTTTTTTTTTTAATTAAAAGCCAATGTAATGAGATTACAAAGTTAATAACAAGACAATAGAAATTTATACTAATCCGCTCACCAACTACCCCTGCGAGAAAATAACAGGTAATTGCATCCGCTTTGACCAGGTACGGATCCTGCCCAGCCTCGTGGCCGAGCTTGGCTTTGGTTTCCGTGACCGAAGCCGAGTGCTGGGCTCGGCCTTTGACAGCCCAAGTCAGGCGTTGGGCTCAGTCTTTGAAGACAGAGGTAGAGCACTGGGCTCGGTCCTTTGGTAGTTGAAGCCGAGCTGGGGCTTAGCATTGAGAGTCTAGTGTCAGTTAGATGTACCTATCTTTCTTGCCCTACCAAATTTGATTTGCTTCCGACTCATCTCTAATATATTCATTAATAATCATGCAGGCATTTTCACAAACACTTACCGGGACACTCAGAAATGTTGGATGGGGCATGGCAAGCAGAAGGGAGACCCAAGGCAAGCGTGAGGTTGATGCTGAGCCCCAACTGTGGGTCATTCCTGTCTTTGATGAGGAGACACAGACACTTCTTGCTGCTCTTCAACACTTGCTTCAATCCGTTGCAGCAGTCTGGGGTAGGCGACGGCGCGTTGCCCCCCACGTACGGCAGGCACGTCGCTAGCCCCACCAACGACTCCGTGCACTCCTCCTTGTCCTTGGATGTATCGGAGTTCGCACCGCCGGCGGCAACAAACACCAGGATCAACAATACGCTAATCGTTCGGGTTTTCATCTCTTGATCGAGATCGAGCAATGTAACTGAAATTCAGATATACAATGTTGCTTTTGCTATTTAATCTGAAGAAGAACAGTACAGTGACGGGAAATTAAAGATCAGATGGCATTGTTTTCAACTTATATAATGATTTTGAAGTGTTAAAAAACATTAGGAAGGTATAGACAGAAGTTTGAAGGCTTAGCCAACAACTACAAAAGTGACAGTAGTATGAAGCATCATCATTTCATGAAAATGATATCAGGCGCACTTACAAAGGGAAATTATTGAGTTAATTTTTAATTTTTTTTTTAATTACTTGGTTAGTTATTTAATTAAAAATACTTCTTAATTGAATAATTAGTCAATCGGTATCATATATCAAGCGAACATTATCACCTAAACTCTACTATTTCTCAGTTAGTTTTGCTTTTTATTTATTTATTTATTTATTTTCCTGATAAAATGAGTGCTAGTGCTTGAAAAAAAAAACAAAAACAAAAACAAAAACAAAAACAAATAAAATAAAATAAAATAATATAAAATAAAAAACAAAACAAACAAACTTTTTGTGCTCAAGTGCTCATGCCTTGTTGAAAAGTGTTTCACACAACTCTATTGCTTTGACACCTCATCATCTATGGCTTTTGACTTTTGAGTTTACTAGAAATGCAAATCTATAATATTTTTTCTATTAGTTCCATTATTGAAAAAACGTTCTACCAAACCCCTTCAAGTCGACCAAATAATAATAATAATAATTTAGTCTTATTGTTATCTATTTCACAAATTGCTATTAAGTTGGCACTTATTAAACTTTTATAGTATAATTTTGGTAATTTAATCTGACACATGATATGAATTGGACAAGGTGATAACATTAAACAAACTTTTTTAAAAAATTTTAAAATAAAAATTGTTGGATTGAGACAACAATGACTATCTTTATCCAATGATACGGACCCAAATTTTATATATACCATGATAAGGAGTCCACCATGCATTGTAGATCTTTATCTAAAAATTATGTGTCTGTAATTAATATATTATATGTTTTAATTATTAAATTATGTACTTTTAAATAAATTGAAAGCGCATAATAGGTTAACTACATACACATAATATGTTAAATGCATATTACGTGGTTACAATTAACCTATTATGTGCATGTAGTTTATATATTATGTGTCTTTAATTTCAACTAAATATAATATATATATAATAATAATAACATAATATTTACCAGAACATAATAATAATAACATAATAAATATAAATAATTATAATAAGAGTCAATGAAGGTAATGGTATAACGAGAATGCCAAGCACCTTGTGCTCAATTGGCATGTAGTGACCACCCTTAGATGGGAGGTCATGAGTTCGAGTCTCAGTGGTGGAGATCTCAAAATTGACTCTTTGTGTTTCAACAGGTTGAGAAAAGTATGTATGAACAAATACTACAATGTAATAGGGTCAGTTGTATTCAAAAAAAAAAAATGGTATAACGAGAATAAAAATATATTGATGTCACTGTTTGCCACAATGAATTTACATTATGCTTACTTTTTTGTATAATTATAAAATCTTTCCTCATTTGTCCTTACCATTTTTTATTTTTTCCAGTACTAACAGAAGTTACAAAACTAAATAGTTAACAATATAAAAATTAACACTATTGTTTTTCATAAGGAAGGTGTCAGGTTCGCATCTCATGCCAATCAAGAATGACATAACTTCATTTTACAAATTTAATTTTTAAATTAAAAATTTCCAATATACTATACTAAATGTGTAAAAACTAACAAAAGTTAATAAAATATATATATTACTAAATAAATTACAACATTATCTAAGTAATATGATTTTCTTAAAAATAATTTTGGAATTTGTTATATCACATTTCTAAATTCAAATCTCATCATCACATTTCTAAATTAAAGAATATATTTAACATTATAAAAATCAAACTTATAATAACTTGCAGAGTTTGCTCATTCTTATAATGGAAATTAAAGAGCTAGACCGGCCAAATCCTTTTCCAGTTGAAGGATGGGAATGAAGCATAGTGGATGAAAAAGTGCAGCACTTTACCAACCCACTATGGGATTGGGATTGTGATGGATGTTAATTAAGCAGTAGTGATGGAAGGACCACTTTGATGCATTGTTGTTACTTGAGTTTTGTTTTATATGATGTCCCAGACTTGCCCTGACATCACTCTACATTTTCCTGAAGTCATAAATAATAATTTTTTTTTTAAAAGATCAGATGTAGTGTAAAAAATATAAATCTTATTTAAGTAAATCAGTAGACTCTATACTATTGTAGAATATTCAATTTAGTTAATAATGTTCTATAAATTTGATTGATTTAGTCTTTATACCTATTTTTGTTGCCCAAAAGTATCCCTCCAGCCAATAACTAGAAGACTAAGGGGTCATTTAACAACTTGAAAAAATGAAAGATTTTCCTAAAATATATAGAATTGGAGAAGTGAAAAAATAAAAATTAGAGAAGTTATTTATTAAATTTATTCTTCAAAATTGTAATTTCATTTCTTTTATCCATCTTTCTTAAGGAATTTGGAGAAAGCAAAAATGGATGAATAGTACTTTTAGATCGAAAGTGCCGGTGCCTTTGCTTCACGTTTCCACGTTTCTTCTTTTACATGTTTTCACGCCTTTTCTACTTCAAGTTTTTTTTTTTGAGTACTACTGACTCTATTACAATGTAGTATTTGTCCATAGCTATTTTCTCAACCTACTGAAGCACAAACAGTCAACAATTGTCTCCAATGAGACTCGAACCCACTTCTATTTTCCATGTGAGAGTAAATCGGGATACCGGGTGCTGCTGCTGCTGCTGCTGCTGCTGCTGCTGCTGCTGCTGCTGCTGCTGCTGCTGCTCCTGCTGCTGCTGCTGCTGCTGCTGCTGCTGCAGCAGCAGCAGCAGCAGCAGCAGGTGTAGTAGTAGTAGTAGTAGTAGTAGTAGTAGTAGTAGTAGTAGTAGTAGTAGTAGTAGTAGTAGTAGTAGTAGTAGTAGTAGTAGTAGTAGTAGTAGTAGTATTATAATATTATTACTATTATTATATTATTATTATTATTATTATTATAATATTATTACTATTATTATTATTAAAGTATTATTGTTATTATTATTACTACTACTACTACTATTATCTTTTATTTTTAGTATCATCATTATTATTATTATTATTATTATTATTATTATTATTATTATATTCCTTTACAGCATGTTTGGTTCACGGAATGAATTTTGAGGAAATAGGAATAGTATTTCATAAGTAATAGAATAGGTAAGGAATAGAATATGAATTGTATTCTATTGTTTGGTTCGCCGAAGGAATAGACTTTAGGAATGCAATTTCAATGTTTTGTTATTTTAAAGAATAGAAATGGAATGTGTTTAAAAGACATAAATACCCCTATATAAAAATGTATTATTATTATTCTTTTGAAAATGAACTCATAACGTAGAATAATAAAAATGTATTATTATTATTATTATTATTATTATTATTAATTACATTATATAGGAATCTGTTCAAGTGACGACATTAGGATATTGGATGGTGTAAGATTTGATGTATTTTTTTGGTTTATTTTAAGCGTATGCGGTATTTTGTTTAGTTATTAGGATTTGGGAGTTATTTTTGTCATTTGGGCATAATTTTAATTATGGTAGCTGATTTCTCGTGACTTTTGGCTTTCTATTCACGCACGAAATCAGTTTTCCTAGGCGTTCCTTTTTCAATTTTCGAACCGTCCAAAGTCCTTTCATTATGTCCGTGTGATGTTTTTGGCTTCTGGCGATTTGGGGGGGAGGGGGAGGGGGGTTTCGTCATGCATGGCACGCAGAAGGGGGTTCTCCCGTGTTTTTGGTCGGAGATGGTGTATTCTGGTAGAGTTTTGCTATATTGCCGACAGGGGGGGTTGAGGTTTGTGGGGTTGTGTTTTGTAGTTGGTGATGGTGTTTTCCGGTAGGTTCTTGGTGTGTTGTTGCCAGTGGTGGTGAGGTTTTGAGAGTTTGGGGTTTTTTTAGTTGTTTGTTTTGTAATGCAGTTTTTTTTAATGATTCTTTTGTGGTTGTGGTTGGAGATGGTGTTTTCCGGTAGGCTATGATGGGTATTTTTTTTTATTGATTCTTTTGTGGTTCTTGGTTGTTTGCTGTGCATTCTTTCTTGGGTTATTTGAATTGTGTTGCATAATCACTGTTTGTTTTTCAGTTTTTGGTAGAGTGATTTATCTTTTCATAATGTTGTGTGACAAGGGGGTTTTTCCACCAAAGGATTGGAATTGAACCTCTTAAAATTAACAATATGGTGATGCATATAATCCGTGCATGCGTATTTCTCATTGTAGTTATTATAGTTTCTTTTTACTGGAATCTCTTTTATTATATCTGGTGAATTTTTGCTAGTTTAATTGTGTGCCAATCTAGGGAACAGTGTGTGCCTGACTATATATGTTTTTGGCGGTAACAATTTTGAGCTTGAAAAATCAGTGCTCATTAATGTATTCCATGAATGGATGTTTATTCACCGCTGGAAATTATCATTTTTCCGACCTCATTTCTGATCACCCAAAACAATGGTCACAAAAAGTGATTTTTTTTCAATTTTCCGTCGGAGGGTTATGGTGGTCGGAAAGCAGTGATTTATTTATTTTATGAAACACTGTCATCTACTGATGTTGTTTATAATTTTAGGGCACTAGCTATAACGTATTAACGTCATAAAATAGCTTCATACTCGTGTGTCGTGGGGCACCAATTGTGTGTGTCTATTTAGTATTTAGTTGTTTTCGTTGTTAAGGAACTCTACTTTTTTACTTTTTGAACAATGGGTGTCGCATGTGTGTTGGTTATTTGACCAGGGTGGTTTATTGTGTGCCTCATGATTGTATGTTAAATTTCAAGATGACATATGTGTGCCACGTATTTGCCCCTCGTTTGCCATCGTCGTCTTTAGTCTTGCGTGTATCAACAACAAAAAACGCCACATTCACAGCTCTGTTAAATGTATGTGCCCATCTGACTCGACTAGTTTGCCACATAGTATATTTTCGCATGCCTATTCATTCATTAACACAAAACACGTCATACAATCAAATTCCTTAATCCAACATTATTATTAAACCAAAACTACCGTACTTGTTTTGAATGGCTCACATTCTCAAAACGTGAAATATCAGTTACTAAATTGTATGTAAAAATTAAAATGACATGTATTATCCCTGTTTGACACACGTCACGTGTGTTTATATTTGCTCATTGTGTTTTTTGACCTTTAGGCCTTGCTCATTGTGTAACCCTCTCGTGAACAAATTAAACCATATATTTTACTCCTACATCTCCATCTCGGGTCCTCTTCATTGTGCTGCATCGCACATCAAAGCCTACAAAGGTGGCATATTCTTTGTAAAAACGGAAACCCTTGTCTAATGTCTCGAATCGTTACCCAATGTATGGTTTTATTGTTCCATCGCACTCAGGTATACATTCGCCTTCCTCTTCTTCGCGCTCTTCACCATCATACTCTTCACCCTCACACGCTACATCATTGATATCCCCTTCATCTGCCATAGATTTATTCCAACTACGTCACTCATGGTTTGCCAGGATGTCATCCATTATATCTATACAGTGTATTGCTCTTAAATATTTCACGTACAATTGGGCAAACATTACAACCATTAACAAACACATTGCTAAACCCAATGGATTACTAGTTAATTATGCATGAGACATTTAATATATCATTGTTGCACACAACCCTATGGTCATTACTTGGTTAATTTTTCTTGGTTCAAATTCATATCATAATATTGTAAATACTTTACCTTCAATTCATTCTCAATCTTATACTATGTATTAAATACAATTAATTGGCGTCATATAAGAGAATTTTTTCCCATACTCCCTACATGTAGTAACTAAACATAAACATTCCTAACCCCATAAAATCTTACACTAACTACCCTAATAGATTATTTAGTGTAAGATTCGAAATTCATTACTCCAAATTTAACAAAATAGTGGACTAAAAATACCATAAATTATGAACCACGTACTCAAACTTTAAAGGCACACAATACCCACCATGTCGTCACTCAATTTCAAATGCCAACAGTTATTCCTGTTTCTCGTTTCCATGTACACCATTCCCACAATTTAATTCCCACTAACCACATCGTGTATTTTATATTATTACAAAACCCATTATTCTATATTCAACACAATCAGTCCCTAAATTAACCATCAAAAACCATTAAGCATACTGGATTATCACTAGCCATATTTATTTTTTGCTTTCACTTTCATATTTCATTTACATATTCACAAACACACTAACCAAACCATGCACTATGTAATTACATCCCCAACATATCAACACAAAACTGGCGAACTTCTATTTAAGAATAATCCTACTCGTCACATGTTCACACTCCCAAGTTTCTTAAACTTCCAATTCTACATATTTACGTTTTGTCACACATAACCTACACGAACGACACACAATTTCCAAACCGTCGGCACACAATTACAAACACCCACATGTATACGTTTTTATCGTTTTCACTCCAATTCAAACAATATAATAGCTCCATATTACGCGTGAAACACTAATCTTGGTGTTCTTTTACTCATTACGGAACACAAATATAAAAGGAAGCAATACTTACCATGCATCGTGGTTGTGTTCCCGTTCTCATATTTTGTGTTGCCAAAAATTCGCTCCGTATTCACCTGCATATCTTTAATGGCACTATCTATTAGGACTGTATTAGAGTTGGTATTTCAATAGGTTACTACTACTATGTTTATATATCCTTTATGTTATTCATGAACATTATTCATTCAATACACGTAACCTTCATCTGGTATCAATATCCAGGTTTTCCTTTTTTTCCCGCACCCTAATGTCAAACGTTCGCGACGATGGTTCGACTGGCGCCTCTTCGGAGCGCACGGTGACTGCAGCAGCATCTTCACCACCCGTCGTCGCCGGTAGCACGCTGTCCAGTGCTCACCACTTTGTTTCCATCAAGCTGACAAGCCGGAACTTCTTGTTTTGGAGGACTCAGCTGCTTCCTTTTCTGCGTGGTCAAGGTCTTCTGGGGTATGTGGATGGCACTCTCCAGTGTTCTATGCCGGTGGTGCCTCCGCCGGCTGCTCCGGCGGCTGCTTCGACAGCTGCTTCTGCGCCGACTGCTGATGCTGTACCTTTGGATGCGTCGCTGGTCGAGCTGCAGACTGCGTGGAGACGACAAGATCAGGGCATCTTGTCTTTGTTGATTTCCTCCATGTCTGAGGAGGTTATGCACCTTGCTGTAGGGAGGACGACGTCGCGGCAGTTGTGGCTTGCAATCGAGCAGTCGCTTGGATCGGCAACGCGTGCTCGAACTCTCCGGATTCTCGGCCAGCTGCAGTCTCTCCGGCAGGGTGATGCTTCTATCGCCGATTACCTTGGCCGAGCGCAGCTTCTGATCGAGGATTTGGCGCTCGCCGGCAGACCCATTGGATTGGACGATCAGAACCTCTACGTCTTCCGTGGGTTGCGACCAGAATTTCGCCCGCTCGTCGCCTCGCTTACCACCGGCGAACCTGTTACGCTTGCGGAGTTGTCGGATTTCCTCTCTGCCTAGGAGTTCATATGTGCTGAGGATGGTGATTCGCCGGTGGCCTTCTCGGCTCGTCGTGGTCACGGGCAGAACTCGAATGGTGGTCGCGGCGGTGCAAGAGGTCGGCGTGGAGGCAGAGGTCGCGGTGGTCGCGGACGTGGCGCTGGTATACGCTGCCAAATCTGTAACGCTTTTGGGCACTCTGCTCTCTCCTGCTTCAGGCGTTACAACAATGGCCCTGGTCCTCAAGCTCACGTGGCGTTCCCTGGTGCTGTTTCTGATGATGCAGCTTCTGTGGCGTCTCATAATTGGTTTCCAGATACAGGAGCCACGAACCATGCCACACCGGATCCGTCACTAATGTCCTCGGCTGCTAGTTATGCGGGGTCGGATGTTCTGCGCGTCGGCGACGGTTCAGGTATACCTATTGTTAGCGTTGGTTCCTCTTCGATAACTGCTAAATCTCGTTTGTTAAATTTGTCTGACATATTACTTGTGCCTGGTCTTTCTGTTTCGTTATTATCTGTTCAGCGTTTTGCTAGAGATAATTCTGTGTTTTTTGAGTTTCACCCGGACTGTTTCTTTGTGAAGGATCTTACAACCAAGGAGGTCCTGCATAAAGGGGGCGTTTCGGGTGGTCTCTATTCGTGGTCAGTTCCGAGTCCTGGTCCTGCTGCACTGGTGGCTACTCGAGTGTCTCCTGCGGTTTGGCACAACAGATTGGGCCATCCTCATTCCCGTGTTTTGCGTAGTATTCTAGATTCGTTGTCTATTAACTCTTCTAGTCTTAGTTCACATTTATGTACTGCCTGTCAGGTTGGGAAAGCCTCTCGGCTGACTCTTCCGCGGGTTCATCGTTCTAGTAGTCATGTTCTTGAATTAATTTATACAGATATTTGGGGTCCAGCCCCGCTACTTTCGGTTAATGGTTATCGATATTTTGTTCTATTCGTTGATGATCATTCTCGTTTTGTATGGTTTTTTCCTATGCGTGCGAAATCCGATTTATATTCCATTTTTGATCGTTTTCGCGTTTTTGTCGAGCGTTTCTTTTCTCGTAAGATTATATTTGTTCAGTCTGATTTAGGGGGAGAATATAAGAAACTGCATAATACTCTTTCATCTCTTGGCATTAATCATCGCCAATCTTGTGCTTATACTCATGAGCAAAACGGTCGGGTAGAGCGTAGGCATCGTCATGTTGTTGAAACTGGTTTGGCCTTACTGGCTCAGGCTGCTGTTCCTATGCGTTTCTGGGATTATGCTTTTGAGACTGCGGTCTATTTAATAAATAAGATGCCCACTAGTGTCCTTAATCATGAAAGCCCTCACTTCCGAGTCCATAAGTCCAAACCCTCGTACTCTTTTTTGCGTGTGTTTGGGTGTCTATGTTTCCCGCTCTTACGCCCGTATAATAAACATAAGTTGCAGTTTTGTTCTTCTCCCTGCGTTTTCCTCGGATATCCAGAGTCTTATCGTGGCTATCGTTGCATGGATCTAACGACTAACAAGGTGTTCATCTGTCGCCAATGTGCGCTTTGATGAAACCGTTTTTCCTTTGTCCAGTGGTGTTCCTTTACAGGTTAGTTCGCCAGCTGCGTCTCCATGGGGTGTTGCTCCCGTTTCTGTTGCTGACTCGGGGTCTCTTATTGTGCGACCAACTCCACCGGCGGCTGTTTCTGAACCTTGTGCTGTTCCTAGTCTTGTTTCAGACAGCTCTCGGACTGTTACTGCTGCTCCGGTTCGGGTGGCTCGTACTCGGGTTCGTCAGTCGCGTAAAGGGCAGCCTCGGACTCACTCGATGCGGTTGCGCAGTATGTCTCGGGGCCCGGCTGCTTTGGTTTCTCAGGTTGTTGTTCCTGAGCCTACATGTTTTTCTCAGGCCGTGCAGTACCCCGAGTGGCGTGAGGCTATGGATCTCGAGTTCAATGCCCTGCTTCAGAACAACACCTGGCGGCTGGTTCCATTCACGGCCGGTATGAATGTGGTTGGTTGCAAGTGGGTCTTTCGGACCAAACGGAAGGCTGATGGTTCGGTTGAGCGTCACAAGGCTCGCTTGGTGGCGAAAGGCTTTAATCAGGTGGAAGGTCAGGATTTCTTTGAGACCTTCAGTCCGGTTGTGAAACCCACCACAGTGCGTCTTCTATTGTCTCTTGCTGTCTCTCGCGGTTGGGTTATTCGGCAGTTGGACATTCATAATGCCTTTCTTAATGGCAACCTGTCAGAGACGGTGTATATGCGTCAGCCTCCCGGTTATGAGGACAAGTCCTATCCTTCACATGTGTGTCTTCTGCAGCGCTCTCTCTATGGGCTCAAGCAGGCGCCTCGGGCGTGGTTTACTCGGTTGCACGATTTCTTGGTTGCTGCCGGGTTCAGTCCATCGAAGACGGATGTTTCATTATTCATCTATTCTACAGGTGTGACTCAGCTCTTTTTGCTAGTCTACGTTGATGATATCTTGATTATGGGTTCAGATTCCTCTTGTGTGGATGATCTTGTGGCTCGTATGGGGCGTGAGTTTAAGGTTCGGGACATGGGGAGTCCCTCGTTCTTCCTCGGCATTGAGACGGTTCGTCATGGTGGTGGTTTTCTTCTTTCTCAGCAGCGTTACATGAACGACATTCTCAAGCGAGCAGGTATGGTTGACTGTAAGCCGCTGGCTACTCCTGTCTCTTTAGTACAGGCGGATGCTGACTCTGCTGTGCCATATGCTGATCCGACGCAGTATCGTAGTCTGGCTGGTGCCCTGCAGTATCTCACGGTGACACGGCCGGATCTCGCATTTGCCGTTAACCGGTTGTGTCAACATATGCATGCTCCCACGACTGCGCACTGGGGCCTTCTTAAGCGGGTCCTTCGTTATGTGAAAGGTACTACTCACTATGGTCTTCGGGTCAGTCCGTCTAGTTCCTTTGAGCTTCATGCATTTTCTGACTCGGACTGGGCTGGTGACCCGGGTGATCGTAAGTCTACGAGTGGCTTTGCAGTTTATCTTGGTGCTAATCTTATTTCTTGGGTCTGTCGCAAACAACGGACTGTGGCGCGCTCTTCGACTGAGGCTGAATACAAGGCTCTAGCTGATGTCTCTGCGGAGGTCACGTGGCTGGTCTCTCTTCTGAAGGAGCTTGGTCTGCCTCTGTCTACGACGCCTACGTTATGGTGTGATAACTTGGGCGCCACCTACCTCTGTGCGAATCCTATATTTCATGCTCGGACGAAACATGTTGAAATAGACTATCATTTTGTTCGAGACAAGGTCTCCAAGAAGGAATTGAAGTGCAGGTTAATTTCATCTCAACTAAAGATCAACTCGCGGACATCTTCACCAAACCCCTCTCCAGTGTTCGGTTTTCGTTTCTCCGTGGCAAGCTCAATGTGGTTCCGGCACCCCTTGAACTTGAGGGGGAGTATTAGGACTGTATTAGAGTTGGTATTTCAATAGGTTACTACTACTATGTTTATATATCCTTTATGTTATTCATGAACATTATTCATTCAATACACGTAACCTTCATCCTATCAACCTCTACACCCAATGAAGCTGCCACTCTCTATGTTAAAACTTCACCTCCTCTGAATGAATACTTACGTGTTCATTGCTACCGGTTTTAACAATGTTTCCTGGTAAAACTTGATTCATTCCTTAATAATAGTGATTCTGAAATGCTAAGATTGTAAATACGTACTAATCATAACTTAATTACTACCAAAGCCACAATCTCTTCTTTACCATTCTTACCATTATTGTGGTGTGATATGATACCATATGATATTTTAATCTCTACCAATAATTTCTGGATGGTTAAGATTTCACCTCATATTCCTGAATATAAGTTGTCCTCGTGTGAATAGGGGCATATATATATATATATATATATATATATATATATATATATATATATATATATATATATATATAAAGAATTATAATAAAATACAAAAGGGTATTTCCAGTATAAAAGCTATTCCCAAATACTTTGGAATAGCTAATACTAGGGGTCCCCTAAGAATGTATATTCCCTTGCAAAGGGAATAGCTCATTTCCGGGGATGCTATTGATAGGAATAGAATGACAAACCAAACAGTGGAATAGGTCCATTCCCGACCTATTCCACGAACCAAACACGGTGTTAGAATTTCTAGGACCACTTAGAGTGCATTAGAAATCACCACCTTTTATATATACTATTGAAGGACGGAAAGACCTCTCACTTGGAAGGGTAACAACTATACCGCTTGATCACAATGCCTTTGCCAAGGATGGACTCATTTAATCATTAGTATCTATATATATATATATATATATATATATATATATATATATTCTATGAATACCTTACTATATTGCACGTAAAGACGATACAATTTATAAAACAACTGCAGTTGAAACAACTGAAACTCAGTTAGAGTGCATTTACTAAGCAATTCCCTATAATACCATGCCTTTAATTATTCACCCCAATTATCCAGTTAAAAAATGTTTTTTTTTCTATAATAGAAATCACCACCTTTTAAATACACCATTGATCTCAAAATTCAGAAGACCCAAATTTGTCCATACGAACTCATATAAGGGATGGACTTATTTGATTATTAGTTTATATATATATATATATATATATATATATATATATATATAGGTCATGTTCAAGTGTGGCCGTGCTCTTAGGTGTGAACAGTGCGGCCTCACCACTATGTATACAGATATACACCACTCAGTGTTAGAAAATGCACCACACAAATATGCATCGTTAGGGACGCATCACCCAAAAACACACCACTAGGTATGCAAATATACACCACACAGTATTAGCAAATGCACCATTAGGGACATGGGAGTTATGGTGCATTATTTTGGGTGTGTGGTGTGTTTTATGGTGTTTTTGTATATTTTCATTGTGGTGTGTTTCTTAACATTGAGTGGTGTATTTCGTAACATTGAGTGGTGTGTGACCGCACGGCCACACCTAAGAGCACGGCCACATTTGATTAATATTCTATATATATATATATATATATATATATATTCTATGAATTCTGTACTATATTGCACGTAAAGACTTTTATGAATTTTAGAGGGATTTGTTTGCTACATCGAAGAGTATATGCATGTACTTAGACTGCAGTTCAAGTAACTTTTTAAATTTTCTGTTATTACCATCGATTAAATAAAAATATTTCTTTAATTGAATGTTTCTTTAATATACATGCATTTCAGAATTCTAATTTAAATATTTTAATTGTTTACCGTAATCATTATTTCCAAGATTATTTAAGCAAGGCTTTGACTTTAACTTCTTACACGGCAATTTTTGTTCAAATTGAAATTGCAATTCTTTTTCTATTTGTGTCTTCCTTCCTTAACATCATAACCTCAAATTCTTGTCGTGCTCTAAAATCTCTCTCATTCGCACGTAATTCGCACGTAATCTGATACATCTCCAACACTGCTTTTATCTCCATAAACTACTTTTGTGTCTCAATGAGTTCTGAAATTCATCTCAATCAAAATATACTTTTTGAGATTTTGTGTCGAACAACGTTAGAAACACTAGATGCATTCAAAGTGGTTAGCAATGAGTCAAAAGATTTGATTGATGATTCGTGGTTCATTGAAAATTACACTAAAAAAACAAAGAATATTATAGGATATATTGTTAAAAAGCGCAAATACCTTAGCTCTTCTTACATCTTTGTGCCCATCAATCGATCCTTGGGGGTCTTTAGGTATTTCTATGGATTATTGTTATGATGGGATAGAGATTTTGGCATCTTCTAAACAAGGAATCTTGTGCTGGCGAAAGTATGAAGATAGATCCTATCATTATTATGTTTGTAAGCCAAGTACTATGCAATATGTTGAGTTGCCTACCCCAAGGGGACAAAGAGACACCTTCGGAAACTGGATTGGTTTGATAATTAGTAAATCCAAAAAAATAAGATACATATGCGAGATTTTTTATTCAAAATTTTGGACATGGAGACAATCGAAATACCTAATAACAAACACTAGTTTTTCCTTTCATCCAACTGTTTGTATAGGCGGCATAGTCTATTTGTTGACGGATTGTAACACAATTTTGGCTTTCGATTCGAGAATTAAAACTCACTAAGAGTTTCTGGGACCAGTTAGAGTGCGTTTTCTAACCAAATCCCTATAATACCCCTGCCTTAATTATTCACCCCAATTATCTGGTTAAAAATATTTTTTTGTCACAGAAATCACCACCTTTTATGTACACCATTGATCTCAAAATTCAGAAGACCCAAATTTGTCCATACGAACTCATATAAGGGATGAACTTTTTTGATCATTAGTATATATATATATATATATATATATATATATATATATATATATATATATATATATATATATATATATATATTCTATGAATTCCTTACTATATTGCATGTAAAGATGATACATTTTATAAATTTTCGAGGGAATTGTTTGCTACATCGAAGAGTATATGCAAGTACTCAGACCGTAGTTCAAGTAACTTTTTAAATTTTTTGTTATTTCTTTCGATCTAATTAAAATATTTGTTTAATTAAATTCTTCTTTAAAAACATGAATTTCAGTATTCTAATTTAAATATTTTAATTGTTTACAGGAATCATTATTTCCAAGATTATTTAAGCAAGGCTTTGACAGTAACTTCTTACACGGTAACTTTTGTTCTAATTGAAATTGCAATTCTTTTTCAATTCGCGTCTTCCTGCCCAAACATCATAATCTCAAATTCTTGTCGTGCTAAAAAAATCTCTCTCATTCGCACGTAATTCGCACGTAATCCGCACGTAATATGATACATCTCCAACAGTGCTTTTATCTCCATAAACAACTTTTATGACTCAATGGGTTCTGAAATTCATCTCAATCAAAGAATATTATAGGATATATTGTAAAAAAAAAAAAAAACACAAATACCATAACTCTTCTTACATCTTTGTGCCCATCAATCCATATTTGGGGGTTTTAGGTATTTCTATGTATTATTGTTATGACAGGATGGAGATTATGGCATCTTCTAAACAAGGAATCTTGTGCTGCCGAAAATATGAAGATAGATCCTATCATTATTATGTTTGTAAGACAAGTACTATGCAATATGTTGTGTTGCCTACCCCAAGGGGACGACGAGACTACCTTCCCAAACTGATTGGTTTGACAATTATTAAATCAAACTCTTTCAGTAAAAAAATACTTAGATTGTCATATGCTTGTCACTGATGGGTTTCTATAATTTATTCTTTACGATATTTGTTGGTCCCGATAGGGTGGGAAAAGTCTAGAGGGGGGGGGGGGGGAATAGACTTTTCAAACAATTAAAAACTTTATAACACTTCAACCAGAGTGATCCCAAGTGAATAAATTCAACTTGAAATCCGCAGCGGAATATCGTACGGTAAAAGTGCTATAGGACGAAACTACGTAAAACTGAAGAGATAACTCGCATGCAAAACGTTGGAAATACTCAGAACAGCTCAAAGAACAAGTATGCAAAGTTTGAGCAACATGCGAACGTGGGAACACACAAACCCAGAAGATATGATCAACACAGTACGTAAAGGGTTAGTATGTTAAAACATGCAAATATGTAAAGTGCAGTAAAGTAAATGAGAGGGAGATTTATAGTGGTTCGGAGATGGTGTAATTCTCCTAGTCCACTTCTTCCTTGCTCCAAGGAAGGTTTCCACTATCTTCAATCACCCAGATACAATAGTGAAAATCCCGAGTGCTACGCACAAAGCTACACTCAACCACGAGCTCTTCGCACCCAGCTAAGCTCACGAGCGCTACGCACAAAGCTACGCTCCCCGAACGCTACGCACAAAGCTACGTTCCCAACTAAGTGGTACGCACAAAGCTGCACTTAGTTCACCCGAGTGTTACGCACCCAGCTACACTCCTTTCTACCCTCGGTAGAGATACAAAATTTGTTTTAAAGAAATAAAGATTTCTTTTCTAAGACTTGAATTCTCTCGTGTATAGCTCAATATCTCAGCACTTTGTATTTTTCGTTGTCTTTGTATTCCCTCAGTTTCGCTCGTCTATGTGCTCTGTAACGCTTAACTGTCTTCTTCAGTCTTCTTGGGCTTCTTATAATTCAAAGAATTATTTGCCCGTTATGAACATTCAAATTTTGAACGTTCACTTGATCTGATTGGCCATTCCAATCTGATCTTGATGGCCATACCTTCTCATTTAATGACCATACCGTTGTTCTGATAACTTGCCAAATTGATCTGATGAAATCTCCATTTTGATCTGCACATTTAATGTCGCTGGTAACTTTTGACAATTTACCTCTGTAATTGCTCACAAAGTCTTCTTTTTCGGCTTGATTGATTCTTGAAACTTGTAGCCTCCAATCTTTGACTTTGTTGCCTTCTCAGCTTGATATTGCAGACTGTGTATCCTTCAGAGCTTGATATTTTTGACTTTGTTGTGCTCTTGATTTTTGATCTTGGGCAAGTTGATCTTTCAAAATATTTTCCGGGTGATTCTTGCTTGAGTATAAACAATGATCTTCAGAAAATCACCATCTTCAGATTTCTTCTGGTTTGTATTATCACGTACTGGAATAAACTTGAACCATGCAAAAATGGTTAAGTATAAATTCCACTTTAGGTTGCTCCAAAAGTTGTTCCAAAATATTTTAGAGTAACCTTTACGTGTGTAAGGTTCATGCGTGTATAATCCATGCAAAGTTCCTCCATGTTGACTTTGACTTCCTCCATCACTTGCTCCATTGACCAAACTAGCTCCATTGGAAGATTTATTGACCAAAATAAGCTCCAAAGACTTTGGCCGTGTAACTTGCTCCAAGAGCTTCCTCCTTTGTATTAAAATATAGCAAGTAGGATTCGAACGCTAGACCTCCATGTATATGCCTAAGTCTTTCACCATTTCTCCATTTCAGCTCATTCAGTCATATCCATCAAATAAATATATTTGATCCTTTTTAGCATGGCATGGAGTAAGGCGTAAGGATAGTGTATCTTGAAGTTCTTCTCCATCTTGACTTAACTTCCTCCAAGAGTTGCTCCATGAGTAGCTCTATTGACTAAGACTTTGACTTTTTAGCCGTGATACTACTAGCTCCAATCCTTCCTCTCAAAAACTTAAAAGGTCTTCCATAGGATTCGAACTTGAGTTTTCTAGCAACGATAAACAAGCCTTGTCCATTGGATCATGTATACTCATGTGTATAGTGGAAGTAAATGACTTACAAGAGTCATAACAAAATGAACTCTATAAGACAATAATTCGAACCAAACTATTGTCAAGTCTTGCCTTCCGGGTCCAAACTCTACACTCTAAAAAATAAAATAGGGGATTTCTAAAGTTACAAATTGGCTCATCAAAACTATTACAATTTTATTCCTAACAATATTATTACGCTAAACTCACCTGTGACGAGCATATGACAATCTAAGTATTTTGTATTGAAAGAGTTTGAATTTAATAATTGTAAAGCCAATATCCAGTTTGGGAAGGTAGTGTCGTCGTCCCCTTCGGGTAGACAACTAAACATATTGCATAGTACTTGGCTTACAAACATAATAATGATATGATCTATCTTCATACTTTCGGCAGCAAAAGATTCATTGTTTAGAAGATGCCAAAATCTCAATCCTGTCATAAAAACAATCCATAGAAATACCTAAAACCTGCAAGGATGGACTGATGGGCACAAAGATGTAAGAAAAGTGTAGCTAAGGTATTTGTGGTTTTTAACAATATATCCTATAATATTCTTTATTTTTTGAGTGTAATTTTGAATGAACCACGAATCATCAATCAAATCTTTTGACTCCTTGCTAACCACTTTGAATGCATCTAGTGTTTCTATCATTGTTCGACACAAAATGTCAAAAAGTATATTTTGATTGAGATAATTTCAGAACCCATTGAGACACAAAAGTAGTTTATGGAGATAAAAGTAGTGTTGGAGATGTACCACATTTGCGAATTAGGTGCGAATGAGAGAGATTTTTAGAGCAGGACAAGAATTTGAGGTTATTATGTTAGGGAAAGAAGACGCGAATTGAAAAAGAGTTGCAATTTCAATTAGAACAAAATTAAGTTGTAGTGTAAGAAGTTACTGTCAAAACGTTGCTTAAATAATCTTGGAAATAATGATTACTGTAAACAATTAAAATATTTGAATTAAAATTCTGAAACGCATGTACATTAAAGAAACATTTAATTAAAGAAATATTTTAAAAAAATCAAAGGAAATAACAACAAATTTTATAAGTTACTTGAATCCAGTCTAAGTACATGCATATAATCTTCGATGTAGCTAGCAAACAAATCCCTCTAAATTAATGCATGTACAATAAAGAAACATTTAATTAAATAAATATTTTAATAAAATCGAAGGAAATAACAAAAAATTTAATAAGTCACTTGAATGCAGTCTAAGTACATGCATAAACTCTTCGATGTAGCAAACAAATCCCTCTATATATATATATATATATATATAGGGTCATGTTCAAGTGTGGCCGTGCTCTTAGGTGTGAACAGTGCGGCCTCACCACTATGTATACAGATATACACCACTCAGTGTTAGAAAATGCACCACACAAATATGCATCGTTAGGGACGCATCACCCAAAAACACACCACTAGGTATGCAAATATACACCACACAGTATTAGCAAATGCACCATTAGGGACATGTGAGTTATGGTGCATTATTTTGGGTGTGTGGTGTGTTTTATGGTGTTTTTGTATATTTTCATTGTGGTGTGTTTCTTAACATTGAGTGGTGTATTTCGTAACATTGAGTGGTGTGTGACCGCACGGCCACACCTAAGAGCACGGCCACATTTGATTAATATTCTATATATATATATATATATATATATATATATATATATTAGTGGTCCTAGAAACTAGGGGTGGGAATAGGCCAGGCCCCTTCATAGGGGCCTACGGCCTGGCCTACTTAAGGCCTAGCTTGGCCTAGCCTATTTAATAAAAAGGTCAGGCCTAGGCTTAATTTTAGGCCTATATTTAAAAGCCTAGCCTACAAGCCCGCAGGCCTAGCCTATTTATATATATATTATAATATTTATATTTAATATTTAATTATTATATATTACATTTTATATCTAATATATATATATATATATATATATATATATATATATATATATATATATATATATATATATATATATATATATACACACACACACACATTTTAATATTTATATAAATGTATAATATTTATATACATTTTAATATATTTTTTACAGGTATACTTTAAAAGGCTTTAAAATGTAGGCCTTAAATAGGTTCAAGGCCTATTTAAATAGGCTCAAAGCCTATTTAGGATCTATTTTGAAGCCTTTTTAAATGCCTATTTGTTAAATAGGCATTTAAAAAGGCTTCAGGCCAGGCCAGGCCAACTGTAGGCTCAGGCTTGAGCCTAAAAAAAAAGCCTACATACAGGCTCAGGCCCAGGCCCAGGTTTTAGATTTTCATAGCAGGCCCAAGCCTAATTTTCTAAAGCCCGGCTCGGCCTAGCCTATTTCCACCCCTACTAGAAACTGTGTTTGGTTCGTGGAATAGGTCTGGAATGGAATACCATTCCCGGGAATAGACCTATTCCATTGTTTGTTTCGTCATTCTATTCTTGGGAATAGCATTCCCGGGAATGAGCTATTCCCTTTGCAAGGGGAATAACCATTCCTAGGGGACCCCCTAGTATTAGCTATTCCTAAGTATTTGGGAATAGCTTTTATACTATATTACCAAAAATACCCTTTTTATTATATTATAATCCTTATATATAATATTTGTTTATTTAAATATATATTTATTTATATATTAAAAATGTAATTAATAATATTAATAATACATAATACATTTTTTTTATTTTAAAAAAAAATTGTAACTAAGAGCAATTAAGACTCCTTTAAATGAATGAGTTTTTGCTCTTTAATGCTTCCTCATCTTGTTGTTAATTTCAAAAGAGAAACAATGTTTCTCTTATATAGAGGAGCTCAAATGTGCTCATGTTCATGAGTTATCAATGTGGGATCAAAAACTTTGATTTGTGTTTTAAAAAATTATTTTATATATAATTTTGTTTTGTATTATTATTATTATAATTATTCCTTTTTTTCTTATTATTGTTATTAATATTGTTATCAATTTTATTTTATTATTAGATAATAATAATATTATTAATAATAACATGAATGTCCTTATTATTATTATTATTATTATTATTATTATTATTATTATTATTATTATTATTATTATTATTATTACATATTTTATAGGGGTATTTTTGTCTTTTAAAACATATTTCATTTCTATTCCTTAAACCAACCAAACACTGTAATATAATTCTAAAGTCCATTCCTTCCGCGAACCAAACAATAGAATACAATTCCTATTCTATTCCTTGCCTATTCCATTCCTTATGGAATAGCATTCCTATTACCTCAAAATTCATTACGTGAACCAAACGTGCTGTAAGTGAATTTCAGTTGTTGAATCGAAAGCCAAAATTGCGTTATAATCCGTCAACAAATAGACTATTCCGCCTATGCAAACAGTTGGTTGAAAGGAAAAACTAGTATATGTTATTAGGTATTCTGATTGTCTCCATGTCAAAAATTTTGAATAAAAATTCTCGCATATGTACCTTATTTTTTTGGGTGGCCTGAAAATAATAAAGTTATTAAATTACTAATTTAGCATTATTAGAACTAGTATTTTCGCCCGTGCGTTGCACGAAATGAATTTGTTATAATATTTTAAGAATATTTGGATCGATATACAATTATATAAATTATAACATCGAATATTATATAGCGCAATTGATGAAATTGATTGGATTGGTTATGTTTTTTGATGTTTTATTTGCTTGAATTAGAGCAAATAATTGTCCAATTACCCGTGCGATTCACAGATAAATTTTTATTTATTTATTTAGATAATAAAACTAAAGAAAATTATTTTAAAAAATCTAATATTGAACATGTACATTTATTTGATTATAAGATTAGTGCAAAAATATCACTCAATTAATTGAATAATATATGACTTGTTTGTTTACAATTATCTTAAAAAGATCGATATTTAATACTCCGTATAACTTAAGTAATTATATTATTACAAAAATAAATATGTAAAAATGAGAAATAATTTAACTTTAATTACTACGGAGTATAAAAATAAATTGAACGACCAATATTTAGCTTAATTAACATAATAATTATTAGACAATTATTATTAGTCAATTGCACTAAATTAATTATTTTTCGTTAACCGGAATATCAATTCGTATATACAAAAATTATTACTCCGTATTATTATATATTAAATATGTTCGACCTTCTGCAGTGTTCATGTCACACGTGTACTAATTAATTTGATCAACGACATCTAAAGTTGTTGAGATGATTGATCAACCTTCTAGTAATAAATATTAATTATGTGATAAGTTAGCTGTTTTCGGAAGGAGTTTCGGTTAACTCTACGACTAAAAAGAGCGTGTTCCTGATGGAGTAGTATTTATTA
The DNA here is from genome assembly GCA_003576665.1 of Ipomoea trifida. Lineage (NCBI taxonomy): Eukaryota > Viridiplantae > Streptophyta > Magnoliopsida > Solanales > Convolvulaceae > Ipomoea > Ipomoea trifida. Next base: position 12,631,002 of record CP025652.1, on the reverse strand, counting down.
ATATAATTAATTAATTAATTAATATTTAATTCATATAATTATAATAATATAATTGCCGATTATATTTCAATGAAATATTAATATATTCATTTAATTTTTCCTAATATTTAATTTTCTTTTAATATATTCATTTCTTTTTTCTAGTATGCATGCATCCACCGTTTTGACTTGTGTTATTATTTTAATTATTTTATTTTGTATGCAATTTACCTTTTGTAATTAAATCAATAGTTTTATTCGCCTATTACCATATTATCATAAATATAAATGAAATTGGCATGTTATTAGCAATTGACTGATTTTATGAATATATATATATATATATATATATATATATATATATATATATATGAATAATTAATAAAATAATAAATGAATAAAATAAATGATTTTACTAAAATGCCACTAAGTTTGGTTGGGAAAATTTTGGAGGAGGATATTATTATTCATTTTTAAAATTTCTTAGACGGAAGATGGGGTGACATAGAAAAATAATATTATTATTCATTTTTAAAATGCCTTCTATTGATGTGTCTCTTTTTAAAACTCAGAAAATTGAAGATATTTTTGTTAAGTTGTTATATGAATATAAAATGGAATAAGGTTGACCATGTTAGTAGGATATTATCATTTGAATTTTGGTTATAAATGGTTAGAAATTAAAATTAAAATACAATAAATTTTGTCCCAAATAACACTTACCCGTTCATAAATTACTCATTTTATATATAGAAATAATAGTACATCCGTATTGAAAGAAGGGAAAATATATATTGGTTTTTTTAATATATATTGGCCCTTCTATAATATGCGACGTTATATATGTGTGTGATCATTATAAGAGTGATGCTAAATTCTATTTTTTTCTTCTTTCTATTTTTTTTTTAATTTTGAGTCTTAATTTTTAACTCTTTATTTGGTAATATGTGATTGATTTTTTTTAAATAATATTATTTGATTAATTAATAAATTAATAAAATATTTAAAAAAAAAACTTAAACGCATGATGCGTTCAATCAATTTATAGTATCAATGATTCAAAATGATTTTATTGTCATGAACGTTATGAGATAAAATTAGAAAAAGAATGTCATTATTCATTTTAAAAATACCTTCTATTAATGTGTCTCTTTTTTAAACTCAGAAAATTGAAGATATTTTTGTAAAGTTGTTATATGAATATAAAATGGAATAAGGTTGACATGTTAGTAGGATATTACCATTTCAATTTTGGTTATAAATGGTTAGAAATTAAAATTAAAATACAACAAATTTCGAATATTATTTCAATTGAAATGGATTTGCACGGAATGGATATAACCAAAATTGAAATGGTATTCAAAATTGAAATATAATAAATTTCGAATATTATTACCATTCCGTGCTAATTGTATTGTATTTGTATTTCAATTTTGAATACCATTTAAATTTTGAATACCATTTCGAATACCATTTCAATTTTGGTTATAAGTGGTTATAAATGGTTAGAAATTAATATTAAATTGTATGGTAATGATTTTATATATTACGACGTGTACCGCAGGACTTTATCAATTTCTTATTTATATTTTTTTTTGAATACAATTTCTTATTTATATATTTGATATATACATTGAAAGCATGCGTTACCATGTTTGGATTGTTTTGACAACATAATATTATTGTTTTTAAAAAAAAGACAACATAATATTATTGTAACGCTTGAAAAGTCGTCAAAATAAGTTGTAAATAAATTTTTAGAAGATTATACAATTAAGTGAATTAACATAATAGAATAAAGTAATAATGCAATACACCAAAAATATATGGTTAGTTTCAATTACTCGTCTTCTCGGGATGCTGTAAACTACTCACAACAATCTACCCTATATCCACAGGCTTCGTTATTCGGAATCCCATTCTTTCCTCCCGTCTTTTGCTGCGTCATCTCCAAAACTTTTCTGTGAGAATTGAAATGCACTGCAGCTGAAAAGGTAGGGCTAAACCACAATAGCAAATATAATTAAGGAAATGAAATTATAAAATTAACTAAATGTATATCATAAATATTTAAGAATTAAGGATGTGACTAAATCACAATATATTAAGAACCCTGATCCTAATATATGCTATCAACGTAATGCTATCAACGATGGGTGATAACCTCCACCGCGTCGCCAATCCGGTACCCCACCATGTTTATAGTACTCATGGTTGTTGATTTTCCAGGAGAAACCGATTTTAAGAGATAGAGAGAGAAAAATAAAGGTAAAATCCGGCTCAGAATTCACAGGGAATACGAATTATGATTATAAGCAATACTTTATATAGAAAATAAGGAAGAGAGAGAGATAGAGGTGAAAAAGGTAAGAAATTAAGAGGGGTGGAGATGGGGGAGTAGTTTAGGAAATTTGGCTGATTAGTAGGAGAAAAAAAAACATAATTACGCTACTGTTATAATTTATTACCATAAAATTAATATAGCAATATGTTATAATTACCATAAAATTAAGATAGCAATATGTTATAATTTCGTAGAACCAATTTGACTATTGTTATAACAACGGAAATCCAAGAATAAGGCTAATTTATTACCGTGTTCACACTTAACTATGTAATCAATCCAATTATTCAATCACCAAAATTTAACCATAATAGGCACTAACTGATTTTATATAATAAATAAATAAATAAATAAATAAATAAATAAATAAATAAATAAAATAACTTATTTTACCAAAATGCCCCTAACTTTGGGCGGGAAACTTTGGAAGGAGGATAATGCTTTTATATATAGTATAGATATAGATGCCCCTAACTTTGGGCGAGAAACTTTGGAAGGAGGACAATGCTTTTATATATAGTATATATTATATCTCAAGACACATAATAAATGTATTTAATTTTTAGCGTAATAATATTGTAAAGAATAAATTAAAGAAATACACCACTGACGAGCATATGACAATCTAAGTATTTTGTACTAAAAGGGTTTGGATTTAATAATAGTCAAACCAATCCAGTTTGGGAAGGTGTCTCGTCGTCCCCTTGTGCACGCAACTAAACATATAGCATAGTACTTGGCTTACAAACATAATAATGATTGGATCTACCAGTGGCGGATCCAGAAAAAATTCTCAGCGGGGGCGAAACATAATAGTTGTATTTCAAAAAATAATCACTTAAAATAAATATAGTCATAAATATTGTTGGATGTACACGAAAAATAAAACACAATAAAATTTTATTAAAATATTAATAACAATATATGAAACATAATTAATTTGATAAAATAATTCAAATAGAAAACACATTATAAATTGAATCACTTAAAAAGAATATAGTCATAAATATTGGTGGATATAGACAAAAAATAAAACACACTAAAACTTTATAAAAATATTAATAACAATATATTAAACATAATTAATTTGATGAAATAATTCAAATAAAAAATACATTATAAATTACACATCTCATTATTATATATATAAAGAGAATGAAAAAAGCTTTGAAGAAATGAATATATACAAATCCCATGATTATATATATAAAGGGAATGAAAAAAGCTTTAAAGAAATAAATATATACAAATATAAAGAGAATGAAAAAAGCTTTGAAGAAATGAATATATACAAATCCCATTATTATATATATAAAGGGAATGAAAAAAGATTTTAAAGAAATGAATATATACAAAGCTTCAGAAGGAAATGGGAAGAGCTATATATGCCCCCATTGCCCCATGCTGAATCCACCTCTGGATCTATCTTCATACTTTCGGCAGCACAAGATTCCTTGTTTAGAAGATGCCAAAATCTCCATCCTGTCATAAAAATAATCCATAGAAATACCAAAAATCTCCAAGGATGGACTGATGGGCACAAAGATGTAAGAAGAGCTAAGGTATTTGCGTTTTTTAACAATATATCATATAACATTCTTTGTTTTTTGAATGTAATTTTCAATGAACCACGAATCATAAATCAAATCTTTTGACTCCTTGCTAACCACTTTGAATGCATCTAGTGTTTCTAACGTTGTTCGACATAAAATCTCAAAAAGTATAATTTGATTTAGATGAATTTCAGAACCCATTGAGACCCAAAAGTTTTTTATGGAGATAAAAGTAGTGTTGGAGATGGATTAGATTACGTGCGAATTAGGTGCAAATGAGAGAGATTTTTAGAGCAGGACAAGAATTTGAGGTTATGATGTTAAGACAGGAAGATGCGAATTGAAAAAGAATTTCAATTTCAATTGGAACAAAATTTGTCGTGTAAGAAGTTACTGTCAAAGCGTTGCTTAAATAATTTTGGAAATAATGATTATTGTAAACAATTAAAATATTTGAATTAGAATTCTGAAATGCTTGTATATTAAAGAAACATTTAATTAAAGAAATATTTTAATTAAATCGAAGGAAATAACAGAAAATTTAAAAAGTTATGAACTGCCGTCTGAGTAAATTCATATACTCTTCGATGTAGCAAACAAATCCCTCTAAATTTCATAAAATGTATCGTCTTTATGTGCAATACAATAAGGAATTCATAGAATATATATATACTAATGATCAAATGAATCTATCCTTTATATGACTTCTTATGGACAAATTTGGGTATTCTGAATTTTGAGATCAATGGTGTGTAATATTTTCCCTAATAATATATATATATATATATTATATATTAGGGCCTTAATTAAGTGGTTCAAGTTAACTAGGTTTATTAAGTGGTTTGATTGGACTAAACAACTAGTACTTGTATTAAAGTGCTTATATAAATCTGTATTGATGGGATACAGGATAAGCATTGTATAGCACATACAGTTCACGGGATACAGGATAAGCATTGTATAGCACATACAGTTCATGGTACTCATACTGCTCAGTAGAGTTCATGGTACTCATACTGCTCAGTAGAAATCAGCATTGTATAGCACATACAGTTCATGGTACTCATACTGCTCAGTAGAAATCAGTACACCATTTAGGGTTCTGAGTCAAGTATGAGACAAATATGGCTAATGGTCTACCGTTCAAGAGGCATTACATCAATTGTGGATGGAGATCAATACGGCTTTCGCTTCCGCTATTACGAGGTCAGGTTTCTCGTACATATTCTGTATGGTTAGATTATTTATATCTAACATTTGGTATCAGAGCCTTTATAATCTCTGCCCGGTTTATTGTTTTGCCTAGAACAATATTAAGTGTTATATACATCAAGTTTTGTATATATTTTGATTTCAATTACATTCATTTTAATTCTTCAAAATTTGCATACGGATATATCTAGTTGGTTATGATATAATTAAGTAAATCTTGCATGATATTTTGAATGAATTAATTGTAATTGGTTTTTGAACGGTTGAAAATTATTTTCGACATTAATAAGCACAATTTAAATTTTTTTTTTTTTGGATTCTGAAATTATGTTTCGTGATTGCCTGAAATATTGTCTACTGATTGGTTTAACCGGAGAATTACTGGATTTTGTTTCGGCTGGAATTTAGTTTCTCTAGCATTAAGAGTAATTTTAATTGTTTACCGTTCGGAGGACTTATGTTTCTGCTCCGTTTTTCACCAATGGAACGTCTCCGATTGGGCTGGAAATTTTGTCTAGCATTAAGAAACAAACAAAATTTAATTGGATTAATGTTGCTACTGCTACGCCGGATTTGTTTTGGTTCGCCGGCGGCTTGGAGTAACGGCGGACGACGGACGGAACAGAGGCTGGCGGCAACGGACGGAGGTCCTCCGGTGACTGGTTCGCGACGTAGAGGGTGGCGGAAGGCGACGGGCGGTGGTGTTGGCGTTGCACGGAAGGCGGCGGCAGTGGCGGAGCTGGGCTTCTCCGGCGACGCTGCTGTCTTCTCCTCCCTCAGGCAGCGCCGGCAACCATTGTTCCTCCCTTGCTGATCTGCTCTTCGTCCGTCCATGGCTGCCGTTTGTTGCTGCTACTTCTCGGTCCGTCCATCGGCAAATTATTGCATGGACCATGGTCCACACAGCTGTGTGGACCAAAAATAAAAAGTACATTATTTTTGTATTGAATGTACATTATTTTTGCACTGAAGGTACATTATTTGATATATACTATCAAATAATGTACCTACAGTACAAAAATAATGTACGATAAAATAATGTATCTATAGTACAAAAATAATGTATCTTCAGTACAAAAATAATGTACTTTTTATTTTTGGTCCACACAGCTGTATGGACCATGGTCCATGCAATAATGATTGCCGTCCATCTGCTACGCTAGGTTTGCTGCTGAACGATGAAGAAGAAGATGATGGGCTGAGGTTATGGGCCGGGTTTGGTCTATTGGGCCAGCCTGGTCCACTATTAAAAAAAAACACTTTGGCCTACTTTAGTGTTTGGGTCTGTTTCAATTTTTTTTCCTCATATTTAGACTTCTTCTAATTTAATTATTCAGTTTAATTCCTCCTTAATTCATTATTAAATTATCATTCAATTTGGGGCAAATATTAAGTCTTAATTTGCTATTTGAATTTTAATTTAATATTAAAGTTTATATTAAATTGCCTAAAGTATTGCAATTTAGTTAAGGATATATGGGTTAATAATATATTAATATGTAAATTCAAGCATGCTGTGTATATTTGTCAAATATTTCATTATTGTTTCAATTATACATTTGTTAAATTATGCATTAAGGTTGAATTTAGCATATTATTAACTCATAGGACATATCATTCAATTTTGGATCCTTCGGTCAATTTAAGTCATTATGGCCTATTAAAGTAGCTTGTTTGGTTTCTCATTTAATTTTAGGCATATTCTAGTCCTATATTTGAATTGGGACTATAAAACCTATTTTGAACAAGCTAATTGGGACCCATATTGAGTCATTTAAGTTTGGATCTTACCATTATTGATTGATATTTTAATAATAATTATAGCTCATTTTGGATTTATAACATGGTTTTAATTATTACTATCTACCATATTTGTTAATGGTATTTATCGTTGGTAATAATATTCAGTTTGGCTCTATTTTAGTACTAGACCTTTTTTCATCCATGTTATAGCTCACTTGGACCATTAAGAATTATAATTTGAGCAATTAAGTGCTATAATTATTGTTTTGGCGGTTTTTTTTTTTTTTGGAGACATTACAGATTTAAGAATTTAATTGTTATTTTGGCCATTAAGAATTATAACTATTTTTTAATTTAATTATGTTTTTTTTTTTAATTTATCAATAGTATTCAGGGCCTTAACAATAATATTAATTCTTTAATTTTAAAGCAATATAGGCTCTGTTTGGTAGAGCTTATTTAGGAGCTTATAGCTTATTTTAAGCTACTAATAAGCTATAAGCTCTGTTTGGTAATCTTTCTAAAATAAGCTAGTAGCTTAAAATAAGAGCTTATTTTTGAACGCTATCTAAGGTAGCGTTTCAAAATAAGCTAGTAGCTTCCTAACTTTTTTTCCATCTTTAACCTTATTATTTTAAAGAAATGACATCATTTACCCTTCCTAATTAAAACCTTTTTGGCTAAACTCTTTTTACTTTTTCTCTTCAATATATTTGGTTGTATTTTCAATTTGACATTTGTATTTGAACATTAATTTTTGTATGAACTAATCTTATGAATTATATAAACATTTTGTTTTACTTTATATGTTTTCAAATATATGTTCATACTTTATATTTTATTAAAATATATTGATTTCACTATTTTATATTTTAATATATAAACAAACCTATTTAAATTTTACGAAGATGTCCTTTTTAGTCTTTTTACATTTATCAGTTTATCAAAAAGCTAATTTTACCAAACACATTTAAGTATATCAATTAGCTTAACAGCTCTTCAAATTTCAGCTTCGAGCTTATAGCTTTTTAATTTTCAGCTACTTTTCAGCTTTCAGCTACCTTTTAAGCTAGGTTTGCCAAACATAGCCATAGTTGGTATATTGTCTGTATAATGGTAACTTGGTTATTACCTTAAATTCAGTCTCCCTTAATATTATAATAGTCATGTTTAATTATTATGTGATATTGAGATTAGTATTTGGCATCCCTTAATTATAGTTTTGCCTTTATTTTAGTTATTATTAATTGGCATTATTAGTTACTGTTATCAAGTTTAGGGACTAATCTCATTTATTACGTTTCATAATAATTATTGTTTCATGGTAATCTGCCATATTTGGTACATTGGTAAGATTACCCATGACAATTCATTTTATTACATGACTATTAATGTTGGTAATTAAGTCCTACTAACGAATCTTTTACATACCATTGGACGCTGCATTGAGGTTGCTGACACCAACAATGAAGATGGGGAGAATTATGAAGTTTTTTTCTTCTCTTGTGGATCGTCATCATTGCTAGCGCAATGGGAAGATGCGGTTTGCATCATTAAGGTATGTCATTAATTATCTTTTATTATTAATTGGTAATTAATGCTACAACTATAGTTAACCGCTAATTTGGACTAGTCACATAATTTCTCTTTAGAAATATGGAAACATTAAGAAGGTGTATTACCATAATTTGGTTGTCATTGTTAAATGTTAATGGTGATTATAATGTTACCTATTACCATTCAATATTTTAATTAATGATACCATTAATATTAATATGGTATTCAGTTATGACTCCTGAGTTGTTTCCAATCAATTTCATGTGACAATGTTCTAGTTAAGAAAATATTATGGTTATTATCATTTTCTTGACATTAATATTTTTCGGACTTCAAATTTTATTAAGTTTTCAAAATTGTATCCGAAGAATGCTTCTATAATTAGTGGTTTTAGCTATTGGTTTTTTTTTTTTTTTTTTCCATATTTAGTCTCCATCTAATAATATTATTATTGTAACACCCACTTTTTCCACTACCGAAAATACGAGTATAATTTAATTTTTTTTTCAACAGCGGAAGCTTAAACAACAACTAAAAGGAAAAAGGGGTGTTATGCCACGTTCGAGTATCTCTCTTATACTCAAACGCACAGGCAAAACCTACTACCAAAATTACTATTACAATGGTAGAATTCCTAATGGTACAATAAAATCTTTATACAACGATTCACTCTCATGCCAAGTGCCATGCCAAATATTTCCTGCAAAACACTTATGGTAGAAACAAAGTCAGCACGACGGTTGGTAAGACATACTCTGCCCCGTAAAACATTTTGAACTAACATAGCACTTTGGAGCACATAAATTTCCACATAATAAATTTCAACCCCTTAACATGGCATTTTTAATCTCATCAATATAAATCATCTTTAAAACTTCCTTAGTTTCATATTAGCAAGCGTGAGGCCTACAACCTTGGGCCATGGCACTCCAGCCCTCCCGTAGGTCTCCTTATTCCAACCCCGGGCCATGGCATTTAAGCCCTCCCGTAGGTCCCCATCTCAACAATAATGACGAATAGACTTCGCCCTGCAGTATGAATAATCATACAATAACATAACGACCACTGGGCAAGGGCACTTAAAGCCACCCGTGGGTCAATCAAGGTCCTCCTCAACTCACTTTAGAAACTAAGGGTTTGAAAACATGATTCTTCCTTCAGTTTTTCTTTCTTAAATCATTTGTTTTGGACATATTTCACAATTGAGTCCAATACTTGAAATTGGCTAACTCATTAGCCCCTGAAGGATTTTCAAAATACTTTCAGTACCCGCAGTACTTTTCAACACCAAATCTCTTCAACATCATAATTTCATTACTTATCATAATCTCTATAAAGTTAATAATATCACTAATAATCACAAGAACAAACAATATGTATTCACATCAAATAATTTCATAAGACATGTACTCACATTTTCACAAAATCATTTAAACATAATATCACATAAGCACATATTAAATATTTTGATTTGGGGTAAAATAAATTTTGGATAGACATAAATCTTACTACTTCATATTCACAATGAATCCAATAATTTTCATAAGACATGTACTCACATTTTCACAAAATCATTTAAGCATAATATCACATAAGCACATATTAAATGATTTGATTTGGGGTAAATAAATTTTGGATAGACATAAATCTTACCTATAACTAACTCTTCTACTTCACTTGCCCAATTCTTCTCCCACACATATATGATTTCTCTCCTTACTTCTCCTGATTTTTCCTCACCACACAACCCCTCTATTTATAGGCAAAAGGGAAAGGAAAACAAATCTTGAAGAGAAAGACATATGGGATAAGAATGAAGAAACTTGGAGAGTAAGTTTATATGTTATATCTTGTAAGATAAGGAAGAGGATGCTTGGAGATCAAGTCTCAATTTGGAGCTTGGAGAGTAAGCCACGTTGTTTCTTATAAGGGAAGAAAGAAGAAACTTGGAGATCAAGTTTCAATTTGGATAATCTTCAAAAATTATTTAAATAATAACATGTGGCTAGAAAGAGTGACACTTGTCACATTGCTATGGTAAATCTTGAAGAACAAGCCTTCCCTTGCTAGTTAGGAGTTAAAACAGATATAGTTACGGTAGGAAATAATTTAGAGACAATAGGGTGGCTGCCTAGGTTCTAGAAGAGACAAAATAAAATTAAAACATTGATGATATCAGTCAAATAATTGGTATCATCAAATTGAAGAATAAATGTGCTGGCAGAAAGAAATTGGCAGAACACTGGATCCGGATTAAAAATATTATTGGGAGTATTTGGTAAGGTATTTTGATACCATTTTCTTCAAATATGTAGTTAACCAAGTCTATAACCTACATATAAAATTTCATAATGATCGGAGTAGTATAAGTATGGTTTTCGAATTTTTTTTCAAAACTAGTCCAGAGAAAAAAATTCTGGACAGCACACTGCCAAGGGCAAAAACGTAATTTTCTGTGTTTACTCAAATATCCAAATGACCAAAATTTTTTTAAGGATATCAAGTACTATAGGTTGGGGTTCTAAAATAAAAATTTCAGGTAAAATGGAGTTCGGGAAGTATGTTTACCGAATAAATCTTTCGGACTGCGCTGAGCTGAAATTTTCAGAAAAATGAATAGCTAGAAACATTTTTGGCTAAAAATCATTTTGTAACAAAAATGGTGAATAAATTTCGGGGTGTCACAATTATGGCTATTTTATTGCCTTTTTGGATTATTTGCAAATTTTTGCCATTAATGATAATAATATTATTAATTCGGTTATGGAGAGTGATTTTGAATCAATTCAGTAATTTTGGAAAAACATATTTGCTAAGCAATTGACTATTGCCATTTATGCCATAATTCATTTAGTTTTCGAATTATGGTTTTAGTTCTTTCTGCCCATATTTGGCTAGTATGAATAATGAATATTTGGTATAAATTCATATCCTCTAGTTGGTTCATACTCTTCAGATAGTTTTATGCATTCAATCACATTAAATGCATAATATTAAGTCTAATTATGCAATTTGGATTTGTGAGATTTTATTTTACAAATGACAATATTTATTTTTTTTATTGATAGATATTGTTGGAATTTGTAAATTCGGTCTATTTCTCATAAATTTAGTGTGATGCATTAAAACATTTTGTCATGGGCTTAAAGTCTGAAAATTTCAAAGTATATATTCATTAATTTGGGTCCCTTTTGGATTGGACTCATTAGAGTTTGAATATTAAGTTTATACTTTGGAAGCTCATATTAAAATTGCTTTAAGTTACGCAATTTGTTTAGAATATATGAGTTTAATGCTTAATTTTATGCTATTAATTTGTCCATTGCATAATATTCTGGTTTTAAATTATGCAATTTTATTATTATGCCTTCAGTAATGCATAAATTTATGTTGGAATTACATTAGTTCCTTATTAAGTTGGACTTATGGATAAATTTTAGTTGCAGTAGTGTCTGAATTTAAGCACATTTAATCTGCTAATTTAGTTCACTATTTTAAAGCTTTATTCATATGTGAACTATTAAATTTCGGATTATACCATACAGTTTTGTTTATACCCCAAACAGTTATACATTTTGTGTATATGAATCAGGGAGGCATACTAGTTTTATGGCCATGACTTAAGAACATCTTGGCCACTAGTCTCCTTAAACTGATATTATCTAAAGAATTGGTCTTTAGTGAGGTTTTGTTTTACCAATTTTTCTGGGGTGTATACATTTTGAAATTTCCCATCATTATTTGGTATAATCTGTCAATTTTTTTTTATTCCTTGCAATGTGATTTGATTTCGGTTCATTAAAGACTAGACACGTCATCTTTAATTTACTGAAGTCTCTTAAAGTTTCAATCTTGGTTAATTAAAGAATAGCCACGGCTTATTCAATTTCCAAAGATTATTAAGTTATGATGATATTGTAGTTTTAATTTGGTTGGGAGTAGCCACAACATACTTAATCAGATTAAATTATATATATCTTTATCTTGATCACATAAAGATTACGCAAGGGATTTATGTCTAGTGATCTTATAATTTTAATTTGGTTGGGGAGTAGCCACAGCATCCTTAATCAGTCAAAATTATATATTAAGCAGTTTATCTTGATCACATAAAGATTACGCCGCAAGGGATTTATGTCTAGTGATCTTATAATTTTTAATTTGGTTATGGAGTAGCCACAACATCCTTAATCAGTTAAAATTATATATTAAGCAGTTTATCCTGATCACATAAAGTTTTAGACGCATAAGTTGTGATTAATTGTATCTAATATGATGCAATTTAGCCCACAGGCAATTTCGTTATATTTGTATAATTAATTAGGATGAAATACTATACTATGATAATAATTTAGCCCACATGCAATTATGTATCGGAATGTAGTTAGAAGTTTTATCAGTGATGATAGAAGTAAATCAATTTATTTACTTTATGGCTATTTGTAAATAATTTCTAATTCTATCATGAAGATTAATTTTATGATGTAAACTTTGGATCATATTTCTTGAATTGCCCACTAGGGTTAAGGAAAAGATCAGAATTTGATTTCTTTAAGTTTTTTTTTATCATAATGGTTGTAATATATCTTATTGAATTAAAACTTTATCCTACAGGCAAGTTTTATGTCACTTGATTCTTCAACTTATTTGGTAAATTATTTCTTCATAAATAAAAAATTTTCGGTTGGATCTAATTGAGTAAGACTTTAGCCCACATGCAAGTTTTATGTCACTAGGTTCTTCTGACTATTTGATAATTGAGATAAACTATTATCATAAAGGATTTCTTAATTGTATTTCTTAATTGGATTTAATAGAATTAAAACTTCAGCCCACAGGCAAGTTTTATGTCAATAAATCCCTTAACCCAGATAATAATTTTATCACAATTTCTTAGAATTTATAAGTTTAGTTCATTTATAAATTCTAAGTTTCATGGTTTGCATTGGCAAAACATGTATTCAGTTATTTCCCAAAATTTAGCCACTTTTATTAATTATTCCACGGAAGCTTACTTGGTTCTTTTGACTAACTATAGTAAGTTACGTGATATGATATACTTATTTTTGGATTCCAAGAATAAAATGTATCTTTTGAACCAAATTCTAACTTGGTTTTGAAATGTGTATTTTGTTTATTTAGTATGTCCAACAATGGTGGGGAATTATATCTTCATTATTTATTTGGACTTTAATTGGAACCAAAAATTGATTATTTAGTATGCCCAACTAATGGTGGGGAATTCTATCCTCGTTTATTAGTTGGTCAAATCAATTATGAGTATGTATATCATTAATTTTTGCTAAAGAACAGTGGAAGTGATCATTTAGAAAAGATCATTAAGATGCTCCATTAAAAATTATGGATTTAATTATTGTCTTCATACATCCCAATACAAATTGGATTGTATGTCAAACAATAAGTCCAAAAGATTCCACAAGTATTAATCTTGAATTTGTTCATATAAGTTCATAAGTTCAAATTATTGGACATCTGGTTGTGCAACATATTTATGAAAATGTTGTAACAATATTAATGAATTTATTAGAACAAAATCATCTAACTTGTGGTGCACTGTTATTCTTTAGCATTTAATAGAGTCTTTAGTGTCTTCAAAATTGATCTTGGGCCATTTTGGTATTTAAGGCTCAAAAACAATTTTGTGAGAGATAAAAGTAAGACTCATAAATGTTCAGTTAATTTTTAAAGTGGATATTGTGATTATTTGGGAAGTTAAGGTGTATGTTAATATTCCAAATTTATAGACTTAGAGTTTTTTTGTTTGTTCTCTAAGTTATTGGAATGATTCTGTGACTTAACTATCTTTTGGCTATTTTAATGAGTGGGAGTGACAGACGTGTCAACTCTGAGCTCTTAGCTGTTAGAGATAGTGTTCAAGTTCATTTATAAAGAAGTCACGGAATACAGTTAGCATTATGCTAACATTAAGAGATCTCTACTTAAGGCATGCTTTTAAAGTTTTTAGAGATCATACAGTGCACTCTCTTGTACAAATATTTTGGATGGTTTCTCTCTTCAGTTGTGCACATAATATTTTGAGAAACATCCCTTAAGTTATACCGGGAATAAACATTGGGTTTGTTCATGAGGGGCCTAAGTTAGAGCATTGAAATGCATGTGACCATAATGGATATTATTACTCTGCAAAATAGAGGACTTATCACTATGATTCGTGTGTTTTGTTCTTTGATGAGAGTTGTGCTAGTAATTGCACCAAGTGGGAGAATGTAAGATTTCCCTAATAATATATATATATATATATATATATATATATATATATTATATATTATATATTATGGCCTTAATTAAGTGGTGCAAGTTAACTAGGTTTATTAAGTGGTTTGGTTGGACTAAACAACTAGTAGTTGTATTAAACCAGACTCTGTGCCTGTATAAATCTGTATTGGTGGGATACATGATAAACATTGTATAACACATACAGTTCACGGTACTCATACTGCTCAGTAGACACCAGTACACCATCTAGGGTTCTGAGTCAAGTATGAGACAAATATGGCTAACGGTCTACCGTTCATGAGGCATTACATCAACTGTGGCTGGAGATCAATACGGCTTTCGCTTCCGCTACTACGAGGTCAAGTTTCTCGTACATATTCTGTATGGTTAGATTACTTATATCTAACATGGTGGTCATTTCTATTAAAAAACATTTTTAACCGGATAATTGTAGTGAATAATTAAGGCAGGGGTATTATATGGATTTGGTTAGTAAATGCATCATAAGTGGTCCAATAAACTCTAAGTGAGTTTTAGTTGTAGAATCGAAAGTTAAAATTATGTTACAATCCGTCAACAAATAAACTATGCCGCCTATACAAACAGTTGGTTGGAAGGAAAAATTAGTGTCTATTATTAGGTATTCCGATTGTCTTCATGTCCAAAATTTTGAATAAAAAATCTCGCATATTATCTTATTTTTTTGGGTGGCCTGAAAATGATAAAGTTATCAAATTATTAATTTAGCATTATTAGAATTATATCTCAAGACACATAATAAGTTGTATTTAATTTTTAGCGTAATAATTTTATAAAGAATAAATTAAAGAAACAAACCAGTGACGAGCATATGACAATCTAAGTATTTTGTACTGAAAGGGTTTCGATTTCATAATTGTGAAACCAATCGAGTTTAGGAAGTTGTCTCGTCGTCCCCTTGGGTAGGCAACTCAACATATACCATAATACTTGGCTTACAAACATAATATGATTGGATCTATCTTCATACTTTCGGCAACACAAGATTCCTTGTTTAGAAGATGCCAAAATCTCCATCCTGTCATAAAAATAATCCATAGAAATACCAAAAATCTCCAAGGATGGGCTGATGGGCACAAAGATGTAAGAAGAGCTAAGGTATTTGCGTTTTTTAACAATATATATCATATAATATTCTTTGTTTTTTGAGTGTAATTTTCAATGAACCACGAATCATAAATCAAATCTTTTGACTCCTTGCTAACCACTTTGAATGCATCTAGTGTTTCTAACGTTGTACGACATGAAATTTCAAAAAGTATAATTTGATTTAGATCAATTTCAGAACCCATTGAGACCCAAAAGTTGTTTATGGAGATAAAAGTATTGTTGGAGATGTATCAGATTACGTACGGATTATGTGTGAATTAGGTGCAAATGAGAGAGATTTTTTGAGCAGGACAAGAATTTGAGGTTATGATGTTAAGGCAGGAAGACGCGAATTGAAAAAGAATTTCAATTTCAATTGGAACAAAATTTGCCGTGTAAGAAGTTACTGTCAAAGCCTTGCTTAAATAATTTTGGAAATAATGATTATTGTAAACAATTAAAATATTTGAATTAGAATTCTGAAATGCTTGTATATTAAAGAAACATTTAATTAAAGAAATATTTTAATTAAATCGAAGGAAATAAGAGAAAATTTAAAAAGTTGATTGAACTGCAGTCCGAGTAAATTCATATACTCTTCGATGTAGCAAACAAATCCCTCTAAATTTCACAAAATGTATCATCTTTATGTGCAATACAGTAAGGAATTCATAGAATATATATATATATATATATATATATACTAATGATCAAATCAATCTATCCTTTATATGACTTCGTATGGACAAATCTGGGTATTCTGAATTTTGAGATCAATGGTGTATATAAAAGGTGGTTATTTATACTAAAAAAACATTTTTTTAACTGGATAATTCGGGTGAAGAATTAAGGCAGGGGTATTATATGGATTTCGATATAAATGCACTCTAAGTAGTGGTCCTCAGTTGTCGAATCGAAAGCCAAAATTGTGTTACAATCCGTCAACAAATAGACCATTCCGCCTATGCAAACAATTGGTTGAAAGGAAAAACTAGTGTCTGTTATTAGGTATTATGATTGTCTCCATGTCCAAAATTTTGAATAAAAGTCCTCGCAAATGTATCTTAATTTTTTGGGTGGCCTTAAAATGATAAAGTTTTCAAATCATTAATTAAGCATTATTAGAATTATATCTCAAGACACATAATAAATTGTATTTAATTTTAGTGTAATAATATTGTAAAGAATAAATTAAGTGACGAGCATATGACAATCTAAGTATTTTGTACTGAAAGTGTTTGGATTTAATAATTATCAAACCAATCCAGTTTGGGAAGGTGTCTCGTCGTCCCCTTGGGTAGGCAACTCAACATATAGCATATTACTTGGCTTACAAACATAATAATGATTGGATCTATCTTCATACTTTCGGCAGCACAAGATTCCTTGTTTAGAAGATGCCAAAATCTCCATCCTGTCATAAAAATAATCCATAGAAATACCTAAAACCTCCAAGGATGGGCTGATGGGCACAAAGATGTAAGAAGAACTAAGGTATTTGCGTTTGTTTAACAATATATCATTTAATATTCTTTATTTTTTGAGTGTAATTTTCAATGAACCACGAATGCATCAATCAAATCTTTTGACTCCTTGCTAATTATAACCACTTTGAATGCATCTAGTGTTTCTAACGTTTTGTTCGACACAAAATCTCAAAAACTATATTTTGATTGAGATGAATTTCAGAACCCATTGAGACATAAATGTAGTTTATGGAGATAAAAGTAGTGTTGGAGATGTATCAGATTACGTGCCGATTACGTGCAAATTATGTGCGAATGAGAGAGATTCTTAGAGCAGGACAAGAATTTGAGGTTATGATGTTAGGGCAGTAAGACCGCAATTGAAAAAAATTGCAATTTCAATTGGAACAAAAGTTACCGTGTAAGAAGTTACTATCAAAGTGGTTTTTAAATAATCTTGGAAATAATGATTACGGTATAAAAAAATTAAAATATTTGAATTAGAATTCTGAAATGCATGTATATTAAAGAAACATTTAATTACAGAAATATTTCAATTAAATCAAAGGAAATAACAGAAAATTGAAAAAATTACTTGAACTGCAATCTTAGTACATGCATATGCTCTTCGATGTAGCAAACAAATCCCTCTAATATTCATAAATTGTATCGCCTTTACGTGCAATATAGTAAGGAATTCATAGAATATATATATACACACTAATGATGAAATGAGTCCATCCTTTATATGAGTTCGTATGGATAAATCTGGGTCTTCTGAATTTTCAGATCAATGGTGTATATAAAAGGTGGTGATTTCTATTAAAAAAAAAACATTTTTTAACCGGATAATTGGGATGAATAATTAAGGCAGGGGTATTATAGGGATTTGGTTAGTAAATGCACTTCGGATTGTCGCAAATTATATCGTGGATCGTGGTCCACAATGTATTGTGGACCGCGCATCAAAACGACGTCGTTTTAATTAATGAAAACAGACGGATGAATTCGCGCCACTCACTTTCAGTTCATATACACTGCAGTTACATTTCAACACAACTACAATTACATTTTGATATAACTACAATTTCATTCGATAATATAAAAATACAAATGTAAAACTGTTATTCAGTATCGGTTCATATACACTGCAGTTACATTTCAACATAACTATAGTTACATTTCAATATAACTACAGTTTCATTCAATAATATAAAACACAAATGTGAAACTGGTATTCAGTATCAGTTCATATACACTGCAGTTACATTTCAACACAACTACAGTTACATTTCGATATAACTACAGTTTCATTCGATAATATTAAAACAAATGTAAGGCAGTATCTTTTGAGATGAACTGTAGTGTCAATTACGGGCTCCGTCTCCCACTTACTGAAACGACGTCGTTTTGGGACCACGGTCCACGATATAAGAACTGCCGGATTGTAGGGGATTAATTAAGGTTTTGATTAGTTGTTTCCTTAGATAGGGTTTAGGTGCACAATTGAGTTCTGGTCCATTCCCTTTTCGCTTTTGTCGACGAGGCTCTTCCACTCCTCCTCTATCGACGACTTCCGCCTTACGCACTCTACCTACTTTCACTGGCCACCTCCTTCGCCTTTGTCAGCTGCTGACGACGTTCTCCGCCCTATGCACTCTACCCACTTCCTTCACCCTTGTCATCAATCGGTGCAATGTCCGGCCATCCTGCGGTCCATGGGTCACCGTTGAGGGGTTAGTTTTGTGTGATTCATAGGTTTTTATGGGTTAAAGTGTCATTCAGCACCATGAACCATTCACGATTATTCATCCTTCACCATTGTCTTCAATAAGTGATTATTCGAGTCATAAACTAATTTTTTTTTGCGCCTAAAATTTTTTGCAGGTTTCCTTTAATAAGTTATAGGTAATAATATGTTGATGTGGTGTTGTTTTTTATTGATCTATTTAAATATTGCAAAAACTTGTGTGAGACCGTCTCACGGATTAAGATCCGTGAGAATGCAAACATACGCCCTTGCCTGGGTCGACTCCTCCGCCAAGCATAGAACATCCATTGATCGATTCGGCAGAGAAAACCCCACTTGTAACGACAAGTTCCTCTTCTGAATCTCACCCGACTTCATCTCAAGTGAAACCTCTAGCGTCACGTTCAAGTTCTACATCGTTGCCTGCATCAAGGATATTCTGGTTGGATCCATTTGTTTTATACTCCGCCGGAACTCCAGCCTTCATAGCGGCCCAGATAGAACGCCCTTCTGGAAGATTCCACGGCATCCTCAACATGAGCTACTATCTACAAAGCTTCCATGTTCGATCTTGCAATGATAATCGGAGTGTCCGCAACTTTTTTCCACGACTTGATGTGGAAGAAAGAAAACCTCCTCTGCCGTCATCGATGCCTGAGCGACATCAGATCGAAGGGAATCCATAGATCATCCTAAGCGACATTGTTGTCTGATTCTTATGGATTTTCTCTTTCTATAAGTATGTGTTTCCTGTTTCCTATAGATTTATTGATTATCGCCATTTTGAGTAGATTTTAGAATCGTCATTTTCGATCCGATTTAGCTTCGGTTATGGTTATTGATTTCATTTTGATGATCATGTATTGATTCCTAGCTCTGTGTTTATGTAGTCTTGGATTTGTGTAGCTAGAGATAGTGTTGCTTACCACAGGATCCGACTATTTTTGGAGATGATGTTATCATTGTGCTGTAAGTTTCTTCCTTATGATTGAGCTTTTGCCAATCTTCTTCTTGAAATTGAAATTAAATGGTTGACTGTGTATTTAATACTTTAAGACTTAAACACAATACTTTATAGCTTAAATATAAATCTATACTATATATAAAAGTATTATCCTCCTCCCAAACTTTCCCGCCCAAACTTAGGGGCATTTTAGTCAAAAACTCAAAATATTGATTTTATTAATTAATTAATTTATTGATTATTTATTAATTTATTTATTAATTATAAGGTAAATTGGACAATTATTTTGGGTAAATTATTGATTATATTAGTTAACCATATATATTTTCATAACCCGGTTATAAATTTGACAAGAATGCAGAGTTGGTAGGAGAATGGAGGTTGATGAGTGGGTGATCACCCTTGCGTTTCCTTATGGAGAACGGCTCAACCGTGGAAATATCTTTCCTGGGATTTATGCTTTTCTTCCTACAAAAATGGTCACGAACTTCCCCTTTATTATTCAGGCAGACTTCTTGCTATCATCGTCTAGGGAGGCCATTCTTTTGAATAGCAAATGGAATAAGGGAATTCTCAACTGTGTTTCTGTGGATAGTATATACGGTGAACTCTCATCTCATCCGTAGGTGAGAGACGAACAACGACGGTGGCGAGTTCTTCTTCCTCAGGCGAGTTCTCCTCCTCCGGTTATCTCTCTCTTCCTGCCGGTTGAAGAACAAGATGATAAATGGGGTAACGTTTTCTTCTTTTTCTTATTATTATTATTATTATTATTATTATTATTATTATTATTATTATTATTATTATTATTATTATTATTATTACGCACGGGTGAAAATACTTGAGAAGAAAGAATAGAAAATGAAGAAAGAAGAATGGAGAGCCGGAAGAAGAAAGAAAAGAAAAAGAAAAGAAAAGGAAAATATCAAAAAAAGAAAAGGAAATGGGTGTTGATAAAGATGATGGTGATGTTTTGTTTTATTATTATTATTATTATTATTATTTTTTGTTTTATTATTATTATTATCCCGCTATAAGAAAATTTTAATAGAGAGCCTCTGAGATGGAAGGCGCCAAGGAAAAGAAACATGAAGAACCAGAAGAAAAATGCTACTGGTGAAAGTTATGTAGAGCACACCGCCCCAAATTAAAGCATTCTCTATCTCCTTAACTAAGTCTTCGAATTTTGTAAACCTATTAAATTTGTGAAATTCACTTCTACCGTGATTCACTGTCTTTTCATGCTTCCCAACCTGTGCAAGGAAATCAACCTGTGCAAGGAAATCAAACACATTAGATTATTGTAGCAGCTCAACCGTAACATGTCTTTGGGAAATATGGTATTTTAGTAATATGGTAATTATTATTATGATAGAATAATATTAATGATAGAATAATATTAATTTTAATTGGTTATTATTAATTATGATAGATTGATTGAAAATTGAACAAAAAAAAGAAATGAATTTATTTCGAAAATTAAATTATTATAATTATATTAATAAGTGGACACAAACACTTACTTGTCGTTAGAAATCTTCAAGAATTTCAAGCCTACTCTTGACCATCTCAAATTTTCACCCCTTGAACACTTGATTCTCTAATTCTTGATGATTTATTTTTGTTTTTAAATGATTCGGCCAAAGGAGAGGAAGAGAAGGAGAGAGAAGAATTTTTTTTTTTTTCCTTTGATAATCTCGGTCAAAATGAGAAGAAAGGAGAAGAAATATTTAGCTAATAAATTCCTAGCCAATCATAATTAAAAATAATAAGACTAATTGATAAATCATAACAATTAGAAATATTAGGATAGGATGATTTTGTGGAGTATATCCTGACATTTGACCACATGCTACAATGTACCTAGACTCCTTTAGATCCACATTCGTACTAATACATAATAAATAATATATATTATAATTATACAAAGCTCATCCATTTATATATGTATATAACGTATGTATATTAATTTATATATATTTACATATCTATATATAACGTACATACATAATATATATATCTTTGATTATAAATCTTCATCTTAGTAATCTTAATATTTATCCATATAATACATATGCATATATATGTATCGTACAGTATATATATTATATTATATATATGTACATATCAAAATAGTGATGATAATAATCACTATTATAAATGTTTGCAAAAATAGTGATAATAATAATAATAATAATCTATATCTATACTCTATGCTATATATAAAAGCAATATCCTCCAAAATTTTCTCGCCCAAACGTATGGGCATTTTAGTAATATGGTATTTATTATGATAGAATAATATTAATTATAATTGGTTATAATTCGTTATTAGTAATTACGGTAATTATTATGATAGCAATATTTCACAATAATATTTTACACAATCAATTAAAAATGGAATGGAAATTAGGTAAATTGAAAAATGAAAAGAACATTAATAATTGATTGAAAATTAAAAATAGAAAAGAGAACAAAAATTATGTCAATTGGAAAAGTAAATGAATATTAATAATTGACTGAAAATTAAAAAATATCCATAATTAATTAAAATGGAAAAGGAAATGGTCAAATCATTACATTTTAAATTTTCACAATAATATTACACAGTAGAATTAATCGAATCACAATTAAATCGTAAATCATTCACAATTTTAAACAATGGAATGGAAATTAAAAATGAAACGGAAATATTTCAATAATAATATTCTACATCATCAATAGTAAAAGTAAATTAAAAATGGAAAGGAAATATTTTAATAATAATAGTCTACATCATCAATAGTAAAGGCATATTTTAAAATTTAAACAATAGTAAAGGTAAATTAAAAATAGAATGAAAATATCAGTGCATCTATTATTTTAATTGACTAATTATCATAAAACAAAAAAAGAATAATCGACTGAAAATGAATCTAATATTACTAATTAACTGAATATATAAAAGGAAATGAATATTAATAATTGACTACAAATAAAAAATATCCATAATTGACTAAAATGAAAAATGAAATGGTCAGATCATTGCATTTTAATCAAAAAAAGGAATGGAAATATTTCAATAACAGTTCTACATCATCAATAGTAAAGGCATATTTTAAACAATATTAAAGGTAAATTAAAAAGGGAACGGAAATTAAAAATGAAACGAAAATATTTCAATAATAACATTCTACATCATCAATTAAAAATAGAACGGAAATTAGATAAAAATATCACTACATCTCATATTTTAATTGACTGATATTCTATCATTATATATTTTTTTTATTGTTCTCTGTAATTTCTCATCTTTCTCTTTATTGCTTAGTAATGGAGTCAAATTACGTCCCTCAGGACAAGGAAAAGCTCTATAAGGCTCCTGTTGATGCGTTGTTATTAGGCTAAGGAATATCAACGTGTTGCAATCAACCAACAAACACTGGCATGCTTATTCCATGACTTAAAGGTACATATTGCATTTATACAATTTTTTTTACAGCATTAAATTTTAAAAATATTGGACTAATACTATAGTTTAAACTCATACTATAATTTAGACTCATACTCATATTATATTGGTTGAAGGCTTTATTTCAGAATACTGAATTTATGTTGTATGTTAGACAATCATACTTCAATATACATCACAAAATTTAATCACATAATGGATTTGCTATCCACAAAATATAATCACAAAATGAATTTGTTACTCATAGAATATAAATTTATATTATTTATTTATTAATATTGGATTAATACTATAGTTTAGACTTATACTATAATTTAGACTCATACTCATAATATATTAGTTAAATGACTTATTTTAGAATACTGAATTTTTACTTTATGTTGTATGTTGTATATTGGACAATCAAACTTCAGTATGCATCATAGAATATAATCACATAATGGATTTGTTATCCACAGAATATAATCACATAATGAATTATTACTATTTTTTAGTATATTCATGATAGAAAAAATATAAAATTTATAATATTTATTTATTAATTAATATTAATATTAATATTAATATTAATATTTATGGGTGATTCCCTCAGGGAATTTGTATCCATTTGCAAATTTCTAAAGAATTTGTCGAACAATTCAACAAACTCTTGAAGAAAGGGAAAATCTATAATATTCACAATTTTGCTGTGCAAACCTCTCACATGAGGTTTAAATCGTGCGAGCAAAAGTACATTATGAAAACGAATAATGACACTTTGATTAGCGTTACGAATTAAGATGATTCTAATTTTCCCAAAGACATGTTTAAACTCAAGTTATAACACCGCATGCGTAGATCTACACATTAGCTATTAACTTGAGCAATTATTTGCTCAAACTCAAGCAATGATAACATCAAAAAATATAAATGATCCAAAACATATCTTCAATTGCACTATATAATATTTGATGATCTAATTTAAATAATTATATATTAATCCAAATATTTTTAATATATTATAACAAATCCATTCCGTGCATCGCACGGGCAAAAATACTAGTATATTTAATACTTTAAGTCTTAAACATAATACTTTACATGCTAAATATAATACTTCATAGCACTAATCTAGTATATAGTTTAAGATAGATATATTTAATACTTTTAGCCTTAAACACAATACTTTATAGCCTAAATGTAATATCTCATAGAACTAACTAGTACGCAGTTTAAGGTAAATATATTTAATACTTTAAGCCATAAACACAATACTTTATAGCCTAAATGTAATACTTCATAGCCCAAATCTATTATACAGTTTAAGGTAGATATATTTAATACTTTATACCTTAAACACAATACTTTATAATCTAAATGTAATACTTCATAGCACTAATCTAGTACGTAGATATATTTCAATACTTTAAGTCTTAAATACAATACCTTATAGTAGTCTAATTGTAATACTTCATAACACTAATCTTGAATACAGTTTAAGGTAGATATATTTAATACTCTAAGCCTTAAATACAATACTTTATAACCTAAATATAATACTTCAGAGCCCAAATCTAGTAAACAGTTTAAGGTAGATATATTTAATACTTTAAACCTTAAACATAATACTTTATAGGCTAAATGTAATACTTCATAGTACTAATCTAGTACACAGTTTAAGGTAGATATATTTAATATTTTAATCTTTAAACACGATATTTGATAGCCTAATGTAATACTTCATAGCCCAAATCTATTATACAATTTAAGGTAGATATATTTAATACTTTAAGATTTAAACACAATACTTTATAGTCTAAATGTAATACTTTATAACACTAATCTAATACACAGTTTAATAAGGTAGATATATTTAATATTTTAAGCCTTAAATACAATACTTAATAGTCTAAATGTAATACTTCATAGCACTAATCTAGTACATATATAATTTAAGATAGATATATTTAATATTTAATACTTTAAACCTTAAACATAATACTTTATAGTCTAAATGTAAAATGCAATGAAAATGTATGAATATGAATGAGTTTACTATATTTTGTAAAATGTAATATAAATTTACATTTGTATTCGGGTCACACTTGTGTGAGACCGTCTCACGGTTCCTTATTCGTGAGACGGGTCGGGTTGGGTCAAAGCACCATGCAAATGTCATACTTATATGTGCAAATCTCACACTTATATGCTCAAATATAACACAAATCAAAAATACAATTTTTGTTACTTATAAGAGAAAAAGTAATACATTTTTCATAATAAGTAAGGTTGACAAGTGCCTCTCACTTATAAGGGTAAATATAATACTTTCGAGGAAAAAAATGTAATACTTTTAAATCAAAATGTAAAAGCATTGTATTTTCCCTTAAAAGTATTATATTTACCCTAATAAGTAACAAAAATTTTATTCCTGATTAGTATTACATTTGAGCATATAAGTATGGCATTTGTGCATATAAGTGTTACTTTGCATCTTGACCCGACGCGACCCGACTCGTCTCATGGTGAGACGGTCTCACACAAGTTTTTGCCTTTGTATTCTTAGGATAAGTGAGAGGAGTTTTAATTGCCTATTAATTTTGAAAAAGGTTGGCATTAAGCCCAATATATACGCAGAGCGAAGTAGAAATGCGCATTACAGTTGGATCGATTGTTTCTTACTTTCCGCAGCGAACTAGCCAAATTATAATTAATACAATGACCCAAATTATATAGACCCGACCCGTCTCACAAAATATGACCCGTGAGACGGTTTCACACAAGTGTTACCCTTTAAATATATATTAAAAGTATAACATGGCAGCTTCATCATTTCACTTCAATAAAAAAAAAGTCCTAATTAATTTCCTATCAAACTTTCTTCCTATCAAATTGAGCTTCTTTGTTGTTTTCTTTCCCATTTTACATTGTTTCCTTTCTTCTTTTTACCACCGCCGACAACCCATTTCTCCCTCTTTTTTGTTTTTTTTTTTTTTTTTTTTTTTGCTGCTATACCCCCCTGCCATATCCAAAGTGTGCAGTGTCCAGAATTGGGAGAAATCTCTTACAAATCTTCATTCACCGCCTTGGGTTCTTTTCCGGCTGGAGGTCGCCAATCAACAACTAAACAGCTGCCAAGTGAAAAAAAAAAAAAAAAAAGATAAAATGAGGTTACTAATATAAACTACCAAAAAAAACAATATACATTGCAAAGAACAAAACAAAATAAACTACCAAGAAAAAACCAATATACACTGCCAATGTGTTCCAACACTTCCTCTAAAAACTTGGGGTTCTTTGACATGCGTGTGATCATAATTATATGTAGGAATTACCCAAAGTAAGATCAGTCTTGAAGCAGCAGAAGAACATAGTAATTCACAGACAAAAAGATCCCATGACTCCCACATAGAAAAACATTAATTACTTCTTTAAATAGGCCCAACTTATAATAATATATAAACTCTATAATAAACTTTTAGTGTATATATAAACCTGATCCAACTTTGAACATGCAAGGAATGTTTATGGCCCCGACAGCATGACCAGCCATAAACATCTTCCAGAGTCCTACACATGCACATACATATCAATACACAACCACTTAATTAATTAGCATATAAATAAGTAGTTAATGGATTAATTATTATTAGCAGAAATTAATGAAGCACCTGACGTCTAAGTAACGATGGCCAGCTTGGAGAAGCTCATGTGCCACTCGGACCGGTACAGAAGCTGGCATAGTTGTGGACTGCACCTTCTCTCCAACTGCTATCATCCAGCTACAATATAATGTTCACTTAAGGTAGTTTGAATAACTAACGTTTTTAATCTTAAACATCCGCCGCCATGCTGTCCTTCACCCTGCCGGCCTCCGCATCCTTCTCCTCTGCGCCTCCTCTCTTCCGTGCCGCCTCCTGATCCGCTCCGTCCAAGGAAATTCTCTTATGTCCTCCTAGTTTTTCATGTCCATTGTTTGTTTTACCCCACTAGTGATCGGCTTGAGCACTCTGTTGCCTTGGTAAGGCCCTCTATGGGCCTGTACAAAGTTGACTCGTATGTTGCATTCTTATATCTTCTTGGATTACCAACCTCGGGGCTGGTCTTGGGCCTCTATGAGGTCATCCGATCCGGGTGCTCAACTCGCCCTATGGCTCTACCGAGGTTAATTAGTCCCCAAGCACAAGGCTTTGGTTGGTCATTGCATCTTTAGCCCTTGGTTCAATTCCTTAGATGACTAACTTTGAAATCGGCCTTGGGCTCCTAATAAGGTCAACCGGGGGCTCAGCGCGACCTATAATATAATGCTGCTAAGGCCAATTGGCCTCCAAGTATGGGGCCTTACATTTGCCCTTCTCTTGTTCGTATTAAGTATCCCCCGAGTACTGCCAAGGCCTTCATTAGGCCTAACTTGTTGAATCCTCACATGGTGCTCCTCTTGGGCATAAATCGAAGGTAGTCCATGTGCTAAGCTCTTAGTTTTCCTCCTTGACCGACCTTGATCATCGACCTTAGGGTAGACCTTCGTGCGTTGCTAGGGTTGGTTGTTGTGCTTAGCTCAGCTTTAGACCCTTGCTTGCTTCCTTCTAATCCCTCAATCGACAAGGCCATTGACCTCAAGTATGGGGCTCTAAATGTTAAAAACTGTTCACTGGGCTTTGTGGCAAAGGTTTTGACATCAAGCTAAAAGACTCTTCCGTTCGGTCATAGGTGAGGTCAAGCCTCGTATTTCCCCTATGGAGTTAGCCGTTTTAGCAAGGGCATTTGACCTCAAGCCAAAAGACTCTTATGTTCAGCGATAAACGAGGTCAGGCCTCGAACCGCCCCTAGGAAATTAGCCGTTTTGGCCAAGACTATTCGACATAGAGCTAAAAGACTCTTCAATTCGACGATAGGCAATGTCATACCTCCCACCCCTAGGGAGTTCAGCCTCCTCCCCAACCCCCCCCCCCCCCCCCCCCAAGTAGTAAAATGAGTGCCATGATAAAATTTTGCTAGATGTTTTTATTGTGGCTGGACCACTTTACAAAATGAATCATCGGAAATATTTGAGCAGGTGCTTAGCTCTAAGTCACTTCTTCTCCTCACGTAGGGCCTTCTCGGCTATAGTATGGACTTGGAGGTCTCTTTTCTCGATTTGCTGACATGCTTTCATGTAGCAGCTTCAACTTATCTTCGGGTTCTTGCGAGCTATCCCAACTCTAGTCGGGGTGGGGAATTTGAGGCATAAGTACTCCATGGACTTATCTTCGGGTCGACCTAGAATAATGTTGTGTGTGCAGCTAATATTGACCACCATGAATTCGACCTCCCATTTTTTGACATGGGGAAATGTACCAACCTCCACCGTGAGGGTGATCGAGCCCTTTGTCTCGATGGAGTCCCCTGCAAAGCTTAACAACGAGGTCCTCACTTATCCCAATTGCTTCCGTGATAGCCCGAGTTAGGAAAAGTTGTCCTAATACACAACATTAACTGAGTTGCTTGTGTCCACAAACACCTGATGCACCATTACATCGTTAACTTTTACCTTAATTACCAATTATGAAATTTATTAACCTGGGACCCGAATTATTTAATACCAATTAATTAAATGGAATATAAAGATGATGAAAATACATAAAGATAAAGATATTAGCCTCGGAAGACAATGTGCCTTATATTAAGATGGTTTGTAAAGAAATGACCAAATGATGAAGATAATAAGACAAGGTGAGGTAATAACAAGACAAAGTGGATAATTTATACTAAAATAGTAAAATCCTCCTTGTATCTGCCCCACGTGAAATGGGTGGGCAGTTACCATCTCCTTTAGTTTGACCAAGTCTTGGCTAGCTTACTCATATCCGGCCTCGAGGCTGGTCTTGGGGGCCAATTAACTAATACCAATTAATTAGGAACATTCGTTTTTAGATTTTGATGATACCAAAGGATAGAAACACTACCACAAAAAAATAATAATAATAATAATAATACGTCGCCTAATCAATGTCGGTTTTTGACAAACTGACGTTATATGTCAATAAAATACAGCAAAAATAATATATATTATTTACGACGTCGGTTTATGGCAAAAACCGACGTTGTAAATATTTTTTTAAAATATTAAGACATACGGCGACGGTTCTAAAAAATTAAAGACATACGACGTCGATTCTATGTAGAACCGACGTCGTATGTTTTAAATAATTTTTTTAAAAAATAATTAAAGACATACGACGTCGGTTCTATATAAAACCGACGCCGTATGTTCTAAATAAAATTTTAAAAAAATCATATATCGCCGAACATATCCAAATGCCCTTACAATTTGTGCAGAACAAAAAGTCAATGTTCAGCGCAGAATAAGTCTTTAACGGTTGAAAAATCTGACAATCTCACCTACTCTCTAAATTATCCGTCGGTCTCTACACATTGGTCCATAGGTGTTTGAAATCTATTTTCCCTCCAACGGAACTATTTCAACGTGCCAATAAATACCCTCTTCTAAATCAGAAGAATGTGCTGGTCAATCTCAAATATTATCTAAGTGTTCAAAGTTCAAAGCATTCTAGCGACCAATGTCCAAAAGAGAAGATAAACTAAAGCTACAAAGTTCAAATCCAGATTTTAGAGACTTTGGCTGCTTTCAAGTGAAGATCAAGATTCATCAAGCCAAGATCTTCTGTTGGAGAAAGAAGAAAACTCTTTTCTTCAACCTTTGCAATCTCTACTCGGTAACAGTAGAAAGAGGCGAGTAAACTTGCGCTGAATTGAAAAACCTGGTGGCAGTGTTCACGGTTGGCTTTGTATTTAAAGCGTGAACATCATGGTGTTGTACTGGAGATAGTGCAAACCTCCTTAGGGTTTAAGGAGAAGAGTGGAGTAAGTTGGTACTTATAGCCGAACCACTATAAAAAAAACTCTCTCTCTCTCTTTATATTATTTACTGTTTTACACTACATAAATTCAACCAAACCTAAAAATTTTTATAAGATAAAAATCACGTGCAAAGACATCCAAAAGGGTTAACATAATTTCGGTTGTGCATACTCTCAAAACGTTAAATCTACCTCTCGCTTGATTTAAAGAGTCGTAAAAAAATTTTAAAAATATACAAAAGGTCTATTCACCCCCTCTAGACTTGTACCATAACCCTAACCAGGACCAACATATAATATCTACTCATCAGTACGTTGTGGTTTGACATGGAAATGCCTCTTTAATTAATATCTTATAGAAAATCCATTTTAATTTGAAAAAGAAATAATAATGGTACATGTACTAGTAAACATAGAGTAATATTATACAAATATCCCCCAATTTTTTATGACATACTCTAATTAATTTTTTAAAAAAATGACTCAGAACTCTTATTTATTTATTTTTCTCTAGCCAATAAAATCATTACATGTATCAAAAATTTTACTTAAAGAATTCATGTGTCATTTCCCATAAACTTATAATACATCAAACACAAAAACACCCATCTCCAGGTGTTTGTTTTGGTTCCTTCTAGGAGAGAAGAGAAGTAGGCAAAGTTAAAGAAATAAAATAATGGGCGTATGGAAGATCTGGCCTTGGTCGGTGACAAGTGTCAGGTTGTGAATTGTTAAGTATTTATATTATAGATGATAGATCTGTTACATGGAAAAGTCTCACCGCCCAAACTCTATGTTTGTTTGCATATTTATGGATCGTTGTAAAGTAAAAGAATCTTATATACATATATGCATCAAAAGCAGCTTTAAACACTTTGTTTTGCTGACCTCAATTCTTCACTACTAAGATACGTGTACAACCTCAATGGGTTTGCTTAATTGCACTTATCTCTTGTTGTATAAACACGTATGGTTAAATTAGTTTTTGAATTATAAAAAACAGACTAATGTTATATTTAATTATGTTTTGAAGTGATAATAAATTAATAACATATGTTTGGCATCCTACTTTTTGTGTTTTACATTAATAATCAAAATAATATATGTGCAAAATTTAATACTACTACTCATTTTATTTGTCAAGTTTATTTTAGTTATCAAATCAACTGTTTCTTTTTCATTTATTTTATTTAACGTTCTCTTATCATTTTTAAATTAAAATTTTTTATATTTAATAATATTTTTAGTGTGATTTCTAAATATATAAATTTT
The DNA here is from genome assembly GCA_003576665.1 of Ipomoea trifida. Classification (NCBI taxonomy): domain Eukaryota; kingdom Viridiplantae; phylum Streptophyta; class Magnoliopsida; order Solanales; family Convolvulaceae; genus Ipomoea; species Ipomoea trifida. The sequence continues at coordinate 12,599,486 of CP025652.1, read as the reverse complement.
ATACGTAATAACTACTACACTAACTATTATGAAAATTTATCAAAAAAATATTATGAAAGTTTTATTGGTAATTATTTGAGTCAAACATAGTTAACGACCGAGCTAAACACGTAAAATGAGAGAGCATGAAATTGACTACTAGGAGAAACCAAATTAAATGCCTTAATTTAATTATATCTACCTAATTTCAAAATTTGATGCTTAAAACTCCATATGTCTCATTATCTTCAAAAAAAACTCCATATGTCTCATTTTACTTGTCATATTTACTATTTAATTTATTGGTTAAATTGATTCTTTATTCTTTACTCTTCTTTTTTTTTGAAAATTTTCTTATTATTTGTAAATTTAATTTTTTATATGTAATAATATTTTAACGTAGTTTTTAAATATATAACTTTTATATACTAATACTAAAGTTATGATTATGAAAAATTGAATTGTACAATTACCATGTATTGTGATGACATCGCGCCTTAGATTCTTTCCTGAAAATGTTTGAGAAGGTATAGAATAGATACTAGTTTATAAATAATTATGAGTATTTAAAAAAATTAATCAAGGCTCATTGATTTAATCAGACACATAAAATGAGACCAAAACTAGTAAGCTTCTTTTTTGAAAGAAGAACTAGTAAGCTTCTTAAAAGCTAAAAAGTAAATTATTGAATAAATAAATTAAAGTTGTTATAAGGGAAAATTGGTCCCTGAGCTTTAAGCAAGTTCCGACTCAGTCCCTGAGTTATGACCGTATCCGAGTTTAGTCCCTCAGTTATGAACGAAGTGGCGCATTTGGTCCCTGGCCGTTAAAACTAACGGAAAAATTAAAAAATAGTTAAAATTTGAGGGGTAAAATAGGAAATTCACATTTTATTATCCTTCTTATATCAAAATCACTTTTATAACATTATTTTTCACTTCTTAGCCTCTTATTTTCAATATTTTTCAATTCTAAAAGCATTTCAATAACTTTATTATGACTTGTTAGGAGTCTGGCTTTCGTATAACAAACTTAAGACCTAATACAAACAAAGAAACACTCGATCATTGTGTTTAAGCATCTGAAAACACTATCCTAATAATTTTTGGTTTCCTCTACTAAGCAACAAAGGTATCAAACTAGAACTTTTGAGATACAAAATAATTTCAAATTTCTCAGGTTGCTTTTATGAGAATTTCACCAAAAGAATAACTTGAGATTTTTAGTATGTAAAAAATATTTTGTATGCAATAGTTTAGTCAATTGTCGTTTTTTTTTAAGTTACAAAAGTTTTTAAAATTTTCATAACTGATTCTTAGGTTCCTCTTTCATTACTCTGGTCTTAAGAAAACAGTTTTGTATCTCAAAAGTTCTAGTTTGATTACCTTTGTTGCTTAGTAAAGAAAATCGAAAATTATTAGGATAGTGTTTTCATATGTCTAAACACAATGATCAAGTGTTTCTTCGTTTGTACTAGGTTTTAAGTTTGTTATACGAGAGTCAGACTCCTAACAAGTCATACTAAAGTTATTGAAATGCTTTTAGAATTGAAAAATATTGAAAATAAGAGGCTAAGAAGTGAAAAATAATGTTATAAAAGTGATTTTGATATAAGAAGGAGAATAAAATGTGAATTTCCTATTTTACCCCTCAAATTTTAACTATTTTTTAATTTTTCTGTTAGTTTTAACGGCGAGGGACCAAATGCGCCACTTTGTTCATAACTGAAGGACTAAACTCGGATACGGCCATAACTCAGGGACTGAGTTGGAACTTGGTTAAAGCTTGGGGACCAAATATACAATTTTCCCTTGTTATAATAAACAATTGATTAGTTATAGTTTCCAATAGTGAGTATATATAAGCGGGGTGTAGAGATTGCAGAAATGTCTACTCAACATTAACACATCCCATCCCATCCCAGAAGTTCCAAACATTTAGCAGAGGAAATAATCAAATATGGCAGATGGCTACAATAACTCTTCCCATTCATCATCTCAGCCGCCATTATTATCACTGCACCTCTGCTTCTTCCTCCTAATACTCTTCATGTTCGTAAGCATCACATGGTACATCAACTACGAGTCCATATTCGAGGGGATTATGGAGCAGATTAAGCTTCTTCTAATGGTCTCGCCGTTGCTGCTTCTGCTAGTAGTTCACCTCCTCTCCACGCTCGAAAAGTCGTCGGTGTTCTTCTTTCCGGTGCCGCAAAGGGACTCTATCCACCGCGCCGGCGGAATCCCCTGGGGAGTTGCCTTGCTGCTTGTGCTCCTCCTCTTCATGATTTCTTATCAGTCCGATTTTCGTGAACGCTGGTTCCCCCTGCTCGCCAGATGATTCCTTCAATTCACATATATGCTCCTTGCTATATCATGTAATATAGTTTAATCATTTAAGTTATGATCTGATCCTCAGCTTTTCACTTTTTACTCTTTTTCTATTTTGTAATATCTATTAGCTTGATAAATGATACTAGTATATGTTATCTTTTATATATATATATATATAATTATTTATAATAATTTCTTAAATAACTAAAGTGTAAGAATGTAAAAATTGACTTGTTACATACTGAGATGAGCAAACTGAGTTCAAAAACTTCATATACTAGGTTCATCATTATTGTTAGTGCGATTTTGAATAACAATGTTGGTTTTACGGTCGTTAGTTAACTGTTTCAGCTAGCCAACACTAATGTAGAAGTTAAAGAGTAATAATTAAATTGTGAAAGGGAACAAGTGCATTTATATCTTGAAGCCAGAAAGAAAATTTGGCTCTTAGAATGTCATCGTGGGGGTATTTATACAAGAGTATTTGGGCTTAAAGAAGTAAATTCTTTACAAATATGATTTAGGAAAGTAAATTTAGGGCTGCACAACCTTTATGGTATTTAAACAGATTCCATTTAAGTCAATAACCTCAAATCTCGCCTTGATTTCCTAATTCCGTCCAAGGTAACTGTCATCCGATAAACACTCGGTCGGACACCACCTCTTGATCGTCTGATCTGCTTGGACGGAGTCATACAGATTTACACAATCTGTTCTGCATGTTGGCTCGCTACTCGGTTGGATAACGAGCTCCTACTGGTATTCTCGGGTCGGGTACCTTAATCGGAGTATCCATGAAAAAATTTGATGCATAAGCTACTTTGGATCAGGCTAATGATCGATAAGCCTCTGCCTCAAATTTAAGGTGATTATATCATTTGTTTAACACTCTTAAATATACAAATCTAGAGAAGCAATTCTACTAGCTAATTTTTACATTCTTACTTTTAAATTTAATTCCTATTACATAATTATTTAACCGGATGAACAAGAAGCAAGATCAAATTGAAAGTTGAGGATACAATTTAATTAATGTCAATATTATTGAAGGGATCATTCTATATAAAAATTTTAGTGAGAATTTGTAATTAAGAATTTTGACATTCTTTCGCCCCGACCACCGTCGCAGCTCCGTCCGCCTCCGACCACTGCCACAGATCTTATTCTTTCGTTTTCTCTCTGTTTGAATAAAATAATAGTAGGTAGGTATTGGGGTTTGTGATGGTAGTTTTGAACTCCCAACCCTACTTTGACTTTACCCACTTTTTATTTTCTCTATTATTGTGTTTTCCTCTCGTTACTTTCACGAATATTTTCCTCTCGTTACTTTCACGAGCTTTTCATTTTCATTAGCATAAATCGTTTAGTTTGGTTACGGCAAGTGTGGATCTTATCCTGGCAACGAGCAAAAAAGAATGATGACGAAGACCCAGAGATCTTTGATGATGAAGCTTTAAGCTCCGATCCCTGAAGGAACATAGCTCCTTAGTTATGAAACAGTCTGCGATTCAAGTTTTCTATAGCATAGTTAGAAAAGTTGTTTCTATGTCTGACTGTAAGGAATGGTTTACCATTTCATTGATCGTTGATGTAAACGTTTTATGTTATGAATTAATGGAATAGCTACTTTTATCTTAAAAAAAAGAATTTTGACATTCTACAAAATTTTAAAATGAAATAATTAAATATCAATGTGTTTAAAAAAACAAAACTGCAACAGATTGACTTGTGATCAAATACCGCCTTACTTCGGTCATGTTAGGGTATCCAAATATTAGATTGTATTCCTTTCGTGCTTCTTCATATTATCTTAGATGATTGCTCGAGCACAGCTTGTCCTAGAAGAGTCTCCATTAGTTGAGTTTTAGTTTGGACCGTCTACTCCCTCTTCTTAAAACAATTAAAAATAAAATACTAATGATTTATATAGAATTCTCAACTAATTTATATTAGTAGGATCCGATTGGGATGACAACCAACCAATGGGATCAACATTATATTCAGACAAACACCCTTAACTAATTTATTAGGATCGGATTGGGATGGCAACCAACCAATGTGATCAATATTATATTCAAACTAACACCCATAAGTCCATCAAGAGATAGAATGGCTTGGTCGTTTGGGGCGTGTATTTTTATACGGGAGGTCCTGAGTTACCAAAAAAAAAAAAAACACCCGTAGCCATCCATATCTTTTAAGGAAAATGTTATTTCCCCTCCTAAGTTTCCTATAATAGTTTCCCCCATTATGCATGCAGTTGTTATACCTGGACCATGGTCATGACTAATACTGCAGTTGTGTTTAAAGGGAACTGCAGTTGTGCGAAACGGATGTCGTTTCATCCGTCTGGAACTGCAGTTGTGTTGAACTGATACTGCAGTTATGTAGAACTGATACTGCAGTTGTGTTGAACTGATACTGCAGTTGTGTTGAAAGGGAACTGCAGTTGCACGGAACGGATACCGTTTCATCCGTCTGTTTTCATTAATCAAAACGACGTCGTTTTGATTAATGAAAACAGTATAATTTGCGTTATGCATGTGGCTTATACTTATTCGATGTCATGAATTAACTGACCCCACATATATATAAGGAGGATATAATTAAAAACTAATCATAGTTGTTATCTTATCAAAAGATCTAATGAATCATAAGAAATTTAAAAAATGTGGTGACATTTTTGCAAATAATTTGAACTATATATAAACTAGAAGTAAATTATGCTAAAAGTGCAAGTTACGATTTCATAGAAAACAACACAATGCAAATAAAATGTATTAAAGTTGTAAGTAAAATGTATTAAAAGTGCAATAATATAATATTCACTAAGCAACAATAATAAGTGCACCAAACGTTATCATAAATGCACTAATGTGAAAAGACAAATTACTTGCACTATTAAGTGAAAATGGTTTTACTTTTAAGTGATTTTATATTTGCACTTGTTACTTGCACTTTTAATTAATACATGTTACTTGCACCCAAAGTTCGAGTTATTTACAAAAATGTCACTGCATTTGAAGAAAAAAAATCCATCTAATCCGTCTCACATAAGCTCATATATATTAGTTCCATTAATCTTTTCAGATAGACGGCTCACATATATTAGTTCCAGTTCTCACATAAGCTCCCCCCCCCCCCCCCCCCCATATACCATATATATATATATATATATATATAAAAGATCGCGTTCAAATGAGAACCACTCGCCCAGGAGAGATATCAGAACGCATGTCATCCGTCCACGTATTCAGATCTAACAGATCATAAACACTGATTTAAAAAAAATGTGGTGGCATTTTTGTAAATAATTGAACATCGAAATGCAAGTAAAATGTATTACAAGTGAAAGTAGCAGTTTAATATGGTGCACCTAAAATAAATTCCAAATTCATTCTAGTTTAGAAATATATATATATATATATATATATATATATATATATATATATATATATATATATATATATATATATTTAATTAAAAAACCGTTCAGTTTTTTGGTTCGTTCTTCTAAAACACAAACCGTTCGATTTTTCGGTTCGGTTTGGTTCGGAGTTTTGCCCAGCCCTAGTTAGAAAAATGAAATTTATGAGTTATGATAATGTACTTTATGTATTTTTCGACCTATGATTGCCTTCGAATGGGCTTATGACCTGATCTGGCTTGGCCTATTTAGTTAAAGAGCCATACTTAGGCGTATTTAAAAGCTTAGTTAGCTAAACTAATTATCATACGCACATTGCGCGATTAAACCAATGTCCAATTTGTAGTTTTAAATTAGTGTTCCTTAATTGGTTATAGTAGTCATATACTAACGACATATGTTTCGTGTTTGTCAGGCAATTGAATATCATAGGTAAGGATTTTAATTTCTTCATTGTTTCATAAGTTGATATATGGTATAGTGTTTTAAAGATCTTGATTGATTATTGTGCAGTTAGGGCATTCAACAAGAATGGAGAGCAGTGAAATGGATTATTTTTAAAATTTTTTTACATAATTACTCGTACTTTTTGACCACCCAAAGTGTCGAAAAACAAGAAATGTCATTTTCCACTAACGACCATTTTTTCCGACCACTAAATAATTGTAGATGTTATTTCCAACGGAAATAGCGAGGGGGTTTTTCTAGATACCCCAAGTGATCAGAAATGTGGTCGGAACAACAGTTTCTGACCAGATTTAAGCGATTTCTGACCACTTTTGGGTGGTTGGAAATTTGTAGATTTCCAGTCATGATAGTCAAATCTAAATGTTAAACGAATCTCTCTTCTCCAATGCTCTTGTCTCTCTATTATTATCTTTGTGTTTTTCGTTTTACTCTATTATATTTAGATTACAATTTTACACGATTATATTTAATTAGATTGCATCTTGAAACAAAAATATTAAAGGTCCAAATTAAACTATTAGACATAGCTCCTATTTTTAATAGAACGGCTCTAGGTTTTGGATTAAGGGCATTAGAGTGAATCATTATCGTATGGATCATGGTCCATACAAATAAAAAGTACATTTTTTTAGAAGAAAAAGTACATATAGTACATTTTTAATATACTAAAAATATATTATTTGTGTACGTAAAATGCATTATTTTGTATACTATCAAATAATTTACACTCAATATACAAATAATATACTTTTAATATATTAAAAATGTAAATCTACAGAAAAATTTGGCTATTAGAGATTATCCTTGTTTGTTTAAATGATACCAAGTAGGATACTTTTTTTTTTTTGAATGCTACTGACTCTATTACAGTGTAGTATCTGTTCATAAACTACTTTCTCAACCTACTGAAGAACAAAGAGATAAAGAGACAGCAACGCCTCCACTGAGGCTCAAACCCACCACTTCCCGTATACAGGGAAGGGTTTGATACCACTGGACCACAAGGCCCTTGGTCCAAGTAGTATACTTTAAATAAATGAAAACAACTCAAGATTTTTATCCAGAAACACAAGATTTTTATGGGCAAGCCAAATAGTTTCACTATTTTATTATGATGTTACATGTAGACATACACATTCTCTTGAAAATCATTAATGGAGGTTTGCCTTGATGAAGTAGATGAAACAAAATATGAGGAAAAAAAAATACGGAAAACAGTAGAGAATTAGAATTACACCTTTTGTTTTAGAGTCTAACCAGACAGTAGTTATTTTAGGATCCCTCCTTTTATCTTTTTATTCAATATTTCAACCCCTAAACTAGTTAATAAGTTTTATCCCAAATTTCAATGGCCAAACTAGTTAAGTTTTACTCCAAAACTCTCACAATATTTCAACCTCTAAACTAGTTAATAAGTTTTACACAAATTTCAACCGCCAAACTAGTTAAGTTTTACTCCAAAGCTCTCATAATATTTCAACCGCTAAAGTAGTTAATAAGTTTTACCCAAACTAGTATTTTCACCCGTGTGATGCACGGAATGGATTTGTTATAATATATTAAGAATATTTGGATCGTCAGTTAAGTTTTATACCAAAGCTCTCACACCACAACTTGGGCAGGATCATGAAAGAGTAACATAATCTTAACATTAATGTTCTTTATTAATTAAACTCAAAAGCTCTCATTTAGTAACAATGTATCCAAAACAGATAAACTATTAAAATTAATTATGTAAATAGATAGACTAATCACGGAGTAAAGGACCAAAATTATTTTAAAGAGAATTATACAAGTCAGTATATCACATAGTCAATAATTTTAAAAAGAACTGTACAAATCAGTATATCAAATAGTCAATTATTCCATAGATCATGAATCATAAAATTATACAAACTGCAGAAGGAAAAAGTCTCGTTCAAATTCACAAGATAGCTGTTCAACCAACAGATAAAAGCTTATAAAATTATTCAAAGAATACAAGCCTGCAGATAGCTCTTATTCAGAAGATGAGATTTGTCCAACTAGAAGTATTACCCGTCCCTATTACAGAGGATAAGATATGCGAAAGACTCAGATAAATAGGTTGGCATCCATATCAGAAAATGATGTCATCATCTTTCTGTGAACCCTGGGATAGCAAGTTATGCACTGCGCTAAGTGAAATACCTTTCCTCAAAGAAATTTCTTCAGCAACCTTCTCCTCCGCAAATAGTTTAGCAGATGCCATCTGTCTCTCTATCTCTCTCTTCTTGTAGCCTTGGATCTTCTTCAGTCTAAAGAAGTCCTCTCGCTCCAACTCATCCAGTTCTCCCTTGATGTAGGTTATTGTGTTCTCTAGCCTTGGTTTCACCACGTTCTCAAGTGCATTGACCCTGCGGTTTGTGGTCTTGATAGCCTCGTCAAGAGTGAGAAACGACGTTTGCAGGGATGCCAGCTCAACGAGGAGCTCGATTGCTTTCACATAGGCAGCACGGCATGCTTGTACCTGTTGCCCTCCTCTAGCTAATCCAGTCAAGTCATTCTTTGTCTCTCCTTCAGAGAAATACTCAAACTTGGGGAGCTTAACACCAGCAATATTTTCTTGGCGTGAACGAACTTTAAGTGTTGCATTCTGAACATTTTCAAGCACTATATGCTTAACGTTCTCACCAGCACAATATTTGACCTCAGTCAGAGCAAAGGAGGAACTTTTCATGACCTCTCCCATTGCTTCTTTTGTTGACACAATTTTCTTGAGAATCTGTCTGAACTGCACAGTGAGAGCATCACTTTTCTTCTTGAGCAAAGCATGGCCTCTTGTGGCACCAATAAGGCGAGCTTTCATGACACCAAGCATTGTGACAGTAGGAACCACATTTAAGCGTTGGTTTTGCCCAGCCATTTCTGCCAAAGAAAGAAAACAGTAGTGTGCATCTAATTCTTTTTCTTCTATTTTCCATTCATCAAACAGGTGACCACTACTACTGCTTTAAATACCTAAACTTGTCCCCAACAATTTCATAAAATGCTGGAAATTTTTGTTCATATTTCAAAGACAATATAAAGGCTCCATGTTACTAGTAGAATTCTGATATGCTGTATTACAAATAAGTCACTACAAAAATTGGAAAGAAATAAAATATGAAAATAGCATCTTGGAACAGCCCCCTATCTCCACAACATATTACATTATTCTGATATTACCAATTAAATTTTATCTTGCCATTTTGACGTTGGCAAAACCAGGTCTTTCCCATATCAATGCAAGAAGCTCTTTCATTTCCTTTTCATGAATGATTTTAACCTATGATTCTTACATAGAATTGACAGATCAAACTTAACCTTAAGAAAACCCAATGCAATTAGCCATATTAAAACCAAACTTTTTAAAGCGAAAAAGCACACCAAAGCGATGAGCCCGGGCTTTGCTTTAAAGCGAAAGCGTCGCTTTAAAATATATATATATACTCAAAATACTCAGTAATAATTAATACATTATCAATAACAATTAGAAACTTAATTTAATACTAAATATTAAGATAAAAAAAAAATAGAGAAGCAGAGTATTAAGTGTATTACACTACTGCCAGTTTGCTAGATTCCTACATGACTCAAACCACAGGACTCAAACAATCATTCCCATCATATTTATTTCAGTGGGCGGCGACTCCCCTCAACAATTAAAAAAACTCAGCGAGTTAGCATCGCGGCGGCGACAAATTGGAATATTTAGTTTGGTTGGGTTTTAATTTAAAACCCAATCAAACTAAATATTCCAATCTAGTTGAGGTTACCTATATTGATTCGAATTCATCATTTCAGTTTCTTCACTGCTAACCAATGTGTAACCCCTTAGAAAAGCATTCTGTTCCTATCATTTGACCAAGTGACAACAATCTATGCCATTGATATCACAATCAAGCATCAAGCCATTCTGGATTTCAGGTAGCTAAATTTCTTGACAGAGAAATACACACTACAAATGTTGATCCCCAAAAAAGGCTGCTAAATGAAAATGCTGGCATCAATTGTTCACTCCCAATACTTCCATCACATACTGAATACATAGAATTGAGTTGTCAAACAAAAATTTAGTAAACTTAGCAATTGAAACCCCCAAAACACCACCGCCACTCTCCTCAGGCATCTCCAACGAAAAATAAAAATAAAAATAAAAATAAAAATAAAAATAAAAATAAAAATCTCATAGGATCAGGTAATTAACCATAAAAAAAAATATCTTCAAAAAGATTCAACGATTAACACAAACTTTGAGATCTGTACATGCGGATTAAGCTAAACCGGGAGCAGGGAGCAGCCGTACCTTAAGGTGAATAGGAATTGCCGTCAGAGGGCCGCCGGAGAATGATGATCGCGCCCGATATCCGACCGAAGGAGTAGTTGTTCAACAAAATTTAACGAGAACGGAAAGTTTAATCTCTACACCAAACTTAAAATTGAGGGAATTTCAATGTAATGCTTTTAAGTTTTGAGATAGAGTCGCGATCGATCCACGGATCCGATCTGCCAGCATTATTGCTCGAATCATTACACTGTGTGTACGTTGGGTCAATAATAGGCTGGATTCCTAAAGCCTCAGCATCAGCAGTGACAAAAAGGCTAGATCAGATTTTCTTATTGGGCTAAATTGGAGGCCATTTTGACCCAAAATATTATTAGACCATTTTTTATTTTAATTTTTTTAAAAAAAAAATTATTTTAATTTAAGGATTGCATATTTGCATGAGGGCCTCTGCCACTTGATTTGAATGGGTCATGATCCACATTGCAATGTGAGTCATGGATAAATGTTTATATTTTGCATATTAAAGGTGTGTTTGGAAGCCCGGAAAATGACTTTCAGAAATCATTTTCCAGGCTTTGGGTGTTTGGCTACCCTTGAAAAACCCAGTCAATGGAAATCAATTTCCGTTGACTGGGGAAAATCACCCCAAAAGTGCGGAAAATGACTTCCGCCCAAATTGAGCGGAAGTCATTTTCCGCCCTTCACTCGCTTCGTTGCAGTATGGTTTCGGGCGGAAGGCATTGACTGCGGAAACTAGAGCATTACTCTGGTTTACTCTGGTTTCCGGCGGGAAACCAGAGCAGTGCCCTGGTTTTCGCATGGTTTTCGGCGGAAACCAGGTTTGGTTTCCACCGGAAACGGGGGGAGTTTAGTTTTTTTTTTTTAAAAATATATATAATTATTATAATAAATATTTATAATTAAAATATTATTTTTAATAATATTATAAATATTTTAATATTTTTAAAAATAATAAAAATATATAATTATAAAATTCTATTCATTTTCCAGAAAGTGAACCAAACATACAAAGACAGTTTTCCAGAACACACCCAAACATAAGAAATGAACCTATTTTCTGAAAAATGACTCATTTTCCAGAAAACATTTTGCAGATATCATTTTCCTACTTTCCAAACACACCCTAAATGTTTATTATCTGGTAGTATAGTATATCAAATAATGAATTTTCAATACATAAAAAAAATGAACCTCCAAATAAGAAACATTTAATGTTTAAAAAATCAACCATTAATATATTAAAAATGAACTTTATGTTAGTGGTTCACCTTACATGGTGAATTGGTGAGAGATAAACCTTAATATAACATAGGGATCCCAAATGCTTCTATAATAAGAGTATTCATAACAATAACTTTTGGGTGATTTTCTCCTCCAACTCGGAGAGAAAATAATAACAAAATCTTCAATACATTAAAAAAATAAAAAAAATAAAATAAAAAAAAGCCTCCAAATAAAAGCATTTAATGTTTTGCTTAAAAAAAAAAAAAAAAAAAAAAAAAAAAAAGATCTTACGCATAAGAATCCCAAATGCTTCTATAATAAGAGCATTCCTAACAATAATTTTGGGGGTTTTCTCCTCCAACCGGGAAAGACGACGAAAACGATAACAACAAAAATTAGAGGGGTACGTAGTAAAAAATCCAAAATGCTGCAAATTCTTTTCCTCCTCCAACTTTGCTTTTGCTTTTCTTTTTTGTTTTTCTTTTTCTCCTTTTCTTTGGGCCTAGTAAAAATTCAAAATACTATGAAAGTATGAATTCATTTTCTTCTCTCTTACCTAGTTCTCTTTTCCATGTCAGCCAAAATTTATATATATACTTTTATAAAAAACTATTGTTGGGATTGCACTAATGCCACAACAAAAATAATTATATACCTCTCTTCTTGGTCCTTAGTAGGAATTAAACATTGTTGTGATGCTATTTACAATGAATAAAAACTTGAAGACTTCTATCCTTAGTAGGAGTTAAACATTGTTGTGACACTATTTACAATGAATAAAAATTTGAAGACTTCTATTCACTGAATGTCTGTACAAATAAGCCTACTACGGAGTAAATTGCTCAAGAGTGTATCCTAATAACAGGTGTTGGCCTGTTGGGCTCTACTCATTGCTGGGTCTACCAAAGCCCATGCCCTTAAGCTGATTCATGAGCATATGAGTCATACAATGCAACATCCTACTTCCCCTAAGGCCTTCACCAATAGTGAATGTTGGCACAAAACTTAAAAAAAATTTGATGAGTTGGATGAGTGAGAATGAAGAGAGAGGAAAAGTGAGGGTGCCCTGCAAGAATGAGGATTTTGCAGAGATGTGGGTCCCATTCCTATTTACAAAGCAAAAGAAATGCGCGCGTTTAAGCCAAATTGGGCGCCCAGCGGGCGCGTGCAGTGGCGCGTAAATACTGTCATTATTATTTATTTTTTTTTAGTTTTTATCCTTTCTTTTATTTTTTACTTTTCTTTTTTTCCTCCACCTCATTTTCTCTTTCCTAATCACACTCCTCAAAATCTACACCAAAGTTTAACTATTGTGGTTAGCCTAATACTGCTTACTGAAAAAACCTGTACCGTTTAATGCAACATCCTTTACTCTCAATCATTATTGCATGGACCATGGTCCACACAACTGTGTGGACCAAAAATAAAAAGTACATTATTTTTTTAGTGTAGGTACATTATTTTAGGGTACATTATTTTTGTACTGAAGGTACATTATTTGATATATACTATCAAATAATGTACCTCCAGTACAAAAATAATGTACTTTTTATTTTTGGTCTACACAACTGTGTGGATCATGGTCCATGCAATAATTTACCCTTTACTCTATGATAAAATGATGTATTGGATTAAAAAAAAAAAACTATTTGATTATTTCATATATACTTTATTATTTCATGGTAAAATTAATCAATTAAAATAAATATTTTTTTCTTTTTTAACGTCACATAAAAGAGTAAATGCAAAAACAATAACAATTTTTTCTTGAACTTATTAGGAGTAGATTAACTCCATAATTCTCAACCAACCTATAGTATCCCCCGGGCCCCGGCCACGAGTTGCCAAGGATAACCCTTTAACTTGGACACAGTCAAGGTCTGTCCTCAACCATGTGTGGCCGATATTTTTTCCTTATATTGAATGTACATTATTTTTAATGCACAGCTATGTAGACCATAATCAAATGTACATTTTTAATGTACTAAATGTACAAATGTACTGAATGTACACAAAAAAACAAAGCCTTGGACTATAGATTTACATGAATTAAAATATTGTAGCTTTCTCTAACTTTGTCTTTTTAGGTTTTGCAAAATTGCTTTTGGCAGAAAAAAAAAAAAAGAAAAAATAAGAGGAGGGATCCACGGAAATGAGAGAATATAATATGGCCAAAGGGATTCCAAAGCTTCATTTTTCCTGGCTTTTGTTTTATGCTTTTTGTGGAAGGCATTTTTTTTGCTTGGTTACCTAAATCTCATTACATTGTAATATCTGTTCACCTATACTTTTCTCAACCTGTTGAAGCACAAAGAGTCGGCTCGAACTCATGGCCTTTCATTTGAGGGAGGCCACTACATGCCATTTGAGCACAAGGTGCTTGGCAAAGCTCTCTCTCTTAATCACAACAATAGTGATTCCCTTCTTTTCTTACCTCATATCCACCCCAACTAACTTGTTCAAGAAGGCTCCTAGATACAACTTGACCAATAGCTACACTACCTAGCTATTCACTCTCACCATAAAACTATGGCCATGTTTGGTAAATAATCAGCCTATCAGTCAATTTTGACTTATTTAATCACTATTAGCTATTTGACTTGATTAAAAAATCAATATAAGTGTTTGGTTAATAAGCTTTTTGTAACTCCAAAATGCTAAAATTCAAAATGCTACTCAAAGCAGTCTTTTCAATTAGCTTTTTGAGAAAAGAAATTATATTAAACAGCTATCAGCTAACAGCTAATTTATCAAACAACTTTCTACAATCAACTAATGTTATCAACAAATCATACCTTCTAACCCAAACAGTCAACTCAATCAGCTAACAACCATTTACCAAACACGGCCTATAAGTTTTTAATTTACCCAAAAAATCCAATTTAAATGTTGGAAGTCGTGAATTTAAATGAATATAGCAGTTGATGACATGAGAAAATTGAACTAAATTAAACCAGCAATTCTAGAGCAAAATTGTTGTACAACCTTGAACATTATTTGCGGTTTAATTTCTTTAATTATTTAGGTAAGAGTATAAAAATCTATGAAAGTGTCAACAATCTTAGTGACATTCGAGTTGCAATTGAATCCCTATGATGTGGTCGAGGAAACTATAAATTAAATTTAGTCAATTCTTGAATAACTGAAATTTTTTAAATACAAATGCAATTAGTGATAATATTAGTTAGCCATAGTATCCTAATACATGAGGATTAGGGGTGTTCACGAATTTGCCGATTCTGCTTCCATCCCATCCGTACCCACCAATAATGAATAAGATGTGGATATATTTAGTGAAAATCCGCCACTAACATATTAGATGTGGATTTGACTTTCTAAAATATGCTATATCCCGTTTGCATGTGCAAATATGATGAACGATCAGTATACAGTTACATTCACTGACACCCTATTACAAGAGAGTCCTACAACTATACAACAAGTAACTCCTAGAGAATAGTTAAATGAGAGATAATCAATAAGAGCCATAGGACTCAACACTAGACTAGTAACCAACTAAACAAATAATAATAATAATAACAATATAGTAATATAACGTCATACACCCCCTCAAGCGCAAGGGTGGTGAGCTACCACATTGAGCTTGCTCCGAAGAACTCCATAACGCGGCGCAGGTAGTGGTTTCGTGAAGATGTCTACCACCTGGTCCTTGGTCGACACGAAGTTAACAACGAACTCACTAGAGGCAACCTTGTCCCGAACGAAGTGATAGTCAATCTCGACGTGCTTCGTTCGTGCATGAAAAATTGGGTTTGCAGCTAAGTATGTGGCCCCATGATATCTACTATTTTGTACAATAATTCACCCCTTATTTTAGTTGTATTTCCCTTATCCTAGTATTTTAGTTGTATTTCCCTTATCCTAGTGAAATTGGGAATTGTTTGTGTGTTATATTGTCCAAGTGTTGAATTATCTACAAGAAGCAACAAAGGAAGAATTTTGGAGCATTTTGGACAAGTTTTGGAAGAAAAGGAAATTACAAGGAAGGAAGGAAACAAGAATACGAATTGGAAAAGAATTGGAAGTTGCCTAATGGGCCAAGACCCATCTACCTCTTATATATTTTACCTATTCTCTACAATTGAAGGAGGTTCCTTTACAGAGTTCCCAACCCTAGTTAGTTTTAGTTTATTTTTCCCTACTCTTTATATTTCCCTAGAATAGTTTAGATTAATTTTATATTAGATTATTTAATTTCAAGCTTGGAATCTCGGATTGAAGTTGGATTTGTTCTTCATCAGTAAAGTTCTCTTATTCCTTTATTTACTTTCTTCTCAGATTTCTTGCTATGTTTATGGTTATTTATTATTGCTTTGTTTTATTTACTTTTATGATGCATGAGTAGTTAGCTTTTGGGTTTGGATTAGGGTCCTATTGCTATTCTTGATGCTAGATTTGTGATTATTGCATAAAGGGAAATAATTGTTTACCTAGGGTTTATGTTTGAGTTGGATTATATTTTCCTCTTATTGATAATTGATGCGCAGCTTTTATTGATTTGTTTTGGAGAGGATTTCATCACAACGAAAGTTGGGTGAAAGACTCAGCAGCCTAACCAATTTCAACCCAATTTTTCCTACTATGAGAATAGGGGTAATTTGGGGGCTTATAATGCTTTTGTGTTTAAGGTTATGATTGATGCATCACGAAAGTGGGGCAATCTTAGCCTAATTCTTGTTATTGATTACGAAAGTAGCTAACTTGAATTCTTGAGTGCATTGCCAATAAATCCCTTGGTTAATTATTTTTCCCTAATTTTGAAATTGTTAGAGCATCAAGATTGCAATACCCCTAATCTGACCCCACTCTTTTATCATATAGTTCTTCCCTTATTTTATTTGCATATTTTATTTTACTTTAATTCCTAAATCATATTTTCCTTGGATTCTAGTGAATTCCTATACTTTAGTGCCTAGGATTTAATAATTCACACAATACGTGCCATAGCCCCAATCCTCAGCGGAACGACATTTACACCCTCTTTTTACACTCCCATCTATACTTCATCACCCCAAGATTATCACACCACAGTGTCGTCGGTTCCCCTGCGTGGAGACCAACCTCGCGTAGTAAGGAAATGACCCAAGTGACTTCGGCTGCTACATCTGCTAACCCTTTATACTCTGCCTCTGTTGAAGACTTGGCCACGGTGCATTGTTTCCGGGACACCCACAAAATCAAGTTTGTGCCAAGAAACACAGCATACCCACTAGTGGATTTCCGGTCTACCGGACAACCAGCCCAATCGGAGTTAGAGTACACATGAATAGCGGTGGACGCAAACACTGATAAGTGGAGACCGTAATCCAACGTGCCCTTAATGTAACGTAGTACCCGCTTTAACAGCCCACAATGCTCCTCTGTGGGCCGGTGCATGAACTGGCACAGCCGGTTTACAGCGTATGATAGATCTGGCCGGGTGATAGCCAAGTACTGCAGAGCCCCCACTATACGCCGATACTGTGTCGGATTGTCGATTTCTTGAACCGAGGGTGAGACCGGTTGAGCTGACGCAGTTGGAGTTGTTAAAGGCTTGCAGTCGAACATCCCCGCTCTAGCCAAGATATCGACCATGTAACGACGCTGATTCATGTGAATACCACCACTGTGCTGAGCTGTCTCAATACCTAGAAAAAATGACGGCTCACCCAGATCTCTAATCTTAAAAGTGGTAGCAAGTTTGTTTAGTAAATTTTCAATAAGAGCTGAGTCATTACCCATCATGATTATGTCATCTACATAGACCAGCAGAAAGACACGAGATGCACCGGTAGTGTAGTGAAAAAGAGAGACATCGGTTTTGGAACCTGAAAAACCTGCAGAGATCAAGTACAATTGTAGGTAAACAGGTCAATTTGAAATTTTTTTTCAAAACATGTCAATTTGTACTTAATTGCATGAGTTTATATAGTTCAGGAATTCAATTGCATTCTTTTTTAGTTCGATGGCCTAATTGCAGTTTTGTGTGTAGTTTAGTGGCTTATTTGACCCTTATTCCGAGAAAAATGATATTACTAATTGATTTAAAATATAAAAAGATCGTAATCTATATTTTATACTATATATAAAAGTAAAATCCTCCTATTTCATTCCCCGCCTAAACTTTTGTAGTCAATTAATTAAATATTTTATTGGTCAGATAATTAATAAAGCTTATTTGTTAAGAAAATGTAAAATAGAAATTAACTAATATCTATTAATTGATAATATGTATACTCACGTATCAACACTATTAATAAAAGTAAAATCATTTATCGGGAAAAGAAAAGGATATTACTAATTGACTGAAAATTATTTAAAAACTTTAATAATTAATTATACTTTCCTTTTGAAAACTCTAAGTTATTTAAACTTTAAAAAATTAATTGAACATGGGTTGTTAGATTTTTATAACAATCAAAATTAATTCATTCAAATATGGAGGAGGAAGATAAAACTAAATGCAATATGGGGAAAATGAATATACTTAAATTATAAGTATAATATATATTAGTGTAATTGACTAATAATAATTGCCTAATAATTATTATGATAATTAAGTTAAGCATTGGTCGTTGAATTTATTTTTTATAATAATTACAATTAATTTATTTCTCATTTTCTCATATTTATTTTAGTAATAATATAATTATATAAGTCATATTACTTATAGTCATATTACTAGTAATAATAATAACAATATAATAATATCTCATAAATATATGCTACCAAGAAAACTATATATATAAAAGTGAGAACAAGCTTCGACGTAAAAAATGGACACTAATCTGATCCATCCATTTTGATAGATTAACGATTGAGGATTGCTGAAAATAAGGGGAAATGGGGTTGGGTCATTTTTATTAATATAGTAAAATTTTAAAAATTACAATAATTATAAATTTGACCCCATATGTTTTTTACTAAAACCTCAACCATTGATGAACCTTACACTTAAGTTCATTATATGAAACAACTATTTGTATTTATAATACATTTTACTTGCACTTCGATGTTCAATTATTTACGAAAATGTCACCACATTTAAAAAAAAAATCAGTGTTTCTGATCCGTTAGATCTGGACACATTGATGGATGGCATGCATTCTCATTTCTTTCCTAGCGAGTGGTTCGCACCTGCAAATGGTTAATTTTAAATTTTAAAATATAAATTAAATTATAGTTGAATGAAGTGTTTGAAAAATTGTTGTTATTTTGATTTTTTAATGCTTAAATAATTGAATTACTTCGTGCCACTAGACCACAAGGTCATGAGTTCGAGCCCCAGTGGGGGCAGTATTGACTCTTTGTGCTTCAGTAGATTGAGAAAGTAGTTATGAATATATACTACATTGTAACAGAGTAATAGTTGAATTACAATATTATAGTTTAATTTATATTTTAAAATTTAAAATTAACCATTGATGGGTCATATTAGATTGGATTTACATCATTAGTAAATGCAAATGTGAATAAAAAAATTTTAAATCCGCCTTTTTGATAGATTGGATGCAAATTCACCAAACTCCCCAAGGGATATTAGATTGGATCCACTCTACAAACTCCCCAAGGGGATTGCATATATGATTAGGCATCCATATGAGAGAATCTGAGCTGTTGATATATATTTGACATTCCACATGCATGATGCCCTTCTTTATGGCTTTATTCTTTCTTTACTCCAATTAAATTGTGCTTTCTCCACAGGCTAGCAACAGACCTCAACTAAGCCACCCAACTCCCCATAAAAGACCAAGGAAAAAAAATCATTTTCTTTATTTCCAAAATGTTCCTTTTCTGTTTATTATACACTGAGTTTCAATCCTCTATACGAATGCAAAACAGCTAAAAAGCATCAAAGGCATATGGTGCATGCAATCAGTTATTATATCGTGGACCGCGGTCCCAAAACGACGTCGTTTTAGTAAGTGGGAGACGGAGCCCCGTAATTGATACTACTGTTCATTCCAAAAGATACTGCCTTACATTTGTTTTGATATTATCGAATGAAACTGTAGTTATATCAAAATGTAACTGTAGTTGTGTTGAAATGTAACTGCAGTGTATATGAAAAGATACTGAATAACAGTTTCACATTTGTGTTTGATATTATCGAATGAAACTGTAGTTATATCAAAATGTAATTGTAGTTGTATTGAAATGTAACTGCAGTGTATATGAACAGATACTGAATAACAGTTTCACTTTTGTGTTTTTATATTATCTAGGAAAGACAAGTCGTTGATATGAATTGGTTCAGTATCGAATGAAACTGTAGTTATATCAAAATGTAACTGCAGTTGTGTTGAAAGGTAACTGCAGTTGTGTTGAAATGTAACTGAAGTTGTATTGAAATGTAACTGCAGTATATATGAAAAGAAAGTGAGTGGCGCGAATTCATCCGTCTGTTTTCATTAATCAAAACGACGTCGTTTTGGGACCGCGGTCTACAATGCATTGTGGACCACGGTCTACAATGCATTGTGGACCACGGTCCACGATATAATTTGCGGCATGCAATATCTAGTGTTTTAGGAATCGCTCTTCTTTGTCTTTTTTCTTCTTTTCTTTGTTTATTATGGAAAGATATTTACCAGAAAATTATATTTAGAAAAGATATTTTAAAAATTACGCTTGTAAAGAATGAACAAAATTGGAACTTTTACTAAACAAAAGCAATTGCCTTGTAAAAGGGAGAAATAAAATGCAAAGCAAAAGACACATGCCCTCTTTAAGTCTTTCTCCAACCCCAAAAAACTTGTGGGCAATAATAACCTTTAATTTCTTAAATTCGTAGACACATGTTAATGCATCATCGCTTAGAGTATCTATACCAATGGTTTTGGATGACATGGATGTGAGAGAGGATGATTTGGAAGAGAGAGGAGAGAGAAGAAAATAAATTTGTAGTAAAATTGATTTTTTTTTTGTGGGGTCTAGAAGGAGAGAGAAATAATTTTAAAAGTTGTTGTGATTTGTACACGTTGAGCCAAATTGGGTGCTCGGACGGCTCGTGTATTGCACGCGCTCTCTGGGAGCGTAAATCTCTTTCTTTCTTCTTCTTCTTCTTTTTTTTTTTTTTTTTTTTTTTTTTTCTGCTGACAATTATTTTTTTTCTTTTTTCTTTTTTCTCCTCTCATCCCATATTCTCTTTTTTTAGTCATACCTGCAAAAACTCATAAAAAATCACGACTAATATGGATGCTCTTATGGAGTATATTACACAAGAGCATGTTTACCTAGTACATATCATTGAATAATGAATGTAAGTTTCCCTTATCATTAAAAAAAAATTGTAGTAAAACATAAATCCTTAAATGTGTAACATGATTTTTTAGCCCCCCTTACGAGGAGGAGGAGAGTTCTAATGAGATCTCTAAACCATCAAAATAGTGCAATTATGTTCTAATATGATTTTTTTTTCATGTTACTGTTAATGTGACAGTGACTAGGCTAATATGTAGTGTGCTAGTGCTTACATAAATCAATTTTTATTTTATTTTATTTTTTAATTTTAATTTTTTAAAATCACCAACCATCAACAATAGATTTATAGTTATTTTTTGTTGATGGACAGTTATTAGTTATCCGTCAATGGACAAAACAATCATGGCTATAGAGACTTAAACCACAAAGAAGTTCATCAACAAAAATAGACACTGGCCATCAACGATGACCTTTCTTTTAAAAATAATTAACATTTTAAAAATAAAAAATAAAATAAAAGTGATCAACATAAGTACCATGGTGCCACGTGTTAGCTGATCAACATATTTATTTATTTATTGTGTATAACTTAGCTTTGTTCTAATAATTATTTTGCATAATTTTATTCATTATTTTATTAAAATATGGTATCATTATTATATTTTGTTAAAATAATAAATAAGTTACTAGTTAAAGCAATTTGAATAATTAATCAACTGATTAGAGCTTATTTAGTGATTAGGAGTGAGGTTAGATCATTACTAAAATTTTCAATAATTAGATTTTTGATTTGCTAAACTCATATAAGTAATTAACTTGGTTACTTCGAATTATTTTGGACAAAAAGAAATTAAATGTGGTGCAAAGGAGTTCTACGCAGCACAGTGTGCAACAGAAATGTATTTTGACTTTTTTCTATTTTTGTGAGAAATGACAGTGTCTCTGTGGCGACTGATGGGGGAAGGGTTAAAGGCTCGGGACCCCAGGCTCGGAAGGGTGAACGGGACGACGGATAAGGAAGACCGGGGATCCGTGAGAAATGCAGGCGAGCTTAAAGGATTTGATGGGGCCGGGAGGCGGCTTACCGAAGGCCGGCTGACGATCGGTCAGCCGGTCGCGGATCTGTTTATTGAGGTTTTTCAGTGGACTGCTTTGTGGTGCTATTGAAACAATTAATTACCATGGAGAAAAGGACAGACTAAAGAAGTTGAGGGAGAGAAGGCGGTCCGACCGACATAAAAGCCGTAGCTGAGGCAAGTAGGTGGTGCAGAAGGTGGTTTAAGAAGTTTTCTAAAGACAGGTTTGGGAAGTTTCCTAGAAGCGGAGGCGGTCATGCACGGGTCTCATGCCGGAGATATGGAAAGAAGCTCAGAAAAGATTAGGAAAGTAGTCCAATGTAATAAGGAAAGAAATCCTAAAGCATTTATGATAGTTAAGGGTTGCCAAACGCAAATTATATGGTGGACCATGGTCCACAATGCATTGTGGACCGTGGTCATGACTGATACTGTAGTTGTGTTGAACGGATACTGCAGTTGTGTTGAAAAGATACTGCAGTTGTGTTGAAAGGAAACTGCAGTTACGCGGAACAGAGGTCGTTCATCCGTTCAACATAAGTGCAGTATCCATTCAACACAACTGCAGTATCCGTTCAACACAACTGCAGTATCAGTTCAACATAACTGCATTTACAGACAGATGAAATGGCCTCTGTTCCACGCAACTGCAGGTCCCTTTCAACACAATTGCAGTTTCATTTCAACACAACTACAGTATCAGCCATGACGCATGGTCCACGGTATAACGACTGGTTGCCAAAGGGGAGAAATCCCTCATAACTTGTAAAAATAGGGGTGTAAAGCCTTGAGAAAGGAGAGGCAATTCATAATACCAACGAGCCTAAACGCGGCTCAGATTTCGTCTAAATACTTAGTTCAATTTTCAGGTAGTGTTGTCCAGCCTATCGACCGACCATCCGTGGTTGATAAAACAAACATTGGCGCCGTTCGTGGTGATCGATACAAAAGGCCGTGTGGATCTAACTGACTGAGAAGGTTGAAAGTACGTAGCAATTGTGACCACCAGGAGTCGTCAAGGTCAAGGAAGAACGCAACCCCAAGTGCAAGTGAATGATGAAGCTGGGCGAACTATTTCTCAGGGGCGGGACCTGCGAGAGCAGCTCACCCGACCTTGTTCTGGTGACTTCCGTGAACGACTTATTAGCCGTCAGAACTCTTGTGAGTCAGGCGAGCGAGAGCTAGAGCATGCTCCGGTTAATGAAGAGAGCCGAACCGCGAAGGTGCCTCTACTCCCTCCACCGCCCGTGCCGGTTGGGCCTAGAATCATAGACGCAATAAACCAGTGGTAGACATATATGAGCGGGAGTTAGCTGCCCGTGAGATGAATGCACCTCAGAGGACTCAACCGCAGCAGTCTCGGTCCATTCGACCGGAGACACAAGAAAGGTCAGCCGCTTCCCACCGACCTCCAGCTCGGTCCGGGTCTAGAGGTACGCGCCAAACATCCCTTAATAGGCTTGGTAATCAATGTGAGTCGGGTGATAGAAATCTAGAAGCGTGTGAAGCGCGCAGAGAATACGCGCCGAATGAGCCTAGAAATAGGCGTGAGCGGCGGTATGATGTTTTCCAGAGACAGGTCGATGAGCACCCAGTCCACGAAAGTAGTGGAGAATCCCCAGTTGGCTGAGCTCAAATCCCAGCTGGTCGCCGCTTTGGCTAAACAAGTCCAATACTTGAAGGACCAAATGGAGGGAAAGAAGACCAATGCTCGGTCTTTCCTAAAGGCTTGCCCTTTCTCTCGAGAAATCATGGCTTACAAGACTCCGGCGAAGTTTAAGCTGCCCGGCCACTTGACTTATGATGGGACGGGTGATTCTAAGGAGCATCTGATAAGCTTTCAAGCTCGAATGCAGATCGTTGGAGCTGTGGAGCCTTTGATGTGCAAGGCCTTCCTAACCACATTGGTCGGCGCAACACAAAGGTGGTGCATAGGTTTGCCCAACGACTTAGTGAGTAGCTTTAACAGTTGGCAGAGCTTTTCTTGACCAACTACGCCCCTAACCTACGACCCAAGTAGAACTTCATGTACCTGTAAGAGGTTAAGCAAGACCCTAATGAGCCACTTAGGTCGTTCCTAGCTAGATGGAAAAAGGAAAATCAAACGGTCAATGACCTGAAAGATAATACCCTGTTGATCTTATTCATGGAAAACCTAAGGTTGGGAAAGTTATATACCAACCTCCATACTGAATGGCCGACCTCCTATACCCAAGCAATCCAAAGAACAAATCGACATGCTGTTACGGAGGACGCGATCAAGCAAAAAAAGAATACATGAAGGGTGATCTCGGCCCAAGAAGCCTCGTGTAGAGGAGCAGCGAGCAGGAAAGTTTGATAAGAGTCGGTTAGGCCGACCAGAGACGGGTCGCTCTGGTCGAAACCCCGAAAGATCAAGTATCCCGTCGTTCCGTCAGCAACAGCCTATAATTCAAGAAGTTCAAACTCTACCTCCACCGCCTGAATTACAACTACTCGATCACCCCGAGACCATCGGTCAAGGGTCAGGAACCGGCAAGTATTTTCGATTGCATCACTCGACCACTCAATTGAGGAGTGTGCATTCTTGAAGTAAGAAATGGAGGCCATCATACAGAAGAGTGCGCCAGCTTCTTCAACCTAATGGCATAGAGGCTTGCCATGGTAGCGTGGGAATCCGAACCAATCTGGGGAGGGTAACCGCGATAAAGGAAAGCGACCCGCCTCCGAGGAAAAAGAAGTTAACTGGAAGCACAAGAATGTGATCCACATAATTGTAGGAGGACCTGAAGGAGGAGACTCGGTAGGATCGAGGAAGGCTTGGGCTCGACAGCTATATGTCGGAGAGGTGTACGGGCGAGAAGTCAGCACGAAAAAGGTATATCGTGAACCCCATACTTTTACTGATGAATACCTGCCCTTGGGGGCCGGCCCTCACCAGGAGGCTCTAGTTATCGCCATGGATATAGCCGGCATTGCCGTGAGACGAGTGCTGGTAGATACGGGTAACAATGTCAATATTCTATATTTGGATACCTTCAATAAGTTAGGATTGGCAAAGATGCTCTCAAGCCAGTCAAGACTCCCTTGGCAGGATTCACAGGCGACTCAATAGAGGCGAAAGGCTCTATAAAGATCAAGGTTGAAAAAATTGCTAGGCACTTGGGGAGCGCCTAACGCTTAGGCGGGCGCGCCTAGGTTATTTTTTTTAATTTAAAATTTTTTAATAAATATTTTAAGTGTTAATAATTGTAAAATATTTAATATTGTAAGTCTTTACACTTTAATAGTTAAATAGTTAATATTTATTAAGTTATTAGTTATTATTTATTAATTATTAGTGCATTACTTATTAGTTTAATTTAGTTATTACTTATTATTTTATTAAGTTATTACTTATTAGACTATTAGAGTATTAGTTAATACATTACAACATTAATAGTTTAAATGTTTAAGATTTATAATTACATTTAAAAAAAAAAAAAAAAAAAACGCCCAGCCGGCCGGTGGCCTAGGCGCCCGGCTGCGGAGGAGGCAGATTTCGGCCTTCCTCGACACGCCCGGGTGCGATTTTTTCAACACTAGTAAGGCTATTGGTCAAGTTAGGCACATACCCGAATGTTAAGACTATGGAGATGGAGTTAGTGGTCGTCCAATTATAGTGCTCTCACAATGTGATTTTGGGGAGGCCGGGACTAAAAGATTTGAGAGCTTTAATCTCTTTACAACACCTGTGCATGAAGTTCCGGACGCCCAATGGAGTTGGGGAGGTACAGACTGATCAGAAGGTTTCGCGATTGCTATCTGCAATCCTGTCGCAAGATGGGAAAATCAGACTTTCTGGTTCATACTATCACTAAGAAGGAAGATATGGCGGAGTGAATTTTGGAGCGACCTGAGCCGGCTGTCTAGCTAGAAGAAGTTGAGATTGACCCGACTCACCTTGGAAGACGGGCGAAGATTCGGAAAGGTTTGCCGGATCGGAGGCCGTCAAAGAATCGATCATGCATGTTTTGAGGAAATACCGAGCTATCTTCGCATGGGGACCCGAGGATATGCCGGGAGTGGACCGATCTATAATTACTCATCGGTTAGTTGTGGATCCGACTTTTCGGCCTGTCGTGCATAAGAAAAAACACCTCTCGACTGATAGTAGAGAATTCGTAAAGAAGGAGATCGATGCTTTGTTAGCTGATGGACATATTTGAGAGGTCAAGTATCCCAAATGGTTGGCTAATGTGGTGTTCGTTCCGAAACCTTCGTCTTGGAGGATGTGCATCGACTATACTGACTTAAACAAGACTTGTCCTAAGGATCTATTTCTCCTTCCTAGGATCGACCAGATGGTAGACGAAACGGTTGGTTGTGCTTTGCTAAGCTTCATGGATGCCTTCCGAGGTTATCACCAAGTTTTCATGCACTTCGCTGATGAGGAAAAGACCGCCTTCGTGACACCAGATGGCGTATACTATTACTGAGTCATGCCCTTCAGTCTAAAGAATTCTGGTGCGACTTATACTCGGATGGTGTCCCGCCTGTTTAAGGACTTATTGGGAAAATCTATGGTTGCTTATGTGAACGATATGTTGGTGAAGAGCCTGACGGAGGACAGCCACGCGGCCACGCGGGTGACCTCGTTGCTAGCTTCCGAGTCATGGAAAAGCATAACTTGAGATTGAATGCAATGAAGTGTGCCTTCGCGGTCCAAGGGGGAAAATTTCTGGGTTACATGGTAACTCGGCGGGGGATCAAGCCAAACTGTGAAAAGGTTAGGGCTGTCATCGACATGCAACCACCTAAAACTATGAAAGAGTTGCAGCGCCTCACTGGTCGGTTAGCAGCTTTGATCAACATTCAGATTCCGATGTTTGATCCAAAAGCCCTTTAAATGTTTATTTATAGTATGCAAGTAGTGAGTCATTAATTGATTAATTATATTAAATTTAAAAAATGAAAGACAATTGATAATTTTAAACAAATGACTAAGTTGGAATATATTATTAAAATCCGTAGAAGAAAAATATAGGATAAAATAAACAAAACTGGCATATATAACATACATACATATATATATATATATATATATATATATATATATATATATATATATATATATATATAATAGAGGGTAGGGTTCCCGTGCGGTTGTGCAGTTACCCACCTTAAGCATTACAATGGCGCGCCTTATGTACACAAACCACGCATCTTAAGAACACAAATAAGCACCTTAAAAACACAAATCACATGCACCTAAAGCTTTAATCCGGCGCACCTTAAGTACGTAAATCACGCATCTTAAGTGCACAAATCACGCACTTTAAGAACACAAACCGCGCACCTTATTTACACCACGCACCTAAGGTTTTAAAATGGTGCACCTAAGTTTCAAGAACTCGCGCACCTTAAGCATACAAATCACGCACCTTAAAGAAGGAAAAACCACGCATCTTAAGTTTTAGGTTCACTCACCTTAAGTACACAAACCACGCACCTTAAAAAGGAAAACCACGCACCTAAAGTAACCGCACAATTGCAACGGAGAATGCCAATTGCACAGGAACCCATATATATATATATATATCAAGGTAGTAGGTTAAAAGATCATTAAGATATTCTAAATAAACTTTTATTTGAAAAGAGAACATATTTTGTAACAAATTCCGCACTAAATTAAACTGAAGATTAATGACAGGATGCAGCACTGTGTTTGTACGTGCATGAATTTTATTGGACGCCTGAAAATGCTCAATCTTCCCTAAACTTAACAAAATCTGTGTTATGTGGTAATGTGGTATATATTATTGCATAGAAAAATGCTAGAAATTCTCCTAGAAAACAACGATAGATCTGTTCTGCTTACGGATTAGGTAATTGGTAAAACTTAAAAGATAAAGGAAATATAAGAAAAAAAAAATTATCAACTCCTTACATCAACCTTTTTAGAGTTAATCCTAGTGGGTTCCTTGTACTTAGTGATAATTCTAAATTTAATTTTAAATTATCATTTTTATTATTTAATCCTTTAGATTATCATATTTTGGACACTTTTAGAGTTTAGTCATTCTGATGACTTTTTCAGTGAAACTCTATTTTACACAAAAGCATTTTCGTCTCTTCAATTTTTTTCTAGTCTTCTTCGGCTCCGATTTTTTTTCATGGTTTCGTCTCTTCAGTCGTGGATTATATTGCATTCATCTCCTTCACCCTTGCTCTGTAGCAAAGCGTAATCATGAAATTGTGGTCATATTGTATTTTCTTCAATACACAACTATAGTGAGTGTAAAGCTGGATTCTTTGATATATCAAGCCGTTTCAGGGCTTTGAAAGATTTATTTTACTCCCTTTATCTCATTTTACCTGTTATGTTTACTTTTCATTTATCAAACCAACTAATTTTTTTTTTTTTTTTTGAAAAACAAACCATCTATTTCTTATTTGCTTATTTACATTAGTATTTTAAAATTATTATTAAATTTGATTTTTTGTATTTAATAGTAATTTTATCGTAGCTTCTAAATATATAAAATTTATATACTGATACTAAACTTAATATTATGAAAAATTAAATTAAAAATTTCACTAGTACAAAAATGAACAAAGGAGATTGTCTTTTCTCGCAACTGTTCAAAACAGAAGGGTGATGTATTCTTAAAAAAATTCGTTGTGACAAAATTGTAGATATTTGAATAAGAATCCGCGATTGTTTCTAAGTAAAACAGTCGCGGTTTGAAAAAAAAAACGATGGTAGTTTGGGCTTGTTTGGTTATCAGCGGTTAGAAGTTAGCGGTAGCGGATTGTGTTAGGGGTTATCAAATAGCGGATTGTATTTGCGGATTTGACCAGCAAAATGTATTAGCGGTTTGTAAAAAGATGTTTGGTAAAATTAGCTGTTTAGATTAGCGGCAAACATTTAAAAAAATAAACAATTAAGAAAAAAAAAAAAAAACAAAGAATAACCGGAGCCATCCACTTCTCCCCAAAAAAAAAAAAAAGAATGGATGTAATGTATGATTTTTAAATTTAAGAATTAAATAAAAGAGTGGAAAAATAGTTATTAAATTTAATTATAGGAATGCAAAGTTGCATTTTAGAAAATAGCAAGTCAGCCATGTGAAAAAAAAAAAAAAAAGAGAAACAAGGGCAAAATTGAAATTTAGAAAATAAAAGGAGAAAAGCTAATGCTAAACGCTGCTCCTAGTAGCGTTTCAATTTTGGCGGTTTGGACAGCGATTCGCTAAGTGAAAAAGCCTTTAACCAAACGTTTTCTTTAGCGGTTTGACAAACCGCTAAAGATAGTCAAACCGCTAAAAAATGACGATAAGCTGATAACCAAACATGGTCACAGTCATGAAAATAAAAATTCTGTGTAAGCTTCAATCTATGCACGATCATTCTCAACCCATTCTCCTCCAATTTTGTTGTGCGAGATCATTCCCTGTCAATTCTCTTTCAATTATGCTGTGAATTCCATCATATTCCACAATTCAATTCAATGATCTTGTACGGGTAAAAACTATTTTGTATGGATGGGTAATACCTATGGTGTTCATCATGGATCCTGAGTTTAATGAGACTTAGTTGATCCATTATTTAAGGGAGAACAATGTGTACTAGAAGCTATGGAGACAATGTGCACTCGAAGAAGGAAACTATGTACTTGAAAGAGGAAAATTATGCACTCAAATAAAGGGAAAATGTGCACTTGAAGAAGGGTAATTATGCACTCCAAGTAAATATATATACACGCATTACAATGTGCACTTGAAGAAGGAAAATATGCATTCACAGTAAGTATATATATATATATATATATCTTGTTGTTCTTGTTGTTGTTATTATTATTATTATTATTATTATTATGATTATGATATTTTGTGTTATGTGAAAAAATTCTAAAGTAACGATCGACACTCGTATCAATCGTACTCATCTAATTAATTATATATTTCATACTTTATTACACAGAATATAATAAGAAATCATTATCAATAATAATTACAATAATGTATGGTATATATAATAATATGGTATAGTTACGTTAATTATAATGTCGACTAACACGGTAAATTTTCTCTACTACATACACACACACATTACAAAATTATGCACTCGAAGAAGGAAAATGTGCACTCGAAAAAAGAAAATTATGCACTCGAAGTAAAAAAAGAATTACATTAACCTGCATAAATTTATCAAATAGTCCACGTTTTTGTTTTCAAATTAAATTTCCCTCATTCTGAGCAGTTGATCTAAATTTAATCAATGGTTGAGATCTCATCCTAATTTTCAGCCAGTTGTCTGAATTTAATCAACGGTTGAGACCTCATCCTAATTTTCAGCCGAAAAAGCCTTCACATTTTATCAGTATTCTATATGTGTGTGTGTGCGCGCGCACGTGCTAAACATAACTGACGCACTACATCATTCCAAAGGACACTTAAAATTCGTTATAATTTCTCTAAACTCACATAACATCCATTATCTTGAGGATAACGGTCCAAGACCAAGTATAACTCTCTCATTTGTAATATACTAACAATCACTTTGTATCATCTTAGAAGAGGGGCGGGCCATAACTGCTGACTTGAATATGATGAGGATGGTAAGTCTGAATGAATTAACGATAGATGGTGTACAGAGATAATATAACAATACAAGAGGAGTCCTAGTAGACTACAACTATATGACTCCTAACACTCCCCCCCCCCCCCAAGCGCAAGGTTGGGAAGCAACAAAGTTGAGCTTGCCTCGTAGAAACTGAAACCGAGGACCTGAGAGAGTCTTGGTAAAGATATCAGAGAGCTGGTCTTTCGTTGAAATAAAATGCACCTGCAACTGCTTCTTCGCGACTTTATCACGAACAAAGTGATAATCAATTTCGACATGCTTAGTTCTAGCATGAAAAATCGGATTAGCACACAAGTAAGTCGCCCCGAGATTGTCACACCACAACGTCGGTGGCACTGTAGGAGCTAAATTAAGCTCAGTCAGAAGAGAGACCAGCCAAGTAACCTCAGCAGACACATCAGCTAACACCTTATACTTAGCCTCAGTCAAAGAACGTGCCACAGTACGTTGCTTCCGACACACCCAGGAACCAAGTTCCGACCGAGAAAAACCGCATAACCACTGGTAGACTTCAGCCGGATCACCAGCCCAGTCTGAGTCTGAAAAAGCATGAATAGCAACAGAGGAAGACTTACAGATCTGCAGACCGAGATGAAGAGTCCCCTTAATATAGCGCAGAACCCGCTTGAGCATCATCCATTGCATAGTAGTAGGGGCATGCATATGCTGGCACAACTTATTCACAGCAAACGAGAGATCCGGCCTGGTCACTGTAAGATACTAGAGCGCCCTAGCCAAGCTTTTGTACTGCGTGGGATCCGCATAAGGTACAGAAGTGCCATCAGCAGCACAAGACAAGGAAACCGACGTGAGTAGAGGCTTGCAGTCAACCATACCTGCACGCTTCAAGATGTCACGCATGTAACACTACTGGGAAAGTAATAGGCCATCCTGGATGGGAACAGTCTCAATGCCAAGAAAGAATGATGGGTGACCCATATCACGGATTTTGAACTCAGCGCCTATCTTAGTAACCAACTCAGACACACAAGTAGAATCGAAACCCATGATGAGAATGTCGTCAACATACATAAGCAGGTAAAGACGAATCGAACCACGAGAATAAATGAAGAGCGAAACATCAGTCCTGGAGGGAATAAAACCAGCCGAAACAAGAAAAGTATGAAGACGATCAAACCAGGCACGAGGGGCCTGTTTCAAGCCATATAATGAGCGCTATAACAAGCAAACATGACCCGGAGCAGCCTTATCTTCAGAACCCGGAGGCTGCCGCATGTAAACAGTTTCACCAAGACTGTCATTCAGAAACGCATTGTGAACGTCCAACTGCCGAATAGTCCAGCCCCGAGAAACAGCCAAAGACAATAGTAAACGAACTGTGGTAGGCTTAACGACTGGGCTAAATGTCTCGAAAAAATCTTGTCCGGCCACCTGGTTGAAGCCCTTAGCCACAAGCCGAGCCTTGTGCCGCTCGACCGAACCGTCAGCTTTTCGCTTTGTCCGAAACACCTACTTGCAACCGACTACTTTCATCCCGGGCGCAAATGGAACCAAGCGCCACGTCTGATTCTGCAAAAGGGCGTTGAACTCTAGATCCATAGCCTCACGCCACTCAGGATAAAGAACAGCCTGAGAATAGCACGTGGGCTCGAGTAGACCAACCTATGACACCAAAGCCTCAAAATGGGTATCCGGTCCAGAGCGACTGCGTGTGACCATATTATGCGAAGGATCTGCAGGACGCTCACCGCGACGTTGAGGTTGACGAACACTAGCAGCAGCAGCACCAGGCTGGTCAGTAACTGTCCGAGAGCTAGAGGAAGTGCTCTCAACCAACGGAGGAGGTTCCAGCGGTCGAGAAGCCCGGAGCATGTCTGGGGCCGAAACACGCACACTGCTAATGCCCCACGGCTCCTCCAAACGAGAACCAGGCACCTGAGCACTCACAGCAGTAGAAAACGGATAAACAGATTCATCAAACCGCACATGGCGGCAAATAAATATCTTGTTAGTGTGCAGGTCTAAACAACGATAGCCACGAAAAGAAACCAGATAACCAAGAAAGACGCACGGAGCTGACCGATATTGTAACTTATTTTTATTGTAAGGACGCAACAGAGGGTAACACAGGCAGCCGAAGACACGCAAAAAGGAATAGGAGGGTGCAGACCGATGGACACGAAAATGAGGACTATCATTTTGTAAGACACAAGTGGGCATTTTATTTATCAAATAAACAGCAGCCTCAAATGCGAAATCCCAAAAACGAGTAGGGACGGAGGCTTGGGCCATTAAAGCAAGACCTCTCTCAACTATATGCCGATGGCGACGTTCAACTCGACCATTCTGCTCGTGAGTATAAGCACAAGACTGCTTGTGATTAATAGCAAGAGCAGAAAACCGTGTATGCAATTTTTTGTACTCACCCCCCAGATCAGACTGAATTGAAACTATTTTACGATTAAACATTCGTTCAACTTGAGACCGAAAGTGTTCAAAAATGGCATACACATCAGTTTTCGCACGCATGGGAAAGAACCAAACATACCGAGTAAAGTTGTCAACAAATAAAAACAAGTATTTATTTC
This sequence comes from Ipomoea trifida, assembly GCA_003576665.1. Lineage (NCBI taxonomy): Eukaryota > Viridiplantae > Streptophyta > Magnoliopsida > Solanales > Convolvulaceae > Ipomoea > Ipomoea trifida. The sequence goes on along the minus strand of CP025652.1, from coordinate 12,566,307 downwards.
CACTAGAAGATAGAATAGGCGCAGGGCCCCAAATATCAGTGTACAATAATTCTAACACATGCGAACTAACAGACTCAACACGCGGCAGCGGGAATCGAGAGGATTTTCCCAACTGACACGCAGAACACAAACAACGACTAACAATAGAAGAACCAACTAAACTAGTATTCAAAATTTGACGAAGAACCCGATTATGAGGGTGACCAAGTCTATTGTGCCATACGGAGGTGGAGACACGGGCAACAAACGCAGTAGGAGACCGACGAAGAGTAGGCCACGAGTAAAGACCACTCGAAGCCTGACCACTAAACAGGACCGCCTTGGTGGAACGATCCTTCACAGCAAAACAATCAGAATAGAATTCAAAAAAGACGTCATTATCTTTTGCAAATTTTTGAACAGATAATAACGACATAGATAACCTAGGAACACACAAAACATCAGACATACGGAAAACACGATTAGAAGTGGCTAACGAAGTAGTACCAACACAAGATATAGGCAAACCTGTTCCGTTTCCGACACGCAAGGTCTCCGAACCATTATAGTCAGCAGCAGAGGACATCATGGACTGATCAAGTGTGGCGTGAGTGGAAGCTCCTGTATCTGGGAACCAGTGATGCGACGCCACGGAGTCAGCACCATCCGCCGAGTAAGCAGCATGCGCCTGAGGCCCCGGTGCATCATTGTAATGCCGGAAGCAAGACAGCGCCGAGTGACTGGCGGAATTGCAGGATCTGGCACGGAACCCCAGACCGCCGCCCACGCCCTCGACCACGTTGGCGACCACGACCACCGCGAAAAGGGAATTGCGGTCCTCCTCTTCCACCGCGATGAGCCGCCATGGCGACTAGAACAGCCGCACCACCATCATCCGCACAGATGAACTCCTGTGCAACCAAAAAATTCGAAAGCTCAGCAAGGGACACCGGCGCTCCTCGTGTTAGCCCGGCAACCAATGGGCGGAACTCTGGACGAAGGCCCTGAAAAATGTAGAGATTCTGATCGTCCAAAGACACCGGACGACCAGCGAGGGTGAGACCTTCAATGAGGAGCTGAGCACGACCAAGATAGTCGCCGACCGACGCATCGCCTTGACGGAGCGACTGCAGTTGGGCGAGGAGGTTGAGGGCACGAGCCCTCGTCGCGGAACTGAGCGCCTGCTCAATGTGAAGCCATAGCTGTCGCGAAGTCTCCTTCCCCAACGCCAAGTGCATGATATTGTCGGAAAGAGAGGAGATCATAAGGGACAGCACGGCGTGGTCTTGACAAAGCCAGGTAGCAGCCAACGGCAAGAAAGCAGCAAGTGCGGCCAAAATAGCCTCCGAGGCAGAGGCAGCGGCAGCAGCAGGCAGGGGAGGCGGCGTCGAGTCCGATGGGCAAGACAGGGTGCCATCGACAAACCCAAGCAGCCCTTGTCCAGATAAAAAAGGAACCATCTTCGTCCTCCATAGCAAGTAATTTCGGGATGACAGCTTGAGGGAAACGAAGTGATGTGCTGACGAAAGTGAGGTAGTAACCGGTGGAGGAGTAGTCACGACACTGTCGGAAATAGTCTGCTCAGAGGAAACAGGAGCAGAGCCATCGTGAGATTCAACGTGAGCCATGACAAAGGAAAACCTAGGAAACTATTGATACCAGATGAGGATGGTAAGTCTGAATGAATTAACGATAGATGGTGTACAGAGATAATATAACAATACAAGAGGAGTCCTAGTAGACTACAACTAACTATATGACTCCTAACAAATATAATTAGCTGGTCCTTGCAACCAGAGCTGCTAAGAACTTTTTCTCGTTCAATTATTCTGTTTGATATAGATCATCCATTATATTATTTTACTTTATAGCATACAATCAATGTTGGGGTTGTAGTGCCTTATTGTACACCAACCAAAATATAAAGTAAAAAGTTACTTTCTCCGTCTCATTTTACCTGTCTTACTTTCTTTTTTAGTTCGTCCCAAAATGTTGTCCGTGTTTTTAAAATTGAACATTACCATCATTCTACTTTTTTTCAATTTACCCTCGTGAGTTTTGTTTTCTTTATTACTTTTATTTTCAATAGTAAAAAAGTAAAGGACATAATTAAAAAACACATAGTATTTACTTTAGTTCTTTTAAAAATGTGCAAAAAATAAATGTAACAACTAATTCGAGACGGAGGGAGTCTTATATATAATATAATACAATTGACGGTATGTATGGAAAGTAAATTAAATAAAATTTTCAATACTATCAAAGTGCATGGGTAGTTAGATGATTAAAAAGCAATGATAAGAATAAAATTAATGTTTGATTTTGAGTTTCGAAGTTAGATTAATTTGACTTCTTTATTGTGGGTCTGAAGTGGGTTTACAAGTTCTAATATAATTTGGTAAAGCGCCAAAGATCTTGTGGTCCAGTGGTATCAAATCCTTCCCTTTATACGGGAGGTGGTGGGTTCGCCTCTTAGTGGAGACAATACTGATTCTTGGGCTTCAATAGGTAGAGTCAGTAGTATTCAAAAAAAAAAATATCGAGTCTCAGTGGAGGTGGGCTTATAGGTAGAGTCAGTAGTATTCAAAAAAATATAATTTGGTAAGGTCAGAAAATTTGAGATATAAAAAAAGTGATGAAAACGATGCATGTACATGTGTCTCATCATGACCTACTTAATGAGTAAATTATCCCAATTCAAGAACATTCACTTCTTTACATATAAAGAATTGAATGCCCAAACGAAGGCACATACAATATAAAGCTAGCGGGTGAAGTTAAAGATGATTAGGACACCTTAATGTCCTCCAATAAAGCAAAAGTGTCGATGTCGCCATGTCCCTCAGCTCGTGCGTCGTACGTCGTACTCCCATTCACACTGGCGCGTATCCAAACCAGACAAATTTTGTATCAGAAATTTTATAGCAGTGAATGACCAAATATCGGATAATAATATTGGCTATGACTTATGAGAATGGACTCCAATTCATTTCTACAATGAAGATAGTGAAAGCAAATTAAAAGTAAGACAAGTTTGCATCATATATAGCTTTTGCTTTTCACTTTCCTCTGCTCATTTTTTCTCATACATCTCACACACTCACTTTCTCTGTCTTTACCTAAATAACCACAATAGACTTGATCACTCTCCACTTTCCCCTTCATTTTCAACATTGCCATTCTCATCATCCTCTTTTGTCTTCTTCTCTGATCTGATCCGCTTATATATTCATATATATAGATAGATATTTATATATAGCTCCTGTTTGATAAATGACTGTTAGTTGATTGCGTCAGAATGTATAATTAATTGATAACATTAATTGAGTGTAGAAAGTTAGTTTGGTAAATTAGCTATTAGTTGGTATGTAGCTGTTTGGTATAATTTCTTTTCTCCAAAAGCTAATTGAAAAAAAGTTGTTTTGAGCGGCTTTTTGAATTTTAGTATTTTAGAGTTACAAAAAGCCTATTAACCATACACTTATATTGATTTTTTTAACGAAGTTAAACAATTAATAGTTGTCAAATAAGTCAAAATTGACTGATAAACTAACTATTTTACCAAACATGGCCATATATATTCAAAATGAAATGAGAATCAGGTCTTAGATGAACCTAAGAACCTGCATAAATGCATACAAGTTAATACACGAGATTGTGTGCAATGTGTTCCTAGAGTATTAGATTATGTGTGCAATAAATTATTTAATGTAGTAGTTTGTAGTTCTCACATAAAGGGTTCTCATTTGAACACAACTCTCTCTCTATCATAAGGGGTTCTTTTATATATATATATATATATATATATATATATATATATATATATATATATATATATATATATATATATTTATATATATGAAGTAAAACTTAACACATCCTCTGATAATCTCTAAGATCTGCATCATATCCATGGAGATCTTATCACAACTTTGGTCTCTCTTAGGCCTTTTGACTGTTCTCCAAAACATTTTGCCCACACAACTTCTCTCATTGCTCCACTCCATCTATGAATCTTTTCAAGATTTCTTCAGCCCTTACTCTTACTTCGAAATCCCCGAGTTCAACGGCTACTGCGGCGTCGACGTTAACGATCTCTACCGCCACGTCAACTTATACTTGAACTCTATCAACCCCTCCGCCACCTGCCGCCGCCTCACGCTCTCTCGCTCCAAATCCTCCAACCGCATTTCCTTCACGGTGGCCCCCAACCACTCCGTCCAAGACACCTTCGACGGCCACCGCCTCTACTGGACCCACCACGTCGAAACCGTTCAAGACTCGCTCGACGAAAAGCGCTCTTTTAGTCTCAGGTTCCCCAAGCGCCAGCGCGTGCCGCTCCTCTCGCCTTACCTGGAACACGTGACGGCCCGAGCCGAGGAATTCGAGAGAGTGTCGCGAGAGCGGCGACTTTTCACGAACAACGGCCACGGCTCCTACGAGTCCGGCTGGTCCTCCGTGCCTTTCCGCCACCCTTCCACGTTCGAGACGCTCGCCCTGGAGCCGGAGCTCAAGAATCAGCTCCGGGATGACCTGAATGTAAGATTTTCTCTAATACTATTTTCATCCCATTTTGGTTGTCTAATTTAATAAGGCTTGACTTAAATTATTTTTAATTCAATTTTTCATAATATTAAGTTTAGCATTAATATATAAAATTTATATATTTAGAAACTACATTAAAAATACTATTAAACAAAAAAAATTAAATTTAAAAATAATAAAAAATTACTAAAGAAAATAAACAATGAAAAAAAGAGTTAGTTTGACCAATGAATAGTAGATAGGATAAGTAAAATGGGACAGAGGCAGTAATATTATATATATATATATATATATACTAATAAGAGCCCAAAAAAAGTTAGTCCGAGTAAAAAATGACTGTCAAATTATTAAACCAAATAGATATTTAAATTATTCAGATTTATATTTTTTCTTGAGAATTTCCTAATTTATCCTTATTATTCATTAAATTTTTCGTTAAATATTATGTTTTCTGTTAAATTTTTATGTGAAAAACTAGTTATATATTATATATTAGGATCTTTAATTAAGTAATGAAAATTGACTACGTTTATTAAGTAGTTTGGTTGAATAAAGGCTTTTGCAGACGGAAAAGAGTTTTATAGCAACACGGGGCGTGCATGGAAGCGTGGGTATTTACTATACGGCCCTCCCGGGTCGGGGAAATCTAGCCTTATAGCTGCAATGGCGAATTTCCTTTGCTACGACGTGTACGATCTGGAGCTGAGCAAAGTCTCCGACAACTCCGAGCTTAGAGCTTTGCTCATACAAACCACCAACCGCTCCATCATCGTAATCGAAGATATCGATTGCTCCGTTGATTTAACCGGCGACAGAACGATGAAAATGAGGAAAACATGTAAGAAGGGACGCCATGCGGGTGACGCCGAAGAAGAAAACGGGCGGGTGACGTTATCAGGGCTCTTGAATTTCACCGATGGGCTATGGTCGAGCTGCGGGGAAGAGAGGGTGATTGTGTTCACCACTAACCACCGAGAAAATGTAGACCCGGCGCTCGTTAGATGCGGGCGCATGGACGTGCATGTTAGCCTCGGCACGTGCGGGCCCCATGCGTTCAAGGCCTTGGTGAAGAACTACTTGGGCGTGGAATCGCACGCGCTGTTTGGTGTGGCGGAGGGTTGCATAAGGTCCGGCGGAGGGCTCACGCCGGCTCAGATTGGTGAGATTTTGCTGCGGAATCGGAGGAACGCTGACGTGGCGGTCAAAGCGGTGATATCGGCAATTAGGGATGACCACGGTTCGGTTCGAACCGGAAGGTTCGAACCGAACCGTGTACTGTTGGAACCGGACCGGAACCGGAACCGTACGGACGGTTCCGGTTCCGGTTAAGAACCGGAACCTATACGGTTCCGGTTCCGGTTCCCTTAAGGTTTGGAACCGGAACCGGACGGTTCCGGTTCCAAACCGGAAAATTTAAAAAAAAAAAATTCTTTTTAATTATTATTTATTATTTAGTTAAAGTTTAATTATTATTTGATTAATGTTTAAACATTAAATAACATTTTAAAATTCAACTATAACAATTTTTTTAAATATAGTTTAACTTTGAAGTTTAAATATTTAATATAACTATTTTAAAAACATTTTAGAATGAAAATTTTTCTACAAAAAATATTAATTGTTGAATTTGGAAAATTTTAAAAATTAAAAAAAATTATAATTTTTTTTTAAAAAAAATCCGGTTCGAACCGGCGGTTCGAACCGGAACCGCCGGTTCCAAACCGTACTTGGAACCGTACCCGTAAGGTTCGGTTCCGGTTCGTCCAATTTCGGAACCGGGAACCGTCGGTTCGGAACCGGAACCGAACCGGAACCGAACCGTGGTCATGCCTATCGGCAATGCAGGCGAAGATTTTGGGTGTCACCATGGATGCCATTGAAGGTGGGCCTGACTATGATGACCTGGCAAGGTCGCCGGAGAGCATGGAGCGGAGACTGGCTGAACCACCGGAGAATTGGGAGGGTTCGCCGGAGAAATGCGGCGGAAAGAGGAGGAGACCGGTGTGCGCGTGGGATAAGAAAATCAAATTCCTTGTACGATTAAGATCTTTGACCAAATCTGACTCTGGAAGAAGGGGGGTTTGATAATACATTAGTACTCCTTAATCCTTATTAGTCCATCACTTCTGTTACGTGTACTTTCGAATTTTAATCTATCAATTTTATTTTATAATGTTACAAATAATGATAGAATACTTTTATCATATAAATCTTAGAAAATGTATTTACATTAAAGATTTTTCAAAAACAAAAAAAAAATTAAGAGTAAGAAATGAGAGTCATGTAATATTTTCTTTAATCTATTAGGCATGATTTTATTTGTCTTTCCATCCCTTTATTATGTTGATAGATATACCTGTTTTGTTTTTTCTACATAAAATCATATTTCTTGAGCATTTTCACCTAACTTTGAAAAAATGAATTTTATTATCAAATCGGCATATTTACGATTTATTATTATTTTCTCTATATTTTTACAATTTCAATTTATTAATGATCGAATGTAAGAAATGTACAGTATTTAAGGTACCAACATTGAAAAAAATTGATATTTTAACAAAAATGTATGCAATAATTAAATATAAAAAAAGTTGAAAAAGAGGTCAAATTACGCCTTTAAATTTTATATGAAAAATCAATTAGGTCCCAAAACTTTTAAAAGTTACAATTAATCTCATCACCATGTTATTTTTCGTATATTGAAGTCCAAGAACCAGCTATTAACATGCAATATCATGTCATTAAGATTTCGGCGAGACTCTAGCTAGTTCCGACAATGCATCAGTGACTAAAATTGGCAACTACAGCAAACAAATGGTTGGTTGGTTGCCTTCTCTAGTGAAAAGAGTGACCACTAGGTGACCAACTATAGGGATAACAATTTTATCCACGCTAGACGAGTCTCTCGCATCCCCGCTCAAACGGATATTAAAATACTCACACGATTTGAGTAATGAGTCTGGGATGGGGGATCTTTTATACCCGTGCAAGTATGAGACTGGGTACGGGAAGAAATATCCCCGCGCCGCACCCACACTTTATGTGTGTGTGTGTATATATATATATATATATATATATATATATATATATATATATATATATATAATACTTGTATTATTAGTATTCGCTTATTATATAAATTCATATATCTTATCTTGTATAATTCAAAAATCATAATGTATTGAACTTCCTAGTGCTTTGGGGATTTAAATGCATTAATATTTCATTGTTTTAGTTTAGTTAATTTTAGTTTTTTATTGAACTTGTATTTTTTTTGTTTGTGTATCGAACTACATGATGGACAATAATTTGTAATCATGTTGTTTGAATAAACTGAAAATTCTAAGTGATCAAATTAATAATTGATAATAAAAAATACAATATTATTATAATCAATAGATTACAAATTGAATCAATTTTTTTTCAAAAGTTTTTGCATGTGATTTGAGAAATACGACGAGGTATTATCTCTGGTAAATGGATATATAATCGAATGTTCTCAAGCTTAAGTATGATATGGATGAAAGTCCAGAAGTCTCCCCTCAAGCATTAAATGCCCTATTTATAGACATTTAGAGGGAGCACATGTCGGCGCGGTCGACATGCCCAACACGTGTTCCACATGCACAAGTGTGGCCGGTGGCACTTCTAATAACTCCACGTGGGTGGCGATTCTTGACATTTACATTGGCACGAGGTGACGGAAGGGAGCGGTGTAGTGTTGTTTGTCCCATTGTGTTGAGAACTCTATATTCGGTACACCCTACCCGAGCATGTGGGTTGAGAGGTTAATTCTGACTGCGGGGCATGAAGCACAATTGCGTTCAACTCAAAGGGGCGAACTTATACTTGGACTCGGGTCAAGTCGGACCCTTGATGAGGGTCGGACCTGCTTGGGACATGGCCAACATGATCTATGGCGCACATTGCGAGTAGGTTTACGGTCGTTATATGAGCAAGGGATATATCCTATCAACATGAAATAAAGTTTCATGTTCGAACTATATTTATATGTGTATGTATAATATTCAAACTTAAAGAAAGAATGCATGCAATAATTAATTTGTAGTTATAAAATTTTTATTAGATTTAAGTGTCATATTAATTATTAGAGATGGAGGTTGGGCATTACCCGCACCAGCAAAATCCATGTGGGGTTGGAGATTTGGTAGGAATTTCGTTACTCGCGCAGATGCTGGTGCGTGAGCGGGAAATATATCCCCCACTTCGCCCCATTGCCAATTCTAACTAGCTGGTTTCCTTTTTTCAGTGGAGAAGGTGACCAAAAGGTCGTGGTTCCCTTCTTCAAAGGCTACAACAACCGTTCTTCAGAATTAGTTGGAGTCTCATCGCAGCTCTAATGACATGCTATTACACGTCAATAATCAATTTTTAAATTTTGATGCACGAAAATAACATGTTGATGAGATTAATTAGAACTTTTAAAAATTTAAAAATCTAATTGACTTTTCATAAAAAATGTAGAGACTTATTTGACCCTTTATAAAAGAGTGACTCTCTTGTGAGACGGGTTGTGTTGAGATAAAAATGTAATACTTATACTGAAAAATATAATATTAATCAAGAATAAAGTATTTGTTATTTATAAGGAAAATTGTAAAACTTTTGAGGAAAAATGTAATACTTTTAAATCAAAATGTAAAGTATTACATTTTTCTTGAAAAAATATTACATTATTCCTTATAACTAATCAAAACTTTATTTATGATTAGTATTACATTTTTATCTTAGTTCGATTCGTTTTATGGAGAAGAATATATCACATAAATTTTTACCTTTATAAAATAATGATAAGTTAGACCGTGAAAACTTTAGGATAAAGTTACTCTAACATATATGGCTCTTCGATCAACACATATGACATATGGTCGCGCAAGGAGAGACAACTTTACTAATCGTCCAAGCTTTTAATGTTTTTTAGTTAAATTAATGAAGACGGAGAGATATAATTAAATGAAGATCTAGTCAATGAATAAACAAAAGTTCGTAAGTCCTAACATGAAACAGAAACACGAAACTTTGAATTTGATTAGAGGCATCTCTTGCAAAGAGGCAAATACCTCACCAAAACCTGAAAAGTCACTAAGTCAGTGAAATTTTGTCTTCTTTTTCAATATTATAGATCTATATCTTTTTTTTTTTTTTTTTTTTTTTTTGAATACTATTGACCCTGTTACATGTAGTATCTGTCCATATACTTTCTCAACCTACTGAAGCCCAACAAAGTCAACATTGCGCCCACCATATACTTTCTCAACCTACTGAATCCCAACAAAGTCAACATTGCCCCCACTGAGGCTCGAACCCATGACCTCCCACTTGGGAGAATCACTTCATGCCGCTTGACCACAAGGTCTTTGGCATAGATCTATATCTATATCTATATATCTATATATATATAAAGAGACAAGTTTTTGGTAAATAAAAAAGTTTTTGGTTTCCCGCCCAGTGAAAGAAGATTCTAGACCATGGGTATTTATGAATCAGTCTTTTTATATTTCTAAAAAACAATTTTTTTTTTTTGAAAAGAGAAAACCATTGTTGATAAGGAGTAATGACTGTATGTTATTTTCAAGGTGTCTTTTGAGTTATTCAAAACATTGTTTTTACGCTCTTTGCATTGAAGTAGATAGCCATGTATATAGCAGAAGGCTGAGAGGCGTGGTCGTGGGCTGCAGCTCTCGATTGCGTTTTCACTTTTCAGATTTTGCAGAGGAATTAGAGGTGTCGCCATGAGCCCAGAAGTGATAGTGGCAATCACCGGAGTATCGTCGAGGTCACGGAGAAAGGCGGCACAACATGTCAAAGCAACGACCATAATAGAAATTTGCGAGAAAGATGATCGAGAAAACCATGAGTTCTTCAACGATCACGAAAGATGATTGGAAACGGGCTGACGGACCGTTCGAGGTTGGAGCTCCGCCGACAATATTTTCGCCAGTGATGAGGGGCGTCTTTGTCGCGGGCCAGAGGAAGAAGTCAACTAAACAGAGAAGAGAGATTCTGAATCAGGTTTATTCTTATACATTATAAAATTATTTTTTTTTCTGGGTGTGCTCTTATACATTAAAAAATCATTTTCTTTTTCATTAAGTTACTGGTCAAATATCAAGTTTATTCCTATTTTTATTTTATTTTTCAGGTGGGTATGGATTTGTCAAAAGATGCCCAGGCTAAGAATTTGGCATACAACATTGGATTAAAGCGGTAAATTTCCTAACAAGCCTTTTGGATTGACTTCTATAGATGTTTTATTTGGTTATTTGCAAATCGTGGCACACTCAATTCCACTTCTTTTGTTAAGTATACTGTGAGCCGGGAAATTCTTTTTAATGTTTTGCAAATCTATTGAGGTGGTCTAACATGGTGGCTGTATTGTATTCTATATAAACCAGAACATCAAAAGTACAGGAGAACTAAATTGTGATGGTATGAGAGCTGAGAGTTGAGGTAAGCTATCTTTTACTGCAGCTTATGAATTTATTTGTAATAATGAATTTGGTTACCAGGATCGCAATCTGGCGTTGATATGGGAAGTGAAGGTTCCTGCAAAAATTCAAACCTTCCTCTGGCTGGTATATCATAGACGAATCATTTGTGATGTTTTTCAGAGTGTCCCATGGCCTTGATGTTTGGACTGAGCTACTAAGCAATGATACTCGAATTAAAATGAAGAGTATGGACATGGACAGTTGGCCGCAAATCAACATTGATGGGGTAATTAACTCCCACCATGGAGATAAATGGTCGGTTGTCTTTGCCACAGCAGTGTCGTGGATTTGGAGATGGCGCAATGATATCGCTTTTACCGGGATGGAGGCAACACGGCCTGGGAAGATTGAGCAGATCGGAGAGTATAGCAAAGAAAGCAACATCATCTTTGCGAACCTTCAACATGGAAGAAATTCGGCAAATAATCAAGATGTAATACTTTGATGGCAGCCCCTAGAAGATAACAAGGTGGTATTGAATATCCAAAGAAGCTAGCTTTCTTTCTGTTTGGGTTCACCCCTCCTTTGTATTTAAAAAAATATAATTTTAAGGCTCTGTAAAGTTTTTTTCATAAAAAAAGGCTCTGTTAAGTTGGTATTTTAATAATGCATATATTATTAAAATATGCAAATATAAAACTAATGTTTCTGGATGGTAAGTACAAAGATATTACTTCCATTTGGAAAGCATTTACAAGTAGGAGACAAGAATTATAGTTTTTTTGCCATATTTTGTATAATTTTTTTGTTTTAAAGGCATTGGCATGCATGAGACAAGTAGGAGTGAAGCTACAATTTATTTTTAGAGTCAGGGATTATAGTTTGTATTTAGGAATATGTTTGATGTAAGACATCATGTATTGTACGTAATTAGCATCTATATAATACTATAGTTTAAAATATGAGGATTTATATTTGTAGGAACTTTAGTAATCATAGTTTCAAAGTTATTAAACAACAAACACATAATTATAGTTATTTAATAAGTAAATGGTAAGCAACACTTTACATTTGAAGTTTGTAATCTTCTTCCAGCTCCTTTCTTTATTGTATTTGGTCTTATAAAGAAAAAACATAACCAGTGTGAATTCCTGTAATCATAGATTATGAGATGATTTTAAGTTCCAAAAATAAAAATTATTATTGTTAACAAACTATAGTTTAACATATCAATATTTATATTTGCAAGAACTTTGGTATACTTCAATTCCTACAATTTTAGATTTTGAAATGATTTTAAGTAACAAAAACACAAATTTGAATAACAAAATATATAATTTAACATATCAATATATATATATATATATATATATATATATATATATATATATATATATATATATATATATATATATATATATTTATTTATTTATTTATTGCAGGAACTTTGCAATTTCTACTCATGTTCTCATTTGCAATGATTAACAAAAAAAGTTAATTTTGGATTGCTATTAAAAAGTCCATCTTTGTTCATTGTCAATTATATGTGGCTACATCAAGAATAAGTCACCTAGACAGCCTCAAAATATTACTTTGTGATTAATAAAAAATTAATTGTACTTCTACTACTAATGTAATTTACAAAGAGGTTTTAATAATTTATAATTTAGTCTTTCTTTTAATAATATTTTTTTTATTATACAACAATACTTTATTTTTATTAATATAATATTTTCTCCGTGCATCGCACGGGACAATAACTAGTTAGTTATATATTAACAACGTTAATATCCAGTAAAAAGTATAAACAAGAGGCACGAGATTTGTTTACGTAGTTTGCTGATAAACATTTTACATATGTGGAGCACACATTTAAGTGATAACCAATTCCATAGTTGATCTTGAAAAAATAGTTGTACTGTGCATTAATTTCTTTTAGAATCCCCTTTATGTATGTAATCACAAATTCACAATCATATAGGAACCATCTTTAAGTAGAAACTTAAGAATCCATCATAGAGACGGAGCTACAATGGAGGCAGCTGCCCCACTCACCCCATCCCCACCCCTACCCCCACCTCCACCCCATATATAGCCCTTATATATATAGTACATGATTTAGATATAAATATAGACAAATAGATATAAGTTAATAATAGATTAGTTGGTCTGGGGGTAGATGTTCCTAAATGGCACCTCTTTTATGGTTTTTTCTACACACACACACATATATATATAGTAATCAAGAGCTTATTTGGACTAGTTGGTAGATGTGTGTTTGTATGTAGTAAGAGATGCTAGGGGTTCAATTCTTTATTTTATCAAATTATTTATGTTTCATATTTTGTCATGAATATATTTATAGAGTTTATGTGTTTAATTTTTCGTCTATATCTAACAATATTTGTAATTATATTTTTTAAGTGTTTTTTTTTTTTGTTTTTTTAACTCTCTTTTATTTTAATGTTTATTCCTTACTGGAAGAAATTCATAACCACTATATAGTCGCGTTACTTAAAACTATCATTTAGTATTCGTACTCTCACCCTAAAAAAAAATAATAATAGTTCATAATAATATTGGAGGAAAACATCAATCATGTCATCATTATCATGAATCATATCGGTCTCATCAATATCATCAATCATATCATTTACATCAAATAGGGAGGAGGAGATCGTCCACAACATGGGATGACTCCATAGGGGACCCAATCAAGAAGACATCTCCCTAAGGGATGAGGAGAATTCACACGAGGATTAATGGCTCTGTAGGGGACCCAGTCCCGAAGATATCTCCTTGAACAATAATCCTCAATCATATTGTTGAAATCATGACCACTACCTTTAGTGTGCACGCCCACTAACTATGATTCCAAGTCCAGCGGGTAATAGCTCAAGCCCTAAAGTAGCCCATGATTTTTCAACTAGGCCACTTTTATCATAATCTAGGATTTTTCAACCGGATTTTCTATTCATTATATCATCCGAAAGGATTAGTCGTCTAGTCGGTATCATCTCGTCATAACTTTCAAAGGATCATCCGCCCAGTCATATCATCCAAAAATATAGATTTCCTCACACTTTACAAATACAAGTATTATACTTATTTTAGAAACTCTTCTTTCTATAATAGGCCTTACATAATATACGACATGTTTTTAAAATAAAAATATAGATATAAGTTTTGAAAATAGAAGATATGTATAGATTTACAAAATAGTAATGATAGTACGGATATGAATTATGCATACGGATTTCCTTTTCAGTAATTAACTTGGAATACTCTCGTATAAACAAAATAAATCATGAATATTTCTTCTCATTTATTCTCTTAATCATAGGTACATCAAATATGGATTTCCAGTGATAAAGATGGGAATAGTTGTGCCTTATTTATAACATTGATTTTTGCACAGAGCATACTCATCTTAAAGCAAAATGGCCAAACAGATCTTCAGAGTTTCACCAGTCACTGGACTAGCAGGACATAACAGAACGTGACCAGACCTAAATGTGCAGAACACCAAACCCCGCACGCCAGGGCCCATGGCCACACGGACCATGCGGCAGAGCATAAGGCCAGGCCACATGAGGCCCGTGTTCTATGGCGTGAGACGGCAAGGCTCAAGGCCCTACCATCACTTGCCTGCCACTAACGCGTAGGGCCAACAGGACTTCTGGTTCTGCGGGTTCAACAACAGATCGAGGCAATAACTTCATTTCCTACAACATTTTATCGGACAACTCCATTTTCTCAAGCCATAAATCACCCAACAACATCATATAGCATTTAAGCATCACTTACTCAACAATATAAACACATAACACCATTTACACTACTATAAAACTAAACATATAAATATGACTTTACATTACACCTCTTAATAAAGGTGTAGTGTATAGTTGAAGCAAATAAGAATCCACTACACCTTTATTTAAAAGGTGTAGTGAAAAGTAATTTTATTAAAAAAAATAATAATTAAAAAAAATTCGCTACACCCCTGGGAGAAGATGTTGCGGAAAAATAAATAATAAAAAATTATTTAACTTTCCGCGGCACCCTCCCCTAGAAGGTGCTGCAGAAAGTTTATTAATATTTTATTATATTACTTTCCGTGGCACCATCTCCTTATGGTTCCGCAGAAAGTCAAGGGAAAATTTTAATTAAAAAAATCATATTTGCTCGTCATTATTATTGCAAAGTCTCGCCTCCATCTCCTCCATTTCATCTCCTCCATCGTATGCCTCTCCTAGCCATTTCCGCCGCCAACAGATCTGAAGCCACAACTAATGTTCAGCCGTCACCTCCCTCCTCCACTGAAGCTGCCTTCAGACACCACCGCCCTTTATCCACAGGAGCTGTCTAAGTCTAATTTCAATTTTTGGTTATTTATTTCTTCTCCTAAACACTAAAATCAAACAAGGTTTCCAAGGAAGGCGAGAATATCTATGGGTTGGACTATAGAGTTTCAAAGAAATAGAGAACCGAGTATTTCAATTAGGGTTGCGTAACTAAGAATGAGTTCAAGCGGCGGGGGTGCAGCGAAGGGCGGTGCCGATAGAGGCAAGCCGAAAGCCACAAAGTCAGTGTCTCAATTTTCTAAGGTGGGGCTACAATTCTCGTTCGGTAGAATCACTCGATTCCTCAAGGCTAGAAAGTACGCTGAGCGTGTTGGTGCGGAGCTCTAGTTTATCTCGCTGCTATTTTTGAATATCTCGCTGCAAAGGTGTTGGAATTGGCTAGGAATGCAGCGAGGGACAACAAGAAGAGTCGCATAGTGCAAAGGCACATTCAGTTGGCTGTGAGGAATGTTGAAGAGCTTAGCAAGCTTCTGGTTGATGTTACTATTGCCAATGGGGGTGTTTTGCCCAATATCCATCAAACTTTGCTGCCAAAGAAAGCTGGATATGGAAAGGGTGAAATTGGGTCTGCTTCTCAGGAGTTTTAGGTTATCTTCATATGCCAAAGTTCCTAAATTTTCAATTTTCATATGCCAAAGTTCCAAAATTTGCTAGGCTATCTTCATATTGTTTTTTATTCAATAAATACAATATGATTATTACTGTGTCAGGTATATTCTTTGTTTTTTTGTCCATATTCATTCTTAGCTTTCACTTGATTATGGCTATTGTGATTTTAAGTTTCTTCTAATATTGGTTTCGCTTGACAGATAGTGTTATAGTGGAGTGTGTTGCTTTATGTCCTAATGGTTCGTATTGACATTTTGGTTTTTTGGTTGCATTTATTGGTATAGTTTGGTAGCAATAAATCACGGGTCTGTATTTCTTTTGCTTGTTTGATATCACTTATCTATGTCATGTCTTTTCAGATATTCTTAGCCAACCATGAGAAGTCACTATGTGATAGGTTGAAGAAGCAGACTTGAAGATTTCAATAGACTCCAAGGTAAATTGCAATGACTATTGGGCCATTGGTATCTTGATGATATAGTTCCAAGTTTTGTTTCCTCTCTTTCATTAGTCCATGAAGACATATAAGATGGTCTATGATTTATGTTCTTACCAAAGCATGGTTAAAAGTGCCTAGAATATCCTTGCTTTGTTGAACTTTAACGTAATTAGCTGCATTGGCAAAATCGTGTATTTAATTTTCTTCTTGTTGTTTAAGATCAGTCTCGTGAAGATTCATTGGCCTCCATTTCATTTCTATTTGTGCTATGGTATCCATTAGGATTTTGTTAATCAGAAGGCATATTGAGTGTACAAGAATAATGGCCTATTTGTGTTGTGCTTGCTCTTTCTTATGTTGTTGCTTACTATAGCTGCATGCATACTCTTTTTCCAGTGTTGTGTTAGATCGACACAATTGTAAGATAATTGATGGATAATATACTAGGCCTGGACCACACGGATCGACCCAAGAGAACAACTGGATCAAGAAAACCCAAGAAAGAGACTCAATACAGAGCTACCGAAGAATACGATACAGTTTGGACTTAGTATTTGTATTATTAATAGGATTAGGGCTTATTAGTTATAATGTAACAGGGACTCCCAATATGAGGCGGTCCAGGATTCGTATTCCATGTAGGGCTCTAGGCCCAAAATATGTATAAATAGACCTTCCATCCTTGGAGGAAGGACAAGCAATTCTGAGCAATACAATACCTATATTCTCTCCATATATTTTTCTTACATTTTTTCCTGTATTCTCGTTATTCTAACAGGTAGTGTTGGCCTGCCTTTGACTACCCAAAAGTCATAAAACCAACATTGGCGCCGTCTATAGAGACTGATACTGTAACACCCCGGACCTACCTTCTCGTACATCCGAGGGAGTTACCGCCACACCTAGAGAGAGAGTTCTATCATTCCGCGATAAACCTCACTCTAGGTGCACAGGCTAAAGGAAACTCTTCTAACCACAACAACCACCCAACAGATACTTAAGCACCTTTATACATATCAGTTGAAAAACTTAATTAAGCAAAATATACATTCTTGCAGTTATATATACATGAGATTGCCCCTCGGGCCAAAATACCGATCGAGGTTCAACTACGACCCAACTAGTCATGCTTAGCCATCACTAAGGCTACAAAAAGTATGTACACAAAAACTCCCAAGGACTCGACGTCTAGTCCATCATAGAGTACACGGGGCCGGTGAACTCTCCCCAGACCAGGTGCCACTTCCCCTCGTACCAGGTAATATGGTCCAAAAACCGAGAGGTGGTTATGACCATCGACCACTCCTCCCAATAGAATCGAGGGCTAGGGTCCCAAGGGTAAGGGTAGTGCACTATGAACTCAAGGGGATCGCTACCATCTAAAGGCTCTATGGGGTAAAAGCCATAAGAAGCCTGGACCTCATCCATAACAGGGCAAGAAACAAAAGGGGCCGACGGAGCTACAGGAGTATCTGGATTGGTGGGAGCTACAGGAGCATAACTAGGTGCGTATGGGTCTTCACCCTCCATCATCTGTATGTACACATCGTAATCCATGCCTTCACAAACATACTCCGGTGAACTTTCGGAATTCACCGGGCTACAGGAACTAACACTAGATTGCATCTGTTAGGAACACAGTGAAGTGCAGTTAGCGCGACGGCTAAGTAAGGATATCCATGGGTTATTCAAAACTAAATAAAGGTTTTGTAAAAATTGTTACATGGAAACCCTATACCTTACTCATCGGTAGAGATTCTACCTGCAATAGTTATAAATAGCAACTTGCACACATATTAAGCAAGAATTCAATACCATCTCGACCCATTTTCCCTCTTGACGAGGTCATTTAATAATCATTTACTTACCCAAAGAACGTATTGTTAAGCATTTAAGCATACTAGTAAGTAATGGAAAACATAAATCACACATGTTGCTTGTAATCACTTTAGTAGAAAAACTTTTCCCTCATAATGAGATTCTCATCACTTTTCACTTTTCAAAGAGAGGGATCACCCACAACCTTTGGGTACTTAAATACTTGTCACATCTCTCTTTCCCGTAGCTACAGCATAACTACATTAACATTTCAAAATTTCACTTGGTCCTAGATAGAAAGTGTGAGGCCTTTGGAGTTCTTTCTCCACTTTTGACTACTTGGATCGTTGAACTCGGGTTCAGTGGTCATCGCCCGGTCTAATACTGATCCCCTGGACTTATAGGAGCGTTGGAATGATTCCTAGCTAGCCTCACTAGGTTCATAAGAACGACACCTACCCGAACATAGAGTGACTATACTTAAGTGTGCACACCCCCGTAGGAGTACCTTTTCCTTCCGGGTGATATAGTACTCGGCGAATAGACTTCGCCCACAGTATGAATGATCATACACATAACTACCATGCGGGAAAGACACTTTAAACTCATCTTTATCCCGTAGGTTAACAAGGTTCTTCACCATTTTTACTAGAACTAAGGTTTGAAAAGCATTTTTCTACTCTTTTCCTTTCTTGCATTGAAAATATTTTGGACATACTTGGGTCAATTCCAATACTCGGAAATTGATTCCCCCTTTAACCAAATCCGGAAATTCCCCTTTTCTTTTGCAAAACATTTGGATAATCCACTAACAACCTTTCACAATGGCAATTCAAGTGTAACTACCACACTCTTTCGACACCACATTTTTCACATAGGTATCATACTTGACACATTTATATCTCAATGCATATAACATATACACTTCCCAACCTTAACTTGGCATAACACACAAAATACATTTATTCTTTACATGCACATAATACCACCTCCTTATAATATTCATAAGTTCACACATATGTAACACTACCTACATAACACATGTGCCTAACTACATAGCATTACACTTCTTACTAACAACATATATATTTACGGTTTATACATACCATATGTTTACACTCCAATTGTGAAATTTATACCATTTATATATACATATATATATTCGGCACACACACACACGCCTATATATATATATATACACGTACACACCCACATACATATACACACACGCCACACACACACACACACACACACACACACACACACACACACACACACACACACATATATATATATATATATATATAGATTTTGGTTCAAATGCGGCCGTGCTCTCCCGTGCGGCCGTGCGGTCACACACCACTCAATGTTACGAAATACACCACTCAATGTTAAGAAACACACCACACAAATATGCACTGTGGTGTGTTTCTTAACATTGTGGTGTGTTTCATTGTGTTTCATTGTGGTGTGTTTCTTAACATTGAGTGGTGTATTTCGTAACACTGAGTTGTGTGAACCGCACGGCCGCACGGGAAGGCACGGCCACACCTGAACATGACCCTATATATATATAAATACATAATTCCCCTTCTTTCTAGTATATATATTCCTATCGTATCCTTGCTATACAACTAAGGCATAATTTTCACATAACACATAGGTTTTCATGTTCACAAGTTAACCACAATCCATAACCTAACTATCAATTATCTAGTTGCAAACAACCTCAACCAATTAAAGGGATTCCTTACCTCAACCGGGTTACTAATCTCGTAGAAGACTCTTGGAGTTGATTTTCTCCAATTTCACCTTAAAACCCTAAAATTCCACCAACAACATAACACATAATTTTAAGAAATCTTAACTTAGATTCATGTTCTAGGAGGGAAAATAAAGCTATCTACCGAATAAAATTGAAGTTTTACCGAATAACTTGAGAGTTGTGAAGAAATTGCTAGCTATGGAGTCTTGAAGCTTGATGAAGATGATGAAAATCCCACTCTCTCTCTCTCTCTCTCTCTCTCTCTCTCTCTCTCTCTCTCTCTCTCTCTTCGGCAATCACAAGGAAAAAGGGGAAAAATTTGCCTTATAAACCCACTCCACTCTTAGTTGACTAGTCTCACCCTTATGTGATAAGATCTAAAATAAAATAGAATAAAATAAACTAAAATATCTTAGCTTAGACTGATCGGGATTAAATCAGATGAATTCTCGGTAGAAACTAATTTAATTCAAATAATTTTCGAAACCAAAAATTTACTCCAAACTGAAACTTAAAATTAGGCTAGGTTCGGTACACCGCGAAATTTCGCGATGTACGATTAGAAATAAATTTTTGCTGCTATGGGCTAATTTAATTAAATAGGAAATTCAAGAATAATAGTATGGTGTCTAATAATCCATTTCCTAGAATAATCGGGTTCGAATACCAGTTCCTAAAATTCTTACGGTTCGTGACCGGTACGTAGATCGCAGCTTATTAATAACTAGTCTCACTTATAAAAATTCTTCTGAAGTACCGAGAGATCGTCTAATAAATGTCATAGCCTAAAAAAAATATATTTTTCGAACCCTAAACTTATCGGATTAGACGAGGGGTTACAGATACGGAAAAGATTCGTACTTTCCTCTGAACTCGAGAAAACATGATAACTACACAACAGGGCATGGAAACAGGCCAGCCAGTGGGAGATTTGTAGGATAACCTCAATCACTGATACCTCTAATTTTATACGATTATTTCCCCTCATTTTAGTTAGTTTTGTTGCTTATTTTCTTTACCTTGGTGAATTTGTGACTCGTTTGTGTGCTACATTTGCATAAGCTTAGTTTATTCACAAACGGGAAGCAAAGGAAGGATTTTTGGACATCTTGGACAAGCTTTGGAAGTGTAGGAATTTGCCCAAGGACGGAAAGGAGCAGCGAAGCACAAAAGGAGTCAAAACGCAAAAGGAGAGGGCACCACATGGCCAGGCTCACAGCCGTGTGGGTGCCCGTGAGTGTCTACGCGGACAGTAGTGAAATTGCTACGCCTCACGGCCACGCATAAGCCATGAGCGTGGCCGTGACCCTGCTGCTGTCCAGTGTTTAATGATGTGGTTTTGCTGGTTTTTGGGTATTCCGAGCCCTAGTTTAGTTTAGCTTATTTTTCCTTCTCTTGAGAGTTTTCCATAACATAGATTAGCTCAGATTTACACACTTTAACGCGCTTGCAAGCTGGGAATCATGGATTGGTTTGGAATTACTCTTCAAGTTGTTAGTAAAGTTCTTCTCTTTAATCTTCTATTTCTCATATCCGTTGCTATGATTTCAATGTTTCATTCTTGCTTTGCTTTAGTTACTTTAATAATGAGTGAGTAGTTCGCTTTTGGGTTTAGATTAGAAATCTATTGCTAATCTTGATGTTCAATTTCTGATAATTGCATAAAGGGATTGTATTGTTTACCTAGGGTTCATGTTGAATTGGGGATTGAATTCTACTTGTTATTAATTGATGGCCACAATTAATTGCTAATTTAGGGGAGGACTTCATACAACGAAAATTGGGTGAAGAACTCGAGCCTTACCAATTTTAACCTAATTTTTCCTACTATGATAATAGGGGTAATTTGGGGGCTTACAATGCTTTAGTGTTTAAAGTTATGATTGATGCATCACGAAAGTGGGGCAATCTTAGCCTAATTATGTTTATTGATTACGAAAGTAGCTGAATTGAATTCTTGTGTGCATTGCCATATATCCCTAGGTTAATTGTTCCTTCCCTAATTCTAAGGTTGTTAGAGCATCAAGATTGCAATTCCCCTAATCTGACCCGTTCCCTTATTTCACTAGTTAATATGTTTTTCTTTTATTTTTTCCTATTTAATTATCATTTACTTGGATTATAGTAAATTCAATTACTTTAGTGCCTAGAATTTCTTAGTTCACACAAATACGTGCCATAGCCCCAATCCTCAGCGGAACAACATTTTCACCCTCATATTTATTATCACCACCATACACATCACATTTTGGCGCCGTTGACGGGGATTGGTTTATTTGGTTGTATTGTGTGATTATTTTATTTCTAGCATTAGAGTTAGTGAATTTGTAGGAGATCAAGTTTTGCTTTTATTTTTGTTTTTGCTCTAACCCATAACCAATTTCTTTCAAGAAGTGTTTGCGTCTGTGTTTGGCATTAGGTTTCCCTCCTTATATGCAAACTAGATCAAAGGGGAACACTAGTGTTTATCCCTGCAATCCTGACTTTGAGAGGAATCTAAGGAGGGAGAAGAGGGTGTTGTGCGACTGGCTATGAGAGTTTCAGAACTTCGAAGTACACATGGATTTCGGAGAGAATAGCAACACCGGGCCGCTTGCTCAGGATAAAGTCAACACACACCAAGATCCTAGGCATAGAGATGTTAATGGGGAGAACCATGGAGTTCGTGTCGATCCTCCAGCGCACAATGTTCAGAATCAGGCACAGAATTTTATGGCTAATCCGAACCCAAATGCATATGTTGGGGGAGGATTGGGAGTTCCCCACATGTAGCAGCGTCCTGCGTTCCAGCAACAGGGCTAAGGAGTTGGGATGCAGAATTTTCTCTATCAGATGAATCCCACCCTTTTCAACCAGTTTGCACAACAGTTTCCATAGGGAGTTCCTCCTATGTTCCAACAGGGTGGTCAGCCACCTATGACAACTCACTTAGCTCTTGAGTTTGATGAAGAAGACTTCATTGTTTATCCAGGAGTAGAGGCGGACAATTTTGAGCTGAAAACTTCTTTGATCCAGATGGTTCAAGCTAATCAGTTTGGAGGTGCTCGGGTTGAGGTTCCTAAGGCTCATGTTGTTCACTTCGACAGGATCTGCTAGACCATCAAGATGAATGGAATTCCCAATGATGCCATTAAACTGAGGTTGTTTCCTTTTTCCCTGAGAGATCAAGCTCTAAGTTGGCTCAATTCCTTTCTTGCCAACCATTTTGTTACTTGGGAGCAGTTCTATAAGGCATTCATGCAGGAGTATTGTCCTCCTTCCAAGGCTGCTGAGCTTAAGAAACAGATTCAGAATTTCCAGCAGTTTGGCAATGAGAGTCTCTATGAAGCTTGGAAGCATTCAAAGAACTAAGGAGGCAGTGTCCCAAGAATATGATGAGTCCAGGTGACTTCATCTAATCTTTCTATGAGGAATTGTTGGACAGTGCGGAGACTATACTTGATACCTCATCCCTTGGAGGTATTTTCATTGATATGGGTCCAGATTATGGTGAGTAGTTGATAGAGAGGATCACTTAAAATACTGCCTACTAGTACAATGAGAGGAGTGATCCACCCAAGAAGGAGAAGCCAGCTGGGATGTTTGAAATCGTGGAAAAGATAGCAATGTAGGCTCAGTTAGACTCCATCCAGCATATGCTCAAGCAGATGATGCAGGTTCCTACTCAGAGTGTTCAGGCAATGGCTCAGCCTTCACTAGCTCCACAAGGTTCTTTTGTTCCTAATCTTTATCCTATGCCACAGGTTCCTTAGGTCCCTCAAGGGATGGCTATGGTGGCTTGTTGTGCAGTTTGTGGTGGCAATCATGCTTCTCAGACTTGCTATTTGTTGGACCCTAGTAGCCAAGTTCCTCAGCTTAATGTGGAACAAGTTGATTTGATTGGATACTCTAGACCACAGGGACAAAGGCAAGGTTATGGGAGCTACCAGCAGTAAGGAAGGAGTCAGTTTGTTCCCTCTTGGAATAATCAAGGCAATCAAGCAAGAAATCCTCCCCAGAGTTTTCAAGGTAATCAAGGGCCTAGATGGGGTAATCAAGGATCTCAGTGGAGGAACAATCAGAATCATAATCAAGGGCAGTTTCAGCAAGGCAATCAGGGCTATGGGAATAGTAAGGCCAAGGTTTTTCTAAACCATCTCAGGATGTGGATATGCAAACTTTCATGAATACTGTGTTGGCTCAGATGAGTAAGTTACAATCTGAGGTAAAGAGTCTCAAGGCTCAGCAGCAAAGAGGTGGTAATCAGAATTCTAATCAGGCTTCATCTTCTAGTGGTAGGCTTTCAGCTAGTACAGAGAATCCAAGGCACCAAGTGAATGCAGTCACCACTAGGAGCGGAATAGCCTTGAAGAACCCTCCTTTTCTTTCTAATGATCTAGTACCTGAGAAACTGATAAGAGGGATGAGGGAGTTGAGATTGAGGATGTTCTTGTTGAGAGTGAAGTGAAGCCTATGATTTAGAGAGACAGTTCTAAAGGAAAGGTGCCTATGCAAGAAAAGAGTGCCCCGAGCAAGAAAAGTGAGAGCAAGGACAAGAGGATAGATGACTCGGTCATACCGTGCAACTTGTTGCCATTTCCACAGAGATTGTGGAAATCAAAAGAGACCGAGAGGGAGAGTAAGTTCCATAAGATGCTGGATAAGTTGGAGATCTCCATGCCTTTTGTTGAAGTTTTGACTCAGATTCCACCGTACAAGAAGTTCTTGAAGAATATTCTAGGCAACAATAAGAAGCTCAAGAAGAGTGCAGTGGTGGATCTAAGCGAAGGAACATTGACTTGTGCAAATCTTCAACATAAATTGCCTCCTAAGCTGAATGATCTAGGTAGCTTTGCCATTCTTTGCATCATTGGTGGATTTGTAGTGGGTGATGCTTTTTGGATCTAGGGGCCAGTGTTAGTCTTATGCCCTACTCTCTTTGCAAGAGACTCAACCTTGGTGAACCAAAGCCTACTACTATGACTTTATAGATGATAGATCGTTCCATAAAGCGTCCAATGGGAGTTCTTGAAGATATCCCGGTGATGATTGATCAATACTTTATACCGGGTGATTTTGTTGTTCTTGACATAGAGAAGGATGCCAAGGTTCCCATCATATTTGGTAGGTTTTTTCTAGCTACTGCTGGAGCACTCATTGATGTGAAGAGAGGAAAAACTTGTAATGGAAGTGGCTGAGAACAAGATTGAGTTTGATATATTCAGGATGACCAAACACCAACCCTCATATGTTAATGAGTGTTATATGGTAGATGGACTGGGAGAGTGCACTGATGAAAGTCGAAAGAAAGAGCTAGGGGACGTGCAAGATCCCTTAGTCACCCCTAAACCTCATAAGGAAGAACATGCTCTAAAAAGTGGGAGGAATTTCTTTAGTCCTGATGGTTTCTATAGGAGATGGATGGAGGAGCTCTCTAAGTTCAAAAGGCTACTAGATCGGTTGGCCCACACTTGATGTCCATGGGGTCGAGTCGAGCTAGTGACATTAACCTTAGCACTTCATGGGAGGCACCCCATGTTATCCTTTACTTTTTTCGCATTTTATTTTACTGCATTTTCATTATTTGTTTTAGTTCGAGATAGAGTTAGGAGTTTTTCTATGATTACGGGGTGTTATTTAGATTGTTTTTGTGTGAGGTTTGCATTATTTTACTCTTGAGAGTGCGGGGAATGGTTGGAATTAAGGTGTTTATGATTTGGTTAGGGTTAGAAGTGTTTTGGAGGTATTCTGAATTGATTTGCCGGTGAAACTGAGCTTTTAGCGCAAACACACATCAGTTCGCATAATGGGGTGTCGCCCTCACGGCCACCCACACGGCCATGAGGGTGGCCGTGATAATTTCCATCAATTTATAGTGTGTTTTGTGCAATGGAGGGCTCGGGTACACGGCCAGGCTCACGGCCTTGTACTCGGCCGTGATAATTTCGTTGATTTACAGTACGTTTTCGATGATGGAGAGCTTGGGTACACGGCCAGGCACATGGCCGAATACCCAGCCGTGACATTTATGGCCATTTATAGAACAGAATGAACTTTCCAAGCCTCAAGGTCACGGCTATCCTCCAGGTCGTGACCTCTTACGCGATTTTCAGTGTGTTTTTGTAGTTAGAGGGCCCAGGTACACGGCCACCCTCTCGGCCATGTACCCGGCCATGAGCGAGTCGCGGGAATAAAACCCCACCCGCGACCCACTTTCCCTTTTTCTCCAAATCATAACCCTAGTCCACTTTGCTCCCAAATTCTCCCTTCCCCCATCCCCTCTCACCAAATTTGCCTCCATTAGTTTGTGATTTCTTCCAAGTTCTTCTTCAATCTCTTCATCTTCTTCCAACAACTCAAGGTTTGGGTCTTTAATTGTTTTACTTTCTCCATTCAGTTTTTGAATTTTTTGCTTTGATGTTCATGGGTTTGCTTGAAATTTGCTTTAATGGTAGAATATTGTTCGATTGAGCATGCTTAGGGATAATATTGTTGATTTCATGGTTAGAAAACTTGCTTTGTGCTTCAATGATGTTCACACTAGTGGTTTGGGTGAAACTTTGAATACCACTTGATTTGCTTGGTTGAATGATGATTTTGAGTGGAATTTTGATAATTTTAGGTTGTGGAGTTACTTGTTGATTGTTTAGGCAATGATTACTGAGCATTGTTGCAATGTTTGAGCCAAATTTTAGTCTAGGTTTTGAAAAATTGCAGAAAATTAAAAAAAAAAAACTGAAAACAAAAAACAATTAGTGCATGGAAGTCTACATGGTTTCTTTGTTTTTAGTCTTAAATTCTACTCCACAACCCCATATCACTGTGCATACATAATGCGTAACCCCTCACCCCTCACCCCGTGTATATACTTGTAATGAGTTTGGTTACAGATGCCTCCACGAAAGAAGTCCATTTGCAAAGAAGCCTGCTCCTGCAGCACAACCGGAGGCCACGCCTTTCTGCAGAACAACCGGAGGCCACGCCTTTCAAGGACCCGAAACTCTTTGAGCGGTACAAGTTCTTCTCTGAACGAAGCGTCTTTCAGCCATACATCCTTAGTTTGGATGTGGCGGAGCAGTTTGGTATTTGTGATGAGGTTGAGGAGATGGTGTCCCTCCCGGAGTGAAGGTATTTGTTGATGGATTTCAGGAAGGACAACTATCCGGCTGTGTTGGTCGAGGTGATAACGACCCTCAAGATCCCAAAGGATGATGGGCTGACTTGCAGCCCTTGTATGATGTTCTTTGTGGGGCACACTCAGTTTAAATTTAGTGCCGATGAGATCAGTGATTTAATTGGATTCAGACATGTCCAGCAGCTCACTGAGGAGGAGATGGAGAACAGAGTGGGGCAGGTGGGGTACTCTCAAGCTTTTTAGGAGGAACTCACGGATGGCACCTCAATCTTTAGGAGTTCTCATAGCCGTTCTACTGCATTCCTGAAGAAAAAACATAGGTTCATGCATTATGTTCTATCACATTCCATTTGTGGGCGGTTCGATGCTACTAGCTCCGTTTCGCACGCCGACATGCTATGTCTATATGGCATGGTCAAGCGCAAATGGATTCATATGGGTGTTGTCGTCTCCAACCTCTTTACCAACCAGTACCAACCGAGAGGTGTGGCTTTATTCTTAGGCCTGTACCTCACTCGAATTATCAAGACTTCTCAACGGATCATACTCATTGAGCCAAAGGCTACAGGCATGCAACTTCTCACAGCTGAGGTTGTTGAGAGGATGCGTGACAAGATAGGGGTGAAGAGGGTCTGCCCTACTGTAGAGCCCGAGGTGCGGATGGAGAAGGATGCCTATGGTGCTCATCCTGATGTTGCTGGGCCTGCTCATGTTGAGGCAGGAGAGGGTTCTTCTACAGTGGATTTCCAGCAGCAGGTTCTAGCCCAGTTGGCGCCCATGAACATGAAGGTCAACCAGATTTTTTACAGGATGGACGCGATGGAGGCTGCAAATGCCCAAGGCCGAGAGGAGGCCGAGAGTGCAACCATATATATATATATATATATATATATATATATATATATATATATATATGTATGTATGTATGTATGTATGTATGTATGTATGTATATAATCATGTATATATATGTATATAATCATATGAGTGAAAATTTTATAATAGGATTTATTTGGGTTTAAATAAATAGAATTTTTGCGAAAAATCGTGAGAAGACCGGATGGTCTCGTGTTAAGCCGATTTCATTATATTGATGAAATTCTTGCAAAGTTTAACAAGGATGATAATCAATTGGATAGGAGTATAGGACGGGTTTAGATACAAACGTTTCATTCATCTATCCAAAAATTGTGGAGAGTGTATTTCTCTAGTAAAATATGCTAGTATTATTGGAAGTTTGATGTATTTAATGAGTTGTATTAGGCTGGATATTGTCTTTGCGGTTGGCAATAAACTGAATAGATATATTAGTAACCCAAGTGATATGCACTAGAAGGCAATATTGAGTGTTATGAGATAGTTGAGGTATCTAATGTACTTGAAGGGTATAGAGACTCGAACTGGATGTCATATATTAAGGACTCTAAGTCCACGGTGGCTATGTGTTTACCTTAGGCAGTGTAGCCGTTTCATGGAAATCCTCGAAACAAACCGTGATAGCTAGATCTACGATGGAATATGAGGTAATAGCCTTAGACAAGTGTTGCGAATCGGCTGAATGACTACACAATTTTGTTGAGGATATTCCTAGCTTGTTGGGTTAAACTTGTACCTCCAATTTGTGTGCCTTATAATCATAATTTTAATTTTGAATACATACTTTTGCACGTCACATGTGTAAAAACTAGTAGAAATATAAATTTCATTAAATTTAAAGAAAAATATGATTAAATTATTAGTTGATGACTAAATGTAGAAATATCATTGTGATTAAATGATTCTATTTAAGATTTTTTAAAAAAATTAAGTGATCCTAAATTATTAGTGACGGAAGTAGCTAATATATGCTTATTATTGTATCTAGAACATATTTCACTTCCATCAATGTGAACATGGAATGAACAAGTCATGGCAAGAGTTACGTAAATGTACGGTTGTCTATATTCATTTAACTTTTTGATTCTTTGGAAAACAAGTAGAAGGAGATCGAGAAAATATTATGAAGATAATGAGTATATTTTATACCAATCCTCGTTGTTCCACGTTGTTATGTGAATCATACTATCAAATAATATATATTTAGTACACAAATAATGTATTTTTAGTATATTAAAAATGTATATTGTATTTAGAAAAAGTACATTATTTGAGTATTAAAAGTAAACTATTTTGTATAATGTCTATTCAATACACAAATAATATATTTTTAGTATATTAAAAAGTATTTTTTGTTATGGTTCATACAACATTGTGTGGATCATGGTCTGCACAATATTTCGCCATTTTATACACAGGCGAAGCCAATAGGGCAAGTGAGGCAATTGATATATAATGGATTAGATTAACTTATATTATAGATCTTAGTTTAAAAATTATGGCACTGTTTGATAATATAGTTAGCTTATAAATCAATTTTTATTTGTTTGACCACTATTAATTGTTTTGACTTGGTTAAACAATCAATATAAGTGTTTGGTTAATAAGTTTTTTGTAAAAGCTTATTGCTCCAAAATGTTAAAATTCAAAAAGCTGCTCAAAGACTTCTTGATAAAATAAATTATAACTTTAAAGGTTATTTTGCATGTAATTAGCTCTCAGCTAATTAATAACTAAGTTACCAAGCATATTTCTATAACCAGCTAATTCCATCAGCTAGTCAAACCTACTAACACAATTCGCTAATAGCTATTTTCCAAACACCCCCTATGTCTTTGCATTTAATGTGTATTTATTTAATAAATTATATATATGTAAGTAATTAACTACCGGCACCGACTACCATATTATTGTGTGATAGCATTTCAGTTATAATTTAAAATGAATGGTCATAGGTTTAAACATCTGTGGTCGGGCTTAGATTCTTTGTGCTACATATATATATATATATATATATATATATATATATATATATATATATATATATATATATATATATGTAGTGATTATCCCATATGGGACGTTATGAGATTAAGCCCTAGTGGAAGCGAAATTAACTCTTTCCGCTTGAATCTATAAAAATTTGATGAATTTGATCACATTTTAAAAAAAAAACTCGCAGAATCTATTAATGAGCTAATATTTTATATTTAACTTTTATATTTTAAAAAAAGTTCATTTAAAATTCTAGTTTAAAATTGTTAGCTTTAATGATCGCGAAACAAACAAATGTAATCTTTACTGTAAAACAACAAAGTTTATTAATAGAAAAAATAAGATTAAAACCCATGCATAACTTAGTTTTTTTAACTAAATAAAACTCATATTTTTTTTTAAAACAAAATTGATAAGTGGAGGCGACTGTTGACACATTGTGCTTCAGTTGGTTGAGAAAGTAACTATATGAACAGATCCTACATTGTAACAGAGTCAGTAATACTTATATATATATATATATATATATATATATATATATATATATATATATATATATAAAAGCATTTATCTCTAGGCCACAAGAGTCTCCACATTTGCGTTTAAAAAGCATTTATATCTAGGCCACAAGAGTCTCCATATTTGGGTTTCTTTGACGTTAAAACCAAAAGCAAATCTTTTGTTTTCACATTTAATAAGCAAGTCTTCCAACATAACGTGTCCTAATATTAACCACAAAAAGTTGGAAGTAAATAAAAAATGTTATTTTCCCGCTTAATGTTTACTCTGGTAAAATTAAAAATTCCACTCGTGAGATGTACGGAATGAATTTGTTATAATATTTTAAAAATATTTAGATCAATATACAATTATATAAATTAAAACATTGAATATTATATAGTGTAATTGAAGAAATGGATTGGATCAATTGTGTTTTCTTCTGATGTTATCTTGCTTGAATTCGAGCAAATAATTACTCCTTAATAAACAATGTGTAGATTTACGCATCTGTTAAACTTTAAACTTTTTATTATAGTAACTTTATTCTAAATTTAATATATATTTATAGATTATAGCATATTTTATTACAGACTTATAGCCTTATTATTCTACCAAGAGTTCAAGTAATAATTATTTAATCGTAATTGCAATACAATATACTTTACTTTAGGAGGTTTGACTGCGATTTTCAACAAAAATAAATTATAATTATATTTTAAATTGATGTTGTTATTATATTCACTAATAAAATAATAAATAATAAATAATAAGTTATAAAACAGGATAAGATATTGTGTGTTCAACGCCGGTTAATCCCTGTGAACACACAATATCTTATAATGTTTTATAACTTATTATTTATTATTTATTATTTCATTAGTGAATATAATAATATCCAATGGTTTAATTTGTCTCAACATTTAAGTATATGTATTGTAATTTTAATTTAAATTATTTCTAACCGATTCTATTTCATTTTTCTTTTGTAAAATCTTCCTTAAAAGATTAATAGTAAAATAAGGCTAAATTATGAATAACTTATTCTATTTTATTTTTTACGCAAAATCTTTCTTAAAGCTTAATAGTAAATTAATGCGCAAAAAAATTTACACGGCTAACGTTTCTTTAAAGATTCTTTACCTTATATTCCTTACTGATTCTTTTCCATTTTTTCAAAGCTAACCTTATTATTATTAATTGTTTGTGCGGGAACTTGCAAAGGAGAATTTTGCTTTTATTAATTTTATTAATAGTATTGATAAGGATGATTTTGCAAATTAGGTGGCTGGTTATGGAGCATTATTATTTACAAAAATAAAGATAATTTTGCATATTATGTGGCAGGTTATAGAGAAATCTCGATGTACAATTGCAATTGCATATTATGGCCGATTATGGATTTATTTATGGAGCGATTTATTTACAATTGAATGTTTCATATACAATTGTATTAATGTTAGGGAAGTATTTATAGTGCAATTTCAATAACTATTATTATTAGGAAATTTTGTAATATAATAAGTAGAACTGCATTACGGATAGGAATGTATATGTACTGTAAGTCTGTAATTTTAATCTAAATTATTAATAACCGATTCTATTCCATTTTTAGTAAAATCTTCCTTAAAGATTAATTGTAAAATAAAGTTAAATTATTAATAACCGATTCTATTCCATTTTTACACAAAATCTTCCTTAAAGATTAATTGTAAAATAAGGCTAAATTATTAATAACTGATTTTATTCCATTTCTTTTATGCAAAATCTTCTTTAAAGATTAATAGTAAAATAACGCGTCGAAAAAGATTCACATGGCTAACATTTCATTAAAGATTCTTTTCCATATATTATTTACTAATTATTTTCCGTTTTTCAGAGCTAACCTTATTATTATTAATTGTTTGGGCAGGAACTTGCAAAGGAAGATTTTGTTTTTATTTTTATTTTTATTTTTTGCAAACTATATTTTGTTTTTATTAATAGTATAAATTGTCTAAAATTTTGCAAAAAGGAATTTTTTTTAATTTTTATTAACTACGTGTGATTTAATCAATTTTGTTTGGAGTTAACAAAAAGTTGACATAATAATAAAAATTTAATTAAAAATGAAAATAATCATATTGATCCTTCAAATACTGATTAAAAAGTAATTTTGCCCTCTAATTTTAAAAAGTTGTAATTAAATATACGAACTTCAATAAAATTGTGTAACCAAGTTTTTTTTTTTACTAATAACGAATAGGTTATTGGTAAAAAGGTGATAACATGGCCTTTTTTTTTTTTTTTTTTTTTTTTTAAATTGTAATTTTTTTTTATAAAACAGTTTTCAAGCTCATCTTACTTCTCAACTCTCTTTCAATGGAGAACACATTTTTGGCAATAAATTTGTCATTTTCCTACCATGAAGATCACGTTTTTCATAGAATCTCAATCTCATTTCTCAGGTTTCTTTCTTTCTAAAGTTATGAAGTTCGTCATTTCTCAGCAAGGAGTTTTTTTATGGTGATACTATTTCTTCACTTAGAAGAAGGAGACAACGTTGCCTTTTTGTTTTAGACGGGAGAATGTGATCTTCTAATTGTGATGAGCATCTCGGCTGACAACATCAACTAGATGTAAATAAAATATTTTTAAAAATTAAATTTTCTTATAAAGAGGCTTGGTTGTATTATTTTACTATATTCATATGTTGAATTGAAACTTTTTAAGCTAAGTTTGGAGATTGTAATTACTTTCTCATTAAAATTGGAGGGCGGATTTGTTTCCCTATGAGCATTATAAAAAAGGAATATTATTATTGCAAGTAACTCAAATTAGGAAAGAGATCAGAAATCATTGATGGTCCAAAAGGTCTATATTGTCACATTGGTCTTGCGAAATCAAAGCAAGAAGAGTTGTGTGGTTATTTTATATGGATTCCTTTTTCCTCTCTGTTTCCCAAATTTCTCAGTCTCAAACGTCTGCGCACGTGACCGTGCGCAATCTCTGGTTTACACACTATCTCATATCTTCTTTATATATACTCATCAGTGAGGGTGACTACATTTGCAACTTATAAACAAGGTAAAAACAATTACTGCCATATAATTGGAAGATAATTAAAAAAAAAAAAAGAAAAAAAAAGCCTACACCCACTTCATAGTCTTTTATATGAATGGGCTCTTCATCATTTTATACAAAACTCAACCAATAACATATAAATAAGAAAACTAAAATTTGTTTTTTTTTTTAGTACTATTGACCCTTTATACAATCATTATTGCATGGACCATCGTCCACACAGTTGTGTGGACCAAAAATAAAAAGTACATTATTTTTGTACGGAAGGTAATACAAAAATAATGTACTTTTTATTTTGGTCCACACAGCTGTGTGGACCATGGTCCATGCAATAATTTGCCCCCTTTTATATTATCTGTTTATGTATATTTTCTTAACCTACTGAAGCGTAACGAGTCAATAAAATGCTTTTAGTCCTTAAAAGATGTAGTAATTTGTAAATGTGGGTTATATGATGTTACAAATGTCATCTTTAAAGCTTAAGTGATTATTTTAGTTCTTCATATCATCAAAATTAAGTGTTAATTATTATGTTTTATAAACTTCATGCAAACTCTAATTTCTCGTATTACTTGCACTAACATTTTTAACACAAAAGACCATAATATGTGTAAATTTCGTAACAAAAATAATGATGGTTAAGACATGAAAATTAATTACATAGTCACTTAAGAAACATCGAAAATCATGTAACTCAAAGACTAGTTTCAATCTATTGCTATTAGTTTTTGTCTTCTAAAAAGCACATTATTAAATGATTATATATTAAGTAATCACTTAGCTTTCCAACAATTAATTAATAATTAGTTTTATACATTAGTTGTGCCAAACAGGGAATGTAAATGATAGTTGATGTGAGATAGTAAGTAATCAAGATTGTTACGCAAATCATTTATTAAACATGGACAAATGACCACGGGCCGCGTACGGCTGCATCAAGGCACCGTATAACAACTTTTTCTCAGTCCTCCAATTGCAACATTTTCCAATAGAAACTTCTCTTAGCTTATTTCCTCAAACTTTCCTTTTTCCCATATTCATTTCCTTATGACCTTAATATATAAAATCTCTCTCTCTCTCTCCTTCCAAGAAGATGCCATGTCAGCTTTCATTTTCAATATCGGACCCTATAAAACCCTCCACGCCATTCCCACTTTCCACAGCTACAAGAACACAGTTACAAATATAGATCTCACATTCAAAATTAGCATTTTTAAGGTTGTCTGTTCTTATTTTGGTGTTATCTAGGTATCTACAGTTACTCGTCAGTGACTAATCAGTTGTTGAATTGTAGACACCTCCAATCTGGAGATTTAAGGTTGCTCCATATCTAAGATTGTCTGTTCTTTTTTTGGTGTTACCCCGGTATCTACGATTAGTCGTCAGTGAGTAATCAGTTGCTGAATTGTAGACACCTCCGATCTGGAGATTTAAGGTTGCTTCATACCCAAGATTGTCTCTTCTTTTTTTGGTGTTACCTAGGTATCTACGGTTAGTCGTCAGTGACTAATCAGTTGCGGAATTGTAGACACCTCCGATCTGGAGATTTAAGGTTGCTTCATACCCAAGATTGTCTGTTCTTTTTTTTGTGTTACCTAGGTATCTACGGTTAGTTGTCAGTGACTAATCAGTTGCTGAATTGTACACACCTCCGATCTGGAAATTTAAGGTTGCTCTATACCCAAGATTGTCTGTTCTTTTTTTTTGGTGTTACCTAGGTATCTAGGGTCAGTCGTCAGTGACTAATCAGTTGCTGAATTGTAGACACCTCGATCCGGAGATTTAAGGTTGCTCCATACATTGTCTTCTTTTTTTGGTGTTACCTAGGTATCTAGGATTAGTCGTCAGTGACTAATCAGTTGCTGAATTGTAGGCACCTCCTATCTCGAGATTTAAGGTTGCTTTATACTCAAAGTTCTGGGTTAGATGGACAGCCGAAACGCCGCAAAGAAGCGTGGGAACAGCAAGAGAAGAGCTCGGAGAAACGAGTCGGTTAAGGTTGTTTACATTTCTACTCCTATGAAGGTGACCACCAGCGCCTCCAAATTCAAATCTCTTGTCCAACAACTCACCGGGAGACACTCCGACATCTACCGGATTATGGAGACTAATGGGACCACGGAGTTCGAGACCTTCCCCGATGATAATTGCCTTTCGTTGACGGATTCCTGCCGGGAGTCGTCGGCGGCCACCACGACAACGTCGGAATCTCTGACGGAGCTTTTGGATGATCATGCGGCGTTTAGTACTGAGGTTGATGAGATGTTCCCTATCGATTTGTTCCTTGACCTTAATTACTCCGATCTAGAGGCTGATGTTCTTTGCAGCTCTTATGCCCTGTAAATTTTCATTTTTCCATTGGTTCTACTAATCAGTTTTTGTTGTAAATAGTAGAACTATATATAATCTCGTATTTCAAAAAGCTGTTATAATATCTTTAAAATATGTGCACACCATAAAACCAAAAATAAATAAATAAATAAAAATATTGTTACCTTCCTCTTGTCCATTTCAACCACATACATTAGATCAGATTGACAAGAGTGAGGCAAGAAAAAGTGTATCTTGACTCCTACGTTTAGCGTAGTTGGTTTGTGATGACTTAAATGTCATGATTGGAGGTGATCAATAGTGTAGGGTTTGAATTTCACTAAAAACATGTATGAAAAAAGACTGAAAGATGATTGAAAGTTTAAATTAGTCTCTTGTACACACATAAAAACTATGATCTATCCAATGAGTTAATTACGCGACTCAAATTAGTTAGTATAATATTTGAATGGAAAATAATAAGGTTTATGTTTTGATAAGATACGTTTTGTACAAGATATTTATAATTTTCTTATCCAATCTCGAATGCGATGCAGACCATACACGTTTTGTCCTTATATATTTATCACCTGTTCATGGATACAAATCGATGATTGAATTCCAATAACGTGAATACCAATCAAATTTAATTAAAATTGTTGTCAATATATGTTTTTAGTATAATAAGTAAAGATTAATTATCGCTATAATGGTCTGTACCGGTGATAAGTGCCAAAAATAGCCTTCTTTTGTGGGGTAAGTAGGAAGATAATATGCTACAATTGAAGTTCTTTAGGCCTACAACATGCTAGAATAGCTCAATTTCATTGCATATAGGTTTAAGGACTAATTGAGGTTGCGTTTGCTAAAAATAGTACAAGCTGAAATTTCGTAGGCATTACGGCAACAGTTCGGTAAAACGGGCATAACCAGAGCTAGGAGTGTCCAATTGAGATGATGCAAGTTGCTATGGAACCACAACTTCAAGGGCTACAACCTAGAAGAAGACAACAAAGGCCAATTTTTGGTCCACGCAGCCTCCACGCGTGGAATCATTCCAGTATGTGTCCACGCGTGGAGCCTGCGCATGCGTGAAGCGCCTCATTAAGGTCATTTTCGAGAATTGGCTACATGGCGGTTTATTTAAAGCATGATCCTCATTTTGATAGGGGAGTTAGCTATAGT
Organism: Ipomoea trifida; assembly: GCA_003576665.1. Taxonomy (NCBI): domain Eukaryota; kingdom Viridiplantae; phylum Streptophyta; class Magnoliopsida; order Solanales; family Convolvulaceae; genus Ipomoea; species Ipomoea trifida. Next base: position 12,529,297 of record CP025652.1, on the reverse strand, counting down.
TTTCAGATTTAGTTTCTCTCTCTTCATCCCTTGAAACTCTCTCTTCTCCATTAGTTTTTAGGTTAGAATGTAGATCAAGCTTTTGGTTTTTGGATCTCAAGGTGAAATGAAGTGTAATTGAATCCTCTTATATTGGTAATCTCCTTCTTTTGTCTTGCAATTTTAATTCTCTTAATTACAATTTCATTTAGTTGATGATTGATTTAGGTTTTCTTTTGATTTGAATGATAATTGCATAGATTAGTTTAGGGGATTGGTTGCCCCAACCTAGTTAATGTGATTGATTTGTTGAAATGCTTCCATATGATTGTAGACATGATAAATTAGGGTTCTACGTCTTGTGTGGTTAATGATTGGATTGATTTGGGCCTATTTAATGCCTTAATACGTAGCAAAGTTAGGGGAAGTGTGGATTGCGCGATTGCGAATCCACACGAGTCCTAATCAACCACATCCCCGCCCTTAATTCGAGAGGATGAGGCCTGGGAGGAGTGGTAGACCAAGTGTTTGATGAAATGCCCCAACCGAATGAGGACTTGGGAGTCCGAGTGTGACGCCACTCGGTGATGGTGCCATGAGCTCCCTCGTTTGAGTCAGAATCACATTGTTTATAATCCCCGTAGTAAGATTAACCGCATGAGCTAGCTAAGACTTCAAATCCCCGTTCCTTTTCCTTGTCTACTTTAGTTTACCATTGGTTCTCCTCGTCTTTATGATTCTTTTGTTTTCTAGCCATTCATGTAACTTTTATCTCTTAACCTCGATCCTAAATGCCAACACGTAATTCAACTCCAATTTGTCATTCTTGAGAACACGACACTTGGGGAACTTCTTCCTCGTTTTACCACCTACATTCCACCACCACTAAACTATAAAACATCAAAATGGCGCCTTTGCCAGGGATGGCAAACGGTATTTGAATTGTGTTTGACATTTAGGAAGTTGTTTCCTAAGAGTTCTTGAATTGCTCTCTTTTGTTTGTTTTATTTTCCTATTTTTGGTTACTTGATTGGAGAGGTGAGCTTAATTGTCTTTGAATATCTTGTGGCTCACTTGCAACTACTTTTAGTTGCAAAGATTTGTTGTTGGCTAAGCTTTGTGCAGTGAATTTTTGTTGAAAATCAATTGAAAGCTTACCAATGTGTGCTCATATATATCCCCATGGTTATCTACAGCATGGAGGACAATCTTGGAGAGATTTTCCACCCCAACCATATCCCTATTGCCCCTATTCTACCTATACTTACCCTCCACCAACATATCACTACCCACCTCCAAATTCTTATCCATTTTCACACCACTACTCACCATCTCCATACCCATATTCCACCTCTTATGTGCATAGCCATCATCCACCACCATATGCACACCCACCTCCACCTTGTCAAGGAGAACTCCCTCCACAATCCCCTATTCTTCAAGAGGACTCGGTGAGCTTTAAACCTTTATTCCAAAGTGTTGAGAGTAAGCTTGTCCAAATGTTGAAAAAGATCGACCCAAGCTATACTCACGAGCCATATTCATTCCCCAATTCCCCCCCAAACACCCACTACCCACCTCCATCACAATTTAATGAAGGAAACAATGCTCCACACTTCTATGAAACACCACCTTCCTTTCCATATTTTATCCCTACCAATCTTTATGATTAGCTCCCACCGGCCAAGGACGAGATTGAGATTCAAAAGGAAAAGATAGATGTGACACCCCAACCTTACTCAAGCTGAGATAGATAAAACTTAGCACAACAGCTGCCTATCTCAACCAACAAACCAAACATAGCGGAAACGAATTTAAAACTTAAGGGCGTCATGCCACATCTAGGTATAAACACAGCCTAGATGCACAGGCTAATCATGAAACGAACTAAGCTGTCATAGATATCAAATAGAAATAAATCCTCAATCCATGGTCACAAGTACCCGAATCACTAAACAAGAGTATAATAATATCTCAAGGCACACAGGCCAACAACTCAAAGTCTAAAGCCATGCGCGTATCCAAGTTCAACCCAGCCACGAACCGCTCGATCCGGGTCTCCGTCGGGCTAACGTCGGCGCGAAACGAGCCAACTCCAAGAAACGCCGGTGGTACTCCTGCACCGTCCTCGACCCCTGCTTGAGGTGCAAAACTCCTCCTGCATCGCCGCTTTGACGTGAGCTGGATAGAAGCGAGCTCTCAACCGTCCTTGAACGTCTCCCAACCAAAGTCGGGCTCCTGCCGCATCGCTGGGCCGCCGTGGACCCACCACAAGTCAGCTTCCTCCTTCAGGTAGAAGCTCGCCATCTCGACCTGGCGACCTGGTGGGCACTCCACCACCTCGAGGATCTTGTCAAGCGCCCGGATCCACTCCTCCAAGATCACGGGGTCCTCCTCTCCAGCGAAGAAGGGTGGGTGCTGCCCCGCCACCCTCCGAACCAAGTCTGGCTGCCCGCGCTGGTTGTTCTGAACCATCGCGTTCCCGAGAAGCTGTGTGATCTGGGTCAGCTGCTGGAGGTTCTGCATCAGCTGCTCCGCGTAGGGTACCTCCGGGTAATCCTCGCGTCGTCGTGGCGGCATGGTCGCTAGCAGAGGGAGATACTAACAGAAGGCGAAGAGAACACTGCGGTCGGTCTAAACCAAACACGCAAGAAAGCAAGTGAGAACGAGCTCACAGCAAGCAAACAACAAACAACCTGCAAAGCATAAACAAAAGCAAGTAAACGAGTCCTCACCGCGCGGCCTAGAATTCACACATCTTAGAACTCTTAAACATCTTAACTTCTACTGATCAAGTCCTAGAGTCTCAGATTACAACCCTAGGATCTCTATTCAGACCTCAACACAGGCTCTGATACCAACATCAAACCTCGCCTCAACCATACGCTGCATCTCCTGCAGCTGTCGGAGTACAGGGCCAACTGGTGGCGTAGGAGCCAAAGGATCGTGCTGCTCCTTCCTTCTGTGCTCTCGGTCAGCCTCACCCATCGTTTCTTCTTCTTCGGCCTCTTCTTCAGACTCATCCTCTCCCTCATCACCACCTGCTTGCTCAGCCTGCTGGGGCTCGACTAAACCTCGCAACCTCTTATGCGGAATGTGATAGCGCTCGATCAGCTCCCTGCTCTCGGCGGCTGGCATCCTACTCAGCTCATGAGCGGTGATGTACTCGTTCCCCTCAACCTGGAACAACCCAGAAAACTGCAAGCTCAGCGCATTGAACGCGTTGTGAACCGGCTGCCTGACCAACTCCCCAGTGACATTGACCCTCCTTTGTTGAAATAACCAACTCAGAATCATTCCATAAGGCCGGTTGCGCCTCTTGACTGTCTTGCAGAAGTCCATATGCAGGATCATCAGAGTAGGCAGGTCAAACTTCACTCTGTGCTTCAGAAAGTATGCAAAGGCACACTCGATAGCTGTCACCTGTCGGCTGTTGTTCCGGTTAGGCAACAAACTCTCCCCAACCAACAAAGTCAGAATCCTCTGCTCACCCGTCAGGTTGTGCTTGTCGGGGCGAGTGTCTAAAGCAATATTCTCATTCTGCCCTGTCATGTACCTCAGATAATCACGGAACCCCACTTCCTGTGTCTCCACCCAATTAGTACGCTCGTACTCATTAACTCCTCCCAACGGTAAGTTAAGCATTCTAGCCAACTTAGGTGGATCAAAAGAAATCCTTACGCCCTTCACTATCGAAGTGAGCACGGGCACTTGGTTAGTAGTCATAACCTTCATATTCTGATAGAACTGATGAACCAAGTTGGGGTACACAACATTCTCAATTCGCAAGAACATATTCAATAAACCTTGGAAATTAAGCATGTTCACAATCTCGGGCGAAAAGTGTAGCAGGTCAAGAGCTTTACCGTCGATTATGTTGTAGCGAATATTGCTCGAGCCTTCTCCTACCTCGGCTTGATTTCTTCTTGACATTCTTGTTGATGTTAAGGTTCGAACTCGGCTGCCGTAGAAGGAACACCAACACACAAAACTGCGGACTTGGCAGAGAACTTGCGGACCCTTGCGGACGAACTCGCGGACTGGAGCGACGGGCGGAAGCCGATCGCGGACTGTGGGCGCTGCTTGACGGAGGGGACTCGCGGACCGGGGTGGCGGATTGGCGAAGTCTGTTTGCTGGTGACGGAGAAGTGGTGCGGACCTGGGCGTTCCTCTGTTCGTGAGCTGCTACTGGAAGAAGAAAGAAAAGAAGAAGCGGAGAAAGAGAGCGGACGACCTAGGGTTATAATTCCCTCAAAACAGAGAAAAGACGCATGCGCCCCTGAGCTCGCGGACCGAGCTAACGGAAGACCAAACTCCGCGACGTTGCTATCCACTCTTCTCGCAGAACGCTTCGACGGAACACCTTCTACCGTTACTCTCCTCCGCACGTTCACGCGGAGCTCTTCCCCGGAGGACTCTGTTCCGTTCTTCCCTACCGCTCCGTTACTGCTACTGGGCCCTTAAGATCAAAACAGAAGCGTCGTGACTTGAACAATACGAACCAAAGCAGCTGGATGGCGTAGTTCCTTGTTAATAAGTGTTAGGCGTGGGTTTGAGTCCCCTTGCGCACATTGGCTAGGTCCTTAGGTCCTTTTCCCTTTTCTTGCATTTTGTTCCTTTGCTTTGACTTCACGAACTTCCCAACACTTGTAACACGATCGGGTTTTCAAACTTCTTAACGAAACGCGTCCTAAAACTTTCTAACTAACGAGGGGTCGCCTACGGTTCACTTAATGGTTCAACTAACTACAAACACTTAACGAAAGACTCGGAAAGCACTTAAACCACTTATTTAAAGATTAAGCTTTGAAAGTTACCTTCTTCAAGCCCATTGGCTTCAGCTTGGGTACGGCCCATCACGAAGATCTTTCTTTGCTGCGGCCCCGCCTGCTGCCCTCGGCCTCCACTACCCACGGCCTCTCGAGAGGGTCGGGTCGCTGCTGGGGCTCCCTGTGCTGCGCTCGGTCGAGGCTGAGATGGTCCTCCCTTCTTTGCCGTGCACTCATAGGCCCGATGTCCTCGTAGCCCGCAGCTGTAGCACTCCACCAATCTCCCCTCGCAGTCGCGACCGGGGTGATCCCTCCCACAGCGTCTGTAGTCGTAGCGTCGAGTACGCGCTCCATTGCCCCCTGAACCCTGCCCAACGCTAGGGCGAGATCCACTGCTGTGGCTAGCACCTCCTCGCTGAAAGCCAGCTCTCATCTCGGAACCCCCGGGCCTAAACCTCTTGGAGTCTGAAGCTCCACCCTCAGCTGGCCGCTTGGAGCGGTCCTGGATCCCCTGACGGATAGACAGCACGCGGTAATGGTCAGCGGCGCTGCTGTAGGCCTCGCTCAGCGTCTGAAACTTGAATACGACTAAGGCCATGCGCGTATCCAAGTTCAACCCAGCCACGAACCGCTCGATCCGGGTCTCCTTAGTCGGAGCTAACGTCGGAGCGAAACGAGCCAACTCCAAGAAACGCCGGTGGTACTCCTGCACCGTCCTCGACCCCTGCTTGAGGTGCAAGAACTCCTCCTGCATCGCCGCTTTGACGTGAGCTGGATAGAAGCAAGCTCTCAACCGGTCCTTGAACGTCTCCCAACCAAAGTCGGGCTCCTGGCGCATCGCTGGGCCGCCGTGGACCCACCACAAGTCAGCTTCCTCCTTCAGGTAGAAGCTCGCCATCTCGACCTGGCGACCTGGTGGGCACTCCACCACCTCGAGGATCTTGTCAAGCGCCCGGATCCACTCCTCCAAGATCACGGGGTCCTCCTCTCCAGCGAAGAAGGGTGGGTGCTGCCCCGCCACCCTCCGAACCAAGTCTGGCTGTCCGCGCTGGTTGTTCTGAACCATCGCGTTCCCAAGGAGCTGTGTGATCTGGGTCAGCTGCTGGAGGTTCTGCATTAGCTGCTCCGCGTAGGGTACCTCCGGGTAATCCTCGCGTCGTCGTGGCGGCATGGTCGCTAACAGAGGGAGATACTAACAGAAGGCGAAGAGAACACTTCGGTCGGTCTAAACCAAACACGCAAGAAAGCAAGTGAGAATGAGCTCACAGCAAGCAAACAACAAACAACCTGCAAAGCATAAACAAAAGCAAGTAAACGAGTCCTCACCGCGCGACCTAAAATTCACACATCTTAGAACTCTTAAACATCTTAACTTCTACTGATCAAGTCCTAGAGTCTCAGATTACAACCCTAGGATCTCTATTCAAACCTCAACACAGGCTCTGATACCAACTGTGACACCCCAACCTTACTCAAGCTGAGATAGATAAAACTTAGCACAACAGCTGCCTATCTCAACCAACAAACCAAACATAGCGGAAGCGAATTTAAAACTTAAGGGCGTCATGCCACATCTAGGTATAAACACAGCCTAGATGCACAGGCTAATCATAAAACGAACTAAGCTGTCATAGATATCAAATAGAAATAAATCCTCAATCCATGGTCACAAGTACCCGAATCACTAAACAAGAGTATAATAATATCTCAAGGCACACAGGCCAACAACTCAAAGTCTAAACAAAACCAACTAAGGCTAAACATCGTCATAGGAAAAAGCTCTAGCGCGCTCTCGCATAACTACTCCATACCTGGAAAACACACGAAGAACCATTAGCAAAAGAATGCTAAGCAACCACCATTCACACCCGCAAGGAAATATAGATATATATAATCTTATAAATAGGTTTACACACCCATATAGAATATAAACACCAACGAACTGTTCAATAGTTCAAACCGATACTCAACAACAATAAGCTGAACGAATCAATAACCAAGACTCAGTCAAACAAAGCCAATATCCAACAACGAAAGCATAATGTAATAACGAACCAACAACCGAGATACTAACTGAACAACGATCCAAAAGGAATCAACCAAACTCAATGAGAATAACAAGATATCAACCGAATAACACAAAGGACTCACAACAACCCACCAAGAAAGAACCCCAACTCCAACCTCCCAACCAAAGCCAAACCAACCACCAAACCAAGTCAAACCACATAGTCAGAAGTCAAAAGTCACGAGTCAAACCCGGAAAACCGGTACACAGGGGTGATGAGCCCAATCACAGGGACCGAAGTCCAATCACAGGGACCGTAGTCCAATCACAGGACCGACAGTCCAATCACAGGGACCGAAGTCCAATCACAGGGGTAATCAACCCAATCACAGGGACCGAAGTCCAAAGTCAGAAGTCAATAGTAGCACAGTCAATAGTAGCACAATAGTCAACTCCAACCAACAACCACCAACAACATCAACCCAACCACCATCCCAACCTCATACTCCAACATCAACTCAAAGCAACCCACAAAGTGTTCATCTCAAATATGAACACAAACCAACTCCCAGATAATGAATCAAAGAATCAATAGATCAAGGATACCAAAAGTGGAAACCAAAGACATGAATCAATACTCCAAGCTATGGTATAAAATACCCAATAAATGACATGAATAAATACTCCAAAGGCATGGTAAAATACCCAACAAAACCATCCAACAATAATCAGAAACAAAAGAGAACAACAAACAACAACAACAGAGAAACTGCTCACTGGAAACCAATTCCCAGGAGACATGCGGAACACTCTCACGGACCTCACACTTCCGCCAGTCTCCTCCGCAAGAAGGAGACGGCCTCCCTCGGCGGATCACCCTCCTCCGCCCAAGCCAACCGTCGCCACCTTGCGGAGCACCCTCACGGGTTACATTGTGCCGCTCAAGTGATCCGCAAGGCCAACCCAAAAACCCTTCCAGAGACAGTTCATTCCCGATCAACAATTCAACTTCCAGAATACAAAATCAGACCAAATACACTCACATTTCATCCCATTTAGAGTCCAAAAATAAGGAAATCCATAACATCATTGATCATACAACACTAGGCAAAAGATCAAGATGAAAACCAACAAAATACATCCAAGAAATAGGCCAAATAACAAGAAATTTCAGGATTTCCAACACCAAGATCATCATATATAGAATAGGTGAATAAAAATAGATTTTGATGGACATAGTGGTTACCTCAAAGAGCCTTTCCTATTCCAACAAGCCTTTAGCTTGCTCACAAAGCCCCACCTTCACCTTGATCATCTTTTTCCCAAAGAACCCCAAAAGAACACTTATAAGAATATGCAAAAAGACTATCTAAAACACAAAATGCAAGATAGATTCTAGGCTAGATGCACTTACCCACTCCTAATCAAGCATAAAAGAGCAATCTTGACTTGGAAACTTGTAGGAGAAATGAAGATCAATTTTAGGGAAATTATGGAGTGAAAATGGCGTGTGGGAGTGTAGAGTAGGAGGAAGAAGGAGTGAAAGTCTTTAGGGTATTTTGATCTTCAAATTATATACTAAGAATACATACAATATTTAGGGTGTAAGACATTAAATGATGTGGGCTTAAGTAGCTTATAAAATATTGGGTGTAGGAAAATAAATATAATCAAGACTAGTAAGTTGGGCTTAATAAATTCACCCCTTACAAATTAAATACAAGAATTAGCCCATAAGAATGTCTTAGGAACAATATATATATATTATATAGTATATGATCAAGAATGTGGGCTTGTAGGAATATTTAATTACAAATATTGTAAGGGTCCAAATTGAATAAAATCCCTTACAAGAATAAATTCAATTAATTGGGCTCTTGATTAGAATAATTAAATTAGGCATCAAATATATATATACAAGTGTATGTATATATCAAATTGAAAGAATTAGCCCAATTGGAATTAATTAAATTGCCCAAGGAATTAATTAACGATCGAAAGGCTTGAAATGAATTTACGGGGTGTTACAATAGAAGCATTCACAAAGATGGCCAAGGAGGACATCACTAATTTAAAAGCCGAAATCAAGAGCGAATTGAAAGATTATCTTGCTACCCTCCGGGAGGAAGGTCTTCCATTGGACAGGATCGAAACGAAAATGCTATCTATGATGGAAGAGCTCATGAAGACAAGCTCATTACGGGTTAACTACCCCATTGTAGATGATCTCCCAACTTTGGAAGCCAATCCAAGGGTTGTACATGAGGTTGAAAAACAACAAAATGATTGTGAAGAGGTGAGTGTTGAAGAAATAGTGGATTGTGACGCCCTGGTACTTGAAGATGGTCCACTTTCCGAATTGGAAAATCAAAAGGAGGTAGAGATGGAGAATGAAGATGAGGACATAGAGATAGTGTGGGAAGATGAAGAGCCGACATGTGGTAACATTCTTAATCCTTCTTGTGTTAATATTCTTGAAAATTCTTGTGCTCTTATTGAAAACACTCTTGACACTTGGGTGGATGACTCCCCATTGAAATGCAATAATGATCTATATGCTTATGATAATACTTGTTTTTTACTTCTGGGAGGATGATTCCATAGGCTTTGTTGATGATGATTCTATTAATGAGTGTGAGAGTGTTGATTCGTTTGATGATGATAATTGGAATTCTTGTGAGGATGACTCCCTTTGCAATGATATTTCTAATACTTGTGATTATGCTTGATTTAATTTTTTGGAGGATGATTCCATAGAAACTTGTGATACATTAATTGATGATTGTGAGGATTCTCTTTTGTGTGATGATGATTATGTTTGTTTCAATTTTTGGGAAGATGAATCCTTAGACTTGTTTAGTAATGAGTTGATGAGTGAGAGGGACGATGCTTCATTTTACTCTTGTGAGGATGAGGGTGAGCCTTTGAGTATAATTGAGTGGGAGCATGAGATGAGTGAGTGTGAAGAGGAGATGGTGGAAAACGAAGGGATTTTCACTTTTGGCATAATTGAGAGAGTTAAGTGGGGTGATGTTACCAAGCTTGAAAGTGAGAAATGGTGTGAGGGGATATGGTATCAAAAGTGTGCTAAAAATGAAAAGATCCTTGAGGGTGGAGAAGACACGAAGGAAATAAGGGAAGTTTACACCATCCTAGAGGGGTTGAGGATGGTGTGTGAGGCTAAAATTCTTCCAACTATGCAAATTGTTCTTCCTTTATTTGGTTGGGAATTCAAGGATATCCTACACCTTCGGACATACCTTGAAGCTAAGGTACATGGGACGCTTGGTAATGTCTCGAAATTGGTGTGTTTCGAAGGATAGGGCACACGCCAGGGACGTTAAACGTGGCGCGCTTGGGAGGCATTCCCAATGTTATCCCTTAGATGTTAGAACTTTATTTCTTGTTTTTCTTTTTCTTTTTCTTCGTTTATTAGCAACTTTCTTTTTAGAATAGCCCGTTTGCGCTAACATTGCAGGTGTTCTTGGTGCTAAGCCATGAAGAATTTGAGCTAAAATTGATTAAAAGTGGAAGGCAAAAGACAGGAGACGAAGAATAGTGATCAGCACTGTTGTCCACATAGCTCTCACGCGTGGAGACCACGTGGAATAATTCTAGTACTGGTCCACGTAGCTTTGCTACGCGTGGAGCCCACTAGACAAAGTTCGATAGGGTGTTGTGCATTGTGCTCTTTTTTCGTCCAATTTTTAAGAGTCTCCAAGGTTTGGCCGTGCCAAGAATCATCTCTTCTCTTGTTTTACATGTCTTCCTTGTTACTTTTGTTTTAGTTACTATTTATGCTTTGATGCTTTCATTGTGAATAAAGGGAGTTCCGCCATACCATTACATTTCAATTGGTTGTCTTCTTGCACTAACATTGTTTCATGTAACTTGGAGAACAGAGGCTAAATAGATGTTGGAAGCTTAAAGTGTGGAAAGGAAGGGATGCTCACTTGGTTGTAAACCTCTTATCCCTTCTAATTTTTTTGCCACGTTTTTCAATTCTAGAGATGTTGTACACGTTCCTTGCACACTTGATAAGCACTTGCTATGTTACAACCTCATAATGCTATGTTGTCGATACCCCACACCCCCGAAAACACTTCTAAAGTGTGGAAAGGGGTTTGCTTGATTTTGAATGACCGTGTTCCTTTATTCCACTTGGTCCTCAAGGCAACATCGCGGACGATGTTTGTTTTAAAGTGTGGAAATGATGCACCTTGTGCTTAAATTGTGTTGTTACTTGATTCATTTGGTCTTGTCTTATAGGTGTATTTGATCTTTGGAGAGTGTGTCATTGTTCGCATTATCTAGGGAGAATGTTAATCATGTGCCAAAAATAAAAAGTTTTTCTCTTTGAATATCCATGGGAAGTACCCCTTCTGATCTTTACCAAGCAATTGCTTAGACCAAATGATTTTTAAATTCTTGTATGCTTGAATGATATTCACCTCTTCTTTTGCTTCGACCTTAGTCAATGATCTCTCGAAGTGGGATGTGTACCCCTTAATTTTAGAAAGACAAATGAAAGTGAAGCCCGGAATTGAACTAATTTTGGTAGGGCATGGGGCAAAATGTGAGCTTATGGTGAGAAATGTGAGTAAATCCCAATTCCCAAGTAAAAGGCATGAGGGGTTGAAATGGAGAAAGTTTGAAAAAGGCTAAAATTGGCCACTCCTAGAGGTAAAATTCGAGGTGAGCCGTCTTGCTAGGATTTGGGGAAACCATTGCACCGTCTTCGAACAAGCGTATAGCTCTACGTGAAGTCGGTTGTCCCAACGACGTTATCCTAGAAGATGAGAAAATAGAGAGGAGGTGAGCCACCCCGCTGGGATTCGGGTACCCATTGCACCGATCTTCGAAAAAGCATGGGGCTCCATGTGAAGTCGGGTGCCCGATGGTGTTATCCAAGGGGGTTGAGAAGAAAGAGAGTCCGCCCAAGCCATTGGCGGTGAGCGGTCCATGTCCCTACCATCACTTATTCTTATGCGTTGGGCTTTGGCATAAAATGTGGTTGGTTGGTTGAGGTGTGCACATCGTTCCCACTAGGGGTGTAACACCCCCAAATTCTAATACAAGAATAAAGCATAAATCAACAATCTTTCTTACTAACCATACTGAAAATAAATGCGGAAGCGAAATCAAAACTTAAACTATGGGTGTTACGCCACACTCGGGTCAACTCACTGAACCCAAACGCAAAGGCAAAAAGAATCTATCTAACTATCAATGAATCTACAAACATTAAACAACCATAAATGACTAATCTCCAATATAATACATTACACAATCCACCAGTTCTAAAGTAATACCATCCGAAATATCACTATGCCTGTACAATGCGCTCTCAAAGCTAGCCACAGACTTCATTCCTGAAAACAATAAGATTTCAAAACGCAAACAACATTAGCATAAAAATGCTAAGTAAGGTTCACTTTGCCTTGTAAAATATGTACATTTTTAGTTTATACTTGTAAATAGGTTTTGAAACTCATATATACCACGGTTTACAAAATATTTTAGCCAAAGGCTTCGATGGAACACTTTCAAAGAACATTTGACCAGATAAGAGGTTTTTCAATAGGAGAGAGGGAGACACTACAAGTACAACTCACACCAAAACAAGGGTTTAAGATCATTTATTCCCCAAAAGTACGCACACCAAACCAAAGACAGGTTTTTCTTAAAATACAGCAATTGAGACTCTAGTTACAACACCAAGTAATGACAACTACTTTAAACCACGGCTTTTGTGAAGTAGTTTTCAAGTCAACGCATTAGATAAGATTCATAGTATATGAATCTCAAAATAGTTCTTTTTCCCAAGGATAAAATAGGCACTAGCCATAATACACTTAATCTCAATAAAAAAATTCATATTACATAAGATAGTAGATTTCAAGATAAGAGTACTTAACATTCCAGACCATCATAACCATTTCATTATACTCAAAACAAGACGTAGATAATAGCTCTCCAATAAGGAAGTATCTAATACTTTCAAAACTCTATAATCATTTCATAATCATTTCTAGTCATTTCCAAAACATAGCGCTAATAATATATGCCACTCAAAGTATAATACTTTCTCAAAACATATGTTACTATATAAGTATTAATGATTTCTAAATAACATTTCTCACAAGATATACTTCTCAACATAATAATAATTTCAAAACATATATTTTTCTCTCATTTGTATTTTCAAAACATAATATAGATATGGAGAAAATCATAACTTCATATAGCAATATTCATCAAGTAATCATTTCAAGTATAGACTTTCTCATAAATCATTCTCAAAAGCATATATGTCAATAATGATGGATAGGGATGAATTCAAATCATATTTTTCAAATATCAATATATCATAATAAACAAGTGGAGGTATCCCAATCATAGTCAATCACAAGTATGGAGATATCAATCTCAATCTCAATATCACAATAGTGGGGTAGGGACATCATCTCAGTGAAGCCCTAAGTGAACAACAACCCTCTAATGAACACAACATAACCCCCACTTTACCACAAGTGAAAACAGGACCACTACCTTAAGTGTACACACCTCCTAACTGGGATTCCAAGCCCAACAGGTAGTAAACCAGTCCTAGTAACCCATGATGATTTCTACTAGGTTACCCCTCAAATACTAACCTAGGATGATTTCTACCAGGTTTAATTCCAACATTTGGGCCTTAGCCCTCATCACAATTCACATCACAATCCAACAAAGAAATGGATAAACCTCCAAAATAAGTACATTTTTATATCATTCCTCCTAGATAGTAATATTCTTTCTAAATAGGTTTGCATAAATATTTTCGTTCCCCATAGGCTATTACAAAATATAATTTCTCAAACTCAAGTATGGTGTATAACTCGATGATAGTCATAACTATAACCGTAGAGTTTATTTCCAAAATAGTATTTATCCTCCAAATAGAATACATACACATACATATTTCAAAAATAGTATGTAACCTTCATATTAGAGTATATTTATATATTTAATCAAATAGGGTCACAAACCCTTACTTTCTCAAATCATTCAACAATGATAAATTTATATACACAAGAATAATTTTTCTCCAAAAACATATATATCCTCAAAAATAAATATACATATACATATATATATATATATATATATATATATATATATATATATATATACATATAGGGGTGCACTCTCGTGAGAACTCTCGCCCAGGTAGGAAATGAGAACGCTCCACAGTCGTCCACGTGTCCAGATCAACGAATCAGATGCAATTTTAAAAAAATGACGCGGTGGCATTTTCGTAAATAACTGGAACTTTGGTGCACCTAGTTTCACTTACAAGTGCACCTAGTTTCACTTAAAAGTGCACCTATTTTCACTTACAAGTGCACCTATTTTCGCACATATTTTAACTTACAAGTGCAAGTAATTTACCTTATTAATATTCATGCACCTATTTTCGCAAATACTTTCACTTACAAATGCAAGTAATTTACCTTGTTAATATTCATGTACCTGGGTGCAACCTAGGTGCACCTAGTTATAACATAGGTGCACCTAGTTATAACATAGGTTGCACCTAGTTATAACATTAGGTGCACTTAGTATTGGCTCACTGTACAATTCACTTGCACCTGTAATACATTTTACTTGCATCTGCAATACATTTTTCTTGCACTTGTGCAAGTAATTTACTTTGTTAACATTCATGCACCTGGTTGCAACCTATGTGCACCTAGTTATAGCAATAGGTGCACCTAGTTATAACATTAGGTGCACTTAGTATTGATGCTCATTGTATAATTTACTTGCACTTGTAATACATTTTACTTGCACGTGTGCACCTATTTTCACCTGCAGGTGCAAGTAATTTACCTTGTTAACATTTATGCACCTGGGTACACCTATGTGCACCTAGTTATAACATGAAGTGCACCTAGTTATAGCGTTAGTTGCAACTACATTCCGGACACGTGGCGCGCTGTGATTCGTTCTCAGTTCTCTCCTGGGCGCCCAGTTCTCACCTGAACGCGATCCTATACATATATATACATATATATACATATATATACATACATATATATATATATATATACATATATATACATACATATATATATATATACATATATATATATACATATATATATATATACATATATATATATATACATAGGGGTGTATTCAAGTGGGAACTGCTCCTTAGTTGAGAACTAGGGACATATATTAACCTTAGATGGTTGTTGATCGACGGTTGATATTTGTTCTTTTTTTAGATGGAATGTCGCTGACTTGGAATTATTTTATCAACTAAAAAGCGAGATGGGGGCATTAAGGTCATTGTGTGTGCACCTTATTATTGTTAATTACGTATTTTCCTCTTTCTCTTTGACACGGACACGATTTGGCATTCACTTTACGTATCCTGCATGAACTCTCCATGTTCCTACTTATCTTTGTGCCATTTCATCTTCCCGCAATGGGCGACGCAGTCGTGAGTCAAAACTCGAAGCGACATCGACCGGTGACTTGGGCTTGGTACAGATTTTGGTGGTTGGGTGGAGTAGGTGTTGGCGGGGGTAGTCATGGCGTCCAGATGGCTGCTGGAGGTTTACTGTCATTTTTTATTCCAGCGGGTAGTCGTGATGCTGCTAAGTAATTTATTTATTTTTTAACAGAAACGAATTAAGTAGTTTTTTTTTTCGTCGTGTGATTTTTGACTACGGGATAATTGAATTTGATGTTGGAGTATCCAGTTGGGGTTGTTTAGGCTATGTTTTTACAGTATGAAGGAGTTGGTAGACTTTTTAAAATCATTGTTTTTCTTTGGATTATGTTTCAGTTTTAAAAATTCACAGCAACATGCACATACCAATTCACAGCTTTGTTTGGGGACATGCATATACGTTAATTATAAATGAGCTACACTGCTGCCATACAACTTAGCATGCACTGAACTTAATCAAATTCAACAGTAATGAAAATAAATTATGAGAAAACAATGTCACTATTTATTATCAAATTCAATAACAAAGGAAATAAACTATGACTAACAAAAAGATCTATAGATTTCAAGAAATAAACTATGACTAACTAAAAGATTTACGCCTCGGGACAATTACGACTATCATGGTGTGCAAATTGCTTACAAGTCCTACACAACCGTTTAGCCTTAGTTGCTTTCTCGGCAACCTTCTCTCTTATCGATTTCAATCGCTTCCCAGACCCTTTATTCTTAGCAATGTTAGGTGGCCGAACAACAACATCATCTGCTGACTTTGGCGAGCCACAGAATGAATGGATAACACTTACCTTAGTAGTACTTGGGGTAACAACATTGTTGCTATTGGTGGATATCTCACTATGAGCTTTCAATAATGTTGCCAACTCCACCAGGCGGTCGGTATTTCCACATGCACGGCCAACACAATTGTAGAACTCATTCCAAACTTGGGTGAGTGCAGAATTTGGATCCGTAACAACACCTATGTTGTCTCCCCTACACACCTCGCCATCATAGGCTCGAGTCCATCTTGCAACAATATATTGAGACGGAATGATGTCTACGCGGGAATCCTTTAATAAGACAAACACATGCCTGCACAACAACCCAATCCTTTGAAACATTCGACATGTGCAATCAAATGACAGGTCAACATTCTTCGCGTACACATCAAATAATCCCCCATCACCATCTTCAACCACGAAGTGTATAGAATCGCCCTCAGCCATCTTAGATATGATTCGAGACGTGACACACCCCGCATAAATCTCCTCTTGCACATCATAGAAAATAGCTATGGTGTAAATAGTCGCGGCATGCCGCTAGATCTTCAACGGGGTTTTCATCTCTGGAAACTTGCTTTCACAATCTGCATTAAGCTTCGCTTGTTTATGCCGTTGGGTATCTATTGCAGCCTCGAATTGCAAGAAAAACTCCACTAAGCTAGCGTGTTTGCTAGTGTAACTCCCGAATACACTATTCTCTGCTTCTGACCGTGATGTAGTTCGTAATAACCCTCCCATGAAGACGTTGTGGAAATATGCAGGAATCCAAAATTCACGCACCTCAAACATTTGCTTGAACCATTTGTGCTCATTGAGCCCGTAATCCTCCATAATATGATGCCACCTAACCTCGAACTCTTCAATTTTAAGTTTCTCATTCCACACAACAGCATTTAATGCCCTACGAAACTCTTCGTTTTTTGCCAATGTTGACCCTACCTTCTCGCTAACCTTGGTCATGATATGCCACATGCAGAAACGATGGTGAGTTGATTCAAACACCTGTGCAACAGCACTCTTCATGGCGGGATCTTGATCGGTCACTGTCAACTGCGGCACATGCCCCATGCATTTCTTGAAATTCTCAAGCAGCCAGACGTATGATTTTACATCTTCCTTAGATATTAACCCTATAGCGAATGTAATGCATTTCTTGTGATGGTCCACCCCAGTGAAAGGGACAAAAACCAGGCTATACCTGCTCATATCACGTCAACGAACTAGGATTACGACTCATCAACATATTATGGCAGACACAACATTTTATAACCTACCATTTAAGCATCACAAATGGATATATAACCACTGGAAAAAAAAACAATCATGTCAACAGAATTCTGGAATGCACATTCGTCTACACTTTGCACACACTACCCCGCTCGAATTCATTATCAATAAATTACACCTATTACACTAATTAATATAGCCTACTTTGCACACACTGCCCTCATGCATTCAAATAAATATAATGCATAGTCCCCACAGTATATGTAGTGCACTCACATAGCACCCCCTATCATTCTCAAATCCCTGGACGCACACTAAAGGTTAATTACAATGTCCCTACTAACACTATTTAACACAATCACTATGCACACAACTTCATAATACTGTACACAAGCAAGAAAAAATAAATAAATTACCTGTTAGTACTGTATGTAGCATCAAACGACATTGCATCTCCAAATCGTGCAAAGTTCCTTCTAGCCTCTGGATCCGCCCAAAACACCCGACATAAATGGTCATACTCATCTACATCGTACTCGAAGTACATCTCCGGGCACACCTCTTTTTTTTGTCGATACTTGGCAAGTATTAGATGCGCATCTCCCGTCTCAATATAAGCTAACAAATCACGTCTGAAATTACAGAAATCAACACTCGTTGCCCCTATTTTTGAATAATCACCCACCATTTCTTTATATAGTTTAAAAGATTTAATCGGCCCAATATTTGCCTTGGCACAATTGGTAATGAAAGTCTGATGGCCAAGGTCCAACTTCCGCTTCACTCTCAAAAACGTTTTTGACACCTCCGAACACATACAATGATTATGCCGCTCTTCTAACGAAAACACGACAAACCCCCCACTTCCTACCCGCTTAAACACAATTCGTGCATTACACCCCACCCTATTCGATGTCCTACGCCTAATAACATCTGTCCCGGTTTCACCACGCGATCCATCCACCCCAATACTTAAAATAGTTGGTTGCTTAAACCCCTCACGGGAACACAACACGTACTTCATCAAAATCTCACCCTGCCTGTCCTTTTTTTCGGAGCTTCGACGTATATCAAACCCAACTTTTCCTGCATATTTTGCATAGAACTCAATAGCATATTCCAAATTTGGGAACCACTGTCCAACCGCCGGCTTAATTGAAGGATCGCAGACCGGAGTCCAATATTTTGTATTTCCTGGGGAAATTTGCATGTCACAACCTTCGGAACCACCAGTATGATTAGCATACTCTGCAAAACCAAATAATGTCATCAAATTAATAAGTCTTGTAATACAAGTTTATCATATGCACTCAACAAAGAGAACACATGCACACACCCTAGTTGGACTTTGCATAGGTACACCGTATCAAAGCGATAACAAAAACTCATCGGCTGTTGAACCTTCCATCGTCGTTCAATCTCTTCGTCGCTGACTTGCGTGTATCGCTCTCTGACAGTGCCGCTAACTCCCGCCAACAGAACCAAGCTCTGAACGGTCGAAATATACAAAGGTGATGAACTCCTTTTCTAATTAGATTTCCTATAATCACGCTAGAATATCAATAGAATAAGAAGAATATTTTGATTCTAATCACTTTGACAAAAATACCCCCTACAGTTACCCGGCTGATCAATTTATTTTTCATTCTTGAATACATCTCAACCATTGAATTCACATTAATTAATGGGTTGGATGAGTCCCTAGTTCGCAACTAAAGAATGGTTCCTACTTGAATACAAATCTATATACATACATATATATATATATATATATATATATATATATATATATATATATATATATATATATATATATATATATATATATATGCATAGATATAAACATTTATATAAATTAAATGTAGATAAATCCTCCAAATAAGTATAGTTTATGTTCTCCAAAGATAATATACTTTGACATAATTAATTGTACATAAGTTTTCAAGTATTATACTTTCTCAAAATATTTATATGATATTTTCAAATATGGCAGCTAAGATTATCAAACTAAGAATTTTATCAACTATAAACCCTTTTTAAAATAATAGTTTTCTCAAAACATAACCCTTTAAAAATGATATAATAATTAATTAAACTAAGATAATATCAAGAAGTTAGATTAGCTTAATTATAAATATAAAAAGAAGAAGGGGAACCCAGTTCCGTAGGCTGGTTTATTAGACCGAAACGGAAACCAGCAGCTCCATTTCGAAATGTCAGCCCCAAAGTCCACCTCAAAACACAACTCCAAGAATACATCAACAATTCCAAACTTTAAAACATGAACATACACTATTTTAAAAGCAAAATAGCACCATATTAACACATTTTTATGGATTTAAAGTAGCAAAAATAGCCAATAATTTCAACAATAAAACTTAGGGCAAAATAGTTTGGACATCCATAAATCCTTACCTCCAAAGTTACGTTAAAGTTCCAAAAATCCATCTCTTAATATTGTCTTCTACACCCTCCTTTTCTTTTCTCAAGCCAAAACACCACCATAAAGGAGGAGATGACTAGGATCATCTTGCTTCTTGGAGAAGAATTGTGAGAGAAGAGAGAGACACACGAAGGAAAATATGTGGGAAGGAAGATGAGTTGTGCCTTTTATAGCTAGGATTATTTGATGGGAAAAATTATGATTATTAAATTTTTGGGTAGAAAATTATGGGTAGAGATTTGGGCTCATTAAAAAACTATAGGGCTTAGGAATATAATATATTTTTGGGCTCTAGACTTTGATATTTATAAAAATGATGTTAACAGACTCCTCTCAGATATATTTTTGATAGAATATTTTTAGATCATAAAATATATTATTTAAAGCCTAAAGAAAAATAATTGATTTTAATAGCATTTAAGCTAAAAATATTTATGATTGAAAACTAAATTTTATTTTTGAAAGTGTTTGTATTAAAATAATATCGTTTATTTGAAATGATTTTACGGGGTATTACATTCTACCCCCTTAAAATAAATTTACGCATTATAAGACGGTTTTGAATAATTACCGCCGTCTACAATGTACTTTATAAGGTAGTTTCGAATAATAACCGTCGTATAAAACAAATTTATGCATTACATATATACTTTATATGACGGTTTTGAATAATGACCGCTATCGTAATAACCGCTGTTTTAAGTATTTATTAAAAAATAAAAATATATGTATATACGGCGGTTTTATTTAGAACCTTCGTATATACATGTATATTTACTTTTTAAAAATACTTTATACGACGGTTCCACGGGCAAACCGCCGTATAAATATATTATTAAATTTTTTTTTATAATTTCACAATTTTTAAATCTATAATATAAATTACAATAATATGCTATATATTAAATTTTATCAAATTAAAATGCTTACAATAATTCAATATTCAGAATAATACACTTTGATGGGGATATGGTTACCCGGGGGCCATTTCATCTGGAAGGTCTTGGCCCCAAGCGATGTGTCTATTTGTATTGCTAAGATACTGGCCCAATAAGAATACTGGAAGACTATTGGGCTATGGAAATAATGGAGTGTGTCCAGCATGTACGGTGCGCCCTCGCGCACCCTACCTACACCCCCATCTCTAGGGTACTGTATGGGGGGTGCCGCTGACCTGGGTGGCCACGTCGGTTGAAGAGCTGGCCCCGAGCGGCTGAGGCGTGCTTCACGCCCCTAGTATGGCGTCGAGCGTGCCACTCGCGCCCCCTCTTCTTGAGGTAGGGAGCTGTGGTGCATTGCAGTGTGTAGAGTGGTGTTGTATGGCATGATATTAGGGGGGGTTGGTAATTGAACCTGCCAGCTAGCGTATGGATAGCAAGATTAGTCCATCGGACTCCCCATGAAGTAGCGTGGCTAGCAGGGTTCAAGCATCCATTGAAGTACCAATGGCACCCCCACTGGCAGGGGTGGTAGTTTGGGTTGGTGTAGGTTCGAGGGTATGGGGGGGTGCCGCTGACTGCCTGGGTGGCCACGTCGGTTGGGGAGCTGGCCCCGGGCGGCTGAGGCGTGCCTCACGCCCCTAGTATGGCGTCGAGCGTGCCACTCGCGCCCCCTCTTCTTGAGGTAGGAAGTTGTGGTGCATTGCTGTGTGTAGAGTGGTGCGGTATGGCATGACATTAGGGGGGTTGGTAATCGAACCTGCCGGCTAGCGTATGGCTAGCAAGATTAGTCCATCAGACTCCCCATGAAGTAGCGTGGCTAGCAGGGTCCAAGCATCCACTAAAGTACCAATGGCACCCCCACTAGCAGGGGTGGTAGCTTGGGTTAGTGCAGGTTCGAGGTCGTGGCATGGAGGTATGGAAAGGGTAGTGATTGGACCCTATTGGATGACACATGACCAACAAGGTGAGCCCACTGATCTCTCCGTGGCATGGTGTGGCTCGAGGGGACCATGCACCCTAGCGCACCATAGGTGCCCCTATCGTCGGGATGGTAGTATGGGGTAAGAAGGGGTAGCATTGATGGTGGATGAGAAGGTGAAGACGTGGGTATAGAAACCAACTGGTGTACACTATATTGGAGGTGGGGGACTTGTGATGGGGATATGGGTACGCGGGGGCCCATTTCATCTGGAAGGTCTTGGCCCCAAGCGATGTGTCTATTTGTATTGCTTAGATACTAGCCCAACAAGAATACTGGAAGACTAATGGGCTATGGAAATAATGGAGTGTGTCCAGCATGTACGGTGCGCCCTCGCGCACCCTACCTACACCCCATCTCTAGGGTACTGCAGGGGGGTGCCGCTGACCTGGGTGGCCACGTCGGTTGGAGAGCTGGCCCCGGGCGACTGAGGCGTGCCTCACGCCCCTAGTATGGCGTCGAGAGTGCCACTCGCGCCCCCTATTCTTGAGGTAAGGAGCTGTGGTGCATTGCAGTGTGTAGAGTGGTGCGGTATGGCATGATATTAGGGGGGTTGGTAATTGAACCTGCCAGCTAGCGTATGGATATCAAGATTAGTCCATCGGACTCCCCATGAAGTAGCGTGGCTAGCAGGGTTCAAGCATCCATTGAAGTACCAATGGCACCCCACTGGCAGGGGTGGTAGTTTGGGTTGGTGCAGTTTCGAGGGTACCGCGGGGGGGAGGGGGGGGGGGGTGCCGCTGACTGCCTGGGTGGCCACGTCGGTTGGGGAGCTGGCCCCGGGCGGCTGAGGCGTGCCTCATGCCCCTAGTATGGCGTCGAGCGTGCCACTCGCGCCCCCTCTTCTTGAGGTAGGAAGTTGTGGTGCATTGCTGTGTGTAGAGTGGTGCGATATGGCATGACATTAGGGGGGTTGGTAATTGAACCTGCCGGCTAGTGTATGGCTAGCAAGATTAGTCCATCAGACTCCCCATGAAGTAGCGTGGCTAGCAGGGTCCAAGCATCCACTGAAGTACCAATGGCACCCCCACTGGCAGGGGTGGTAGCTTGGGTTAGTGCAGGTTCGAGGTCGTGGCATGGAGGTATGGAAGGGGTAGTGATTGGACCCTATTGGATGACACATGACCAACAAGGTGAGCCCACTGATCTCTCCGTGGCATGGTGTGGCTCGAGGGGACCATGCACCCCAGCGCACCATCGGTGCCCCTATCGCGGGGGTGGTAGTATGGGGTAAGAAGGGGTGGTATTGATGGTGGGTGAGAAGGTGAAGACGTGGGTAAAGAAACTAGGGCATGCAGGGACACGTGGAGGATAGATAGGGAAGGTCATCCGATGACGTACACTTGTCAACAATCCAGAAGGGCCTCTACATTATATAAGGCACCCTTCCCTCCCTTTAAGACATCACCTCGGGAATCACTTAATCCCCACTAGTGTAGTGGTATGGGTTCCTAACCTTCAACCTATATACCAGGGTTCGATTCCTAGCAGTTACAGTATTATTCTTAGTCCATTCCTTAGGCTATAGCTTGTACTATTTCTTTATTATTTGGGCCGCCATTCTCGGCCAATATCTCGGGCTTTGTACGTACTAACTTGGGTTTAGCGCCCCGTGTATTAATACTACTATTTTCCTACCCCCATTCTGTACCTCTATACCTGGTTTATGGTGGACCCGGTCCCAATAAAACCATCACACTTAAATATATATCATCAATCCCAACTATCAAATACAATATATTAATAACTAAATAACAATTCACTCTCATCATGTAGTTGTAATCCAAAAATCACAAAAACCTTTGCACCATAAATTTCTTATATGATCAATTTCTTTTTTTGAATAACTTTGAGTACCGAGGACCTACAAATTTAAAATCAATTTAAAAAGTTACTCCCTCCGTCCCATTTTACCTATCTTACTTTCCTTTTTAGTTTGTCCCATAATGGTGTCCACTTTCCTAAACTAAACACCACTACTATTCTATTTTTCCAAAATTGCCCTTATGTGTATTTCATAACTTTAAGTTAATTTATTGTACTTTGTACTATGTAGTACATGTTGTAGTCAAAATGATAAGACTATTTTTACTCATTTTACCTACTTTTCTACTCTTTATTTAAACAACCAAGATAATTTTGTTCTTTAAGTTTTAATTTTTCATTCTTGATGAGCTAAATTAGGGGTGAGCATACTTATCGAAAAAAAAAATGACGAATTCAATAACCGATATCGAAACGATAAATTTTTTTTGTTTCCGGCCAATTATCGGTTATTAGTTTTAATTGATAAATTCGCGGTTAAAAATTTTTCGTTATTCGATAAATCTATTATGGGCGTTCAAAATTTCGATTATGCAATAAATCGGTTTTAAATGGGTTATGACATTCTATTTTTCAATAATTGACATAACCGATCGAAAATCAAACTTCAATTTTTGGTCAATTATAAAGATTTAAAAATAGTTATCAATTATTGATCGTAATTGACCTGCGTTCACCCCTAAACTAAATACTCCATAAATATTACTCCCGGTTCACTTGAGAAATTTAAATTACGAGTAATTTTTTAACAGAGACATAATCACTAGTCACTACATAAGCTAAATACCCATGCTTCTGCATAACCAAAGGAACTTGACAATCACATTTGTAATGGTATAACTAAAACATTAATGGAGAAAGCTTCCATTTAAAAACAAAGTTAAACTTTCATAGGAAAAATCAAAACAATCCTGAAAGTAGCCTAATCACACAATACACAATACTGAGAATATGAAATTAAAAAAAAAAAAAAAATGAACATATGAACAGAGCATATTTTACACTAATTACACAATATATAAGCATTAAAAAAACAAGAACAGAGCATATTTTACACTAATTACACAATATATAAGCATTAAAAAAACAAGCATTGCAACCCTTGAATAGATTACATGGATCAATTTATAAAAAATAAGCAAAACAGACTACTCTAATCATCATAGTGTCTCCTGCCATACACTTCAACACAAATACATTACAAAAGCAGCAGTGCTAGATACAAATGTTCATCAAAAATACAAATACAATTAAACTTCATACCAGAACTTTACAACTACAAGTACACTTCACCAAGCAACCTCATTTTCAAAACTTTACTTCTGGAGACTTGAAATTGCTTCATCTAAGACTTCTGGATCACATGAGATAGTGGTAGGTAATAAGCCTTCCCGTGCTAACTTTAGCTTATTTATGTGTGGCAGCTTATAATTGTTCCCTCCGAACTTTTTCATAACTTCAACCATACATAGTTGCAATGTTAGAAAAACATTACTAAGACTTTCTACCGAGATTTCATTAAAAGCTTTATGAGTTGCAGCAACTAGTTCATCCACATTGCGAGGAGCTTCTTGATGTTGTAAAGATTGAAGAGCTCTAAAAAAACCAAGATCCAATACATTCATGTCTGGACTATTTGGAGGTTGACAAGTTAAGTGAATATCAAAGCCATCTTTCTTTGCAGCCTCCAAAAATTCAGCATCGTTCATACTAATATGTGGTCGTGCATTATCTTGTTGAATATATATAGTCTTTGAACTACTTAGAGGCCATTTTGCACGTATCGCAGGCAATACATAATCAATCAACCATTTTCTTGTAACTTCTTTATTTACATATTCAATGAGCTTAGTTTCTAAGGTTCCAGCTTCCCGGTTCTTACTTCTACGCTTAGCAGGTTCTTTATAAACAAATGGGAACATCCCAATTTTCCCATCAAACATTTCATTTCTTTCTAAATCAAACCGAGGGCGAGCAACAGCACAAAGAAACATAACTTTTGTTATAAACTTTTTACTTTTACAAGTACGATATGGTTCATCTTCCTCAGGCAGTAGGTAATATTTTTGAGAAGTTCTTAAGAGGAAAAACCATTTCTCATCTATATGAACGCGGTCATACATATCTATGAAACATGGATTATTATGAGACGAACTTGAATCAATCATAGATATGCAGAACTGTAATCTTACCTTCCGGTTTTCCACTGTTAACATAGGCTTGATAGCATTTGAATGGGATTTCAAAGATCCATCCTTAACTCTCCGGTGAAGGCTTGTTTTTGACATGCTTAGTGCACTAGCCATAGAACGAATTGTTGTCCGGCGATTCAATGGGATTCTAGCAACATCTTCAGGATTAATCGCAATCCTTTTCCTTCCAACATTACCTGACAAGTTTAAACAAATATCAACCGGAACACCATTTACAACACAAGCAATCCCTTTTTTCCATATTCGACTAACAGTTCTTGTAGACACAGAATACATATTTGCAACTTCTTTAACTGAAGCATGTTTTACTTTTCCATTCACACTGTGTTTTAACAATGTTTCAAAAATAACATTTCTCTTATCCTTAGAGCATCTCGTGCTTACATGAACACCATTAGAACTCTCTTCTTGTATAAACTCCATTAGTAGACTAAGAATTTTTTGTTTGTAATACAGAAAACCTCTCTGTTATGAAGTACTCTAAGAAAGAAATCAAAAAAGGCTTCCTAAACTATATATACAGAGTACTAATACACACTAAGCATTCTATTGACCATAAGTTAAAAAAAATAGAGTATTTTAATCTGTAAATGTCATATCAAAAATTGGCAGAAAATTTTACCGCTATTTTTTTCTCAGTTTTGGTGATGCTACTGCATATATAGATAGAAACTATGGAGTAATTTTTCTTTGAGAAGTACAGAGTATAAAAAGGGGTTCTCTATATAATCATCAAAATTAAAAAAAAAATTGAGTTTAAAAAAAGAGTGAAAAAGATAGATTCAAAGTTAAAAAAATTTCCGTGCTCTGTAATTCAAATTTGTGTGATACTAGGATTTGAGATTCAATAAAAAAAAATTAAAAAAACCCTAAATTGAAGGAGAACTAAGAATAACTTTTCAAAAGTTTTAATCTTAAAGTATCTATTTGTAGGGAAACTCCATAGATTAAGTGTAGATTAATAACCTTGATATCAATTTTTTAAATTGATTGAAAGATTGCAAAGCCCATGCTCCAATTTCATCAAAACTCTATTTTTGTGTGTTGAAATCTCTACGAAATTAGGTGATGCGTATATTCAATATCTTCCCATATGAGTACGGCGATGTAGATCTCAGTCTTCATGGAAGAAAGAATTTTAGAATTCAGAAAAAATTGGAACTAGAGAAACGAAAGAGAAAGAGAAATAAGTATTCCGTAGAAAAGTATGGTTTGGAGAAGAAGAAAAGCGTATGGTTCCTTCCAGACTTTGGTGGATTATTGAGTGGCTGGGAGAGAAAAAAGGAAGGGCAAAATTGGAACACACATTACTTTTACTTTGTTGCCTAAAAATCCGTGCAAAATGAAAATAGGACAAGCATTACGGGACTGAGGGAGTAGTATAATATAAAGAATTAAATCTAATTTTTAAAAATATATTGAAGTGATCATTATTTACCTTTTCTAATCCTTCATCTAATTGTATTTGTAAATTTCAAACATATATTTCATCACATAATAACCACACTCAACGGATCCGGGTTGTTTCGGGCACTGCAACAAATTTAGAGTACAATACTAATGCGACAAAATAAACTATACTTAACATGCATTCTATATAAATATTAAATACATACTTGACATTTAATCCATATCGTGGATTTGATTTTATTTGACTTCAGTTTCCTTTTTACTTGTAATGTTTTGAGTGCACTATTCAAATAAAAAAAATACATGTATTTAAATAAATGACATAACATAACATACTACTTTGCAATATATAAAAATAAATGGTTTACCTACTTGTCAATTACTTTCTTAATATCTGTACGTTCTTTGTTTCCTTCAATAGAATCAAAAGAGTACACTTTCAACTATTCAAGATAAATTACATACAATATCCAATGATTTTTTTTTTGAACATCAATATCCAATGATTACTGGATACAAATTTATTATCTTCTACTATAATAAAGCAGAACCATTTAGTAAATAAAATCAGGAAAATATTATCGCCAAGTGAAAACACTGTGTTTTGGACAGATAATTATTCAGCTAAATTATATTCAATGCGCCGTTTCAAAAATCCATCAGTTCAAATTGATTACACATTACACAGGTTAGCATTAGCATTCCAATGTAATATGATATTAAATATTCAAAGAAACCATTGGCTGAATAAAAAGTTAGTATTCCATCGATTAGCATTCATAATAACATTAAATATCCTTCTATATTTAATGAGTATGAAATAGATTAAATACAAATTTAAATATAAAATACGAATTAAATTTAATTACTAGCAGCCTTTCAGTATAGAAAGAAAATCCATTAATGTCATATCCAGTGTAAGATATGACTTGCATCCGAGGACCATGAGCCAACCATTGTATAGTTTCAGAAACATTATTATCAGCAGCAACTTTAGTTTTAAACCACTCTACAAAAGAACGATTATGTTCACTTGCAATCCACATGTTATTTCTTCGAGGATTTTGCTCCTTTACTAGGGACACGTGTTCATCCATATAAGGCTCAACTTCACTCATATTATGCAAGATGTACAAATGAGCTTGTTCAACATCTTCACAATTCATAGTCAACACTTTGCCTCTATGAGTACCCTTACCTGTTATTCTGCCAATCTGGCGATACTTGGGGAGACCAATAGCTTCTACACCTGCCAAGTATTCAGTACAAAATTCAACAACCTCTTCAGCTACATAGCTTTCAACAATAGATGCTTCTGGCCTATATCAATTCATAACATACCCTTTTAAAACTTTCATGTACCGTTCAAATGGATACATCAACCTCAAGTAAGCTGGACCACATTGTCTGATCTCTCTCACCAAGTGTACAAGTAAATGAATCATTACATCAAAAAAGGAAGGTGGGAAGTACATCTCTAATTGACATAATGTAATAATGATTCCATTCTCCAATTCATCTAATGTGTGAGGGTCAATAACTTTCCCACAAATTGCGTTGAAGAAGAAACACAATCTTATAATTGTGCGTCTCAATTTTTTAGGAAGCGCAGCTCGAACATCCACCGGTAATAATTGTTGCATTAAGGCATGACAGTCATGAGATTTCAACCCCACCAATTTTAAATCTTGGAGGTTCAGAAACCTTTTGATATTTGGTGAATACCATTGTGGCACTTTAACACCATGCAAACAATCACAAAAACTTTTTTTTTTCATTTCTTGACAGAGTATAAGTAGTTGGAGGCAAGTAAGTCTTCTTCTCCATAGGGTGCGGAGCTAATTGGGGTCGTATACCCATTTCCACCAAGTCTAATCTAGCCTTTAAACCATCTTTAGTCTTATACTTTATATCTAGAAGTGTTCAAACAAGACTATCACACACATTTTTTTCAACATGCATAACATCAATACTATGTCTCATATCTAACAACTTCCAATATGGAAGATCAAAGAATATTGATCTTTTTCTCCGTGGACTCTTTTCAGCTGGATGTATTTCAACATTAGATTTTTTCACTTCTTGCCTTTTTGAGATTTAAGCTTTTGAAACTTGCTAAAAATAACATTTAAATTTTTTACTCGTTCATAAGCTTGCATCCCAATTAGTGCACGTGGAGCATCAACATATTCTTGTAACCCATTAAAAGCCTTCTTTAATCTGCGATAAGGGTGAAATCTATCAACAAACCTCTGATGACCCATGCAGACCGTCTTTTTTCCATGAACAAGTTGTTGATAACATGTATCCTCTTCACATATAGGACATGCTTTATGCCCTTTTAACACTATACCCAGACAAATTGTTGGAAAGTCATTTATTGTGCAAAAGATCATTGCATGCAACTTAAATGACTCTTTTCGATATGCATCAAATACTACCACACCTTCATCGCACAACTTTTTCAAATCATTAATCAAAGGTGCCAAAAAGATGTCTATATCATTCCCCGGTTGTTTTGGTCCAGAAATCATCAAAGACAAAAGTATATATTTGTGTTTCATACATAGCCAAGGAGGTAGATTATAAATAACCAACATAACAGGCCACGAGCTGTGCTTACTACTAAGATTACCGTGTGGATTAATTCCATCGGTACAAAGTCCAAGTCTAAGATTTCTTGCCTCATTGCCAAATTCAGGAAATAAATGAGTTAATACCCAAAATGGTCCTCCGACTATTAGCTAATACTCGATTTAGTCCCAAAGTATTTTTCGTACCCAATTTAATCCTTTATCTTTAAAATCACACCCAATTTCGTCCACCGTTACAATTGCCGTCATTGAACCGTTATTTTGAGGGCAAAATAGTCATTTTACTTGGGCAAAACCTGTTTCTTCCTCTAATATCTTCCTCTAGTCTCTGTAGAGACTCCATTTTGGTTGCTTAAACAAATTATATGAAAGGCGGCAAAGCGAGGAGCCAAGGGTTACTGGAAACACATTCCTGAGATTCCTAAGATTTCTTAAATTAACGGCATGAACAATTACGCGGTGGTGAACCAATCGAAGGAGCCGAGGGTTCAACAGAGCTACAGTGTAGGATCGAGCAGGGGTCCAACGACAGGGAGCATTACCAGGAGCTTCTGAAGGCGGCGTCGATGAACAGCATGGAGGGTAAGATCGAGCTGGAGAGGCTGATGTAGCAGTACATGAAGCAGCAGCAGGCGGCGGCGGTGATGGCGATGAGGTCGTCGCAAAGGGTGCGGCGGCGGCGGCGATAGTGATGAAGTCATCGTAGAGGGTGCGTCGGCAGCGGCGATAGCGATGAGGTCGTCGCAGAGGGTGCGACAGCGGCGGCGATGGCGATGTGGTCGTCGCAGAGGGTACGGCGGCGGCGATGGCGGCAACGGTGATGAGGTTGTCGTAGAGGATGCGGCGGAGCAGCAACGTCGCGACGTGGAGGATCGATGAGGAGAGCGTCGGCGGCGATTTTGATCAATTTTTTGTTATATATTCAGTGAAATTGAATTAAAGCTTTGTAATTGTAGTTGATTTTGGCTTGGGAGCAGGTGCTTTCCATTCCACCTGAACCAAACGCCCCTTAAAGAAGGCTTCATAAATTTAAATGACTTATTTGCCCTTGATATTAACGGTGGAAATGATCAATTTCTAACGGTGGACGACATTGGGTACCGTTTCAAAAGACAGAGGATTAAATTGGGTACGAAAAATACTTTGAGACTAAATCGAGTATTAGCTAATAGTCGAAGGACCATTTTGGGTATTAACTCGAAATAAATTATCAATTGTTTTCCATTGAAGAGAATCAGTTGGATGTCGAATCTTCCCATAAGAAATTTTTTGATTTGCATGCCACGTTAGGTTTTTTCGCATCACTTGGATTTGCAAACAGACGTTTCAATCTTGGAACTATTGGAAGATACCACATCACTTTAACTGGGGGCCCATTCAAGATCACTTCACCATCAACATCCTTCCTTTCTTTGTAACGTGATGCCCCACATATTGGACACACATGGGACGCTTTGTATTCGTTTCTAAACAATACACAACTGTTACAACAAGCATGTATTTTTTTATATTCCATACCCATTGGGCACAAAATCTTTTTGGTCTCATATGAACTTTTCGGAAGTTCATTACCTTCCGGAAACATATCTGTTAAAATCTCTAGTAAGGCCGTAAAATCCTTATCGCTCCACCCATTCCAAACTTTTAAGTTGGATAGTTTTAAAACAGCTGATAACCGTGTATATTTACTACACCCTGGCCACAAAGGTTTCTAAACATCACTTGATAAGCTATTCAACTCTTCTGATCGATTAATGAACTCCTCTCCGACATCACGAATCATATCTTCTAATCGATCCTCTGTGTCCTCATCTTCATATCCTTCGGTCTCAACATATGTGCTAGATGTATTTGACAGATCTTCTCCATGCCATATCCATTTTGTATATCATGGATTAAATCCATTACAAATTAAATGGTCGAGTATATCATCTTCATCCAAATTTATACCATTACAACACTTCGTACAAGGACAAAGGAAGTTCTCGCAATTGTTAGGAAGATTTTTTTTTTTGCAAATTCTAAAAATTTTTTAACCCTATCTTCATACTCATCACTAATACGAGATGCAATTATCCAACTCTAATCCATTAAAAAGGACTTCCTGTTAGGGAAGTTAATGTATAGTATTTAATTGGCAATTTATTTGTTAATTAAGTGGTCTAATTAATTATGCCTAAGGTATAATTTTTAGTGTTGTTTATTTGCATGGGATGTGTGGTTTATATTTATTCAAACAAAAAAATGTCAAAGATGAGAAAATCAAGGCAAGATGTAATTGAGTTACCTTGAATTGAGGAGATCAAATACAGGGAAGGAGCTCAGGAATTCAAGTATAAATAGAGCTGAAGCTTCAGAGTTTGAATTGCTGATTTCGTACAAAAGATCGCCAAGTTCTCTGCTGTTTTAATATTAGCTTTAGCCTACTGTTTTACTATGTATAGTCTGTTACACTAATACAGACTTAAGTTCATTGTAATATGCATGGCTTCCTAGACTAGTTATGTGCTGTGGTCTTGTTTCCTACATCAAGTGGAAAGCTTGTTGATTGGCCCGGGAAAGCTGGAGAAGTTGACACACTACCAACTCAGGAGATGGTGATGTTTGTAGGTGTAAAAGATTAGGCCATCATTGTGGATGGATATCTGGTGAACCTTGTAACGGTTTGATCATCTAGTGGAGTTGGATTTCACCTTTGTGTGGCCTTGCAGACGTAGGAGAAGTGCTCTGAACTGCGTAAACATATCCTGGTTCCATTTATATTTTCTGCACTGTTTTTTATTACGTATCTAATACAATTATTAACACAGATGTTTAATTTGTTTTAAAAACAAAGTAGGAACCAAATAGGATATCACCTGCATTCAAGATTCACAATCTTTCAATTGGTATCAGAGCCTGGGGACTTAATTTATTAGTCTAGCGATCTGGGTGCTTTGTGTTTCTTGAACTTAGGTTTTCACATCTTTCGTGTGTTTTCTTTGTTTTGGCTTATCTGTTTTTGAACGTTCTAATTGTTTGTCAAGTGTTGCAGAATGGATAGGCACAAGCCACCGGAATTAACAGGGGATAATTACTCCTATTGGAAAGCTCGTACGAAAATGCACCTTAAGGCTCAAGGTGAAATGGTTTGGAGATCTGTACTGACTAGATGTGAACATCCAACTAAGCCTGGTGCAACGGCAAATGATCCACTTGCGATGAAGCCTGAAACTGAGTGGACTATACCAGAAATGACTTTGGCAAATTATAATAATAAAGCTATGGATACTGTTTTCTCTTTAATGCAAGAGGATCAGTTTTCTCTTATTGCAGGTTGAATTGTGACTCAGCAAAAGAGGCTTGGGAAATATTAGAAACAACCTACGAAGGCACAAGTGATGTGAAATAGTCAAAGTTGCAACTGTTAAATTCTGACTTTGAAAGTGTTAAGATGAAGGAAGAAGAATCCATAGAAGAGTTTCATGCAAGAATCCAGGAGCTTGCAAACCGTGCTGTAGTACTCGGTGAACCATTTTCTGAGTCAAAACTGGTAACGAAGATACTCAGATCTCTACCTCACCGGTTCAGAATGAACGTAACAGCCATCCAGGAAAATGCAAGTTGGGAACGTAAATCTGTAGCTCAATTAATGGGCAATTTACGAACCTATGAAATGGAGATGCTGTCAGATCACAAGAAAAAGGACAAAAACGTTGCCTTCACTGCTGAAGGAGATGACCCTGAGTCAGACCCGGAAGAGTCAAACGATGATCCTGTAGTTTTTATATCAAAACAATTTTCTAAAATTTTGAAACAGGCAAAGCAGAGAACCAGTTCACGTGGAGGAAAATCACAAAGCCAGAAATGATAAAGTTCCAGTTCATCAAAAACCAGAAATGGTAGCTCACAATCAAAAGACAAATCAAATGTCAAGAGTATCCGTTGTTTTGAGTGTGAAGGGTTCGGCCATGTTCAAGCGGAGTGTCCTACATATCTCAGGAGAAAAAAATCCATGACTGCTGTAACGTGGAGTGACGATGAATCTGACGCCTCTGACACAGAAGAAATCTCAGGAAATTTTGTCGCTTTTACAGCTGTGTCTGTTGCAGGTTTTGAAACTGAAGAGGCTGCTGATTCAGAATGTGGTGAATACACATCAGCTGAAGACAAAGACCTATCAGCTCCCTCATTTGAGCAAGAATACAAAAAATTATACTTGAAATGGGAAATTTTGTTAAAAGTTAATCGTACTTTGTCCAATCAGGTCAAAATGTTAGAAAATGCTCAAAATGTCTATAAAAGTCAAGTATTAGATAGAGACCTAATGATAAAAGCAGGTCTAGATCTTGAAAAAGAGCTTAAACAGGAGCTGGAAACGCTGAAGAGGCAAATACAGATGATGGATAATTATAACACATCCACATTTGATCAAATACTTGATTCTAGAAGGAAGTCTACCATAAAGTTTGGCTTGGGATTCACAGGAAACAGGAATCGCAACAACACCATTTTTGTCAAAGCTGCTACTGCAACTACAAACATACCCGAATCTAGCACGGCTCGACAACACCATGTATGTGTTTAGTTTTGACAAATAATTGCCAAAGGGGGAGATTGTTAGGGAAATTAATGTATAGTATTTAATTGGCAATTTATTTGTCAATTAAGTGGTCTAATTAATTATGCCTAAGGTATAGTTTTTAGTGTTGTTTATTTGTATGTGATGTGTGGTTTATATTTATTCAAACAAAAAAATGTCAGAGATGAGAAAATCAAGGCAAGATGTAATTGAGTGAGTTACCTTGAATTGAGGAGATCAAATACAAGGAAGGAGCTCAGGAATTCAAGTATAAATAGAGCTGAAGCTTCAGAGTTTGAATTGCTGATTTCGTACAAAAGATCGCCAAGTTCCCTGCTGTTTTAATATTAGCTTTAGCCTACTGTTTTACTATGTATAGTCTGTTACACTAATACAGACTCAAGTTCATTGTAATATGGCTTCCTAGACTAGTTATGTGCTGTGGTCTTGTTTCCTACATCAAGTGGAAAGCTTGTTGATTGACCCGGGAAAGTTGGAGAAGTTGACACACTACCAACTCAGGAGATGGTGATGTTTGTAGGTGTAAAAGATTAGGCCATCATTGTGGATGGATATCTGGTGAACCTTGTAACGGTTTGATCATCTAGTGGAGTTGGGTTTCACCTTTGTGTGGCCCCGCAGACGTAGGAGAAGTGCTCTGAACTGTGTAAACATATCCTAGTTCCATTTATATTTTCTGCATTGTTTTTTATTACGTATCTAATACAATTATTAACACATATGTTTAATTTGTTTTAAAAACAAAGTAGGAACCAAATAGGATATCATCTGCATTCAAGATTCACAATCTTTCACTTCCTAAAACATTAAATTAATTAGCAACTAAAGCAAATTAATTGCCAAGTACCTTGTAGTCCAGTGGCATCAAAATTTCCAAAGGAATTTATATAAAAAATATATTATTTATAATATATATTTATTTATTAATTAATTATACATAATATATATTTATATTTATTTTAAAATGTTCGATTTTCGGTTTGGTTGTTAACCGAACCGTTCGATTCTTCTAAAATTAGAATCGTTTATTTTTTCGGTTTTAAACCAATTTGGTTCAGGTTATCCATACCGTTTTGCCTAGCCATACCCTAACGTTTTATTTAACTATGTACTGGTTGGATTTGGTTTCTTTTTCTCTTATAGATATTTTATAAAGCACCTCCTACGCATAAATAAATCTATACACAAGTGTGATTTAGCTAGAGAAAAAGAAATTCACAAATAATTAAATAACATATATTCTTGAAAAGAAAATATTCAGGCATACAATATCACATAAAAATAAAAAACTTTTAATAATCCAAAATCATATATAATAATAATATTAAGAAAGCACATGAAGATTCTTAAACCCTAGCACATTAAGACATTCTATGCACAATTTTATAAAATAATACCCTAAAATTATTAAAATATTATACAAGAATTTTAAACCCTAGAATTATTAAATTACTCTATGTATTTTTGAAAAAAAAAATCAAATTATAAAATAAAAATACAACAAATATACGTAAATTATATACTTGAGCAGCGGCAACGGTGGCGTGTAGCGGCGACGGGGGTATCCAGTAGCGACAGCGGTGTGCAGTGGTGTGAGCAGCGGCAGCATGCAGTGGTGTGAGCAGCGGCGACGTGCAGTGGTGTGAGCAGCGGTGACGTTACGGTGGTGTGCTTTTCGGCGTAGTCTGTAGGAGGATTAGCGTAGTCTAATTTGTTCTGCAGTTCACGCTTAATTAGTGTCGTCTCTAAGCGTAGTCTAATTAGGAGGATTGTATGTATAGTAATGAAGATAGAAGTGCAGCGCAATACGTATATATACCCTAATCTAAAAACCTAAAAAATCTTTTTTAAAAAATATATATAAGGCGGTTGGTGTAATTAATTTAACAGCCTTATATATATTTTTAGTTAGTTAACTTATATTTTAAGTTAACTTATTATTAGTTAACTTCTATATTTTTCAGTTAACTTATTTAAGATATATATTATAAAAAATTAAATTAAAATTTTAAATTATCACATATACGGCGGTTTGTGTGTGTGTGTATATATATATATAGGATTGCGTTCAGGTGCGTACTGGCTGCCCAGGAGAGAACTGCGGACGAATCACAGCGCGCCACGTGTCCGGAATGTAGTTGCACATAACGTCACGTAATGTTATAACTAGGTGCACCCAAGTGCATAAATGTTAACAAGGCAAATTACTTGCACCTGCAAGTGAAAATAGGTGCACACGTGCAAGTAAAATGTATTACAAGTGCAAGTAAATTGTACAATGAGCATCAATACTAAGTGCACCTAATGTTATAACTAGGTGCACCTATTGCTATAACTAGGTGCACATAGGTTGCAACCAGGTGCATGAATTTTAACAAAGTAAATTACTTGCACAAGTGCAAGTAAAATGTATTGCAGATGCAAGTAAAATGTATTACAGGTGCAAGTGAATTGTACAGTGAGCATCAATACTAGGTGCACCTAATGTTATAACTAGGTGCAACCTATGTTATAACTAGGTGCACCTAGGTTGCACCCAGGTGCATGAATATTAACAAGGTAAATTAATTGCATTTGTAAGTAAAAGTATTTGCAAAAATAGATGCATGAATATTAATAAGGTAAATTACTTCCACTTGTAAGTGAAAATAGATGCGAAAATAGGTGTACTTGAAAGTGAAAATAGGTGCACTTTTAAGTGAAACTAGGTGCACTTTTAAGTGAAACTAGGTGCACCAAAATTCCAGTTATTTACGAAAATGCCACCGCGTCATTTTTTTAAAATTGCATCTGATTCGTTGATCTGGACACGTGGACGGCTGTGGGGCGTTCTCATTTCCTACCTGGGCGAGAGTTCGCACCAGAGTGCAACCCTATATATATATATATATATATATATATATATATATATATATATATATATATATATATATATATATATATATATATATATATATATATATATATATATGTAAGTAAAAAAATAATAAAATATTTACATTAATGTATATGTGGTTAAGGTAAAATAAAAAATATATATTAAGGTATATACGGCAGTTAATTGTATAACCGCCGTATATACACCAATTAAAAACAAAATAAAAAAATTAATTAGAATATATACGGTGTTTATTGAAGAACTGCCGTCTATTATGTGACATAAAAAATTAGTTAAGGTATATATGGCAGTTATTCAAAGAACCGTCGTCTGATAAGTGACGTAACATAATTAATTAAGGTATATACAGCAGTTATCTAGATAACCGCCGTCTAATATGTGACGTAAATACGTAATATCACAAACTATATTAGATGGCGGTTATTTAAATAACCATCATCTGTTAAGTGCCGTAGTAAACTAACTCTGTAGTAGTGTGGATATGTCAAAGTTTACCCAAGCTTTTAAGCCTAAAAGGCGTGTTACAAATTCAAGGTAAAGCATGCAGTTCGAGGGCTAATCATGGGGTTGGTCTACATAGGCTTTTAAAAAGGCTTGTAAATAGATCCTAAATAGGCTTTGAGCCTATTTAAGGCCTACATTTTAAGCCTTTTAAAGTGTATTTGTACAAATTTTACAAATGACAAAACCATAAAAGTTCATATTTCATAATGCATTATCCAGCAGGACCAACACCACAAGTAAAAGTTCGTAATACAAAATTCAACAATACAAATTCTGCACCACAAGTCCATAATACAAAAGTCCAACGGATCAACACAACTACAGAAATACAAGTTTAACAACAACAAAAGCATCAATCCGCAATACAAACATAATAACAACAATGTAAACATAATAATATTTAAACTTCAAATGAAACAAGTCATGGCTTAAGCATAATCTCCTCTTGTCCAGAATCCTCCTACACAAACACAATTAAAAAAATTGATAGTAAACAAGTAAGTCCACTACAAGATAAAACTTTAAACTTTAAAAAAGTACTAAGTAGTAATATAAAATAAGATTCTTACCTTTTCTTTTTTCTTCAGCCCATACTTGTTACGAAGCCAATACCCACCACAAATAAGAGCTTCAGTAGATTGTTCATTTAAGCTAGCACGATATTCATCAATCACCATTCCCCCAGCACTAAATGTGGATTCAGATGCCACACTTGAAATAGGAACAGCTAGTATATCAGCAGCCATCTTTGACAAAACTATTATCTTTCCACGATCCCAAGGCACAAAAAGATGAAGACGAAGAAGAATGAATAACAAGATTTTCATCAAGATAAGTCTCCAACTCTGATTTTGTAAGAGGAATTGATTGACTTTGGTGGATCATAGTCAATATCTCTTGCATCCCTTTATCCATTTGTCGTACACCATGAACCACAATGGTGCTTTCAACATTTAATTCACTATGTCCACTAGTAGAGGAAGCATCTTGACTATACAAGTTCACATAATCAAGATATAATTCTTCTAATGCCCTTTTCACCCTTTCCACATTCTTTTCAGCATCACTTTATGTTTTATTCAAAAAGGGAAAAGTTATCTTAATACCATTTAACTTCATCATTGGATCTAAAACACATGCAATAGACATTAGCAAATTACATTCCCCCCAATATTTCTCAAATTTTGCTTTCATATGTATTGCCATCTCACTCATGAACATATCAAAAGACTCAGCTGCATTATCAATAACCTTTTTCACCCTTTGAATTTCAGCAAGATACAAGTTAGAAGTAGGGTAATCACTACCTGATATGACATGTGTGGCATCGTTAAAAACCTCCAAAAGTTGACAAACCTTTTCAATCTTGTCCCAATCCTCAAATGATGGTGCATACTTATAATGTGGCTCTTTTTCATTGTAATATGAAAAGACGTGTTTAAATTTAGCCATAGTACACAACATCAAGTATGTAGAGTTCCATCTTGTTGGACAATCAAGAACAAGTTTCCTCTCTTTTAATCCTTTTTAATTCAACAACTTCATGAAATGATTTTAGCCTTGCATCTGAAGAATTTATAAACTTGACACTTTCAGGAACATTGAGAATGACATCTTTAATAGTGCTAAAGCCGCAACAAATTTAGAATGTGAGCACAACATCTAACATGGAATAATTGTCCATCAAGTACCATCTTACTACTCAAATGGCATCTACTTTAAACTGCGTACGTAGACACAGAAAATTTGAACCGAAAAATGGACCGATTAAATTATTATTGGGCTCAGTTTGAGATGGACTATTGGACCAATTTAATTAATTGGGCCATGATAATTAACTAAATTTAATAGCCCAATTAAATTGTTGTTGGGTTATTGAATTAATTAATTGGTTCAAGCCCGATTTATATTCGAATTTAATTATAATTATAATTATAATTTAAATATAATTTTATTATATTTGAATTTAATAATTATAATTTAATTTAAATTTGAATTAAATGATAGAATCTTGAACTTAGACTTGATTTTGGCAAGGTTCATTTCCTTAAATAATTAATTAATTTAATTAATTAATTAATTATTTAGGGAGTTTGTTGAGGGATAGTGGTTACATCTTCCACTATAAATAGAGCCCTCATTTCACACCCCAAAACACACTTGAAGAATTGAAGAACCTAGAAAAGCTCCGGATTGAAGAAATCAAATCAAGCTAGAGAAGATTGAAGATCAAATATCAAAGAAATCAAGCTAAGTGAATTAACGATCAAGCAAGTTAAATCAAGTGGACTGAAGATCAAGCCAATTTGAGTCCGGATGTCCTTCAACGAAGATCAAGCAACAAAGCCCTTCTTTGAAGAACAAGTCGCGTTCCGGAGGCCCTTCAGCCAAAGTTTCAAGTCAAGTTAACCAAGTGAAGACTCAGAGGATTTTCTTGATAGAGATCTTGTACCCGCGCAACATTTGAAATTCAAATATATATTCTTTGTTCACTCTTTCTTGTTCCCAGTGGGACAACTCTACCTCTCATCTCTTCACAAGTATCCAAATAGCATCAAGAAATCCCTTCTCCAAAAAGACTTACGCTCAAGCTACCGGCTCTAAGGCATCTTCTGTAGCTGGCTCTGACACGCGCGAGGTGCAAGGTGGACTGACTCGGAGTCGAGCCAGGGACCTAGGGGTGGAGTTGGACGAGACCCAAAGCATTGCTCGCAACGTCATCCGAAGGCTTGGAGGCCGCTCCACCGGCTCAAAGAAAGCTACATATGATACGGGTTCATCCTCAACAACAGAGACTGTTGGTGGCAAGAGTCCTACTCCCTCAACGAAAGCTACCGGAAGCGGAAGTCCTACTCTCTCAAACGAAGCTACTGGAAGCGAATGTCCTTCCCCCATTCCTTCAAAAGGAACCACTAGTAGTGGAAGCTCATCTCCGCCATCGCCCATGTGGAAGCCATCATCGGAATGGACTCACGTCTACACAGTCATGCCTGCTATGACAACGAACGCAGCTTCGGTGGAGGAGCAACTAGCAAACATCACCAAAACTCTCGAGGGAATGAGTGCGCTTCTTCACAGTCAAGAAAGGATGCTCAATGATCTCAGTGAAAAGGTTGAAAGCAGGAGGAATGGAGAGACAAGTCGAGATTTTGGGAAACAACCCCAAACTCAAGAGGATGAAGTTGATAAAGAGTCACCAATGCATGATGGTAGGCCCGACGATGCAAGGATAGAAGAAAATGTATCTCGCCCACCTACTGAAAAGAGCGTTCCGATCTCTGGGGGCATGATACCCGTTGAGCAACTGAATGACTACATCATGGATGCCATCAAAGAAAAGCTTGAGTTGGGACAACATTCTTACACATATGCCAAGCCTTACACTCAAAGGATCGAGGAGCTAAGGATGCCGCTTGGGTATCAGCCACCTAAATTCCAACAGTTTGATGGGAAGGGAAATCCTAGGCAACACATTACCCATTTAGTAGAAACTTGCAACGAGGCTGGGACGTATGGTGATTACCTAGGTAAGCAGTTTGTTTGCTCGTTGAAGGGAACAACTTTTGATTGGCATACTGATCTTGAGCCAGGATGCATAGACAACTGGCACGACATAGAGCATGAATTCCTAGATCGTTTCTACATCACAACAAGAACTGTCAGCTTCGTGGAACTCACCACTACCCACCAGTGGAAATGCGAGCCTTCCGTTGACTACATTGAAAGGTGGAGAAGCTTATACTTAAATTGTGAAGAAAGGATATCACAACTTGCTGTTATTGACATGTGTATTCAGGGAATGTGATTTGAGCTTTCTTACAACCTGCAAGGGATTAAGCCTAAAACATTTGTGGAACTGTCTAGCCGAGCTCATAATATGGAATTGAATATCGTGGCCGGAGGTGGGTTGAGCGCGCTCAACATACCAGGCTCTTCGAAAGATAGTGGGAAGCAGGATTTTAAGAACGGGGGCAAACCCTTTCCGAAGCAAGAAAAAGGAGAAGCAATGAATGTGAAAGCTTGAGCTATCAAAGTTTTTGCTAGGGCAGCTGAACTTCTCAAGTTAAGACCATTTTATGGTCCACCAAATGGAAATAGGATTATGACTATAGAGGAGAGACAAGAGAAACAGTATCCATTCTTGGAGTCCGATGTCTCCCCTATGTTTGATGAACTTCTTAAATTAAAGTTGATTGAGCTACCAGAAATGAAGCGTCCCGAGGAAGCTTCTAGAGTAGATGATATGTCATTAAATAGCCTCATGTTTATTATGCTTGCTTTTTATTCAAATGCTATATAAAAGAATGTGGAAAAATGCTTAATTTGTTGTATTTTGTTTGCAAGAAGAAAAGATCGAGTAAGGGGCAAGCGAGCATGAAAATATGTTAATCTTGGGAGAAAACGGGAATTTAAAGCACAAGGAAAACACTTGAGGGCACTTTAAGTTCCAGAATTACGAAATTCAACTTCAATTTCCAGAATTCTTTTTGGCAAGTATAATCAAGTTAAGTTTCTATTTCATTTTGTTAGTTCTGAAATATCTTTAAGTTTTGAATTATATGTTTATTATTTCAATTGCTTATTGCTTTACATTCCAAATATGAATCGTTAAACATATTTAGGATTTGAATTGAACTTCCTTGATGTATGAATCCTAATATGAATTAAATTGCATAAATTAGGTTTTGTATTGTCTTAATGTTGAACTTGGTTATGAATTGGGTAGAATTGAATTGACTCTTCACAATTATGGCCAAATTATGCAAGAGATATTTGGAATTGGTGTTCCACCTATGATAATAGGGCTACACCATAGCCATACCTCCCATATTTCTTACTCACCTTTGAGAAAAGGGAGTTGGAAGGAAATAGGCACACGAAGTGTTTGTTAAATTGCCTCTTCTAGCCAAGTTGTCATGAGAATGGGACTTAGGATTACTTGATAGTCCAAGTGATCACGATAGTGACATTGGCACTTAAACCATTTCCCCAAGTTCATCATCTAGACTTGCATAAACTAAACTTTAGACATAAACGAGATTTTATTCAAGGATGTTCGGTTCAAATCTCTATTCAATTTATTATCTTTTAATTCCCTTACTTATTCTCATTATTTATTTCTTAAACATGCACTACTCAAATATCTTTCGGTTAGCTTTCAAACACTACATGAACCTATGCTTGA
Organism: Ipomoea trifida; assembly: GCA_003576665.1. NCBI lineage: Eukaryota > Viridiplantae > Streptophyta > Magnoliopsida > Solanales > Convolvulaceae > Ipomoea > Ipomoea trifida. The sequence goes on along the minus strand of CP025652.1, from coordinate 12,486,452 downwards.
CCCCTCATTACTTAAATTCCCATTAAGCCATTCCTTGAGGACGATAATCTTAATTTTTAATCACCACTAAAATCAACTTTAATTTGAAAACCCTAATTATTGCAAGTATCACTGCCTCATTAGTCATCATATTGAAAAGTGCTTTGTTTTCAAGGATAGAGTCATGGCGTTAGCTCAAAATGGAAAGATAGAACTTGCTGATGTTACTAAAAGTACAAATAAAATTACGGTATCACTTGGAAGGTTTGCTCCACTTCTCGAGGAAGATTCTAGAAGAAGGAGAGGAGGAGAACAAAAGCGTCCACTCCCGTTCGTCGTTAAGCATGCTGCTCAGCCACAGTTGTAACAAGTTGATGATACCTCTAGGGTTGACTGGGTGACAATTACGCATAAGAAGGTGGTCAACCCCGAGAGATTGCCAAGGCAAGTAGCAAGGAAATGGATTGAGAAGGATCCATCAAAAGGCCCTATCTACAAGCTAAAGATGAGGAAGGATGTGAACAAACCGCGAACCACTATGACACTAGCTTAATACATGCCGAAGGGGTTTGATTAGGAAAAAGTATACATGTCTAGTTCATGTTTGAACACCAATGATGCGCCAGTTAAGGTAGGAGAATGTTCGTCCCATGTAGAAGACGAGGGGGAGGAAGTTCAAATGTATAAGGCTACTTCTTATACTACTGAGATAACATTCAGCGATGAAGATTTGTTACTTGGTGGTATACCTCATAATCGCCCATTGTTCGTTGAGAGTGATATCTGCTATTTTGTACAATTATTCACCCCTTATTCTAGTTGTTTTGAAGGTTATTTTCTGTATCCTAGTGAAATTGGGAATTGTTTGTGTGTTATATTGTCCAAGTGCTGAATTATCTACAAGGAACAATAAAGGAAGAATATTGGAACATTTTGGACAAGTTCTGGAAGAAAAGGGAATTACAAGGAAGAATACAATTCAGAAAAGAATTGGAAGTTGCCTAATGGGCCAAGGCCCATCTACCTCTTATATATTTGACATATTCTTTACAATTGGAGGAGGTTCCCTTACAGAGTTCTGAACCCTAGTTTTTAGTTTATATTTTCCCCAGCATAGTTTAACTAGTTTTACATTAGATTATCTTTATTTCAAGATTGGAATCAAAGATTGAAGTTGGATTTGTTATTTATCAGATAAGTTTCTATTCCCTTTTAATTCTTGCAATGTTTATGGTTATTAATTATTGCTTTGTTTTGTTTACTCCCATCATGCGGGAGTAGTTCGTTTATGGGTTTGGATTAGGGATCCATTGTTAATCTTGATGTTCAATTGGTAATTAATTGCATAAAGAGATTGAATCTTTTACCTAGGGTTTATGTTGATTTGGGGATTTCTTTGTACTTGTTATTGATTGATGGACACAATTAATTGCTAGTCTAGGAGAGGGATTCATTACAACGGAAGTTGGATGGAGACCTCGAGCCTTACCAATTTCAACCTAATTTTCCTGCTATGAAAGTAGAGGTAATTTTGGGGGCTTACAATGCTTAGGTGTTTAAGGTTATAATTGATGCATCACGACAGTGGGGCAATTTTAGCCTAATTCTCTTATTGATTACGAAAGTAGTTGAGTAGAATTCTTTTGTGCATTGCCCATATATCCCTTGGTTAATTATTCTTTCCCTAATCCTGAGTTGGTTGGAACATCAAGATTACAATCCCCCTAATCTGGCCCATACCTTTTATCATATAGTTTTCACCTTAATTAATTGCTTTCTTTTATTCCGCATCATTCAGTCTTTGTTCCTTGGGTTCTATAAATTTATATACTCTAGTGCCTAGTAATTCACACAGTTTCGTGCCATAACACCAATCCTCAGTTGAAAGACATTACACCCTTTTTACACTCATCATTTGTGCTCATCACATTTTGGCGCCGTTGCCGGGAATTGGTTTATTTGGTTTGATTGTGTGATTATTTTCTTACTAGCATTAGAGTTACTGAATTTTAGGAGATCAAGTTTTATTTTTGTTTATTAAAAACAAAAAACAAAAAAAATCCAAAAAAAAAATAATAAAAAATAAAAAAATATTGCTAATGTGCCTGCAAGTCTATATGTTTTGATTTGATTGAAAGTGATTCTCATGATGGATCAAGGAGGATACTACGGTTGTCAATCTTTTGAGGGCAACCAACATGATGGATATGGAATTCTTTTCCCAACTCAAGCCCCACCTCATACCCATTACTATGATGCTCAATCCCAAACTTTCCATCCACCACAATTCCACCCCCAAAACTCATACTCTCAATACACTCCAAACTACCAACATCCATACCCACAACCTTCACAAGATTTCAATCCACACTACCAAAATTCTTACCCACCACATCCTCAGAAGTACCAATCTTTCCCTCAAGAGTTTGGTGCCAATATGCAAAAAGAAGTTTTTCAAGGAGGTGCACCACCAAGGTTCATGCCACAACCTCTTTGGTGTGCCATATGTGGAGGATCACATGAAGCCGAAAGATGCTACATCTTTGATCCTAACTTTCGATATCCAGGCCAAGTTCAAGTACCTATACATCAAGAACATCAAGAGCCATTCTATCAAAGACCTCCACAAACAAACCGACCTATTGATGAGGAAACCTTAGCAATAGCTAGGCGTTGGGGAGTCACTATTGTACCTGATGATGACATTGAGGATGGTGGATATCCCATGAGACCAAGTGAGGAAGAATATGCCAATGATCAATGGGAACCTCAAGAGCCATTTTATCAAAAACCTCCACGAGCAAGCAAACCTACTGATGAGGAAACCTTAGCAATAGCTAGGCGTTGGGGAGTCACGATTGTACCCAATGATGACATTGAGGATGATGGATATCCCATGAGATTAAGTGAGGAAGAATATGCTAATAATCAATGGCAACCTCAAGAGCCATTCTATCAAGAACCTCCACAAGCAAGCCAACCAATTGATGAGGAGACGAGGTCCATGATGAATAACTTAATCATTCAAATGAACTTGTTACAAGCTCAATTGGAAGATCTTAATGCTCAAGGGACAGGCTTGACAACTCAAGAACCCATTCAAAATTCAATTCCTTATGAAGATGTTATACATGAGTTGTTCACGCCAAGTGAAGGTGGTGATGCAGAGGAGATGGAGGATGAAGCTGATGAAGATGAGAAAGTGAATGATGAAATTGAAATGGAGTCTTTGAATTGGGAAGAAAGTGTGGAGTTACAAGGGAATGGTGACAAAGAGCAACTTAAAGATGGTCCAAGTGAAGAAGTACTCAAGAATGATATAATTGATGATTTTGGTGGCACAAACGAGGTATGTCTTTCATTTGATGACACTCCCTTGGGTGAGAACTTTAGACTAACTTGGGAACCGGGAGGTGTCAATGTTTTTGAGTGTGGAGGCCCCCATTGGCCAATTTTCATGTCCAAGGATTCTTACTTCATCTTAGTTTATAAAGAAGACCTAAGGTTCTCCCTACTTGCTCAAGGAAAGGAAAATCTAGGGGAAAATAAGAATGGGTTTGGTGAAAGTGTGTGCTTAAATTTTGAGTTCATGGAAGAACAGTGTTTGAGTTTTATGGTGGTGGACTTGTGTATAAAGGAATTTGTTGATGGCCACCATTTGAGGCATTATCTTGAAGAAAAATTTGCTAGGAAGGATGGGATGTTCTTTGTTCAATTCAATGATGGTTGATCTTGAGAGGTTGAGTCGAGCTGACGACAATAAACTTAGCGCTCCATGGGAGGCACCCCATCTTATCCTTTACTTTTTGCACTTTATTTTACTGCATTTTTCTTTCTATTTTAGTTCAGAGTAGATTAGGGATTTTTCTTTGTTTACAAGGTGTTCTCTGGGGTTGTTTTGGTGTGAGATTTGTTTTCTTTTACCTTTGAGAGAGTGGGGAATGGTTAGATTTGAAGAGGTTATGCTTTGGAATAGTTTAGAAGTGTTTTCGGACATATTTTGGACTAACTTGCAGGAGAAAACGAGCTTGGGCGCGAAAAAGGACAAAACTGCGCAAGGAGGAGCTTGGATCACGGCCAATGTCACGGCCGTGACCCTGGTCGTGAGGCTGAGACGTCGTTTTCCAGCAGACCAGATCAAAACAGAGCTCTGGGTCACGGGTCCGATCCCGGCCGTGACCCAGGCCGTGAGGAGGGTCCAGAAATTCCAGTAGCCACAGAGCAATTGAGGGCTCTGGGTCACGGCCCGCATCCCGGCCGTGACCCTGCCCGTGATGGTCCATGAGAAATTCCAGTACGTACAGAGCAAAGCAGAGCTCTAGGTCACGGGCCACATCCCGGCCGTGACCCCGCCCAGGAAATTCCAGTACCGAGAGCGTTATAGAGGGCTCTGGGTCACGGGCCGCATCCCGACCGTGACCCAGCCCGTGATACAAGGCCGTAAGATTTGCAAAAAAAAAAAAAGAGTAAAAATGAAAAAAAAAGTTATGTTTTCTAGTTCGTTTTTTCTAGTTCGTGAGGCCTTGTTTGTCCATCAGGGACGATGTCCAGTTTAAGTGTGGGGGGGGGGGGTACTATTTCTGATGAATTTTGGATGCAGTTTGCTTGAAGGACTCAATTTGCAGCTAAAGGTAATATGTTTTCCTTGTGTTGTGGTTGTGACCGCTTTACTTCCTGCTAGTTTGTGGTTTGTTTTGGTGGTACTTGTGCAGCCCAGCTTGTCAGGGATGATTCAAGGTTCAGCTTGTGATAATTCAGTCTCTTGCCAATAGTTGGGTTAACCTCTAACATAAATGTTCCCCTGTGTGTTATGCATTGCTAGTGAAGGCTTATGTGGGATTCCGGTGATATTTGTTCTGTCATAGCTTGTCTTAGTGCTCTCATAGTGAAGTCTATAATTTGCATGCTTTGAAGTGATTTAGGCCATTGTTGTTAGCCCAAGCCTTTAAACCTACCCTGTATTACATTTATTTTCCCAAGTTGTCCCCTTTGAGCCTTGTTCTTGTTTAATAAGTGCAAAAGCACTTAACCCCATTCTTTGTGTTGTTTTTCTTGTTTAACCCTATTATTTAACCCTTAGCCCTAAACCATATATTTCCATTCACCCCTAGAGAGGATGTAGTATTTGTTCTTTAATTTAGAGGAGATTTCCCTTTTTGAGCTTATTTTGGATAGAGTTATTCCTGTTATCCTTGTTAAGGAAGTTGTTGGTTGAATGAAAAGAAAGAAAAGAAAAGTTTGAAAAAGAGTTTGAAAGTGAAGAAAAGGTTTGTGAAAAGAAAGAAAAAGAAAGATGTATAAAAATGCAAGTCAAGTTGCAAGAATAAATGTCTTCACCCCCACTAGTTTAGAATACTCTTGTGTTTCCAATTATTTTGCTCTCTTGATTCATATTTTCCATATCTCCTTTAGGCTTATTTGTGAATAGGTGTGGAATTCTCTCCCTTTTGTTTATTTTTCCATACCCCTTCTTTGTTTAGCCACTCACCCTTAGCCCCATTACAAGCCAAATAAAGTCCTATTTGATCTTAGCATGCAGTTTTAGAGTAATCTATGTGGGTATGAAGGGCATGTCTATGGGAGTTCATCTTAAGCCAAGTCCTGCATAATCTTAACTGAGTACATGTGCGTACAAGGTTTAATCTACCTAATTTTGGGTACCCGGTTATTGGCCTGAGAGTGGGACTCACTTGTGATTCTGAGATGATTCTTGAAGCAGGTTAGGTTGTATGAGATGGTTGGTGGTATGATTGGTTGTGTAGGAAGGAAGTGTGATCAGTTGCAGTGCATGGAGGGAAGATTATCCTGGTAATTGCTTGAGGACAAGCAAAAGTTCTAGTGTGGGGAGTTGATATCTGCTATTTTGTACAATTATTCACCCCTTATTCTAGTTGTTTTGAAGGTTATTTTCTGTATCCTAGTGAAATTGGGAATTGTTTGTGTGTTATATTGTCCAAGTGCTGAATTATCTACAAGGAACAACAAAGGAAGAATATTGGAACATTTTGGACAAGTTCTGGAATAAAAGGGAATTACAAGGAAGAATACAATTCAGAAAAGAATTGGAAGTTGCCTAATGGGCCAAGGCCCATCTACCTCTTATATATTTGACATATTCTTTACAATTGGAGGAGGTTCCCTTACAGAGTTCTGAACCCTAGTTTTTAGTTTATATTTTCCCCAGCATAGTTTAGACTAGTTTTACATTAGATTATCTTTATTTCAATATTGGAATCAAAGATTGAAGTTGGATTTGTTATTTATCAGATAAGTTTCTATTCCCTTTTAATTCTTGCAATGTTTATGGTTATTAATTATTGCTTTGTTTTGTTTACTCCCATCATGCGGGAGTAGTTCGTTTATGGGTTTGGATTGGGATCCATTGTTAATCTTGATGTTCAATTGGTAATTAATTGCATAAAGGGATTGAATCTTTTACCTAGGGTTTATGTTGATTTGGGGATTTCTTTGTACTTGTTATTGATTGATGGCCACAATTAATTGCTAGTCTAGGAGAGGGATTCATTACAACGGAAGTTGGATGGAGACCTCGAGCCTTACCAATTTCAACCTAATTTTCCTGCTATGAAAGTAGAGGTAATTTTGGGGGCTTACAATGTTTAGGTGTTTAAGGTTATAATTGATGCATCACGACAGTGGGGCAATTTTAGCCTAATTCTCTTATTGATTACGAAAGTAGCTGAGTAGAATTCTTTTGTGCATTGCCCATATATCCCTTGGTTAATTATTCTTTCCCTAATCCTGAGTTGGTTGGAACATCAAGATTACAATCCCCCTAATCTGGCCCATACCTTTTATCATATAGTTTTCACCTTAATTAATTGCTTTCTTTTATTCCGCATCATTCAGTCTTTGTTACTTGGGTTCTATAAATTTATATACTCTAGTGCCTAGTAATTCACACAGTTTCGTGCCATAACACCAATCCTCAGTGGAACGACATTACACCGTTTTTACACTCATCATTTGTGCTCATCAGAGGGCTATGTATGTGAGAAGCAACTTAAAAGGATTTTAATTGATCAAGGGTCGGCTGTCAACATCTTGTCGCTTCGAACTTACATCAACAAAATGACACGTTACAACCATGTACTCTACTAGTTGGTGACTTGACTTCCACATGTCTATTGTAATGCTAACCTTACTCGCATTACTCAAAATCTTTTTCAAAGTATTCTTTTTAGCTTCATACAATTGCAAACAATCATTTCTTGCTGTTTTACGAGTAACTTTTTTGAAATTTGAATTTTCATATTCAAAAGTCCACATGAACACGCCATCCTCTACGATGTTAAATGGTCGCTCATGCACCATGATTGCACTCGCAATAATCTCTCTCATCTTTTCATTAGAGTATTTACTACCAGGAATAATAAAAGGATTTTCTCTAGATTCAGTAGGCGGGCGAAATTTTAGCGTTGTTTGCTTATTTTCTCGGGAGATATTCAAATTTTTCTGCAAGCAAATCTCTGAGTACCTCTTAAGATGGCTAGTGCTTGCACCCCTTCCACTAGTAGATAATTTATCCTTACAATACAAGCACATTGCTTTCTTTGTACCATTATCAAGTTCAATTTCTTCAAAATCATTCCATACTGCGGATGTTTTTCGCCACTTTTTTGATATGATTGAATCATTAGCTAGTTCACCCCTACTCACTTCTTCAGAATTGTTACTTTCAATTGGTTGACTTGAAGAAATTCAAGGAGTTGTAGTTGTAACTTGCACGTTAACTTGTTCAGGAATAGATTCATTTGTATTGTTACTTTTCATCCTATATAAAGTATCTAACATTAAACAAGTAAACATACTAAACAAATCTCCAACTAAGCAGTCAAGCACTTCAAATTGACAAATGACTTCATAAACATTAAACAACTCAGCAAGGTAAGTAGTTTATTACCAAACTAGTAAACTTATTCAATTTAATAAACAAATAAACAAAACCAATAAACCAATAGAACAAATTTAGTAAACCAACAGAACCAATTTAGTCTATTACTTACCAATTGAATAATTTAATAAACAAATAAACAGAACTAACAGAACCAATTTAGTAAACCAACGGAACCAATTTAGGTTGTGTTTAGAAAGCAGGAAAATGACTTATGGAAAATGAGTCATTTTCCAGAAAGCAGGTTCATTTCCCGTGTTTGGATGTAGTTTGGAAAACTGTCTTTGTGTGTTTGGTTCATTTTCTAGAAAATGGGTAGAATTGTATATTTATATATTTTTACTATTTTATTTAAAATACTAAAATATGTATATTAATATTAAAACTAATATTTTAATTTAAATAAATCAAAAAAAAAAAACAACCCACCCCCTGGTTTCCGGCGGAAACCAACCATGTGGTTTCCGCCGGAAACGTCCGACATGCGTAAGGAATTAAACGGCGGAAGTCATTTTCCGCCAAAATGAGATTGTTTTCCCCAGTCAACGGAAATCATTTTCCGTTGACTGGGTTTTCCAGTGGTTGCCAAACACCCAAAGCCCGGAAAATGATTTCCGGAAATCATTTTCCGGGCTTCCAAACACATTCTTAGTCTATTACTTACCAATTGAATAATTTAATAAACAAATAAACATAACTAACAGAACCAATTTAGTAAACCAACAAAACCAAATTAGTCTATTACTTACCAATTGAATGAATTAATAAACAAATAAACAGAACCAACAGAACCAATTTAGTAAACTTAACAAATAAACCAATAAAACTAGTATACACAGAACTAGTAAACTCCAACAGTAATAGATTATTTCTAGTAAACCAATAAAACCAGGCCACTTCTACTTCTACAGCAGCCGCCTCCGGATGCAATCGCCGCCGCGACCGACGGACCCCAGCAACAACCGCGACTGAAGGATGCAGTAGCAGTTGCGACTGAAGGACACAACAACAGCTGCTGCCTCAGCCTTCAGTGACGGCTGTACGCACTACGCAGTGCACGCAAAGAAAAGTAAGAACTAGTTGTCCAGTACGCACTAACCTCTTTGGAATTACTGCCTCGCTGCCTTCCGCCTCCCGCCTCGCAAGTCGCTGCCTCACCAGTCACCGCTGTAGTGCCTAGTGGCTCAGAGTCTCGAGCAAGCACGGACGCACGGTCAATGATTTATTCGCATAATGCGAATAAGCAAATTGGGGATGAGGAATTGGGGATTAGTCTATTAGGGTTATTTGGTTGAATATATATATATATATATATATATATATATATATATATATATATATATATATATATATATAAAGGCCAGGCATGCAGGCTCGTGGGCCCAGCTTTTACATATAGGCCTGGGCCTATTTACATTAATAGGCTTTTGTATAGGCCTAGGCCTGACCTTTTTACTAAATAGGCCAGGTCAGGCGTTAAGTAGGCTAGGCCGTAGGCCCTTACGTAGGTGTGTGACCTATTCCACCCCTAGTAGTAAAGAAGCGTATAGTAATCAATGGTTTTATCAAGACTGAGTCCATAATAAATCGAGTATAGAGGTACAGGCTTTATTACTCGGGGCGCTAGACCCAAAAGAATATGTACAAAGCTCGAGATTTCAGCCCAAAACGGTAGCCCAACTAATAAATAAACAAGCTAGGGAAGTAATAAATAAAATATGATTAAATAAGATAAGTAATAAATAAAATAGAACTAAATATGTTATGAACAGGACTCGAACCCTAGCGTGTCAGCGGGAAAGAGAATACTTAAACCCTGGAGCAGAACACGTTTGGTGAGCCAAGAGATGCCTTTTAAAGAGGGGTAAGGTGCCTATTTATATTGTTGGAGGACTCATGCACGGATTTGACAAATGAAAGGTATTGGGAAGCCTTCATTATTGGCCACACACGTGTTCCCTCACTACTTTGCTTTTAGCGCACTCTCATGCATATGTAGAGCTTCCTGCCCTTTAACATACAAGATCTTGAGTAGCTTGGTGGTTAAGAACTTGTGTTATGTTTGAAGTTGTGGGTTCAAATTTTTTTGGTTGTATTATCTTTAACATTTTGCTTCATGCTTCCCTATTTCCTTAGCCCAACAGATCAGATTTCCATTATTATTCACATTGACACCCACTATGACCCAACTAAACTGGCTGCCGCTTATGGTGTATTTATTGGTCAGATCTCTACAACTGTTGCGAGAAACCCTATTCGGGAGGGAAGTGATTAGAAGAGTTAGTTTAAATAGTAGAGTCCTTATCTCATTGAGGACATGCTCTTTGTCTTATTCTAACATCATTCTTCTATCACACAAACAATTTAACTGGATGCAAACCTTCTTTTTCTCTTTACATTATTTCAATCTTGTTCATTATTTGAAATTGGTTAATATAGACCCATTTTAATTTATTTCATCACTTCCTTTGCATTGAAAACATACCCTAAGGGGAAAAAAAATGTGAACGAGATAAGAGCATGGAGAATGTGTGTTTATTAAATTTTTCCTGTTTCATGGTGCCATGTTCAAGTTGACTCTGGCGCAGAAGACTTATCACTGTTGTGGCGGTGCTTTCAATTAAAATATCGTCAACTATTTGTCTACTTGATCAATATTTAATTTATTATTTATGCTTTGCAATCGGCAAATTGAAATTTTTCAAAAAAATATGAATTGGACAAGTGGTCAATTAAACCATTTTAACTATTAGCATTGACTTGACTTAATTAATTTATGATTAAATTATATGGTGTGTCATCATCCGAAAGCTAAATCGCAACTCGTCCATCATCATCACTTATGACATATACAATACAGGTTTAGGATAAACATGAAGGGTGTGTTTGGGTTTCCACATGGAACTGGAATCAAAATGGAAATCAAATACTTGGTAATAGTAAATAGTAATGGATTTTGGTGAAAGTATTTTACATGCTTTTTAGTAGGGGTGGAATTGGAATGATTATCAATGTTTGGTTATATATGACCCTATAATTAGAATAAATATTTTTAAAATACAAAATCAAAAAATCAAGGAGATTGATCTTCATATAATGACATAAAAAACAACAATATGAACAAAAAAAATCAAAACAAAAATCTAAAAGTATTAATCCAAACTTAAAAATTAGATTACCAATAAGATAGAATGATATACTTTTTAATTAGGGAATGTGATTTTTAATTGAAGGGGTAATCAAAACTCATAGTTGTGTTTTAAAAAGTTGTTAACCAAACACTAATTATGATTTTGATTCTATTCATAATGTAAACCCATTAACCATACACACCCCAAATGTATATTTTTAGTTATATTTTAAATTTTTAATTGAGATGTAGTATATATTTCAATTTTATATTAAAACAGTGTCTATAAAAGATGGAATATACCAATTACTAAACGTGCCCATCTCTTATTATTGTAAATTAAAAATTTTAATTAAGATGAAACGCACATTTTAGTTATACACGGATGACCATTAATATCTATATATACTATACGTACGTATGAAAAATATTATTCATAATTATGATAGAATTTGTAATAAGTGTTAGCAACATTTCATTTTAATTAAATTAGTTGAAACTAAAACATGCATGTTAATCAAATAATATAATGAATCCATCATTGGATAGTATCAAATTCAATAGAAAATATTTGATAATGTAGCATTATCCTCTCTATGTAAGTATGTATATATTACTACATGTTGGGGGTTTATGGAATAATCGTATAGTTGGTCAGTAATTTTCACCTTTATTCAAATAGTAAATTTAAATTAAATCTCATCAGCATCTAGTATCAAAAGAAATAATAAATGTTGTCCGTACGGACTTAGTTAAATAGTTTAATATGTAGTATTTGAGAGGAGAGACCGAGGTTAAAAATTTAGTAGCGGTAGTGTGAAGATTTTGTCTAAAGTGAACAGATCTCTTGTGTGCATTGTCATTAATTATTTTTTTAGGAGAAATAATAAATGTTGGTGGAGTACTAAAAAAAAATGTTGGTGAAAAGAAAAAGAAAAATAAAAAAAGAAAGAAAGGGTTGACAAACTATTAATGATTTAAACAATAATTGGTGTATTGGCAACGGGCTAGCTTCTTGGACAGCAAGGATCTATGGATTTATAGGTACGAGTGGCATATACTGTTTTAAAAAACAAAACACTCCAATAGAAAACTTCTTTGTTTAAACAAACAAAAAAAAAACTATTAGAATAAAATGTCTATTAATATACCAAAAGTTATAATATCAATTGTCAAATTAAATGTTAAATGCGAAAATATAATTTTATTTTTTTTTATATTTTTGTAACAATCAGCAACACTATGTTTCCATGGAAACACGTTGAATTTGTTTAAAACTTCCTTCCAACAATGCTATAAAATATGAGAATATAATCATTTTATGATATTGTAAAAAGGAAAATGATTTAATACCTAATTTAGTCCTTTAACTATACTGATTTTTTTATTTAGTTCTAAACGACTTTTTATACTTAATTGAGTTAATACTCAAAATTGTCCTTGACTATAGTGGTTTTTCTCAATTTTGTCCTAAACGACTTTGGTCTCATAAAGTAGTCCCAGACTTTTGTGTTATCGCTCAAAATTGTCCTCCGTTAGTTAAGGTGTCAAATGAGTGTTAAGTACAGGGGCAAATTTGTCAATTCATGTTGAAGTCTTCTCTAAGTCAATGCGTAGAAACACGGTTATTGTTCTAGATATCTATAACAAGTTTAATTTTAGTTAATGCGTGTAAAACAAAAATAAATGAATAAATAATTAAATAGAAAGCTCATTTCAATTGACATGAATTGACAAAATTGCCATGAATTTCAATTGACTTCAACATGAATTGACAAAATTGCCCATGTACTTAACACCCATTTGACACTTTAACTAACAGAGGACAATTTTGAGCGATAACACAAAAGTCTGGGACTACTTTATGAGACCAAAGTCGTTTAGGACAAAATTGAGAAAAACCACTATAGTCGAGGACAATTTTGGGTATTAACTCATACTTAATTAAGTCCTCAACTTTGATGGTTTTACCTAATTTAGTACTCGAACATTAAAATAAAAAATTAAATCGAGAAAAATCACTATAGTTGAATACTAAATTGGGTAAAATTACTATAGTATATGACAGAATTATATATTAATCAAACCCAATGAGGTAGCTCAAGTGGCAAGTGAACTCTCTTTGTGTGGAGGAATTTCGGGAGAACCCGGGTTCAGGGGCCAGCTCCTATGCCTCTCGGAGCGAACGTGGGTGGACCCAAACTGTTAAACGGACGGAGAAATACCTCAATCACTATAGTCTATAACTAAACTGAGTAGAGTATTAATTCAAAGGAAAATGATTGGAAAATGCAAACCACACTCAACATATTGGTGGGATTTATGTATTGGTCAAAATTGCTGTTATTATATTATAGTCATCCGATCGATCCCATTCTTGCTTCCAAAAGGCAAGCTAGCCAGCTGAAAACAAGACTTTCTAACTTCCCTCTTCCTATATATAACCCCATCTTCTTCTCCAAATCACGCCCAATTGTGTAGGTCTAGATCTGTTTCACCATTATTATACACACACACATATATATATATATATATATGTATAAACTTCCATTGGAGGGTGCAGATCAAGGGATGAAGTCGTTATCAAGTTGTTATAACGATAGCATCAATTCATCATCAAAGCTATCATCCATGCACAGGAACTCGCATAACTGCGGCAAGTCGTCGTCGTCGCAGCCCAAGATACGAATTGTTCACATTATTGCACCGGAGATCATCAAGACAGACGTGGAGAACTTTCGTGATCTCGTGCAAAGGCTCACCGGCAGGCACGCCGCCGGCGATCAAGGGAAAGGAAGCGGCGGTTGCAGCTCTAAGATCAACGCGGAATCGCCGCCGGAGCGGATGAAGATGATGAGGAGTCACCTTGGTAGGATGAAGGGCGAGAAGGAAGATGATGAACATCAAGTATATGGAGGTGGTTTTGGAATGGATGGCTTTGTTGTTGAAGATTTTTGTGAATTGCCTGCTGCAGTGTTTCCTTTCAAACCCTCCCATCTCAATGCAGTTTTTGGTGAGATGCCACTTTTCTAGGGTTTGGATCCTTCTTTAATTTTTTTAGTGACCACATCTACTATCCTCACCGAACATTATACGATTAATTCAGATATCCTCACCGATTATTATACGATTAATTCAGATTCGACTACTCTGCTTAATTTGGATTTGATGGTAACAAGACAGATTTCTTGATCCTGGAGTATTTAGGTTTGATCTTGCTCAAAAACACCATGATGGATGGAGTTTGGATTGAATAATCTTATTCGGTGAGAAACAAAAAATGACTTTTATGGCACAAAGGATCTGTTGGAGATTTAAGTTATGAGTTATGGCTTCAAATCTTATTGGATATATTTATTCATGTGGTATTATGTATAGGTCACTGTATTAAGCAGTAATTGTTAACGTTTAGAAATTGGTAATGTGTTAATATATTTATGGGATAGGAATTGTTATAATATTGTTCCGATAAGGAGTTGAATATTTTGTTATATATAATTAATTATTACTTCTGAATTTTACCATCAAGTTAATTACCGATTTGGTCCCTCGACTATTGGGATTTCACCACTTTGGTCCTCGACAATTTTTCTTGCTCAATTAAGTCCTCGACTTTGAAAAAATTAACCAATTTGGTCCTCCGTTTATTTTGGTGTTTAACAACCGTTAAATCAGGACCAAATTGGTAATTTTGCTATAGTACCATTTCGGTAATTAATTTCGACTGAAATGGTCCCTTGACTATAGTGAAAATTACCAATTTGGTCCCGATTTAACGGATATCAAATGGTAAAATAAACGGAGGACCAAATTGGTTAATTTTTTCAAAGTCGAGGACTTAATTGAGCAAGAAAAATTGTCGAGGACCAAAGTGGTGAAATCTCAATAGTCGAGGGACCAAATCGGTAATTAACTCCCACTATTCTGTAATTTGTATTCCGACCGTTAACGAGTTGAATATTGTGTTCTATTTTCTTGATTTATTTGACTACACTTTAGGCTGTGTTTGGAAGCCCGGAAAATGACTTCTGGAAATCATTTTCCGGGCTTTAGGTGTTTGGCTACACTTGGAAAACCCAGTCAACGGAAAATGATTTCCGTTGACTGGGGAAAATGACCCCAAAATGGCGGAAGTCATTTTCCGCCGTTCAATTTGCAGCGCCAAAAGGATGTTTCCGGCGGAAACCACAAATGGTTTCCGCCGGACCAAAGGAATCTGGTTTCCAGCGAGAAACCAGAGCACTGGTTTCTCGCCGGAAACCAGAGATCTCTGGTTTTCCAGCGAGAAACCAGAGCTCTGGTTTCTCGGCGGAAACCAGAGATGGTTTCCGGCTTTCCGCCGGAAACCGTGGGGTATTTGTTTTTTTTTTTTATAATTAAAATATTAGTTTTAAATTTATTATAAATATTTCTCTTTAAAAAAATTACTCTAAATATTTTAAATAAAATAAAAGAATATATATAATTATACAATTCTACTCATTTTCCAGAAAATGAACCAAACACACAAAGACTGTTTTCCAAACTACATCCAAACACTAGAAATGAACCTATTTTCTGGAAAATGACTCATTTTCCAGAAAACATTTTTCAGAAGTCATTTTCCTGCTTTCCAAACACACCCTTAATACTTTATACTAACGACTCCTATCCAAAAGCTCCAAAGACAAATTAATTAATGCAAATTTACAGAGACATCTTTAATCAATTAAAGCACATAGTATTTTCAAAAAATTAAAGCACATAGTGAATTCAAGAAATCGCATCAAAACAGAAATCACGTATACGTTATTAACAAGGGTCACACTTGTTTGAGACCGTCTTACGGATCCTTATCCGTGAGACGGGTCGGGTCGAGTCAAAGCACCATGCAAATGTCATACTTATATGTGCAAATGTCATACTTATATGCTCAAATATAACACTAATCAAGAAAACAATTTTTGTTACTTATAAGAGAAAAAGTAATACATTTTTCATAATAAGTAATGTTAACAAGTGCACCTTACTTATAAGGGCAAATAGATTACTTTTGAGGAAAAATGTAATACTTTTAAATCAAAATGCAAAAGTATTGTATTTTCCTTTAAAAGTATTACATTACCATTATAAGTAACAAAAGTTTTATTCCTAATTAGTATTACATTTGAGTATATAAGTATGACATTTGTACATATAAGCGTTACATTTGCATCTTGACCCGACCCGACCCGACCCGTCTCATGGTGAGACGGTCTCACACAAGTTTTTGCCTATTAACAAATAAATATGAGAAAAGGTACCATTCACAAAAGAGTTTGTTCCCAGCATTTTTCTTGTTGTTAATTAAGGTGTTGTGAATAATAATAAATAGAGCAAATTCCACTTTTAGTCCTTGACTATTATGACATTGCTACATTTAGTCCTTTCTTTTAATTTTGTCATTTACATCTCTGACTTTGAATAACTTTCACTTTTAGTCCTCAACTATTGTGGCATTGCCACATTTAGTCATATTCTTTTAATTTTGTTATATTACATCCATGACTTTGAACAACTTCCACTTTTAGTCATCGACTATTATGACATTATTGCCACATTTATTTAGTTATATTCTTTTAATTTTTCCATATTATATTCATGACTTTCATTTGATTGCCACCATTAATCTTCCGTTCAAAATTCCATTATTTTACTGTTATAAATATGAGTTACGATGATATATATTGAAACATAATGATATCCTTAAATTGACATATAATAAAGAAAAAAAATCCTTATACATATCGTAACTCATATTTCTATGAGTTACGATATTACATCATTTGATATTTACAATATTTGAAATGTGTTTGAAATATGAGTTACGATATGTGTAAGGATTTTTTTCTTTGTTAATTGTCAATCCTAACAGTAAAATAATGAAATTTTTAATGAAAAGTCATGGATATAATTTGACAAAATTAAAAGAATATGACTAAACGTGGCAAAGCCATAATAGTCGAGGACCAAAAGTGAAAGCTGCTAAAAATCATGGATGTAATATGACAAAATTAAAAGATCAGAATAGGACTAAATGTGACAATGCAACAATAGTCGAGGACTAAAAGTGAAATTTGTTCAAAACCAAGAGTGTATTATGACAAAATTAAAAGTAGGACTAAATGTGACAATGCCACAATAGTTGAGGACTAAAAGTGAAATTTGCTCTAATAAATCTACTATACTAATAAGAGCCAAAGAGAGTTAGGCCTAAAATGGGTAGAAAAAATGGCGGTAATCAAATGGATGGTTCAGATGAATTATTTAATCAAATAGATGGCTAAGATAATTCAGATTAATATTATTTATAGAGATTACCTAATTTAACCTTACTACCATTAATTTCTATAAGAAAGATCTTAGGTTCGAACCTCATCTCAATCAAATTTGAGATAATTAAGTTTCTCACTCTATTTACTCTTATTAAATTAAATAAATTAGTAGCTACAACAAAAAATGATACATATGTATTTCTTTAATTTAAAATTATGTGTCTACAATACCTTTATTTGAAAAAATTATTCATTATCAAAAAATTAAATTAAATAAGAGAAATAATTTCATTAGTTATATTGTTTTTATTTTCTCTCATGCAAAGATTCTTTACAATGTTACATTCAAATTTATCAATTGATATTCATTACATTGTCCATTATATTATTTTTACAATATCTTGTAATTAAATATCAAAGTTATAGTACAAAATAATGATATATTTATTACCAAGTATTTTATTAATACTATGAAACAAAATTTTAAAATAATTTGAAGCTAATTATATTAACTACTTGAGGATTGGTTGACAAAGATAGTACTCAAATAACCCAACAAATTGAAGCGGAATCGCTCTATTTTACTCTTATTGAATTAAATAAATTAGTAGTTACACCAAAAAATGATACATATGTATTTCTTTAATACCATGAAAAAAATAAAAAAGAATAGTTTGAAATTAAACCAATCATATTAACTACTTGGGGGATTTGTTGACAATGAAAGTACTCAAATAACCCATTACCCCGCAAATTGAAGCGAGAAACTACCTTTTAATATATTTGGAATATATAATATTTTAAATTTTCAAATTTTTATTAATTTATTTAATCTTTTTTCTTAAACTAGGGATTTCTTTATCCACAATAACTCATTCAACAATAATAGTTGAACCAAATGAACCCCAAGCAGAACACCTAAAGGAAAGTCCATAACTCCTATATCATAATCTCATTGCATGACGTTGTCATCTATGCTACCAACAATAAGCGAATTGCAAATAACACACTATCAACAAAAAAGAATAGAACAAACAATGTTACTCAAAAGAGAATTAAGAACACTTAGAAAAATTCAAATGAAAAGTAGTATTTATTTAGACTATCATTTTTAGACCAAATATTTAGACTATCGATTTTACAAGATTGCAAACATTTATTTTAGTAATAATTATAATGAATTTTCTATATTATCTTGGATTCATATACTTTGAGTTAGATATTTAAATAAAAAAATTCGACATTCAATTACCCATGTATAAACTTCTCCTATATAATCTTGCATTGATATACTTTCAAATATTTATTTAAATATAAACATTGGGCATTAACCCATACGCGCAATGCGCGTATAAAACTAGTAAGCAATAATAATGGAGATACACAAATATACGGAATGAGAGATTTTATTAATATTTCAATAGAGTAAGACTACAATGATATGTAACTATGTTTACAATGAGGGATGAAGATCCCTATGTTATATAGAAGTAGAATGTAACCCTAGCTAGAAGATCTCTTTAAATGAGGCAAATGAGTCCATTTTGGCATGGTCCCAAGCTATTGGATTCTATAGCACCATGAGGTATCCTGAGCCGACCCTAACTGTAGGAGGCACCTTTAGGCTCGTACCATACTCAGACTAATTCTCGTTTGCACCAGGTCGGGACCAATTAAGGGGTAAAGTGCAGACCAGATTGATAGTTTCATATAAGAAGGGGTCAGGAGTGCACGGCCACTCACGCCAATTAAGCTGGTTCATTATAAAATTTATTTCATTTTAATTAGTTATATTAGTATTGTTGTTATGTATAGACATGCTTGTCTTTTTACTATTTACTTCCAATTTCCATGCATGTAAACCCTAAACTAGAATTTAAATTCCTAATAATTATATTTCCACTAATCAAATAATAGAATTTGAATTCCTGTTTTATTTCTCTCCTATGAAAATACAGTTTTCCCCCTACCCCGCCCCTTCCCATAATTCTCTCATTATAATCAAATGCTCGATTAGTTTTATTTGTTTAAGAGTTAACTCTTAAGTTTTCTCTTTCTATTTGTTATTATTTTTAAGAACTAGCTCACTGATTGGCCCCAACCCGTAAGCCCTACTTCTTCGTAGGCAAAAACTTTTCAGCACTAACTCGCTCCATCATGGAGCACTTTAGGACTAACTTGTTGACAAATGTCTAATTGTTCATATTTTCATAGTGCATTTAAGCTTATTTTTCTTTCTATCTTTATTTTTTTTTTCAAAGTGTTCCTCATTTGATTCATATGTATGTGTGTGTTTAGGTGTAATTATATTCTTGATGATTTAGTTGAGTTGAATGATTTTAAGAGCGTTTTGGATGCATATAGATTCAATAGGAGCTAATGTGAAGCTATGAAGATGGGGACAACACCTCTTGGAAAGCCAAAGAGTGGTGTTTTCAATAAATTTGATAACATCGGCAAACCAAGGCAAAAGTTGAGCAAAATACCAAAAAGTTGAAATTCTTGCACAACAATACCACTGCTCAGTATTTCAACCATATCTCAGCTTGAAAATGGTCAAATCAAGTGATTCTTGAGTCATTGGTAAGCCAACTTAAAGTCCTCCCACTTTTATGTAGACTATAAAGGCAAATTCAAAGGTTTAAATGGTGAAAAAATTCCTAGAAGTCAAATAAGCTGCACAAAAATTATGTCTGCTACTAGGCACAGGAGTAGCCACGGTCGTGCCTATGCCTATGCCCATGCCGACATTCCAGTGTGCATTCTTTTCTAGGCATGGGCTTGGCCTTCGTCGTGCCAATACCCATGCATACCTACATTGCTCGATATGTTTGTATTTATGCTTGTTTTGAGCCTTTTATACACGGTTTCGAATCATACTCGAACCCTAGCTATTTTTCCACTTTTCCTTTCATATTTGTAAGTTAGATTACACTTAGATTTAGGTTCTTTAATATTTCGGAGGCTTGTGATCAAGGATTTGAAGCTTGGATTTCATCATTTCACTTTCATTTCAATTGATAAGTTCTATTTCCCTGTTATCAATCTCTTCATTTGCAATGTTTATGCTTCAATTTATTCTTGTGGTTTTGTTTAATATGTGTGGAAAATTAGTTTATGGACTTGAGTTAGGTTGTATTATCCGTCTAGTTGTCATATTCTTGATTATTACATAATGAGGATTTTTGCTTACCTAGGGTTCTTGAGTTTATGAACGATTTGTATTTGTATCTTGGTGTAGAACATTCATTAGCAAGCTTGTGGAGGAATTTTATCTACAACGAGAGTCGAGTCAAAATTCCAAGTCACTCATACATAAACTCTATTTTTCTATATGAAAATAGGGGAACGAAATTTAAGGCTTTGGTTCTTTGTGTGCTTGAAGAACTTGGAGTTGGTGCATCACGAGAGTAGGACAATTCCTTGTTCTAATCCTTGTTTATTGATCTCGAGAGCTACGTTGCGTATAGACTAGGATTCCTATAAGTG
The DNA here is from genome assembly GCA_003576665.1 of Ipomoea trifida. Classification (NCBI taxonomy): domain Eukaryota; kingdom Viridiplantae; phylum Streptophyta; class Magnoliopsida; order Solanales; family Convolvulaceae; genus Ipomoea; species Ipomoea trifida. The sequence goes on along the minus strand of CP025652.1, from coordinate 12,465,646 downwards.
CATTCCCCCAATTCCTTGGTTGTGTTATTTTCCCCTAGGTTGTGTTATGCATCTAGAAGATAATGATCCCTACCTTAAGTCATATTTCATTATTTCATGTTTATGTTTTGTGTATATGTGTTAGTCTTATATTGTTTAGTCATAATTGCTCACTTTAATTTTATTTATAGATTGATTAACTTCTTGTTAATTTTCTTATGCTAGTGTCTAATTACTTATGATTGCATATTACGTGACATAACCTCCAAGGCTCCAATCTTAGAAAATGGCATAACACTCGTACTTACCACAAAAATATCCTACATTACTTGTAGACTTGACTTACTTTTAAATTTTAATACACCATTTAGAATTGTTATTAGTTCTAAGTTATTAGGTGAAGAAAGAGAAGTATATTATTCTTGATGATTTATTGGATAGTATTTACAAATTTTTTCTAGACGATTTGAAGAGAGGCAAATTACAATCCCTCTCCTCTTCTTTCATGGGACCAAGAAAAAATCTAAGAAAACTTTTGTCAAACACCTCAAGAAAGATCGACATAATTTATAGATCGAAACATATAAATATTAAAAATAATTAAATAGAATGATAGTGTACTTACCTTAATCCATGATATTCATAATGCATGATCGATAAACATATTTTATTGTATTTGATTATCCCTTAATTGCTTCTTAATAGGCAGAAATTAAACTAGGTATAGGTGAAAACTCCCCGAGGCAGAAGCCAAATTAGAATATTAGATCCGATCCCGTCTTAGTCTAACCATAATTTCAGTTACGTTACCTGCCACAACATAAACAAAAACTCTATAACCTATAGACTAGCTTAATAAAATATAAAATGAATCAAATAAGCTCCCTAAATCAAGCAAATATTATAATGAAGTCCCTAACTAAAAATAAAAATATAACAAAGCCTCGTTTGAACCCTTTAAATTTGAAAAAAGTAAAAATAAAAATAAATGTGCTATTGGGTCATAATCTTACATATTCAACATGGCAAATTATACCTTGAAAATTCAACCACTTTTAATTCAACGGTAACCTATTAAACAATTCTTGAAGAGGGGACCAATTAGATAAAATATGATTATTGTATCTAAAGGTAATTAATGGGGTTGATAATTGCTAACACTCTTTCGGTCGAACTTGTCGTATCAGTGTATTTCTCAAGTAGTAGTTATGAATTTCCCTCGTCACCGACAAAAAAAAAAATCTAGAAGAAATGTTTTATCTGTAAAATGTAAACAATATAATGTTAGTAGTGGTCGGGAGCATGAAGCATTGAAGCATAAAGTGTGAACAAAGTCCAAAATTGTTTACACTTAACAACTCAAGTGTGGACATACGACAGATAAATTATATGTTTGGCCTTCATTGGTCTCAACTTAAAGTCCACACATGCTAAAACACGTACTGACAAAATACAGAACACGACTATTGACTTTTTCCCTAGCCTGTGTAAACACATTATTGTAGTAATTAAATTTGTCGTCACACATTATTTTATTACCAACTACATTTCAGTCAATCTTATGAACTTTTCTTTCCGTTACATCTTGAACTAGTGAAACAAATATCTTAGTTTAATACTTCAATTATGTCGATCGCTTTGAACAAGTAAAAATTTTATGTTTACACAGTCGTCACAGATACATCATACATACACACATATAAAGCCTTCATAGAATGCAAGATTTTAGGCAAACAGAAAACATTCATACATAATTGAGCCATTAATTCATATATGGGTGTGGGTCTCCCCTATATGTCTCATTGATAATTAATTTTAGTCGTCACAAAAAAATGAGGCCTTCGTCACAAAAAGCTGCTTCGACTACTACTACTACTTCTTCATCTTCATCTTCTAAGGTATCCATCACGCACAAGGGCTCGCCACATGCAACCACAAAGCTGCAGGCGAAGCCGAAGATACGAATCGTTCATGTGATTCCGCCCGAAGTGATAAAGACCAGCGTCCATGATTTCTGTGAGATTGTTCAAAGGCTCACTGGGAAACCTGCAGTGGATAATGGAGGAAGTAGAGGTAGTTCTAGCAACCGCAACAGCAGTTGTTGCACCATGCAGACTATTGGAGATCCTCCTATGCTGCAGAAGGATTATTGCAATAATGGTAAGGGAAAATTAAATGGTGGTGATGAATATATTGGAGATGGGTCCAGAGAAAACTAATCAGATAAGGCGGATTAAGACAAGCCTGACCTCCCTGAGGCCTTAGGCGGGCCAAGGCCGAGCCCAGCACTTGGCCTAGGCAGCCAAAGGCCAAGCCCAACGCTCCGTATCGGTTGCCAATGCTGAGCTTAGCGCTCGGCCTCTGCGGGCCTAGGCCGAGCCCGATGCTCAGCCTAGGCTAGTCAAGGCCCGGCCAATAGGCCAGGTAGGTGGGGCCTATGGACGTGGTCAAAAGGCATAACAGTCCACTCTTTTTTTGTGGGCCATTACTAGATCAAATTAGTATAATTCATTAATACAAATATTTTTTTTATTTATTTTTAATTATTGATTTTGGTTAATTCAGACCACTCGGGTTAATTGGATTCTCAGGTAGTGGTGGTTGGATGAATGAGGTCTCTATGCAAGATTTGGCTCAATTCCGTTTAGGAGTAGAAGACATAATAGATTATGTATTTTCCAAAGAGACAGCAGATTAGTTCTATTCTATGGTAAGATATATGCATACCAATTTTTCTCACTCACCAATCTCACCCTCGTCAGCTTAAAAACACATATGTTCGCACCTCTGTGTATCTGTATCCCTTCCTTCACCTGTGATCAGATCTTTGTGGAAGAACTTGCATTGTTATGAAAAGTGTCTTTAACTTATGAAATTAATTAAACAAGTCCCAAGATCTCACATTAAACCATAAAAGCACGTAAGAAATTATAATGCAGAAGCATATCTGAACTCATGATGATGATATGCTAGGAGATGAAACTTATGGGTTTAGTGAACTTCCAAATGGTAGAGTACATGTCTTGCTATTTTATTTTTTATATTTTTCATATCTCTTGGTATGAAGATATGTTATATGTCTGGAATTGGGACCATAACCCTTTGTATAAAAAGACAATTATTACTCCGTAATATTTTTAATTTGTGACAAACATTTTGTTTTTTAAGTGTCAAAGAATTGGGATTACTCCCGAGTTTATCGTTCTCTCGTGGATGACAAATTTAGAAATGTTACTAAACTTTTACACAAGGGAATAGAGATCACACATGTCATGTACAAGGTCACTAGGTGCAAGTTCGGAATTGAGCATGTTGTAGTAACACGAGAATAAAGTAGGTATTCAAAGACAATAATGAAGAAGCTTAGGAATGGAAACCTTACTAAGCATTCTCTTGGCATGTAGCACTTTTTAGGTGACCATTAACCTAAGAGTCATTTTATCAAGCATGTTGTCTTCACCTCAGCATTTTGGAACTTAAAGCATGAAAATACCTATGATTAGGAGCTACAATGAATCTAGCAAAACATTGCCTAGATTCATCGCCTTAGAACAATCTTTAGAGTTGGCCATTCTCACAATCATCATAGATAACATAAACTTTCATCAATCAATTGCAATGCACAAACCTAATCGGAAATACAATTCACACTAGCATCATACAAACCTAGCCACACATGCTAACTATTGAATTCGACATCATATATCTAAATTCATCAAATCAAAAGCAAGTAAAGCAAGAATTAAAGCAAGAAAGTAAAGTACCTGATTGCTTGAAAGTATATTCAAAGCTACAAAGTGAATTATAGGAATAGGAAGGTGCCAAGCTCCCTTCTCCAAGAAGATCTTCAAAAGTACAAGATGAAAGTTACAGAGAGAAAGTAAAGTGGATCTAAACTGAATCTAAAGTGAATCCCCCCTCTAAGAATATCTAAATCTAGCTTATATAGCTTTCCCTCCAAGCACTTTCTTTCAAAGATCCTCGCTGAGCTCTGTCCACCACCCGATCCACGATCGCGCCACTTACTCCAGCCACGTCTAATCTATGAATCGTGGTCCTGGCCGTAGAACCTTCTGTTCTGCATCCACGTTGGGACCACGAGCATGGACAGCTCGTGGACTACTTCCAACATGTGTTTCTTCCATGAAATGCTTCCGGTTATGTCCCTACGCCTTCCCTTAATCTCAAAACCCTTCAAGACCACTAAAGTGCAAAACATGATAGAGTGTTGCAACACATTAGTACATCTAAGCAATTATGACCATAAATCAACCACAAAGGATAGCATTTGAGCATAAAATGACCCCATAAAGACCATAAGATATGAGTGTCTTTGGCACTTATCAATTTGACCACTCATGAAATTAAAAATATTCTTCATAATATCTACATAATAATTTCTCTTGACAATTATATCTCTAGGCGCCATATACTCTATTCCAAATAGACCACTTGGATTTTGACCAATCATTATTGCGTGGATTTTGAATCACACAGCTGTGTGGATCACAATCCAAAAACACAAAGTACATTATTTTAACTCATAAATATATTATTCTAACACATATAACACATTAAACACAAGATTGCAAAACACTAATAAAGACACCATACATTTTCATTCACATGCTTGCCAAAACACGAGTTAATGTACACCTTTGCCAAAGACATAATTCAACATCTACATACATACAACATAAGTCAACTACCAAACTATACCAAAAAGTAGTTTACAATGGCAATTATGTTCCAAAACTATCTATTGGCAAACACTACCAAAAACCGACTACAAAATTCTACTTTCTAAATGTAGTAGTGTGCTATGTTAGTCCATTGGTGCTTGGTGAATGACTCCTTCCCCTGATTCGCTAGCCTACAACAAAGATCATTATTGCCAATTCATTTAATAACTATCTTAAATAAAATGGGGGCAAAAGTTGGACCTTATACTCCCGTAGCAACATGTTGACCACTCCTTTAAGGGCATATTGTTTTATAATGGCCCGGGTTCTTACACAGAGAACAATACATCTTTTTTCCCTTTTTGGATACCCTTTTCTTAGCACTGGCGATGGTACTAGTAGTGGAAGTGGATTAGTTGCGGCGAGGCGGAGCTTCATTTGCCTCGCGATTTTTTCTTCTTGGTGTCCCTTTCATTTTTTATTTTTTTTGGTATTAGAGCAAGTATCTCCTCAAATTGTGTCTTTGACCAAAATAACTCTCCATTCATTGGCTGAAGCGCATGTGCGTAGATCTTTAGGTACACTACATTTGAATAACAAGAGTCAATGTACTCCTTTGGATACCTTCTAGTATCGAAGATGACACAGATTGCATGTAGACATGGTATACCATAAAGATCCCATAACCTGCATGAGCAGCTTCTACCTGCAAGTTTCACTTTGAATTGTTGTCTCCCTTTCTTAATTTCATAATCATCATCTCCATTGAAATCAACATATCATGAGATATTAATCAAGACAACAATTGAGAATTGTGCAGTGATATAATCTAAGTGCATATTTAACAATGTAAAATCCAACAGCTTAAATTGCATAATATGATGAGTAATTTAAAATACAACAACTTAAATTGCATAAATATGATGAGTAAATTAAAATTCAGCAACTTAAATTGCATAAATATGATGAGTAAATTAAAATCCAGCAAATAATCACTGCAGAATCTGATTTCAATAAGAAATATAATTACCTCCCACTCCATACTTTCACCTTTGGAGTAAGCTTCTTCATTACTAGTGGTCCATAATTTCTTGTCTACCTTTCAACAATTTTATTTATTTTTTTTTTGCAATCCTCTTCATCAACCCTACTCGTATGCCTTCCAACATAGGGATAATGGGCTTCACTCTTGCTTTCACAAAAGTGACATTAAAAGCCTCACAAAAATTGTTATCTACAATGTCACACTTAATAGTTATCCTAAAGAAAGCCTTGCGCCACAACCTTGAAGGGTACCTTAACACACATAGATACACGCGTATACTTTAAATTATTGCACAAAACCTGTATGAATCATAAATATGTAATTGCTTACCTTTCTAAATCATTTTTTGCTGTGTTGTCCATCTTTTCTAAACATTTTAGTTGTTCATGGAATTGAGCTTCAGTCGTAGCCTTGTCACACATCCAAAAGTGTTTCTTCAATACTTTCACTCTGTGTAGCTTACTCCAATTGGCATGCACAAGTCGAGCACATCTACGATGCTTGAAGTCAGGAAAAAATTCTTGAACCACATGTGTTGAACCCTACAGAACATATCAAACATAATATATTAGATAATTATTTAGGTAAAATGCTGAAATCTATTATTTTTGTTTTTACCTTCTATTGGTCACTAATTATTGTCCATGGAAACATATTTGTGATGCCGAAATTTGCCTTTAATACCCTAGAAACCAACGTCAAGAATATGTGTTCTCGATCTCTACAATTGCCCAAGCTATAGGGTACATTTGGTTATTAAAACCTTTACCAACTAGACTTAAGATTTCACCTTTTAACATTCCTTTCAGAAAACACCCATCCAACCCAATCACTTTCCTACACCCTTCTAAAAATCTTAACTATAAAGCTCCAAAGAAAACATAAAATCTCTTAAACACACAAGGACTGTCAAGGATAGTGATGTCGGGAATACTCTCGGCTATACTGTAAAATGCGGATATACAACGGACCATACCAGTTTAGGGTCCTTCACTAGTCTGCTTGTTAGTTTAAGAGTTTGAGTGGGAAAAATGAGTTCGAGGTGGACGTTCCCGAGCTATAAAGGTAGTAGGTAAAGTCCGTCCAAAAGTCTTTCTCTTCTTAATAAATGAGGTATTTATAGTTGAGGAAATGGGGCAAATCCCAGCCTTTCGGCATGTCACGCATGTGGAACCCATGCACATGTCGTGACCGGGGTGCGATAAGGGTTGTACATGTGCCACATGTGCCCTGAAGACGACGGGATCCAACTACCTAGGAAAGGTCGGTAAGACCGTCCCGTTCTAAATAGGTCGGGACGGCAGGGACGAAAAAGGGACCACCATACGTGTAAGATTAGGTAGTTCGGAAGGTCGGGAAAGGACCCCCACCGGTCGGTTCTGGTCGGTACGGATGTGAGTCATGCTAGGGGTTATGTTCCAACCTTCGTATGGGCACGGTTCCTGGGGGATAATCCCCATCAAGTAGCCCCCTAACCCGGAGCATGACGACAAGTTGGGAGGCAAGGTTCGGGCTACCACACAAGGTTGGGACCAAGTACAGATCAAGTTCTACGTAGATGCACAGGGGGATGTCAATCACTGTTCACTTACACAAGGGGACACATATCAGCTGCATGCTCTTCCTCAGGATCCGAGTTGCGAATTTGAAAATTCACCTCCTTTTTCCTTCCAGCCTCCCCTTATAAATAAGACGCTCTCAAGGGCCCTATCTCATGCTCACTATAGCCCTGAGATTGAAGCTTCCCAAGCAAACCTACTAAAAACGAAAAAGTCTGCCGCTTACACTCTTACCTAACTTTTGAGATCGGACTGGTAAGAATTTCTTATTTTGGTAATTACTCTAATAATACAAAAATTTCTCTCTCGTATCTTTACCCCTCGACCTTGACCTCGGGCCATTGCACTAAAGTGTCCTCCCTTAAACCTCTAGGGAAAAGACATGTCGGGATCCGATAGCCAAAACGTTTCGAGCTAAGACTATGACGACGAGGTCAAGGTCGGCTCTTTCACATCCTCGACATATGACTCAACTTTTTGGGATATCGATGCATTTCCAAGAAATCTGCCTAAGTCATCCCGGGCGGCTGGTGTTACTGTCGGTTCGCACCCATCCAACTAATGAAGAGGTTGGGCCTTCCGAGCGAAGAAAATCACCCCAGGTTGTAATTTCTTATCTCTACCCTTCTCTCTCTCCTACCTCCCTTGCTCAATTCATTTTGACCCTTCCGGTCAATCCAAGCTCTTCGACCACTCCTAACCAAGCTCCGAGTGCCGAACACGCCTCTCTTCCCCTAGCTTCCACTACTTCAAGTTGGAAGTTGGTGTTTCTGAACAATGAGGTCGTGCAGCAACATACTTGCTTCCTTACCCATACTTAGATCGAGGAGATTTCTTCCCTCCTCTCTATTAGTGTTCTCTTTAAGACCCTCTTGTCCCTTGGGAACTCATAAACCGAACCAAAGACGATTGGCTCGAGATTCACCTCGATTCCCTAAAGGCTCTAATGAGATTCCCATTCTCACCCTTTCTCCCAGCCTATCTCAAACATTACGAGGTCCCACTGGACAAATCAGCCAGAACTCCCAACGTATTTTTGCCTGCTTCCTACAGATTTGCGCTCGGCATGGCATCTAATGCACCATCGAGCTTTTCAACTACCTTTTTCCGGTCCTAACCTTGTCAGCTAAACATGGCGGAGGGTACCTCATAATACAGTCTCGGGGGCACTATTGCAGTATCACGAACATCCCGAGCAATAATAAGGGGTGGAAAGATTGGATCCTTTCGATCAAATACATTTGGAAGTGATAAGCTCCCAAGATACCCATTATTTGAGTATAATTTAGGGTGCTTTGTAACGTTTTTAGAATCCTTACATGATAAATTTGTGATTAAATGTGCTTTAAATTCACTAACCGCACGCAAAGCTACCTTTAGCATAAATTGAGTCGATACAGGAGTCCCGGGAGCTATTAAGAACGAAGACCGAGCTTAAGGAACGAACCAAGCAAGTCCGGAGCCCCGAAGGACCCAAATTGACCTCCACACGCGTGGTGGTGCGCGTGGCCACGTTCCAGTAACCAACCACGCACGACCACACGCGTGTGGAGGGGAGTGGAATTGACACTGCACGAAATTCCTCCTAGGGCTACATTTCGGAGACTATTTAAAGCCCCTTGATAGAATTTCAGGAGAGGACATTTGGGGGAGGATCACTTTGGAGAACTTTTCCATTTCTTACAATATTTTCATTTCCTAGAATAGTTTAGCTTAGCTTAGAAAATTCTCCTTGTAGCAAGACAACAAGCTTGGATTGAAGAACACTTCAAATCTAGGTGACTTCTATTACATTTTAATCTATTTTACTATTTTGTTCTTGGACTGAATTAGCTATTGCCTTGAATTCTTTATCATGAGTGGCTAGTTTAATCTAGGGACTTGGATTGTGTGAAGATATGTTGCTAGTGTGATGATCTTATATCTTATTTTGGATATTAATGCTTGGATTGTTGGAATATCTATTCTTGTTTATTGATTGTTGTTTTGATGATATCTTGTTTGGATTTGGCCAATCTAGATGAGAGATTGAGCTCTTGACTCTTTCATGTCTTTGATTAGAGTTAGGATTGAAACTTTGTAACAATCATTGATGATGTTAATTCATCCATATACTTGAGCATACTAAGTACGTAGAGAAATTGTATGTAAAGTACAGTGCAAATAATGTAACTAAGCCCTCAATTTCCCCTCTTTATTCACTGTTCCTAGAACCATGGTGAGAGGAAGGAAGAGTAGGGAGTAGGCTCTAAAATGAATGTTCTGGAGAGATGGAGGGAGAGCCAAAAAGTCCTTTCAAGTGAAGGATCAAAGCCTTTTTATAGGCTCGTCCCCGTATTCGTATACCGTCATACGTATAAAGTATTTAAGGTCGTATACCCGGGGTATATTCCCTATCAAGTAGCCGCCCCCCAGTCCGAGCCCTGACGTCGAGTCAACAAGGAAGGGGTCGGGCTGGAAGACTGGCCTTACGGTTTGTGACTCACGCTAGTTGCCTCGTTAAAAACCTTGGGCTAAGAGAAAACCCAATGGGAAAAAATCCTAGCCAAGGAAAAAAGAGCACAACTTTAAGCACCACCGAGGAAGAATTCGAGCTAGGGAAATTGACCGTATAGTCTGCTACCTGCGCCGATTGCCTCGTTAAAACCTTAGGCTAAGAAAAAACCCAATGGGGAAAAATCCTAACCAAGGAAAAAAAAGAGCACAACCTTAGGCAGTCTTCTGAACTATAAGGTTCATCCGAACTCTACCGATCTAGGGATCGGATTTGCGATACGACTGAGATGCCGAATTTTACCGACCCAGCGACCGGATGGTCGGGAGGTCGAATCTAATCTCGATTTAGAGATACAAATTTTCCAATAAAGAGATCGAATTTACTCACGATCTACGGATCGAGTCTCTAACATGATTTAAGAGACCAAGTTTTACCGATCATAAGTGGGAATGCTACCCCCAATGCCCTTTATTCGGGCAACTAGTTGCAGCTAGTTTGAGCTCAGTCAAACTTCCATCCGGATTACCCGATCACAAGACCGTTCTTAGCCGATCGCACTCGGTTGGTTTTGATTACCATGTTTAATTACTGTGACGGGTTTTTGAAAACTGGACTCATGTGAACGGGGTATTATTCCCGTTCTACGCTGGGTCTCAGGAACCAAGAATCCTAAGTGGAGGGACGTTAGGAGACTCGAAAGTCTAACGAGACCGCAAAGGTCAATACGCTTGGGAAACATGCTACAGTCACCAATGTTACCTTGACCGGGAAGTGTATGACCGTCGGGAATTGCTTTAATGAGCTCCGTAGGACGAGGGAGTTACCCTATATCCTACTAGTAGCCCCCCACTCCCTATGGTGCGAGAATCTCCAGCATAAGGGAGTAGAGATAACGGTACCCGAGTTTGTTTTTAAATTTGACTGCAATCGGGAAGTGACTCGGTAGAGTTTATAGTGTCGAAGTAACGGACCATATTTATGGTATCGGTGGTTAATTTGCCTAACTAGTAGGACTTTGGGGATTCACGACGTTTAAATTTCATCGACCTAGCCGGACTTAATGCGTGACTAACCTATATGCATGACCGTGCGCAATTTGCTATCATACATAGGGCTAGCTTATGGTCGGGCTTCCGACAAGGAGACCAAAGGCTTTTCAATCTAATGCTTTTTCGGCCTTGGGCTCGGTGGCCCGAATATGATCTTTTCGATCTGGTGCCTTCTTCGGCTCGGCGACCGGTATATGATCTTTTCGATCTAACGCCTTCTCGGCCTTCGGCTCGGGTGACCGGAATATGATCTTTTCGATCTAACGCCTTCTCGGCCTTCGGCTCGGGTGACCAGAATATGATCTTTTCGATCTAATGCCTTCTCGGCCTTCGGTTCGATGACCGGGATGCGATCTTCTCGATCTAATGCCTTTTCGGCCTTCGGCTCGGTGACCGGAATGGTGCCAAGATTTTTCTCGGGCTTAATGGTACCGATGGTGATAGTATCGACCTAACCGGTGCTTCGTACACAATTAACATGCATACATGATCGCATTACATTTTACATAGCAAATTAAATTAGAAATTACATGGTCGAGGACATTGCACCCGCCTGTTTGGGGACTGTAGTTTCTTTCCGACCTTTCGGTCGTGACCGATCTCAACGATTGTAAATGAGCACCTTACTCCCAACACCCCATAACCGGGCAAATAAACGAGCACCTTGCTCCCACAGATCGGTCCGAGGACCGTAACGTTTTTTCCGACCGTCGTCGTAACGTTTTTTTCCGACCGTCGTCGTAGCGTTTTTTCCGACCGCCGTCGTAATTAATTATATCGAGATCTAACCTGGGAATTACAATGCCGGTGGTGGACGGGCCGACCTGACCGGACTTTGAGTGCCGGTGGTGAGAATACCAACCTGACCGGGCTTATTACACTTGAATTTGCTAATTCAAATTTTTAAGTATGGGCCTATGACTTATACAACTTACAATTTAGGCCATACATTTTATAATTTAAAACTACTACTATAACGTATAAATTTTAAAATTCAATCAATCTGCGTGTAGCTCCCTTCGGACGTTGGATTTAAATGGTGAGCCGACCATATGCATAACCATATTGGATTAAATTCGTCCAATCTCGCCATAGCCACACTATCGAGAAGTTGCTGGGTGCTTATTTCTGCTCGAATTTTGTTCGACCAAGCCACGAGAAGGACTTGTCATGGCCAAAAGAGATCTTCCTTCTTTGACTAATGAACGGGAACTTGACAACGCTGGTTGGATGAAAAAGCGCAATTCTTAAGCAGCAGCATGTACCGATGTAGGTGGCATGATTACAGTTGAGCATAGTTCTGGGGTTTGTGTAGGGGCATATCGAGTAACCGGCCACCAGTGTTATGCAGGATCAGAGGCTCGGGTGATTAAACTTGCTCCAGCCAGCTTGTGAATTCATGCTGATGACCAACAACTTGCACGGTTGTGGAAACAAGCACAGTAGGTCGGGAAGTTGATCGGTAAAGAATGCACTATGAGCTCCATGTTAGATATAAATAATCTAACTAAACAGAATAGTGTACGAGAAACCTGATTCGTAGTAGCGGAAGCGGAAGCCGTATTGATCTCCAGCCACAGTTGTTGATGTAGTGCCTCTTGAACGGTAGACCGTCAGCCATATTTGTCTCATACTTAACTCAGAACCCTAGATGGTGTATTGGTGTCTACTGAGCAGTATGAGTACCGTGACTATATGTGCTATATAATGAATAATCCTGTATCCCATCAATCCAGGTTTATATAGGCACAGAGTCTGATTGGATAACAACTCTTAGTTATTTAGTCCAATCAGATTTCTTAATAAGCCTAATTAACTTGCACCACTTAAATTAAGGCCTTAATATAATATGTGGTATTATATTATTTAGGGAAAATCTCACATTCTCCCACTTGGTGCAAGTATTAGCACAACCCTCACCAAAGAACAAAACACACGAATCATAATGATATGTCCTCTGTTTATAAATCCGAGTAGTATCCATTATGGTCACATGCATTTTAATTCTCCAACTTAGGCCCCTCATGAACAAACCCAATGTTTATTCTCAGTAACTTAAGGGATGTTTCTCAAAATATATTATGTGCACAACTGAAGAGAAGAAACCATCCAGAAAAACTGTATGATCTCTAAAATCCTTAAAAGCATGCCTTAAGTAGAGATCTCTTAATGTTAGCATAATGCTAACTGTATTCCATGACTTCTTTATAACTGAACTTAAACACTACCTCTAACAGTTAAGAGCTCGGAGTTGACACGTCTGTCACTCCCACTCATTGAAATAGCCAAAAGACAGTTAAGTCACAGAAGTATTCCAATAACTTAGATAATGAACCAAAAAAAAAAAAAACTTTAAGCCCATAAATTTGGAATCTTAACATACACCATAACTTCCCAAATAATCTCAAGGTTCACTTTAAAAAATGAACTGAAACATTATGAGTCTTACTTTCATGTCTTACAAAATTGTTTTGAGCCTTACAAACAAAATGGCCCAAGATCAATTTTGAAGAAACTAGAGACTCTATTAAAGCTAAAGAATAACAGTGCACCACAAGTTAAATGTTTTTATTCTAATAAACTCATTAATATTTGTTACAACATTTTCATAAATATGTTGCACAACCAAATGTTCCATGATTTGAACTTATGAATTTATACGAACAAATACAAGATTTAATACTTGTGATTATATGGACTTAATATTTGACATACAATCCAATTTGCATTGGATGTACGAAAGAATAATTAAATCCATAATATTTAGTGGAGCATCTTAATGATCTTTTCTAAATGATCACTCCCACTGTTCTTCAGCAGAATTAATGATATACACACTCATAATTGATTTTTGACCAACTAATAAATGAAGATACAATTCCCCACCATTAGTTGGGCATACTAAATAATCAATATTTGGTTCCAATTAAAGTCCAACTAGATAACGAAGATATAATTCTCCACCATAGTTGGACATACTAAAAGAAACAAAATACACCTTCCAAAACCAAGTTGGAATTTGGCTCGAAAGATACATTTTATTCCTTGGAAACCAAAAAAAAGTATATCATATCACGTAACTTACTATAGTTAGTCAAATAAGCCAAGAAGTCCCGTGGATTAATTAATAAGAGTGGCTAAATTTTGGAAGTAACTAAATACATGTTTTGCCAATGCAAACCATGAACTTAGAATTATAATGGAACTAAATTTATAAATTCTAAGGAATTGTGATAAAATTATTATCTTACGGGTTGAGGAATTTAGAGACATAAAACTTGCCTGTGGGCTAAAGTTTTAATCCTCTTTAAATCCAATTAAGAAAACCCTTATGATAATGATTTTATCTCAATTTACTAAATAGAGAGAAGAATCTATAGACATAAAACTTGCCTGTGGGCTAAAGTTTTAATTCAATTAGATCCAACTAAAAAGTTTTATTTATGATGAAACAATTATCAAATGAGTTGAAGAATCATAAAACTTGCCTGTAGGCTAAAGTTTTAATTCAATAAGATTCATGACAACCCTTATGATAAAAACTTAAAGAAATCAAGTTCATTTTCCTTAACCCTGTGGGCAATTCAAGAAATATGACCCAAAGTTTGCATCATAAATTGACTTCATGATAGAATTGAAATTATTTACAAATAACCGTAAGTAAATAAATTGATTTATTTCTATCACAACTGATAAAACTACTAAACTACATTCCGATACATAATTGCCTGTGGGCTAAATTATGATCGTAGTCCAGTATTTCACCCTAATTAATTATACAAATATAACGAAATTGCCTGTGGGCGAAATTCCATCATATTACATATAATTAATCACAAACGATATGTCCAAAACCTTATGTGATCAAAATAAACCGCTTAATATATAATTTTAACTGATTAAAGGATGCTGTGGCTACTCCCCAACCAAATTAAGATTATAGGATCACTAGACATTTATCTAATCCTTGCTTAATCTTTATGTGATTAAGATAAAAGATATATATAATGTAATCTGATTAAAGGATGATGTGGCTACTCCCCAACCAAATTAAAATTATAACATCAAAACTTAATAATCTTAGGTAGTTGAATATGTTGTGGTTATTCCCTAATCAACCAAGTTTAGAAACTTCAGAGACTTCAGTAAATTAAAGATACTACCGTTATTCTTTAATGAACCAAAATCAAATCACATTGGCAAGGAAATACTTAAAATTAATTTTGACAAATTATACCAAATATGATGGGAAATTTCAAAAGTATATACCCCATAAAAGTTGGTAAAATGAAACCTCACTAAAGACCAACTGCTTTAAGGAGACTAGTGGCCAAGATGTTCTTAAGTCATGACCATAAAACTAGTATACCTCCCGATTTATGTATACATAATGTATAACTGTTTGGGGTATAAATCGAACTGTAGGGTATAATTCAAAATTGAATAGTTCACCTATGATTAAAACATAAAATAAAATGGTGAACTAAACTAACGGTCCAAATGTGCTAAGTTCAGGCACTAATGTAACCAAAGTTTATGCATAAGTCCAACTTAATTAGAAACTAATATAATTCATCCTAAATTTATGCATTGCTAAAGGCATAAAAATATATTGCATAACAAAATATTATGCGTTGGACAAATTAATATGCACAAAATTAGGCATTTAACTCATATATTCTAAACAAATTGCATAACTTAGACAATTTTTAATATGAGCTTCCAAAGTATAAACTTAATATTCAAATCCTAATGAGTCCAAACCAAAGAGACCCAAAATTTTGAATAATAAAGTAATAAATATATACTTTGAAATTTTCAAACCTTAAGCCCATTCCAAAATGTTTTAAATGCAGCACACTAAATTTATGAGAAATAGACCGAATTTACAAATTCCAACAATATCTTACCAAAAGTATATATTGTCATTTGTAAATCAAAATCTCACAAACCCAATTGCATAATTAAACTTAATATTATGCACTTAATGTGATTGAATGCATAAAACAAACTGAAAGGTATGAACCAACTAGAAAGTGTGAATTTACACTAAATATTGTTTATTCATACTTAATCAATTATGGCCTAACGTACTAAATTCATAATTCAAATAACTTAAAGAATTATGGAATTAGTGGCGATATCCTATTGCCTAGAAATGTTTTTCCAAAATTACTAAATTGATTCAAAATCACTCTCCATAACTCAATTAATAATATTATTGTCATTAATGGCAAGATTGCAAATAATCCAAAAGCAATAAATAGCCATAATAATATTATCACATCAAATAGGAGACTGAATATGGAAAAACAATAGTTAAAACCGCTAATTGTAGAAACATTTTCGGATATAATTTTGAAACTTAATAAAATTTGAAGTCCGAAAAATGACAAGAAAATAACAATGACCAAAATATTTTCTTGACTGGAACATCGTCACATGAACTTAATTGAAAACAATTCAGGATTTATAACTGAATACCATATTAATCTTAATGGTTTCATTAATTAAAATATCTGATGGTAATAAGCAACATTATACACCATTAATATTTAACAATGACAACCAAATTATGGTAACACCTTCTTAATGTTCCCATATGTGTAAAGAAAATATGTCACTAGTCCAAATTAGCGGTTAACTGAAGGCTTGGTTAGGATTATCAAGGCACATTATAGAAAGAGAGTAACTAAAGACATAATACTACCGAAACTGAATGGTGGAAACGAAATGGGTACGATTTGGGTAAGGTTTATCCACCCTTAATGACAAAACTATCAAACTATATGCCGATACATAATCCCTGTGGGCAAATTATGACCATAGTTTAATATTTCATCCTAATTAACCCTACAAATATAACAAAATTGCCTGTGGGCTAAATTTCGCCATATAATGCAAAGTTAACTACAAGATTTCTTGCCTAAACTTTATGTGATTAATCCTTAATATGTAATTTCAGTAAATTAAAGATGCTTTGGCTATTCTTTAATTGACCAAACCTGAACATAATCACAATGGCAAGTGTATTTAAAGCCTAATCAAACAAATTAAACCAAAACATGATAGACAATCCTTAGGTATACTCCCAGGAAAGTTGGTTGGTGCTAAGGCTCCATTAAAAACCAACTCCTTAGACAGAGTAGCGTCGCAAGGGACTAGTAGCAATATGGCGGTTCGAGCCAGCAAGGCGTGGAAGCCAAGGCTAAGGAACTAGTATTCCTCCCCAAGAAACTTCCCTAGATCATGTGTTCTCATATTTGAAGTAAAATCATTTGGTTGATCTATAAGAATGTAGATTTACCTAAGGATAAGGCTTTAAATAGGGTAGTACTATGAAGATTTTATGTACTTTATGTGCTTTGAAATCCTCCAAAAGAAGTACGAATGGAATGGAGTATTTACTGAAAGAGTAAGAATATGCATAAACTATTCTTAAAAGGCACTAAATTCACCTAAAAGGCACTAAACCATGCATAATAAGCAATTAATTCAGTCCTAAAAGGCTCTAAATTCAGTCTTAATGAACATGCTTTTCTAAAGGCATAATTATAACGAACAAATAATATAATTAGTGCAATAAAAAAAACATATATATATAGCATGCTTAGATTATGCATATTATGAACTCATACTCCACAATAGAATATTTATTTAAATTGTAACACTGAATACAATTTAAGCCGAATATTCAATATTAAAATTAAAATTCAAACAAATTTAAAACTTAATAATTTGTTCAAAATTAAATAATAATTTTAATATTGACTTCAATTAAACATTCAAATTGTGACACTTAATACAATTTAAACCGAATATTCAATATTAAAATTAAAATTCATACAGATTTAAAACTTAATAATCTGTTCAAAATAGAATAATAATATTAATATTGATTGTAGGCAAAATTCAATTGGATAACTTAATTGAAGAAGTCTAAATGTGATGAAGGAATATTTATATATAAAAAAACTTAAAAGAGCCCAAACCTATAAAATAGGCCCAGATTTTTTATTTTTTTTTTTAATAGTGGACCAGGTCTGGCCCAATAGACCAAACCCGGCCCATTTATTATAATCCATCATCATCTTCTTCAAAGTTCAATAAGCCAGAAGCCCTACCTGAGAGACGTTTGAAGCAGCAGGGGAAAACAACAGCCCACCTACGCCGGCGCCGTCTGACGAAGGAGCAGCGACATCTAAAGGGAAGAGAGAAGCAGCGTCGTCCGACGAAGCTACAAGGAGCAGCGACAGCCAACAGCCAACGTCGCTGGCGCCAACTGCCCTCAGCCTTGACGCAGCCCGTCGTCCATTGCCGCCGTCCTCTCCACGTCTCCAGCATCCTTGACCAGCGCCGGAAACAAAACAGAAACGGTGATTGGAACGCGGAGCAGCAGCAACCAGATGTCTCCGGCGTCACCTGAAGGAAAGGATCGAGTAGCAACCAGATGTCTCCGGCGTCACCTGAAGGAAGGGATCGGGCAGCAACGTCGCCTCCGCAGACCGACGACCTTTATAGAAGCACGGAGATGGAGCAGCTGCAGCCAGTCGCCGGAGTCGCCTGACGAAGAAGAATGAGTAGAGACGTTGCCAGAAGTATCCAGCCTCGCCTCCGCCGTCCCTCTTCTGCGCAACGCCAACAACCGCCGCTGCCATTCCAACCCGCGCCGCCATCGTCGCCACCAGAGGAACCCGCGCCGAGATATAGCAGCTGCAGCCCGGAGTCAGTAGGATGGGGAAGTAGCGAATGGGGAATCCAAAACCATTGCCAACTCCGCATCTCTCCTTGCCGCAACGCTGATGCCACCGTCTCGCCTCACAACAACACCAACCGCCGTCGACCGTCAAACGAAACGAAAGGGCAGTCCTCCGGCGAAATCAGTAGCAAGGAACGAAACATATAATATCCAAAAGGAAAAATTAAAAGAAATTGTGCTTAATGCTGGAAAAAAAAACTGGATTCCAGCCACCCAAAAACAATTACAATTAATTTGTTTCTCAATTGGATTTAATTCCTGACGTTCACAATAAATCAATTACAATTAATTCAGTCAAAAAAAATATACACGCCAGATTTACTTAATTATATCATAACCAATTAGATATATGATATCTGTATGCAAATTTTGAAGAATTAGACCGAATGTAATTGAAATCAAAATATATACAAAACTTGATGTATATAGCACTTAATATTGTTTTAGGCAAAACAATAAAGCGGGCAGAGATTATAAAGGCTCTGATACCAAATGTTAGATATAAATAATCTAACTAAACAGAATAGTGTACGAGAAACCTGATTCGTAGTAGCGGAAGCGGAAGCCGTATTGATCTCCAGCCACAGTTGTTGATGTAGTGCCTCTTGAACGGTAGACCGTCAGCCATATTTGTCTCATACTTAACTCAGAACCCTAGATGGTGTATTGGTGTCTACTGAGCAGTATGAGTACCGTGACTATATGTGCTATATAATGAATAATCCTGTATCCCATCAATCCAGGTTTATATAGGCACAGAGTCTGATTGGATAACAACTCTTAGTTATTTAGTCCAATCAGATTTCTTAATAAGCCTAATTAACTTGCACCACTTAAATTAAGGCCTTAATATAATATGTGGTATTATATTATTTAGGGAAAATCTCACACTCCACAGTAGTGAAAGCTGACAAGCATTTCCAAATGTAATGGGATGATGACCGGTGCTCAAAGCTGATGGAGTGGTGAGGCCGACTCTCATTCTCGATCCCTGTTGTGATGAAAGTTTTTAGCATGGAGCGTATGCCTCCACACGGGCGCATCATCCACAATTTACGCACACATAATTCGGATTTGTTGGTGGCTCTCAGTCGGCTTCTTGCTACTTGCAGCCCCAGAAGATGATTAACAAACTGTTGATCGAGAATTTTCCACTTGGTTAGCGTAGATAGCCAGCAGGTAGCCAACCGTGGTGTACTCGGCGAGGCCAGAAAGGTACAGAAAGTCGACTCATGCTAAGCCGAAAGCTCTTCTCAAGCTGAACTTTGGATTACTAATCACCTAGCAACCGCATGCACAATCCAACCGGTCTCCTAGATTGAGTGATAGGGCGGTGAAGAGTATTCGTTTTTCAGGCGGTCGAAGCGAAGCTGGACACGGACCACAAGCTAGGGAAGTATCATGGAGAACTCGATCAGTTTCAGACGATGGTCAGGTGGTGGGCATCTTGATCTGCATGATTGAAGAATCCAGTCGATCTCCGATGTAATTGGCCATGCCGTCGGGAATCTTGCTGCGGCTGCCTGAGAACTCGTCTACGATTGCGATCGGTCTGAAAAATTACTACAGCAGCGGGAATGCACGAGCTCGGAGAGGTCGGGGAGATAAAAAGATCAGAGCTGACTTATGCCCGACCGAGAACTCTTCCCAACTCATGTTGGTTAAATAAATTTATAACCTTGCGATCACTTCCCGGTCAAATTGAATAAACTCTTGTTGGGAGTAGCTTGATCGGAGAAGTCTGGAATATTTGCCCTGCATGCTGCGCCGCTTAGTTTATTGGGATTTTTGACATGATCAGTTCATGCCTGACATAATCGTATGGTCTAATACGAAACTGCCGACCTCCATCTGATTGGCTCTGTGATGTATGCACGCTCTGAAACACGATCGGCTTAGGGAAAGGTCGCCAATGCGTTCTTCTCTTGTGCGAAGCTCCGATGATCCGATCAATTAACAAGATGCTAGAGCTTGCTATCACTGCGCTCGGAAGCTTTTAACCATAGCAGAGCTTTTAGACTCGGACCCTTTTCTTGGAAAGCTCGATCAAGGGAACCCAAACACCAATCAGATTATATGGAGCAGTGGTTACTCCCCGAACATCTGGGCACTCACTAAAGACGGTTGGTAACCCACCTATTTAATACATAAATATGATATCCAGACCAGCTGATTTGTTGTATCACGGCCGAACGCGCTCGGAGGAGGTTGTTGTGGTCGATTCAATCAGAATCGAGCTGGGCGATGCTGCTGAGAACTATACCTCGGGAAAAAGTGTGATATCATAATCTTCAATTACCGGTCAACCAACTGGAGTCTACGATGGTCGGGCCGATTTTTTGGATAATAGAGGCCGGGAAACTACTCGGACCTGGTGCCAATTAATAACTCGGGAGCGATAGGCACGGACCATGATTTGACTGGGGTTGAAGGTCATGAATTATGCGGTTGTCAGTTCGGGAGCTTTAACGGCGGAGACCGGGAGACGAACATGCCCAGTGTAACTGGTCGGGATTTGCCTGATTAACAACTCATCAGCTCGGGGGTTCCTGGAAAGCTGAGTGAAGCCTCAAATAATTAATCTAGGCTGCTCATCCGGTGACTCGAGCTCGATGACACTCCGTTCTTTCTTTATCTATTGACCGTGATCTGTTGTGGATTTTCAATTCGACAAGCCCGGTGAGAAGGTTCCAACTTTGGAGCATTGTAGAAAATGGGCTCCTTCGTATGTCTAGGAAGTCTGTTACCATATCGCCACTGCGATCACCGGTCGAGAGGGAAATCCAGGCTAGTGAATTCAGTGATTTCATTGATTCACTCTCTTGACCGGGGAAGATTAAGGCTGAAGAAGAGCGCTCGCGCTGCGACATTACGACATGCAGCGTAATGTAAAATGATCACGGAGCTGAATGCTTTCAAGCATCAGTCTAGGGAGGGTTAGATTCAACCAAATTGCGGATCATGATCCATTGCAAACTGCAAGACTGCCGACCACCGGTGTAACTGAAGAAACAAAACCACAAATGGTCTGTTGGTGGTCATCTGCTTGAGGTCGGCAGTGAGCCTGATCTCGACCACCGAGATTATTGCAGCTATTATGGTCGATACAGTCGGACCCAGACTCGATGGTATTGTTGAAGTAGTCCGCCGTTGAGATTAATCTTCATCCACGCACTGGTTTCTTGCGACATGCGACAAATGAATGAATAATGTTGATTCGGTTGCATGCAAGAGCTGGAGGTCGAGAAGTTCATCACCCACCGAGCGCCTTACCCGGAGATCCCCAAAGCCTTTGAGCTTGTCACATGGCGGTTGGCACTATTGTGAACTACTGCAATGTTATCTTTAGAATCTTCTCCTCTGTCGGTCGTACTCTGCTCGGCCATTTGAGATTGAAGAGACAGCGAATGCCACTTAACATCTCTATCTCACGCTTGCGTTGTTGGCATTGGTGAGAGAAACTCAAATGACGCATTCCTGGAGGTCATGAAGCCAGAACAGTGAGGTCGGATGGCTTCGCTGGTTGCCCGATTCTTCATGGCAAAGATTTACTGCTAATTGATCGGAGTACTGCTGAAATGAGTTAATATTAAGGCCGGAGGTCTATTTTCAGGGAATCATCGCTTGAGGAACCTCGCTTGCTACAACTGGTACGATCGGGAAGGGGCCAGTTGCATAAATTAATATACCTTTGATGGATACAAAATGCATTAGACCCGCACTTAGGCGTCGGGAGACCTACATTGACTGCCTACCTCGAGAAATAATGCAACATTGTGCACTGCCAATATCGACAACAAACAAAAGGTGACCGGGAAAGCAATCGCAGTAGAGCATAGCTGTAGACTCGATCACCATTATGCTTCGAGAAATAATTGTGAAACCGAGCTCTTGATCACTAGGTCGAGCAGTTTTGAAGGCGGTGATGTCCCAAGGTCGGGAATTACTTTAGTCAGTGACGATGTGAATGCCACGTAACACCTCAGTTATTTTTCATGCGAGCGTTTACATGGTCAAATGACTCTACCGATCACACGATCATATGATGAATTGATTTCAAAGTTTGAGTCGTTTCGTCACGAGCAGTGTGGCGGATATTTGAGATGATTAGGACTGGTTTATCGGGGCCGTTAATAACACTGAAGCCATATAAACCCAGGGATGCCCTTCAATAATGATCGGAACTTACAGGAATCCGGTCAACCCCTACCACAAGCTGGTGCCTGACCTATCGCCAACATGCGTGATGTGAGCCCGGGGAACCGGCCACGAGAAACAGGACGTGAGCCTCGGCTCGGAACTACACCTCGTGTTAACAAACTGAGGTTGGTAAGTGAATTACGCCCGGCCTATCCTTAGTTGACCACAAGGCTAAATGTCGATCACCACTTGGCTGAACAGGTCGGGAACCGCTTGGCTGATAACAGGTGTGACTAAACACATGGTGAGGTCGGGCCGAGACAGTCAAGATCGTTCAAATGAATGCACGTGATCTGTCTGGTCTACAGCGTAAGTCTAGGCATCGGCAATAATTTGTAGCAATCATGCACTTGTGCAACCGCGGTGAGTTCTTTGAACGAGAAAGGAGAATCCAAATTTGTCTTCAAGAAATCTATAGCAGATGACCCAGGAAAATCTCTCTTTCCCAACGCAGAAACTAATTTGACAATTTGAAGCTTCTAGTAAAGCATATATGTATGTGGTTGTGGATCATTTCCCATATATATACCTGCAATCCAGATTTTGAAGCGATAGTTCCTGGATTTTCAAATGAGAAAAAAAACTATAGTGGTGGTGCTTGAATTCCTCAAAAGCATTCTGGGTAGCAGTTGCCTACTCCAGAGCCAAGGCAACAAGGAGAAGACTCACGCCAGCCATCCCCTGCTCATCCATCCAAAAATTTTTCATCATTATTATTTTCCTTTTTGATTTTCTTTTCCAGTTTCTCTTTCCTTCCACTATCTTTACTTTTACCCTCCACCGCCACATTCTCCAACCAGCTTGCTCCACCTCACATTGCCACCACATGCAACCAATCAGCTTATTTTCTTTTTGCATCTTTCTATTGGTTGGACCGCCCACACCCATGCCAACTAGAAGAAAACTCAGCTTCTTCGCTGGGCGCATGGAACACTTCTTGGAGTTGAGAGTCAAATGGCAGACGCTCTTGTAATTTAGTGATAGCCAACCTATTTTAAAGGGTCCTAACAATGATGTTTCATGCGGAAATGATCAACACCGTGAAAATGGTGATGCAATCAGTCAACCAGGAGAAGTTCAGGCTTCATATCCGGCGAAGTTTGATGGCGGAGAACATGAAGATGACGGGACCCAGTATGCCAACCTGCTCTCCGCGATTCTGGGCTGGGAGGCGCAGCTTTTGGTGCATGCAATGGAGACCAAATGAAAAGTGTCTTGAAGGTAAGGAACAGTGGATAATTCCGATTCCAAGATGCATGCAGTTGCAGTGCTTCATATGGGCTGCTTGAAGGCAGAAACCACTCTGGGTCTCGCTGAAGGCCAAGGACAAGGGCGTTTACAGATTCAATTTCTTCTCCACCTCACAAGAAAATTTACAGGGACACCGATTTTTTGTTCAATTCCCCACAGACGGCGCCAAAATGATGATGTTAATTCATCCATATACTTGAGCATACTAAGTACGTAGAGAAATTGTATGTAAAGTACAGTGCAAATAATGTAACTAAGCCCTCAATTTCCCCTCTTTATTCACTGTTCCTAGAATCATGGTGAGAGGAAGGAAGAGTAGGGAGTAAGCTCTAAAATGAATGTTCTGGAGAGATGGGGGGAGAGCCAAAAAGTCCTTTCAAGTGAAGGATCAAAGCCTTTTTATAGGCTCGTCCCCGTATTCGTATACCGTCATACGTATAAAGTATTTAAGGTCGTATACTCGGGGTATATTCCCTATCAATCATAGATCCTATGGACTTCTTAAGAATAGTAGGATAGTGTGTAGCTAAAGTGTTTGATGAAATGTCTCTTAGGACTTTGGTTGCTTAAAGGCACTTCTAGGTCCAAGAAGCCTTAGTACACAAAGGTGGAAGAGGACTAAGAAGACACACTCTTGAATAGCAAACATCTTTGCTTTGTTTATCCATTGCCGCCTTAGACACACTAGGATGCAACATAGATGAACACTCTCCAATCCCTACCTCCTTACATACATTTACTCATTTTCAGTTTAATTACTTTCATTCTCACACAACCCATATGAACCTTTTCACTCTCGAATCATCATTCACCACGCTCAAATCTATTACATGACTCAATCACTTGAACGCGCAAACACTTGACACACCTCCACGTCCTTCCTTCGAGACCGACACTCGGGGAGTCATGCATTGCTTCTGATCGAACCCAATCTTTGTTGATCAAACTCCATATACCACGAATAGTCAACCAGCTGTGGCCCCTTTTAATCGCGTTAGTGCTTCAAGAATGGCCATTCCTTCTCCGTTTGTCTTTACTTCAACCTAGAGTCCTCATTTGAATCTTCAAGATGGTGGCAGATTGCAACAAACCACACTGCCGGCACATGCAGTCGGTGACCATGTGGCTAATTTGACACATTAATTCGGGATTTGTAGCATAACAACAGATTTAAATAATTTAAGTGTTAATGTTAGTACTATTCCTATTGCAAATATTGCCTCAACTACTATGCATGGCTTGAATTCAATTTATGATGCTAATATTAGTAGTGATTTGCCTAATGTTGATAATGCTAATAATGCTAGTTATAACATTAATCATATTGCTAGTAATGCAACTGTTCGAACTGGTACAAATAATGTTTGTTCACCTATTGTGCATGGCTTGAATACAATAAATAATGCTAATGTTAGTAACTCAATGCCTACTATTGCTAATGCTAGTGTTGTGCATGGTTCGAATTTATTAAATAATGCTAATATTGGTAATGTTTTGCCTACTGGTGATAATGCTAATCATGCAAATAATCTACCAAGTGCTGCAATTAGTGGTAATTCAAAAAATAATTCTAATAATTTGGTTAGACAAATGGTTAATTTTCAGCCCTCTTCAATTCCTCTTCTATCCAAGACCAAGAGTGCTTATTTGCAAAAGATGATTACAAACTCAAATGAAGGAAACGGTGATGAAGTGCACATTCATGTCATTCTCGGAGGGCACACTGGCTTTGAAATATGACAAGTTTTGTTATGGTATTGCCGTAACACTGAATGCTTACAATCTGATTGCAACACTGAATGAAAGTGTCAAGTAAGATAACCTCATTAACTAGATTGATGTTTTCTTGAACTCTAGAATACTTAAAAGCTGGAAGGAGTCGATAATAATTCTTCAAACCACAAAATATTGTTATTGTTATTTAGGCTATGTTTGGCAAACCTAGCTGAAAAGGTAGCTGAAAGCTGAAAAGTAGCTGAAAACTGAAAAGCTATAAGCTCGAAGCTGAAATCTGAAGAGCTGTTAAGCTAGTTGCTATGCTTAAAAGTGTTTGGTAAAATTAGCTTTTTGATAAGTTGATAAATGTAAAAAGACTAAAAAGGACATCTTCATACAATTTAAATAGTTTTAAATTTAAATATTTTTGTTTATATATTAAAATATAAAATAGTGAAATTAATATATTTTAATAAAATATAAAGTAAGAACATATATTTGAAAACATATAAAGTAAAACAAAATGTTTATAATTCATAAGATTAGTTCATACAAAAAATCAATGTTCAAACACAAATGTCAAATTGAAATTACAACCAAACATATTGAAGAGAAAAAGTTAAAAAGGTTTAGCCAAAAAAATTTTAATTGGGAAGGGTAAATTATGGCATTTCTTTAAAATAATTAGGTTAAAGATGGAAAAAAAGTTAGGAAGCTACTAGCTTATTTTGAAACGCTACCTTAGATAGCGTTCAAAAATAAGCTCTTATTTTAAGCTACTAGCTTATTTTAGGAACATTACCAAACAGAGCTTATAGCTTATTAGTAGCTTAAAATAAGCTATAAGCTCCTAAATAAGCTCTGCCAAACAGAGCCTTAATGTTATACTTTTGCTTTTGACAATGTAACATTACACAATGTTATACTTTTGTTATTGTTATTGAATTTGAATTTTTTAGTATAATATATTTTACAATTATATAATTGAACTATTATATTATAGATTATTTTTTTTAATTTTAAGATTTTAACAACGGGCAAAAATTGTATTAAATTCATAACAAAATACCTAATAACAATAAAGAATTGCAATGAAATAGCGACGGAAAAATACGTTGCTAAATTTAATGATGGGTATTTCCGTCGTTAAGTTGTAGCTAAATGGCATTCAATGTAAATAATAGAAACAAATTAGTGATGGAATTTTCCGTCCTTTTTTTTTTAAAAACAATTTTCCGTCGTTATTCCTTTGCAAATTTCGTCATCAAATCGTCGCTGAGAGGAAAATAGTGACGGATTGTTTTCGTTTAGCAACGGATATTTCCGTCGCAAAAGTTAGTGACTGAAAAAAATTGGATAGCTACATTCTAGCGACGAGCTTTTTAGTGACGGACAAATTCTGTCGCTAAACTGTTTAGCAACAAATTTTCACTATTTAGCGACGGAATCAGTCCGTCGCTATTTATGCTTTTTTTTAGTGTATAATGAAATAACGGTTTCCACTAGAAGATAAAAGTGGGGTTCGACACTTGGCAATATAGAGTAAATCAAGTACATCAGAACTAGTATACTCGACTCGTGGCAAGGAAAACGTGCAAATTTTCTCAATTGACACGCAGAACACAAAGTAGAAGCACGAGTAGAATGACTAGACCCGCTAACCGAATAGGAATGTAGAACACGACTAAGGACACGCTGATGTGGATGACCTAGATGGTTGTGCCAAACTAACGCAGAATCACGAGCAGAAAGAAGTAAGAGACGAGCGAGAAAAAGGTAATGTGTAGAGACCACTAGAACTACTGCCCCGAAGTAGCACTACCTTGGTGACGATATCCTTCACAACAAAGAAAGAGGGCTGAAACTCATAAAACACTTGATTATCTGAAGCAAAATGTTGAACATAAAGTAGAGAATTTGACAAACTAGGAACATGCAAAATATTAGACAACTTAAAAGACCTAGATAGGGTAGTAAATGAAGCATGACCAACACGACTAATAGACAGGCTCATATCATCACCAACGTGAAGTGTGTCTGTAACACCCCCATTTTTCAAGACGAAATTTTGCTTAATTTTTTTCTTAATAATTCACTAATATCATTGCGGAAGCATACAAAACTTAAATGAGAGTATCACTGCTACACTTAAGAAACTGACAGACCTAAGTGCTAAGGCTGATCCAAATTAAAATAATAAATTAAACCTCAATCCCAAATCTAAATTCTTAAGGAAAATATTATCCCTTAAACCACAAATGTACCAAATTCAAAGAAGTCTAAATAATTTATTACAATTTCAAACTTTATCCTTGACAATAATCTAAAACATCTGCTCAATTTAATAGTCACGCCACATTCTCAATTTCCTGAATAAATCACATTTTATAAAAACATACAAAAAAAAACGGGGTTAGCAAAACATTGCTAAGTAAGGTTTACCCCAACTATCATCAAAAAAAAAAAAAAAAAAAATTACCCCAACCTGTAAAATAAGTTTTTTTTTAATAAATATATTTTCAAAAACTCATATACTCTTTTCAAAAGTCGTATGTATAAATGTACATACAAAAATATAGCAGTTTTCTCAAAAGAGATTATTTTGTAACCTTACAAAATACTATACTTGTCAAATATATGTGGAGATACACTCTTCAAAATAAACAATTTTCGTACATGCACATGGAGAATTAATATTTATAAATGGAGAATTAACAAACCTTATCGAAATCCACTTAGAATCTGGACTAAAACCTATGTGCATGGGTAGTATATGATCCAAGTAGCAC
Source organism: Ipomoea trifida (assembly GCA_003576665.1). NCBI lineage: Eukaryota > Viridiplantae > Streptophyta > Magnoliopsida > Solanales > Convolvulaceae > Ipomoea > Ipomoea trifida. Next base: position 12,437,120 of record CP025652.1, on the reverse strand, counting down.
CGGCTACTCTTAAAAATAATTGGAAACTGGATCATAACCAATGTGATACACCCTCATGGGATTCCAACCCAATGAGTAGTAATTAGCCCAAGTGAACAGTAATTCCCTTTACTGAACACTCATAATATAATGGGTTCTCTAAAATCACATCATTTCACCATAATAAATACTTTCCCCACAAAAATACAATTTTCTCCAAGAGAATACATAATTTCCTCTTAAATACATTTTCTCTAAAATATTCCAAAATATTTTATTTTTCTCCACAATATATATATTTTCTTCAAAATATAATTTCCTCCAAAATATTTTTTTCAAAACATTTTTTTCCTCCACATAATTTATCCTAAATCATTTTTAATTCACAAAATAAAGGTAGTACACATTCTCACCATATTTCTAATTCATAATTATGCAACACACACATTTATGTCTAAATACGATTAAATAAAGTTTAAATATTTATTTATATACAAAAATACCTTAGATTTTTTAATATTATTATATAATAATTTTTATATCACGTAACATACATACACTTCTAAACAATTAAAAAAAATCTTTTTTTATAAAAGTAAATGTACGTACCATTACGTACGTAATGTAAACTTTCGTTTTTTTAAACTAATGCGTATAAGCCAAAAAAAAAACAAAAAACAAAAAAAAACAAAACACATACATATACACATAATATACACAAAATATCCATACTAAAATTTTATAACAAAATAATTAATTTACAATTCTATCTTTTCCGTATCTACTTATCAAGTAAAATAATTTCTATTTATTTATTATATATACGTATGTATTATATATGTGAGCATAAGTATAATATGTGCAGTCACTATCAGCTTAGGCTTTTAGTTGGATGGAGCACATAATTCAATTTGGTATCAGAGTCATGCAAAAGGTCATGGGTTCGCATCTCCGCGGCATAAATATAGTATGTGCAGTCCAATTATCAGCTTAGGCTTTTAGTTGCAATTATATACACATACCATCAAATAATCAAAAAAATTCATTTAAATTAGTACACTAGTAGAAAAATAATTAGGCATAACACATGATCATTTCACATAGGAATCATATTCCACCAAGAACAATTTATAAACAACAAATAATATTTTTTTAAGGCAAAGTATGGAGGATATAACTTACTTACAAACATATAAATTTTATAACTTAAAAATGCAAATTTCACATAGTAGAATAAATAAGTGGACACAAACACTTGCCTGTTCTTAGAAATCCTCAAGAATTCAAGCCTACTCTTGACTCTCTAAAATTTTCACCCCTTGAACACTTGATTCTCCAATTCTTGATGATTTATTTTTCTTTTTTTTTTAATGATTCGGCCAAAGGAGAGGAGGAGAAGGAGAGAGGAGAATATTTTTTTTCTTTGATAATCTCCGTCAAAATGAGAGGAAGGGGGAAGAAATATTTAGCCAATAAATTCCTAGCCAATCATAATTAAAACTAATAAGACTAATTGATAAATCATAACAATTTGAAATATTAGGATAGGATGATTTTCTGGAGTATATCCTAACATTTGACCACATGTTACAACGTACCTAGCGTACTCCTTTAAATCCACATTCATACTAATTTCATAATAAATAATATATACATATATCACAATTGACAATTATCCAAAGCTCATCCATATATAACGTACATATATAATATATTTCATTAAATATACATATATTCGATCTACTTAATAATATTCATATAATATATGAAAAATGGTCGTGAATCTTGAATACAAGAAACAACTTAATTGTCTACCATAAAATAGCTTATAAACATGAAAGATGAAACTTGAAATAGCTTGATGGTGAAGATCTTAAAATTGAAGAGGAAGAAGTAGAGTTCAAAATCTCCATGTAATTATGTTTTACCTTAAAGATAAACTTTATCCTCATAGAAATTAATATCGGGGTATCGCAATGTCATTACTAGTGTAGTTTTACCTTAAACATAAACTTTATCCTTATAGAAATTAATATCGGGGTATCACAATGTCATTACTAGTGTACTCCTCCGAGATAGAAAGTGCAGCTATTTTTGGGATAAATGTGCTTGAGGAGTAAGAGCCCCGAATAACGACTATAGCAATTAATAGACATGTGACCAACCCCATCACATATTTGGTAGCGAGGGGCGGATCCACTAACAATTAATAGACGTGTGACCAACCCCATCACATATTTGGTAGCGAGGGGCGAATCCACGTCCATTACTGCGATTGCCTCTTCCTCTTTGTTGCTATGGTAGCCACAAACAAGGATATCATTAGAGATCAAAATTCTGGCTGAAGTATCTTGAACACATAAAGGTTTTATTCATCAAGCGACACCAACCGGCTATCAAGTGCAAGATCTTCGATGAGAACCTGTGCCCTACCGATGTAGTCTGCCACTGAAGAATCACTGTCTCAATTCCTGAAGTTGTTCGAGAAGATGTAAGGTACGGGCGCAAGGAGAGGAAGCCAGAGCATGCTCCACCGAATCCCAGACTTCCTTCGACCTGCGACGGGCGAAGACATTGTGCATGACTTCTTCGGAGAGAGATGAAATTATCATAGACATCAGTGCCTGGCACTACTGCATCCAGACACCATAAGCTGGATTAGGAAGAGTGACTAGACAGGAAGCATCACCGACAGTGGGCAAGGAGACGACGGTGGACGGCAGACTGGGGTGGGTTCCATTAATAAAACCCATGAGATTTTGACCACAGAGAAACGGTACCAACTACGTTCTCCAGAATAAAAAATTTCGGGTGGTTAATTTTAAACTGACAAAGTGATGAGCAGTGAATAAAGAATTCATAGCTACGGGCAAAGAAGACGCAATAACAATATCTAAAACGTCCGTTCAGGAGAACCAATAGATCCATCATTAGCAGATGTACGATCAACCATAAAAAAAAAACATAACTAACTGATACCATATGAGAACTGAATATTCTGGGATTAATCGCATAGTCACATAATACTACATAATAAATACTATATAAGAATTACAACAAGACTAGGATACATACATCTAATCTGACTAGAATACATAGAAAAATTCCTAAAATTCATTTGCCAACAAAAGAAGAAATCGAGTTTCTAAGTTTAATATACGGAGTATTTGCCGAGCTGACAGGTGGGCTGCACCCTGTTTCAGCCGATTAGCTTAGCGAGTTTTGACTCTGAACAAAACGACACAGTTTTTCACCCTTTAGTTGGCTGCTTCCCTAGGATCCCCTGGTCCATAATTGCGCCAAATCTGCAAAAGCATGGCCCTCTCTTTTCTATCTTTCTCTCAAAATCGCTGATATAATCGACGGCTTTTTCTCTATCTAGAGAAACCCTAATACCATATTTGTTAGAAAGCTCCAGGAGCTATGGGGCCTTTGATTTTCGGCGTTCAATAGCCAAAGATCCCCTTTCTGGTGCAGGTTATAAATCAATTTTCGCAATCTTAGATTACTTGATACATATATTTATAAAACGTTGATTATATGTCTTTAATTTTTGGTTATATTGAATTGTAAGTTTATGCTTAAAGATTGATTCTTTTTTAATTTTCCTGTTTTTTGTTAGTCATTTGGTTTGGTTTCTTAAACCTTACTTCTGCGATTATAAGAACTATTATTTTTCTGCAGTTAGACTTGAGAAGTGTTGTATTTGGGAATTTAGACAAGGGGTTTAGCAGTGCATTTCGAATATTGAGCTGAAGAAGGGTTGTATGTAATGGGTGACAATGTATTGGATGATATGATAATGGACCTTGATTTGAACCAAGAACCCTCAGACCTGCCAACTGAGTCAGTTTTAGGATTTAGGTCTTTCTTGAATGATTTAGAGAGTGCACAGAGTAGGATAGAGGAGAGAATCCGACATCTCGAAGCTGTCACTGCCCGAGTTTGGGAACGCCATAGGTGGCGCCGTGCTCGAAGTTCTGTGGAAGCCAATATTTTGGTTGGACAGAATGTGAATGCGGAGGGTGATGAGGATGCAGCGGGTATGGGTTCTGGTAGTGGGAGAGGGTGCAAAAGGGACAGCAGTCATTTAGTGGCGAAGGCATTGGCAATTGATTCTGAGGTGAAGAAGGTTGCTAAGGATGGTGGAACCTTTTTTGATTGTAATATATGCTTGGACATGGCACAGGAGCCTGTTTTGACTTGTTGCGGTCACTTGTATTGTTGGGCGTGCTTTTATCAGTTGCCATATGTTGATTCTATGGTCAAGGAGTGTCCCGTTTGCAAGGGAGAGGTTGCTGATGGCCATGTTATTCCTATTTATTGTAATGGAAACAGTCATTGTGAGACGGAATTGGTGTCTGGTGTGAAGATACCGCCAAGGCCAAAAGCTCATCGTGTAGAAAGTGTTAGACAGCAGCATCTGACCCGGGGTTTATCTCATATTCCGGTTGCAGAAGCACTTAGGCGGATTAGGGCAAGTATTGGAATGGGGGATCCCCCAAATCGACCAGAGCCTATTGGCATTAATGCAAATGTTCCTGCGACTTCTCAGGAGTTGCAAAATGCAGATGGCAGCCATCGAGTACGCCCCCGTGTGTTTTCAAGGGTGTTTTCTGAAAGCACTGCTTCTCTGTCATCAGAACTAGATAATGCTCAGCGGATATTTGAGGACCTTGCTGCATCAATTACTGATCGCATATTGCAAAGAAACAGCGCTCAAAGTTCAACTGCTGCTGATGCAATGCGAGCTGAAGATTCTTTTGGAAGAGATGAAAATGTTGCACGACTGGAGCATCCAATTCTGGATACAGCCACCGAGATAAGTTCTCCTGCATCTGTCGCTTCATCTTCTCGAGGAAATGAAGATTCTGATGCTGTTGTACAATTGGGAAACCTGATACCCACTACAAGTGGTGAAAGGGATCAGCCTTTGCCACGCACTCCATCTTATAGGAGAAGATTTAGTTTGTTGAGGTTTTCTGACATTAATAATGAAGTTTCCCGTGAAACTAGAAGAAGACGATTGAACTAATGACTTCCAACTACTAATAAAAGGTAAGAGTTTTACATTTTTCATCTTGTACTCATATTACCTTGCTAATCAATGTCTGACCGAGTTAACATATTCTCAGCTTTAGAAGCGTACGCAGAACACATACAGCTACTGCCTGATTTGACGATTGGCCAATATGGAGGAACTTGTGATACACAGTTTCATCAACTAGAGTTAGCCACATGGAGTGTAACTCGGTTGTATACTAGGAAAGTAGGTTTCGGTTAAGCATCTTTATTGGCTTAAAGCTGTTGCTGGGCTTTACATGTTTATGTGATGGGATCAATGAATGTTATGAATTTTTCAAGGCTACTTCCAACTTTCCTACTGTCATTAAAATGAAGATTCATTCTCACCTCCATCATTGCATAAACTTTGAATTATTCTCTTTAACATTTTTTTATTGGATGACGAGGAAAACCCCACAACCCTTTTTGGGTGTTGGTAAACCCCGCCTTGTGACCCTAGCTGATAAAGGATTACAAGGAAGTAAACCAGCCTAGGTTACCTGTAGCTAACCGGCTCAAACTAAGTGGGCAAGGATACGAACTTGTGACCTTGTAATTACAAGTGTGGATCTCTTGTCATCTTAGCTGGTGTTACTCCTCTCGTTCACATTCTTGATTGCTTTTATTATTGCCTACTACTCTTTAAGTGATTTAGTATATTTGGTTTGGATAAATGGCAAAGCTCAAGCTTCTGCTTGCTAAAAGAAAGGATCCAAAGGTGAATGGGATGGCTGCCTACAGCATACAATGCCAAATTTTTGTCCTTTTCAAGTGTATTTGTTGTTTCCTGCAAGCTGGGGTGGTATTCTCATGGACATCAGATTCATTATATTGTGAGTTTCAACTTTCAACTCATCAGTGATTAGATACTTTGAATTTGAAATGAATGTTTATCACGTTTTCAAGTATGCAACAACGTTAAAGTTTAGTGAATTTGAGCCTTATTTTCATTAAATCAATAATTGCACTCACTTGTTCTTTGACAATAAAACTGTTCATTTATCAATTAATTCAAGAGTGAATTTCATTTTTGGTCCTAGTGTTATAGGGGCGTGTCTAATTTTAGTCCACCTTAATTAATTTTGTCACATTGCGGCCACTGTTATTTAAAGTGTTCCACTTTTAGTCTACTGTAGTATTTCTGTCAATTGGCTGTGTACTCTAAGGGCATTTTTGTCTTTCTATGTCTCTTCTCCTTTAAGTTGTAGGTCTTGTTCCACTTGAGCCAACGAAGACCTTCAGTGGTCGACCCACTGCCACCAGAAATTGTGTTTGCTACCGGATCAAGGAGAGCGACGTGATGAGAACTTCCGATGGGATCTAAGATCTACAAAGAAATTCGGTTCTCCTAGGATTGGCGAAAAACCTCCAAGAATTGCTAAGCCTATAGCGATTATAACTAGAGCCGTCAAAACGGGCTTAGCCCGTCCCACCCCGCGAAAAGGGCGGGGCGGGCTTTGATATTTTGAGCCCGTATTTTGGCGGGCTTTTTAGCCCGCCACCGCCTAACCTGCGGGCTTGCGCGGCCGACGGGGGCCCGCCAAAACACACACACACACACACACACACACACACATATATATATATATATATATATATATATATATATATATATATATATATATATATATTTTATAAACCAATTTTGGTTTACAGTTCGTAAACTGTAAACCAAAATTGAATTATATATAATTCAATGTTGGTTTACAGTTTACGAACTGTAAACCAAAATTGGTTATAAAATATATATATATATATATATATATATATATATATATATATTAAATCAAGTTTTAAAAAATTAATATATTGTATAAATGATTTGTTATTGGCTTATGGATTATCACATTATGTATTTGATTATTTACTAGTTATTTTAATATATATTTAATACTTTTTTATATTAATTTTTATGTAAATTTAAAATATTTAAAAAATTTGGCGGGCCCCGCCAAAGCCCGCGAGCTTAAGGCGGGCGGGGCGGGCGGGGTATCTTTCCTTAGGCCCGTATTTTGGCGGGCTTTTTAGCCCGCACCCGCCATATGGCGGGCTTTAGCGGGCTTTGACGGGCCTCGCCCCGCCGGCCCGTTTCGACACCTCTAATTATAACAGAGGAGGAGTGGGAATCGTTTGTAGAAGTGGAGGCCGATTTGGGCGGAATAGACCAACTATGGAGTTGATTAGGGAAGAAATTCGATCGTTGCTTCATCTATTTGGTGAGGTGCAAGTCGGATCCCTAAATGCGAACACAATATTGATTCAATTTGAGTGAAGATTTTAGAAAGGTCTTGGCGAGAAATTGGGCAGTCTGGTTGGAGTAAACGTGTGGTTTTCACGGTGGTCTCCGGATTGGAAGTTGAGAGCGTCATCCGTCCCCGTAGGGATACAACTTCCCAATTTCCCTTTACATTTGTTTAATTCGTGCGTGATGGAGAGAATTTGCAATTCGCTTGGGGAATTTTTGTTTATGGATTCGGCAAAAGAGAGAAAGAGTAGACCAAGTGTTGCGAGAGTAAGGTTGAAGATGGAGGTAATTAAGCACGTACTTACGTTCATGATCACCGTCACGTAGCATTGGCGCTGAGACGGAGGAGACGCGGCGGCAAAGTTGAGGATGAGCGAAAGGATCATTGATTTGACGCCTGTTTCGGTTATCTCCTCTAACGACGACGTCGATGTTTCCGAAGGCACGTTGGAATTTGAGTTTAGACTGGTCAAACATCATAAACACACTGTAATCCTTACTTTGATACAACAAGAAGAGACAACCATAGAAAGACGAAATTAAAGTGCCCCTAGATTACATGATCAATCGACAGAAATACTAACGGTGGATTAAAAGTGAAACACTTTAAATAATAGTGGTCGCAATGTAACAAAATTAATTAAGGTAGACTAAAATTGGACACGTTTCTATAACAGTAGGACCAAAAATGAAATTAACTCTTAATTCAACCAACAATGTGTTATTATTGCTAACAATGAGCTTAGATGGGAATCTTTTGTAAAAAAAATTGAAATTTAAAATAAATTGTAGTGGTCGCCAATACTCCATTTGCGCCAGCGGGTCTGTCATATGTGACTAGCATGCACCAATTGTTATACCATGGATCATGATTTATACTACATTGTGAATCGATACCCTAATCCAAAAATTGTGCCTTAGTTAATAATTTTTGTATCTGTAAGCAAATTGAAAGTATATAGCATTCAAAATATCTTAACTGCAAGTATGTTGGTTAACATATTTTGTACTTGTCGTTAACTGCGGAGGAGGAAGGGAAAATGCGTGCAGAGTCGGGTTCGGTCCATTGACCTAGGGGATTGTTCATGCGTGTTTTGTCTACTTCTTCATTTGGAAAAGTCTGATTCTTAGTTTTTGGAAAAGTGGAGAATGTCGTAAACTTAGGGTGTGTTTGGAAATCAGAAAAAATGACTTCTGGAAAATGAGTCATTTTCTAAAAAATATTTTCCTTTTTCCGTCTTTGGTTGCATTATGAAAAACTGTCTTGATGTGTTTGGCTCATTTTATGGAAAATGAGTAGAATTATATAATTAAATATTTTAATTATTTTATTTAAAATATAAAAATATTTATAATAATATTATAAATAATATTATTTATTAAAAAATTTAAAAATGCTGGAAACCAGAGAAGACTGCTCTCTGGTTTATGTCAGAAACAGAAACTAGAGCACGCCAGAATCGATGAAAATCATTTTTGGCAATCTAGAACACTAAGTTTTGGCAGTCTGAAAAATGACTTCGCCAAATTTTGACGGAAGTAATTTTCTATCAAAATAGACTTGATTTTCTAAGCACATCCAAACATTAGAAACCTGAAAATGATTTTCAGCAATCATTTTTCGAGTTTTCAAACACACCCTTGGGAAATTGGAGAATTGAATTTAATAATGAGAGTTATATCCAAAACAGTGGACTAGAAACTATGAGTTGAAAGTTCTTACAAGACACCACTAGACTAGGAGTGTTGTGATGATGAGACAGGTCACGTTTAAGAGGGAGACAAGCTGCCCATTTTATAATGTAGAGGGTCATTCCATTGGTTGCCCTCATCTTGCATGCCTACTATCTATGTGCCCATGTCTTCCCCATGTCTCCAGTTTCTTGCCTTACTTCTCTACCCCCTTACCCCTCTACCATACACCCTTATGCGCAAGTGACCTCCATAGCCAGCTAGTGAAGGCGTTCAACCCCCACTGCCCACGCCATGACCTGGGGGATGCGGTAGCCGTGGTGGGCTCACCTTGACGGCTATGAGCCTACTGCTGGCAAATGTTGGTCATGATTCCCTCCATATCACCATGCTCACCCCACCCCCCTTCTCTCCCCCTCCTTGCCATGTATGCACGCCCCTACCCTCGCTAGTGGGTGCTTATGCATACTAGCCATGCCACATCCCGGAGAGTCCGATGGGCTAATCACCACCCTCTTCATGCTACCTGCGTAGGTACACCCATGTATGCCTTTACCACTATAATCCCCTATTGGCGAGGGTGTCACTGGTGCGTTAGGAAATGCTCGGCCCCCGCTGGCTACGCCGCGACTTGAGAAATTCGATGGGCTCACCCCGCCGACTATGCGCTAGCCGGTAGCGACTGAACTCCCTCCACGCTGCCATGCTCACCCACCTTGCTCTACTTTCGTACCCTTTTCTTCCCACTCATGTTACTTATGCTATGCATACCATACTCCCCCCCCCCCACCCTCCCCCCATCGGTCTTCCCTTTTTCATGGGCTATCATGACTTCCTCACTAGCACATCAAAACTCTTTTCTTCTTGGACCACCACTTTCTTTTACCACCTCGTTGCCCAAAACTTTCCAAATAAAATAGGTGCCTAAGGCGATGTCCCTAGAGCTATCAAAAACAGGCCCAGCCCCCCGGGTTGGGCCCGTTGAACCCGTAGTTTAGGCGAGTTAGGTAGGGGTAATATCAGCCCGGCCCGTATTCAACCCGACCCGTTTAACCCTGGTGAAATTTGGGTTAAACGGGCTGAGCCCGGGTAGCCCGTAGGCTAGCCTGTTTAACCCGGATTTATTTATTTAAAAAAAAAAAAAAACATGAAGCATGCTGCATTGCTGCGCATGCAGCAAACAAACAACCAACACTCCCATTTCCCAATTCTCATTTCCCATTTCCCCATTTTCTTTTCCCATTTCCCCATTATATTCCTCCACGCCTCCCACCAACTGAACAAATCCCTGCCATTTCAATATTCCATTTCCTATTTGAGTCATTTGACCAATTCCCATTTCATACAAAATTTCTCCATTAGTCCATTTCCCTCCCGACTTTCTACCACTGCCAGTGCCGAGTGCCGACGTACCCCTGCGAGCTTCCAGCTGTGTCTCCGGCTCTCTCACTCTCTGCGATCTATGACGGCCGGCGAAACTACGAACTGACAAGTGACCAGCGCTACACCAACTACGACGACATGCGTGCTGCCATTGCTGCGGAATGCGATTCGGTGTCAACCTTCTCCAATCTCCAGTGATATAGATATTTTATATTGTTGTAGAATTATTTATTTATTTCTCTAAAATTTAATGTACCATTTTAGTTGATAAATGATAAATTAATAATTGATACTCTGTACAAATCAAATGAATAAAATAAATTATATATTAATATATTTTTATTGTATTTAGTTATTTTTTTTTATTTTAGGCCGGGCTAGCCCGTTTAGCCCGCCAACCCTTCCTACCCCGGGCTGGGCTGCAAGATGCAACCCGTTTAGAAAAACGGGCTTGGCCCGGACCGGCCCGTTTTAGGTCTAACCCGAGGCGGGCCAGCCCGTATGGGCCGGGCTGGCCCGTTTTGACAGCACTAGATGTCCCATTAGAACTTTTAGAATTATTTTCAAAAAATAATTAAGAAATTAAGAAAAGGATATATTTTATAATTGGTTAAACGGCGTCGTTGTTTCAAGTGTTGATTACTTGATTTTCTGTCTATGGAATTGCACTGACCTACCATCTAATACCAATAATATCATAATACTCCCATGGAGTTTCTGAAATCAGATTATGTACCTCGAGGTTTACAGTCAACTCTGACTCTCCGAGAAAACTGTGACCAATAGAGCTGTTTGGGAAGAATCTCTCACAAACTCCTCGTCCTCCCCAAAACTTTTTCCGCTCAATCCTCATCAGCATGATATACGTCGGCGGGGTTCCATTCTCTACTGGTTCCGATGATTCATCTTCGTCTCAGGTACTTTAAGACTTAGTTAATATTTACCTTCTCAAAAGATATTGTTAATATGCGGGCAGAATCTCTAAGTAAAGATCGGATCCTTTAACTGTAAACGATACAATCGCTTGAGTGCTGATATGAATCACTGCATGGTGTATTCTGGAAGTATAATTTTCTGACCTGAATTGTTCTTGAGGAAATGTGAATGAAGTTGTGAGTGCTTTTGAATTTATATTCGTGATATTTATATGTTTTGCAATTTGCAAGTACAATTTTCTCGAAAATTGATTTTGTTTTTTTCCATATATTTGCAACGAGTCGCATTTTGGCTCTGACAAAAACCTCTCCTGCTTTTGAATAGTGTATTTTGTCTGGTTTTGTTGTTATTTGTGTTGCATTAGCCCCAGTCCCTCACTATCTTCCCTACTTCAGAATGGATTGGTAGAAATATTTCTTGGACTTTGTGGGCGGTAGAAGCGTAACCCTTGGGAGACTAGTAAAGAGACCAAACATAGATGCAACTCTAACTACAAAAGCTGTAAATGAAGATGTTTAGTTTGAATAAATCAATATGGTTGCGTGATCTTTTAAGGCTGATGCTCTACTGGAGTGTTTTGACTTGATTAAAGCAGAGATGTTTACTAAAGAAAACTGTTTTATGATAATATGAATTTGGATTAAGTAAATAAGAAAGTATAAAGTTAATTTATGGTTTACAAAATGTTAAGGCAAATGGAAAGTTAACTTGTCAGACCTTCACTTGAACTCTTAGATTTACCGCTCTAACAATCTACTAAATTATAGAGATATTTCCTTCCCCTTTTTTCTCTAAACAGGGAAAAGATATATTGATGGCCTTATTGGAGCATCCTGCTTTGGTATCTGCATCATCTTCGTTTAGTGCCATCCAGGAGAGGAAATTTTCTCTTTCCAATGACTCTCATTTGGTGAGAACAAGACAAATTAAATGGGTCTATATTTTCCAAAGAGAATATGCAACTGTGGATCCTTCACTTGTTGATGTAAGTTAATAGTTCTCTCTTTGTTCAGTAACTCTACTTTGACCAGAGCGATTAAGCGACTATTGATCCTGCTTGTTGATATTTGCATTAAAAAATATGCCATCAATTATATTGTTCAAAATATTAGTATGCTTCTTCTTATTGTTTAGTATTGCTTTTCACCATCCTTTTCCTAGTTGCATCCACTAAATATTACTCCAAAGCTTTTTACACTGCCTAAGTTTTATGTTATTTATATGTCAAAAGTAAACTTGCAGTGGAGTGATTTGATTTTCGTTTTAATATTATTTCATTTGCAATAGAAATTTTACCTTTATATTAATTCTCTGATCTGGGGACTTGATTGTTTTCAATTCTATAACTCATATATAGTATACTTATCAGAAAAAAAAAAAAAAAATCAGAATTTGTTTTAAGTCTTGGTCCATGAAAGGCTACAAGGTGTTTTCTTCCATTTTGCATTTGATGTTCACTGATGTAGTTCTGGAATTCCTTGTCAGACTTCTGTTCATTTTCTTTTTCCTCACTGACAGTTTAATACTTTCTTGTTGTAATATGAAAGTTGGTTGGTACTGATGAGGCAACAACCTGTGTAGGTCTTATCATACGAAACCCACAAAGTGGAATGTAAGGATCCAAATTCTCTATAGGTTGGGGTTTCATGAAACTGTCTGAAGTACATCCCTAACTATGCTATATTTCTGTATTGGCTGCAGGATCTCTGTTGCCCATATGGATTCTCCAAGTATTGTTGAAGTTGGCCTAACCCAGATGTTATCTTCTGTTCTTGATCAAAACAGTGACACCATTTTGGATGTATTTTTCTCCCTTCAATTTGCTGCTGTATTAAGCTTTATTTTTAATAAGCTCTTGAAACATTCTCATAAATTTCTAAATTCTAACTTTGCAATGATATGATGTTCAGGTGCATTTAATTGGTGGTTTCAATGATGTCTCACATCAAGTCAGGGCCAAGTTTTCCTGTTGTCTTTAATTTTCACAAGATGTAGTTACCCACTTAGAGGCAACATAGTAAAGTTGAATCTGTTGGGCTTTTTGTGCAGCACGAAAATGGTGTTACAAAAAGTCATGAAAAAATAGAGGGATATTCCTTTCCCCTGTGTTCCAAGATAGTTGAAATTCTGGGAAAGAGCATCAACAAGTTCAATATTCAAACTCTACATGTTCTTCGTCATAACACTAGACAAGATTCAGAAGGAAATGCCTACCCAATCTTCAATGGTTTCCTGGTAATTTGGACATGTAGATATGGTGGATCTCTGCTAGTTTTACTCCTTCAATATGGCTCTTTTTTTTTTTTTTTGCTAGGTGGAAACTGCCACTGGATCAATTTTTCCAGCAAGCTTTGATGGAACTACTAGATGTCCTGATGAACTCGTTAGGAGAATCCGAGTGACTGCTTCTTTTGAGGATCCCAGTTGGAGGGGTAGACTTCTGGAGACATATGACACTCAGTCTGACAAATTCATAATTGCTCCTTGTGCTTGGTAAATTCCAACCTTGAACTTATGATTTTTCAAATAATATAAGGAAATTAAACCTAGCTATTCCCTTATTTGTGAAGAAAGTCATATAGATGTTGATGCTCACTTCTCTTGCTATTTCTGTTTTACTCTTTAGTTTGACGTCTTTTACTGAAACATTACTCAGCTAGCCATTTTCCTCAGTACATGTTTTAATTTTTTCATTGATTAGGACCAATCTTCAAGTCCATATTGCTCTATCGTATCAAAACCTATCTGATCCAGAAATCCTTCGTATGTGTTCCACTTCACCTTTTGCTGAGGCTCCTGACTTTGTGGATAACCAAAGAAGGTAAACATGTCTATATTTTGCCAAGTACTGCTGCATTACCTGTTTTCAGGTCCATTCACCCAAGATCAGTTTATTTGTAGTCTTGTAGAAAAGGAAGGAAAAAGGTGCATATTGGTATATCTCAACATATGAGTACAATGCACTTATATATATACACAGATGAAAGTCTTATAGGCTACCCAATCTAGCTAGGTGGGAACAATATTAAGCTGATAGTTAGATGGTAACTGTCGCATCCTTAGCATGTCAACAGTCCCCCTGTAATTGGAGCATGAATATCATGAGCACCCTGACTGTTACAAACTTATCATTATCCTAGGCCCTTCAAGGATTCGGTGAATATCTGCCAACTGGTCATTTGAGCCAACAAATGATGTAAGAATTTCTCTTGAAGCAACCTTCTCTTGAACCAAAATGCAGTCAACTTGGGGGTAACCCCAGCCAAGATGGCAAGAGATCCACACTTATAACCACAAGGTCACGAATCCTTGCCCCCTTGGTTTTAGCCGGTCAGCTATGGGTAACCTAGTCTAGTTTACTTCCTTGTGGTCTTTTGCCGAGTAAATACTGTAGGGGATTGCTATCATGGTTAATGCTATTCTTTCTGGTGATAGTCGAGTCTAGTCCTTTTGTACTCACCATTGCTGGTAGCATTTAACATTTAATTTACTTAGGACTGAGCTTTAAATTGATCCTCTCTCTCAGGCAATGGGAGTATGTATTGGAACACCCAGACTGGAGAGAAACATTTCCCTCCAAACAGCCCCGAATATTTGAGAGGACTGTTGATGGGAGTTGGATCAGGCACCCTGTGAGGCCCAGAGGCTCTACATTTGTGTATGCCAAATAAGCTTTCATTTCATTTCATGCCGTTGCAGACAAACGTATTACCTAATTATCAGGTTTCACACCCAGGTTAGCTGTACTTGCTCATATTATAGAATTGCAGTTGCTTTTCCAGGGGATGTATTTGACCACAAATAAAAATGTCATATATTCTATATAAGGCCACTTGGACATCTAATGCTTATAAACCACCCGAAATAAAACATATAACGATTGCTCTTGGCTTTTTGAATTTCGTAGATCAAAGTACCTGTGAGGTTTTTGCTCTGTAAGATTGTTTTTAATTTAGTTGCTGTGCCTTAATGTTGTTTAATTTAGTTCATGTGTTTTAAAATGTGACACACTTAAGGACAATAATTAACGGTATTAATTTCAAATTAGTTTTTTTTTTTTTTTTTTTTTTTTTTTTTTTTTTTTTGGAGTATCAGAGATGAAAAGTTTTCAAAATGGGAAAACGCTACTCTTTTGGAGTTTTCATACATCAAAGATGACCATTAATTGACATGGCGTTGACGTTATAGTTTTGCATAATCTTAGGTTGACATATCATCTAACTTAATATATTAAGAGTTTTTTCCAGTTTTGGTACTATGACTTTAGTGTCTCTGTCAATTTAGGTACACAACTTTCATTCCTGACATAAGTAGTGCTTGACTGTGATTTTTTTTTTTCCATTCTTAGTCCTTGACTTTGAGTTTTTTTCACTTTAAGTCCTTTCGGCCAATTGAGTGACACTTTTAATTGAAATCAACAAACTGTTGTGCCATTAAGGGTACAAGTGTCTTTTGATAAAATCCTAAATACATTTATAAATAAAATTAGAGAAAAAAAAAAGGAAAAAGAAACGTTATTTGCTAGTCTACTTCGCCTTTCAAGCAACTAATGTGTCTTTTTCCTATGTTTGTTTGATTTTATTTATAAATATATTTAGGGTTTTATCAAAAGACTCTTTTACCCTTAATGACACAACAATTTGTTGATTCTGTTTAAAAGTTGTCACTCAAATGACCGAAAGGACTAAAAGTGGAAAAATAAATCAAAGTCAAAGTCAAAGGATTAAAAGTGAAAAAAAAATAAAGTCAAGCATTACTTATGTCAGGAATGAAAGTTGTGTACTTAAATTGACGGAGGTACTAAAGTCATAGGACCAAAAGTGAAAAAAATATTATATTAATTTGTAAATTTTGTACGTCAAAGTTTCTTTGTTCTTGTACTATAATATTTTATTCAATTTAGTTTTTTTTTTTTACTTTAATTTTGTTCAATTTAATGCATATATTAAAATATGATATAATTAAGGGCAATAATTAAGTCCTTTTGTACTCACGATTGATGGCGATAGTTGAGTCCAATCCTTTTGAGTCTAGTCTTATTGTTGCTCACTCATGAAAATATTGTAAATAGGACTCAGTGTAGATCAACCCGAATGAAACCAAACCCGTCCAGGTGCAGGGCTCTAGAGCTGAGCCCAACCTCGGTCGAGCCGGCCGACCTGGGCACTGTCGAGCCCAGTGATCGTGGACTAGGCACAGCCGAGCCCAGTGTTCGCTGCCCAGGTCGAGCCTTGTGCTCGGTCGAGTGCTTGGTCGTCAGCCGGTGCGGTACGCGTGGCGCGGTCCGCGGTCCATTACAATTGTAATTGTTTGTCCCGGACGAGCAAGCTATAAAAGTCTAGAAGGGGGAAGGGGGGGGAAGGGGGGGGGGGGGTTGAATAGTAGTGAGAAGGAAGATATTCAGTAAAGGGAATATCTTATTTTGAATATTCATAAAGTAGTAAGGGGGAAAATATTTAGTAAAGGGAATATCTACTTTGAATATTCATCCTTTCTTTAAAAAGTAGTGAGCAAATAGTGAGGGGGAATGCAAGTGGTAAGAGATTTAATTTTATGTAATAGATAATTTTGTCAAATTCAAAATTATGTGTTGAAACTTTTATGAAAAATTATTGAAAATGTTAAATATTCAAAATCAGCCATAATTAAAGAGTATCGATTTTGACATCATCAAAAAGGGAAAAATTGTTGGGAAACTCGATAAGATTATAGGGGGTATGACAAGTATGGACCAAAGTGTACCTCGGAGGTACTTTTATATATTGAACGAATGGTAAAGCTATTACAAGATTGGTAATAACAGGACAAAGATGTTGTTAAGACAAAGAAGTGGAAGATGTCATTGTTTAGACAATGCTACATGTTTATATACTAGCTGTAGGCCTAACAACTCGGATAAAACCCCTCGAGTGGGCCTGGACCGCATCCTACGCCGATAAGACCGCGTCAAACCACGACCCGGGCATCCTGGGCCGAGCTCAGAGCTCGGCCCTGAGAACCTCCAGAGGTCGGCCCAACTGACCTCGTGGAGGTCGGCCCTGGGCCGAAAGGACCCGGGTCGTGCTCCCGGGTCAGGTGATTCTCGACCCGTGCTCAGTGCTAACTCCGTGGCGGGTCCGGGTATGATTTATCCATCATCAGTCCCCCACTCTCTGAGCTGCGATAAGTCGTCAGCGAAAGAGAGTAGACTTGCAAAACCGCGCCGCATGAACGCCGTACCACCCCTATAATTATATACGAAATATTACCCCCACCCCTAGTTAAAAATAATTCTCCAAGAGTCTTTGATCAAACATAAGTTTTATTGCGATAGAAGTGCACACACAGATGAGTTTCGAAATTTAGAGCCATCTTTATCCATTACAAGTCTTCTCCTATCACAATTCTTCCACCCTAACCCCTATAAATGATCTTGTCTCCATCCATCCATACATCACCATCAACTTTCTCCCTTCTACACTCAACCATCACTATCACCTTTTCACCTTTTGACTTTTCATCTTCCCCATAAAAATTCAAATTTTTTCAAAATGTCATCCCCTTTTCCCCCATTTTCTTCTCCCCCTCCTCCTTTATAATCCCCCTTTCACTTTCCATTTGGACTTTCACACCACCAATACTCCCCAAAAGTTTCGGTCGAGAGAGAGAGGATTGTCGCCGCCGACCGCCGCGACGCTACCGCGACCACCGACCGCCGCGACCACCCCCGCCGACCACCGCCCCAACCCCTCCGTGAGATCGTGCGGAAGCCCGCCACTAACCTCGGCCGAGGAAAAAGGAGGAAACGCCGCCGAAGTTCGCCGCCGTCGGTCGTCGAGGACCGCCGACGTCGCACCGCTACTGCCGCCGAGGACCGCCGACCGCGTGCCACACCGCCACCGTCGTCGCCGAGCTTCGCCACCAACGCTGTCCGTCACCGTCACTCCCCTCCGACCACCGAGCTCGTCCCCGTCGACCTCTTCCATTCGGCCAAATCACCACATTGTCATCCCAAGTTTCCACTCGCCCTCCCTTAGAACCGGGTGAGTAGTTTCGCATTCTTCTTTTAGAGTTCCACTTGATTCATTCCGTGCATGCTATTTACTCCTCAAGATCCTTATGTGAACTTGATAGATAGTATAAATATTCTAGACTTGCCCATGGATGACGGCGGGCCCCTCCCCCTAGATCAATTTCCCCCTCCTCCTATTGAGGTTGACATGGCATTTGGGCGACCCGCCATTGCGGCACGGCCTCTTCGTGCCCTCGTGCCAACTGCGCTTCCAGACCCTTCCCACTCTAGATTACACACCGACCTTGATCCGACCACCCCCCGCGAGGCACCGTGTCTCTTAGCGACTACGACATCGCGTGTGTCCGGTCCTTGTTAGGACCATCCGTGGATGTTGTGGTTCCTTCCCCGGGGAGTAGTATCCTTGAACCTCCCTCCCCGAATTATTTCGGCGTCCACCTCCGGTCCCTTGAGATGGGCCTTCGTTTTCCCCTTAAATCCTTCGTGGTGGACGTCCTGAATTCGCATGGTATTGCTCCTGGCAACTAGTGCCCAACTCCCATCATCAACCATGAAGGCGGCTAGAAAGGCACATCTAACCATGAAGGCGACTAGAAGGCGGTGGGAGTTGGGCACTAGTTGCCTAGGAGCAATACAATGCGAATTCAGGACGTCCACCACGAAGGATTTAAGGGGAAAACGAAGACCCATCTCAAGGGACCGGAGGTGGACGCTGAAATAATTCGGGGAGGGAGGTTCAAGGACCTACTCCCCGGGGAAGGGACCACAACCTCCACGGATGGTCCTAACAAGGACCGAACACACGCGATGTCGTAGTCGCTAAGAGACACGGTGGCCTCGGGGGGGGGGGTCGGATCAAGCTCGGTATGTAATTTAGAGTGGGCAGGGTGTGGAAGTGCGGTTGGCACGAAGAGGCCGTACCGCGATGGCGGGACGCCCAAATGCCATGTCAACCTCAAGAGGGGGAAATTGATCTAGGGGGAAGGGCCCACCGTCATCCATGGGCAAGTCTAGAATATTTATGGAATCCAACAAGTTCACATAAGGATCTTGAGGATTCAATGGCATGCACGGAATGAATCAAGTGAAACTCTAAAAGAAGAATGCGAAACTACTCACCTGAAGGGAGGGCGAGTGGACACTTGGGATGACAAGGGGGGTGACTTGGCCCAACGGAGGAGGTCGGCGGGGACGGAGCTCGGTGGCGACGCTCGGCGGTGACGGGGTCCACGGCATGCTCGGCGTCGGTAGTCACGACGTGAGAGCGGGGTGGCCTGGCGGTGGACCGCGGCGGCGAGGCATAGTGGTGCACTGAACCTCACCGGTGTTCCTCCCTTCTTCAAGGTCGAGGTCGGTGGCGGGCTTCCGACCGTACGGTGTCGCGGAGGGATTGTGGCGACGGTCGGCAGCAGGGGTCGCGGTGGTCGGCGACGGCTCTCTCTCTCTCTCTCTCGGCTGGAACTTTTTGTGGGGGTGTTGGTGGTGTGAAAGTCTAAATGAAAGTGAAAGGGGGATTATATAGGTGGAGGGGGAGAAGAAACGAGGGGAAAAGTGGATGGCATTTTGAAAAAAATTGAATTTTAGGGGAAAGTGAAAAAGGTGATAGTGATGGTTGAGTGTGGAAGGGTGAATATTGATGGTGATGTAGAGGTGGATGGATGGAGATAAGATCATTTATAGGGGTTAGGGTGGAAGAATTATGGTAGGAGAAGACCTGTAAGGGATAAGGATGGCTCTAAATTTTGAAATTCATCCGTGTGTGTACTTCCATCGCGATAAAACTTATGTTTTTCCGAGGACTCTTGGAGTTTTATTTTTAACTAAGGGTGGGGGGTAATTTTTCTTACATGATTGTAGGGGTAGAACAGTGTTCAGGAGGCGCGATTTTACGAGTCTACTCTCTTTCACTGACGACATATCGCAGCTCAGAGAGTGGGGGACTAATGATGGATAACTCATACCCGGACCCGCCACGGAGTTAGCATGGAGCGCGGGTCACCCGACCCGGGTGCACGACCCTGGTCCGTTCGACCCAGGGCCAACCTCACCAGAGGTCGGCTGGGCCGAGCTCTGGGCTCGGCCTAGGACTCCCGGGTCGTGGTTGACGCGGTCTTTCCGGCGTAGGAGGCGGTCCAGGTTGTTAGGCCTACAACTAGTATATAAACATGTAACATTGTCTAAACAAGACATCTTCCACTTCTTTGTCCTAACGACATCTTTGTCCTGTTATTACCAATCTTGTAATAGCTTTACCATTTGTTCAATATATAAAAGTACCTCTGGGGTACACTTTGATCCACACTTGTCATACCCCTTATAATCTTATCGGGTTTATTGATTCGGGTTACCGGGGTTAATTAAATCCATCAGGGAGTATTTGTAATTAAGTTTTGATGATACCAAAAATATGTTAGGAATGAGTTGTAGTAAGTTTTCTCCATAAGAAAATGAAGATGAAGAAGAAGAAAAAGAAGAAGAAGAAGAAGAAGAAAATAATCCACGAGAGGTAGATTGGAAAGAAGTTTGGAGGCTAAGGAAGAAGAAAATAATCTACGAGAGGTGGATTGAAAAAAGTTTGGAGGCCAAAGAAGGAGAAAATAATCCACGAGAGGTGGATTGGAAAGCAGTCTACGAGACATCAAATTCGCAAGACATGCTGCAGTACTGCTACAGTAAAGTGCTATAGTACCCGCGGGAGATAAATCCGCGAGAGGTCGTGAGAGGTAAAAACGCGATGTTACAGTTCTGTTGTAGTGGATTGCTACAGTGATGTGAATAGTACAATTGTTACAGTAACGACGAAAATATACTCATATGAAATTGATTCAATGAGAATTATACTAGCAAGATAACATTTGGAAGAAGAGGTTGCGAGAAGTAAGAAGAAATTCTACAAGCTAGTGATGATGATGTCATTGATGATCGAAGATTCAACTAAGGAATTATTTATACACTTTATCATGGTGGAAGATGTCTCACATGACAAAAAGGTGGCATGGGTCGCAATATTTTATTTGAAAGAATTCAAATAAGATTCAAAGTGATCAGGAGAAAGCAAAAGATGAAGAACGGGTCTTGAATATTTTATTCAAGAGTAATAGGCTTAAGAAAATGGGTAGAATATTAAATCAATTATGAAGGCAAGACACAATATGGGAATTATGGTGTTGAAATATTTTATTGAAGACATCAAGTGGATTATCATATCAAGCTAGCACATGGGATACAAATTAAGGTAGAACCAAGAATCATTTCAGTGGAGCTACAACGGGTAAAGCATGGAGACCTGAACAAAGAAATATTTTATTGAAGACACTTCAACTCCACTAAGCACATAATGGGGACAAAAATTAATATGGGGATGTTTGGCAGATCTGAACTGCTGCCAAACGGACAAAATAGCAACGGGAATATTCCTTCCCAAATATAAAATCCCAAAAGCTTAGAAGAAGAAATGTAGGCACAACAGATAAGAGAGACGAACAAGAGAAAATTGCACAATCACGAGAGGTAAAATACACAAACGGAAAGGAGAATTTCCAGTGTGCAATCTAAGCTTAAAAGTTCTGATTTTTTTATTTAGTCCAGCACAAAAACAACAACACCAACTTTCGAAGGGAAGCTTTGGTAAGGCAATGAAGGATAGGAAGGCGGTGCGGTAATTCTCTATCTCAAGGATTGTCAGGCAGTGAAGGATAGGAGGACGGTGCGGCTATTCTCTATCTCGAGGATTGTCAGGCAGTGAAGGATAGGAAGACGGTGCGGCTATCTTCTATCTCAAGGATTGTCAAAAAGGGAAGAAGCTTTTGTCTAGACTTTGTATTGGTGAAAATACATAGTGGATTTGCTCTTCGGAGTAAAAGGAGAACAGTGGACATAGGTGGGTTGGCCGAACCACTTAAATTCCTCTCTTGCACTTTTCTTTACTGTTATTATTATTATTGTGCTACTAACCCCATAACTCTTATTCACACAAGCACATAATTTACAAAAAGCTACAATCATATTTTATGCAAGCTTGAGACTTTCGCTGCAAGGAAATTTATTTCCTTAATTCTATTCGAGCTCACTTTGAGTTAGAATCGAAAATTTGATAAAGGATATTCAACCCCCCCTTCTAGACTTTATAGCTTGCTTTGATAATCTACTTGATGTTTTCAATAAAATATTCCAACTCCATAATTCCCGTATTGTGTCTTGCCTGATGATAAACTAATTTGTCTTCATAATTGATTTAATATTCTATCCACTTTCTTGAGCTCAATACTCTTGAATAAAATATTCAAGACTCATACAGTCATACTTCATCTTTTGCTTTCTCCTGATTACTTTGAATCTTATTTAAATTCTTTCAAATAAAATATTGTGACCCATGCCACCTTTTTGTTATGTGAGACATCTTTCACCATGACAAAGTGTATAAATAATTCCTTAGTTGAATCTTGGATCATTAATGACGTAATCATCACTAGCTTATAGAATTTCTTCGTACCTCTCGCAACCTCGTCTTCCAAATGTTATCTTACTAGTATACTTCTCATTGAATCAATTTCATCTGAGTATATTTTCGTGGTTAGGCCTTCTCCAATAGTTAGAGTTTTGGTGTGGGTTTTGCGGAGATTTTGTAAGTGTGATTAGGAAAGAGAAAATGAGGTGGAAGAAAAAAAAGAAAAGAAAAAAATACAAAACAAAGCTGACAAAAAAAATAAAAATAATAAAAATAAAAAATAAAAAGAATTACGCGCCAGCCTGGGCGCAAATCTGCGCCTCACGCAAGTGAGGCGCAGTGATGCTGCCAAGATGAGGGGCCCACCAAACCTGCAAAATCTATTGGTTTTGCAGGAGAAATATCTCCCTTAAATCTCCCCCTTCCCATTACTAAAAACACCAACCACCCATGTATTACTGTTCCAAAATCAACTCAAAAACAACTATTGGGGACACCCTTACTACAGCACTTGTACTATAGCAATTGTACTATTCACATCACTGTAGCAATCCACTGTAGCATTGTGTTTTTACCTCTCGCGGGTATTGTAGCACTTTACTGTAGCATGTCTCGCGAATTTGATGTCAAGCTGACGACTTACCAATCCACCTCTCGTAGATATTTTGGCTTTCCAATCCACATCTCGTGATTTTTTTTATTCTTCTTTGGCCTCCAAACTTCTTTCCAATCCACCTCTCGTGCATTATTTTCTTCTTTTTCTTCTTTTGAAGAAAACTTGCTACAAATAATTCCTAACATATTTTGGTATCATCAAAATCTAATTACAAATATTCCCAACAGTAACTTCTCGCCCCCTTTCTTTTGGGGTAGTTAGGAGTTATTTAGTATTAAAGCATTCCCTTTTGTCTTGTTAGGACATGACTTATCATCTTGTAATAGCTTGACACAATTCACTAATACAAGTTTTGTATCCGTGACTAAGCAAATCGTTATCTTTTCCATTTCGTTACCTTTGTCTTTATCACTTATTATTTATCATTTTATTATTGGGTTATTTGATACGGACCACCCAGGTTAATATAATTCATCATTAGTGCTTTCATTGAAAGCTCAACAAACAAGCTCGAGCGTGCTAGCTATAAGCTATGGCAAGGTCGAGATCTAACTCTCTCAATTCTTGTGATTCGCGCAACACCCGTGTCTCCCCAAATGGAAATGGCCTCAATAGGATCGCAAGTTGGCAAACTCTCCCTATGAAGTCGACGGGAGACCTACGGGACCAAATCAACAACAACCGCAACGATGGGTCAACAACCTCCACCCCAACTCCAAACCTTGACCTTTAAGATTCATCCTGACCCCTACTAGCATCGTTTATCCCTTGCCTCTCTGATGGTCGGGGTGAGTTGACCTTCCCATCCACATGAGCTCTGGGTACTCGGCCCTGCGAGATTCATCGTTGTCGACCGGAGGGGGAGGGGGTGGTTGGACACCTGCTTGGAGCCCCTCTACAAGGCGGGTCCATAGTGTTGCAGCTTATTAGATCGAGACCACCCCCTCTTAAAAGCCAATGGTTGGAGGTGGGGCGAAGGGTGCTGACCCACCGTTGCGATTGTTGATTCGGTGCCTTAGGTCTCCCATTGACCTCACAAGGAGGGTTTGTAGACTTGCGGTCCCATTGAGGTTGTTTCCATTTAGGGAGACACGGGTGTTGCACGAATCACAAGAATTGCGAGAGTTGGATCTCAACCTTGCCATAGCTTATAGGTAGCACGCTCGAACTTGTTTGTCAAGCTTTCAATGAAAGCACCAATGATGGATTATATTGACCCGGGTGGTCCATATCAAATAACCCAATAATAAAATGATAAATAATAAGTGGTAAAGATAAAGGTAACGGAATGGAAACGACAACGATTTGTTTAGTCACAAAGACAAAACTTGTATTAATGAATTGTGTCAAGCTATTACAAAATGATAAGTCATGTCCTAACAAGACAAAAGGGAATGCTTTTATACTAAATACTCCGTAACTCCTAACTACCCAGCTACCCCACAAGAAAGGGGACGGGAAGTTACAACCGTAATGGACCGCGTCCCACGCCACGTGTACCTCACCGACTGAGCATTGGGCGCGATCGCTTGGCTCTGCTCTGGAGCCCCGCAATTGGATGGGTCCAGTTTTCTTCGGGTTGATCAATATATCCATCACTGACAAAAAATTGAGGTATAATTCCAATACTAGTTGTGCACCCGCGATTTGCATAGTGCATGTGCAAGGACAAATGCAAATTAAAAAAAAAAAAAAAAAAAAGCTCTTTAATTTATGATCATGTTAAAAGAGGCTGACTCTAATTCCTCAATAATATTATTACATTAATTGATTTGAATTAGTATAGTTAATTTCTTCATGCACGTTGTCATTAATAATATGTTGATAGGATCATTGGCATATATTCACAATATAATAATGGTATAAAATCAACATAATTATACCTCAATATGTGCTAGCAAATTTAGTTTTGTGGCCTTTAGTCCCTTGTATACGTGGTGGCTAGGTCACCAATTTTACAACAATAAAGGAATTTTTTGCACTTATTTATATTCACTTCAATCAATCACTTCTTGGTGGTTTAGAATTTTACGTTTGCTTATATAATTATATAAATGTGTACATGAACTATAACAGTTTGATAGGTTGTCAATTCTAATTTCTAAAGTCTAATTTAATTAATCCTAGAACAAGCTCGCTAGTTGGAGAGAAAATAAGAGAGAGAAAAAAAAAAGTTTAAAAAAAAATTAGGAGAACATTTAGTTACACTCCTCGTTCGGCGTGATAAATTGCATTTCATGTAAGATTTGTGTGTTTCTCTCTTCAAAATTCTTAATGTGTCCATAAAAAAACTTAATTTGTAGGGATACAAAACCCCAAAAAAAATCTACCTTCCCATTTATTCAAAAACAAAGCTTAATATTTTGTTTTCAAAAAAAAAAAAAAAAGCTTGACATTTTAATATTCATTGGAGAGAAAATAAGAGAGAGAAAAAAAAAAGTTTAAAAAAAAATTAGGAGAACATTTAGTTACACTCCTCGTTCGGCGTGATGAATTGCATTTCATGCAAGATTTGTGTGTTTCTCTCTTCAAAATTCTTAATGTGTCCATAAAAAAACTTAATTTGTAGGAATACAAAACCCCAAAAAAAATCTACCTTCCCATTTATTCAAAAACAAAGCTTAATATTTTGTTTTCAAAAAAAAAAGCTTGACATTTTAATATTCATATTAGCACTGTAATAGAGAAAAATATATATATGTCTGAATTTTCTCCTTAATTACTAAACATAGTTTCATATACGAAAAGTGAGCCATGAGAGTTCTGGTTAGCTCTCTTCAAGTAGACAAAAGGTCATCATTATTTGTTAATTGGAATAGCAAAAGGTAACGCATAATTAACTTTCATTTTGATCAACATTTGCAATTGACGATGTTTCCCATTTTTCGTTCAACCTTCGCCCTCTTGTATTTATCATTCGCTAACTTGTCTTCACTAATATCAAAATCACGCCTCTTTTTAACTGCATGACTCAAGATCAAGGATTGTTCCGCTACAATGGATAGAGATTGGTGTCGTGTTTTTTGCTCTAAGATCATCATAATCAGAGGTTTTTTTTATATAATGAATGAACGTGATGTGTAAAATTGTGAATGGATAAAATGTCATCTTCAGGGATTGGGTGCTATGCCACGTTACATGCGAGAATTAAGCACTAGTCACCAAGTTGTTCAAAAATAGTACGATGGCTTATTTGTAGTTTATCCCTTAATATTTCACTGAAATGGTCCATTGACTATAGCAAAATTATCAATTTGGTCCTGATTTAACGGAAAAATAAACGGACGACCAAATTGGTTAACTTTTTCAAAGTCGAGGGACTTAATTGGTCACGAAATATTGTCGAGGACCAAATTGGTAATTTCACAATAGTCGAGGGACCATTTTGGTAATAAACTCTAATAATTATTAGTCAACTATATTAATATATGTGCAATTAATTTTTTAATTACTGTAATAATTTATTAGGTAATTATACTAATATTGTACACACACACACACACACACACACACACACACACACACACACACTGTAACCCCTCGGTTTTCCGATAAAATTAAGATTCGAAAATAGCGTTATAAATTTTTTTTTTTAAGTTATGACAATTAAGAGAGGATTGTTCGGTACCTGAAATAATTGTTTCGTTAAGGATTTATTACCGATAAGCTGCGAGCTACGTATCAATTACGAACCGAGAAAAATTTTAGGATAAGGATTTAATTCGAATTTTTCAGAATTGGAAATTATTGAGTATTATACGATTAGGCCTGAATTTTAATTACTTCAAGGGAATTTTTAAATGGACCGTAAGGGATAAATCGTTGCAGACTCTGAACCTAAATTTAACGGGCTATCGGAAAATTCCCAAAATTGGTGAATTACGACGGGAATATTTTTACGATAATTTTAGTATTAGAATTTTTCCCGAATTAAGCTATAATCCTTCGAACATTCATCTGATTTAAGCTTAAACTGATCAAGGTAATTAATATCTCCTTAAGGGATTGCTAGGGTGATGACATGTGGCATGTGATCTAGGAGAGATTTGATCTTGATTTGTTCATTAAATGAAGATGACATAAGGGGTATGGTGTGTGTACTTGTAACTTCCAATTCAAGACAAAGCTTAGGATCATTTCTTTCCTCTTCATTCCACCATCCGAATTCCTAAGTAAAGAAGGAGAAGAAGAAAAGAAAAAAAAGAGAGAGAAGAGAGCTAAGTCTTCAATTGTGATCAAACTTCCTCCTACTAATTTTTCAACTCTTTTAGCAAAGTCTAGGTAAGACTTCAAACCCTAGTGATTTAATCCTCTCTAGCATTTAAGTGTTGATATTAATACAAGAATATATTATTGTTATGGTGACTTTTTAGGACTTTTGGGAGAAAAATCCTAAGGAAACACCCTCAAGTCGCGATCTAAAAATTCAAGGTAAGGATTTCCTTAAGTCGGTTCAATCTCTTGAAAATAGGCAAATGCTAGGAAAAATTGCATGTTAGAGTTTTGTTCATGAAAAATGTGTGTTATGCTTTAGATCTACAAATTGACTTCAAAATCTTTGAATTTAAGCTTGATAAATGTTAATGTATGTGTTCATAATTTTTATTATGCATATATGTGTTGTTTAGGGTCCATATATGCTTGCAGTTGAGGAAAAGGTGGTAGATCGGGGCGTTTCGGCCCCGAACTTGCGGCCCAAAGTGGGCAGAAAAATGGGCGGACGCGACAGTGGACGCGCGTCCACCGCGCGCCCTTGCGGAAATGAACTTACGGCGCCTCGGCCGAGAGGCTGGACGCCGCTCGGACGCGCGCGTCCGAGGGCGCCCAGTCTCGGCGCGAGATGCCGAGACCGCGGACGCGGGCCGGACGCCGCGTCCGCCGGGCGTCCGCAAGCGCGGACAGTTGCGAGTCCGCGCAACGCGGACTCGTTTCGACCTATTCCCGACCCGGTTTTCCCCCGATGTTTTTGGACTTATGTGTTGTGATGTTTTGAGAGCCTACGGGCACCCGGGTGGGCGTTTTTGAAGCCAATTATTTTATTTAACTATTTTATGATTTTGGGAAAATAACCATGTGTTGAATTTGCTCATGACTCTATGCTTGAATATGTTGGTATGTGTCTAACACTAATTAATTATGATTATTGGAAAGGTGGATGTGTTGTGTACCCCACCGAGATCTAAATAGTGGATGTGTTTCGTACCCCACTCGTGAACAAATCGTGGATGTGTTGTGTACCCCACGTGAATCTTGAAAAGGTGGATGTGTTGTGTACCCCACCGGGATCTAATAGTGGATGTGTTTTGTACCCCACTTATGAAATTATACAGTGGATGTGTTTCGTACCCCACTTGTGAACTAATCGTGGATGTGTTTAGTACCCCACGTGAAACTTGGAAAGGTGGATGTGTTGTGTACCCCACCGAGATCTAAATAGTGGATGTGTTTCGTACCCCACTTGTGAATTTAAAGGTGGATGTGTTTCGTACCCCACCGAGAACAAATCGTGGATGTGTTTCGTACCCCACGTAAGAATTGAAAGGTGGATGTGTTGTGTACCCCACCGAGATTTAAATAGTGGATGTGTTTCGTACCCCACTTATGAATAAGGCGAGAATTGTGCATCATGATTGACGCGTAAGAACTAACTATTGGGTGAGATCATAACTGAGTTATCTGTTCTAATTATGGATATAAAGTGAAATTATCTATTATCTATGTTGTTGCAGGTTGTTTTCGCTGTGGTAATACTATCTTGCCTTATGCTTATTGTTTGATTTTTGAAACCTTTGTTTATTTTCGAGGGATAATGGATATCCTTACTTAGCCGTCGCGCTAACTACACTTCATTGTGTTCTTAACAGATGTCTAGTGTGGGATCCAACAGCCCACCCGACTCGGACCCGTCCGAGTTTGTATTTCCTATATATGATTACGATGATTATATACAGTATCTATCCGACGACGATCCATATGGCCCCGGCTATGCTCCCGATCCGCCCGTTCTTCTCGACACGCCCGACGTCGCCCTTGTTCCTAGCTCACCCGACACTCCTTTCTGGATGCCCCCACCGGTCCTGCCCTTGTGTTCATTTGATGAGATCCAAGCTAGTTACGGGCTTTACCCTCTTGAGTTGGTCCCGGGCAGTGAACCGCCAGAGTTTGTTGTGCACTATCCTTATCCGTGGGACCCCAGTCCCCCGGAGACTTATGAGGAGTGGATGATGGTTATGAACACTTGTCGATTCTTAGACCACATGACGTGGTTTGATGGCAAGTGGTGCGAGGTCTGGGATACGTACACGGGTCCTGTGTACTACTCCTTAGATTAGATGGAGTTGGAGGGGAAGGTGGGACGTAGCCTAGTTTTTGTGTAGATATACCTTTTGTAAAGGGCAAACTCGAACAAGTCGTCTAGTCGGTTCCTTTTTCTTTCTCTAGATGGTTCGAATGGGTGTTAGTATTAACCCATTTCGTCTTGGTAACTTTCGAGTTACATTTTAATGATGCATGTCAATATATATATAATCAATATGTATATATATATGATGCGGTTTTTATCCTATGGATTGGTCTTGGATTTTGACGTTAAGAAACGCGATCCTTACTCTCATCGTTAGCCTGAGCACTTAGAATAAATCCCGCCTATTTAAGGTTGGGCCGAATCTAAGTGTGGCGGTAATTACTCCATTGGTTGTCTATAGCCAAATTTCGGGGTGTTACACACACACACACACACACACACACACAAAAGATATGAAAGTATAATTACCGAATAATTGTTATGATAATTAAAAATTAATTGTAAATATAATATGTATAATTGACTAATAATTATTATGATTATTAATCTAATAATTAAGAGATATTTATATAATTACAATTAAACATGGGTCGTCGGATTGTTATAGATATTTATTTATTTATTTATTTATTTATATATAGTTAAGGTATAATACTATGGGAATAAAATAAATTATCATTCTTATTCTTTTGTGTACTTACTATGGTAATTTTATGGTAATCTCTCTTTATATTACTCAGAAAATACCAACACCATCTAGGATTCTAAATCAAGTATGAGACAAAACGACTAACGTTATTCTGCAGGTCTACCGTTCAAGAGGCAACACAACAAGATATCAACTATGGCTGGACTATATTTAGATCTAATATTTGGTATCAAAGCCCTTATAATATCTGTCTAGTTGATTGTATTACCTTAAAAATACAATATTAATTTTCATATACATCAAGTTTTTTGTACATGCTTTGGTTTCTATTAATTCATTCTAATTCTTTGAAATCTATATACAAGATATATCTATTCAATTATGATATAATTAGAGCTTGTGTATATGTTTCGAAAGGATTATATTTGGACTGCTGAAATTATTTTTCTGCATTATGAACAATTTTCATTATCATATCGTTGTTTTCTTTTTAGAACTCACCAATGCCGAATTTTGATCGGAAAAATGGAGAGTGGAGGTTTGTAGGATTGTGATATTGACAAGCGACATGAAAGTGTGTGTTGAAGGGTTGGGGATGGCAAGAGTCAATTGATTGGGAGCAAATGGAATATTTGGGGAGCAGTGAAGAATGAAGTGAAAGAAGAAGATGATGGTTGAGAACTTTGAGAAAAGGATTCTAATGAGGGTCCATGGTTTAAATAGTGAGGGCGCCCCCGGCACCTAAGCAGCGTGGCTTGTCGCCTCGGGCGGCGACTGGTTGTGCCGCTACCCAAGGCGCTAGTCGTCGCTGCCACGTCATGGGGGGCGCGGGTGGGCATGACCACCGCCCAGGGTCGAGGCGCCTTGGGCAGGCTGGTTGCGCCGCCACCCAAGCTGGGTGCATGGTCAGGCGCCATACCCCTTGGGTATGGTGCAGGTTGTGTTTGCCTTACCTTGTTCATTGGGGAGTTGACGAAGGATCCTTGCTACGTGGCATCTTATAGGTGGTTGAGGCGGTTAGCGACAAGATGACGTGGGACGCGTGTTTGGTGAGAGTTGTTGTCAATACATGGTTTGATAGCTCAATGGTCTAGGTCTTCTCCTTCTTGTCGGTGTGCTTGGGTTTAAACCTTGCTGGTAACTTAATTAGGTTGTTTTATTCTATTTATTTACTAGTTCCTCAATTCTTTATTTGTTGTATTTATTCGCCTTTTTATTGTTTGGACCGGTACTTTTGGGTTTTGTACGTATTCTATTGGGCCTCACGCCCAGTTAATAATATTATTATTTCCAATTCTGCTCGATATCGTTATACTCGGTTCCGATAAAGTTATCAATATAATAGAGGATAAAAAAGAAAAATCATAAAAAAAAATATTAAAATCAAAATAATATGAACCATTCATTTAAACAAACAATTACACTAACATTTTTTAGTTTTCCTTAAGAGCCTAACTTTGTTGGCTCTTATTAGATTCGTAGATATGTGTTAATAATATATTAATATGCAAATCTAAGCATGATATGTATATTTGTCAAATAATTATTTTATTGTTACAATTTTGCACTTGGAGAAGCATGTTTTAAGGATAGATTTAGTATATTATTAACTCATACATTTATTGTTAAATATCATTCAACTTTGGATTCTTAGTCCAATTTTGGGAATTATGGTCTACTAATGCAGCTTGCTTTGGTTTACCCTTTAAGTTCAAACACATCTTAATCTTAATCTTATGTGTCTGGGACTTTAAAATCTATTTTGGATAAGATATCAAAGATTTCTTTTTACGACCTATCTTGAATCATTAAAGTATGCATCTTTAGTTAACAAATTATGTACATATTATAGTTAATCTATTATGTATCTGCAGTTAATATATTATTGCATAACCTGTTAATTGAAGATACATAATATATATTAATTGCATATACATAATTTGAATATTATTTTGAACTAGAGTTTACACTACAAATAGAACATAGTTCACAGTCTAATTTGTAGCTCGAAAAGAAACAAAAACAAATGGTATTGGAGGCCCAATTTGTTCGCTGAAAACTCTAAGACTGCTAACCTACAATTTTCGTTTTACATAGTTCTTTCAGGCCTAGGAAATATTACCTCTTTATAGTTGAGCCCAGTTTAATTTTTTCAACTATCTTTCGGCCATGTATCATTGGACAAATTATGCAAGGTGAATCACTGATAAATAAAGTTTACTTTTAAATAATATATTGTAAATAAATTTTTATTATACTAAAAATAAAAATTTAATACATTAAAAATAAACCTTGTATTTTAAAAATGAATATGCATATTAGTTGTTCAGCTTGAAAGGTAACTATGGTCTACAGAATAATGATTGGTACCATTGTACCATAAGACATCCAGTTGAATAGATTGCTCAAATTAAATTTATATTTATAAATTATAATAGGAAAGTTCAAATGCAATGCATTCGTTATTAATTTAAATTGAGTTAAAATAAATTTTCAAAATAAATAAATATTCTCTAGTCTAGTCCACAAAAGTGACAATGCTAACTAAAAGTTAATTTTTTTATTTATAGAAATATAGCACAATTTATTATCTATAATAATTGACATTTTATTATTCGGTATTATATATTTTTAATTATGTTAATTTTTAAATCTTTTTATGATATTAATTTGTGTTTTGAAACAACTGTTATTATTATTATTTTTTTAAATAATTTTAATATAATCATTGTTTTAATGTTAGGGACACTTATTTATTTATTTATAATTTTAATATATTCTGTTGGAAAGAATTTTTTTTTTTTTGTTTAAAGTATCGGACAGCCCAATTATGTTTGCCGAAACCTCTACGCTTCTAACATACAAATTTTGTTTTGGACCTGGAAAAGTTTATTCTTTTATAGTTAAGCCCACTTTAATTGGTCAAAACTATCTTGTTGTCATGTACCATTGTACCCTTATGACATAAATAGGCGCAAATTATACCATGCACCGTGGTGGACGTAGCAGTGTGCACCAAGAATCAAAACGACGTCGTTTTGTCCATTAGCCAGTAAGTAGGCGTTATTTTGGGATTGACGTCCGTTTCCTCCGTTAACTTCCTAATATATATTAAAAAAAAAAAAAACACACAGCGAATTTGAATTGTTTGTAGTTTGGCGGTTATCGCGATCTTCTTCTCCGATCGTAGCTATTGGATTCTCAAGCATTAGGATATGGAAGGCGTCAATTCGTAGAAGGAGCTGGTTGCGACTGAAGAACTCGATGATGCGGTTGGATTGGCTATTTCAGGCGATGATCCGGTTGGATTGGCTATTTCAGTCGATGATCCGGTTGGATTGGATATTTCAGGCGATCGTAATCCAGGTTTTTTATGTTTGGTTTTGCGATTTTGTTTGTGTTTATGAAAATCATTGAATTCGCATGCTTTGATTCGTGTGGTTTGATTATTTGATTCTGGTTTTAGGATTGTTCTATGATATAACTATGCGGTTGGGAGGGTAGAATATGAGTTTTCTTTATTATGTGTATTCTTTTAACGAACTATGAGTATTTCAGGCAATGTTTCTGTGTATTCATTGTAGTTGTATGTGAAAACAGAGGGTGTATTGTGTTTTGTTTTATCGAATGTAATTGTGGTGGTTTTTTGTGAATATTCTGTGTATTCATTGAATTCAATATGTGTATTGTGGTCAGAGAGTTTGTGTATTCATGTTAGCTGTAATGTAAACACAAGGTGATGTGTGTTTTGTATTTTGGGGTCCCAATATTCTGTGTATTCTAGTTATACACTATGTCTATTATAGGCATGTATTCTGTGTATTGACTGTAGGGGTTCTTAAACACTGTATTTTTGCAGCTGATCAGGACTTGTTAGGGGTGTCAGTGAGTTCTATTGATGAAGCATATGAGGTTTATAATGATTATGCTTTCAGGCTAGGTTTTAGTGTTAGGAAGGGTAAGCAAAGATATAGTGCTGGTACAAAACAATTGAAGATGAAGGAGTTTAATTGTTCAAAGTCTGGGTTTAAAAGGGTTTTAAGAAATGGAAGTTATTTAAAAGTTGATGTACGGACAGGGTGTCGTGCATCTGTTCAATTTGATTTAGATGGGAATGGGATGTGGACTGTGACAAAGCACTAGAAGATTCATAATCATGATTTTGTTCCAACGACCAAGAGTTATCTTCTACGGTCACATAGATCAGTGTCTAGAAATCATCTTTCCTACCTAAAGGATTTGAAGAAGAGCGGTGTTTGTGTGGCTGAT